>JANXHW010000004.1:38045250-38691000 GCA_026170595.1 Plestiodon gilberti rubricaudatus
ATGCTACTGAGGAAGAGCGGAGGACTATTTCAAATAGACCCAGAAAGGATGAAGCGGTTGGGCCAACGCCAATAGGACGTTCAGCTGTGGATGTGTCTGAGGTTGAAAGGAAAATCCAATGCTGCAATGAGCAATACTGCTTAGGAGGACAGGAAGGCCTGGCAGGATATAGTTCATGGGATCACGAAGGGTCGGACACGACTTAACGACTGAACAACAACAACAACTGTTTTCCTGACTAAAATTCCCTCTGAAACTGCTATTTTCTCAGGAAAGGAAGTTGCTCAAGGCTGGTATGATGGAAAGGGAAAAGGGTTAAACCCCCCTTCCTGTGGGCATATATATACTCTCTCTCTCTCTCTCTCTCTCTCTCTCTCTCTCTCTCTCTCTCTCTCTGTGTACACACACACACACACACACACACACACACACGCACAGAGACACACACACACAAGTAAAGAGCAGGGTTATTAGCAGCTACTGTATATTGCAAACTGCAGGAGCTCAGCTCTTTTGAAGGTGTTGTTGTTCAGTCGTTAAGTCGTGTCCGACCCTTCGTGATCCCATGAACCATATCCCGCCAGGCCTTCCTATCCTCCACAATCTTCCTGAGTTCGCTCATTTTCATGTTCGTTGCATCGGTGATGCTGTCTAACCATCTCATCCTTGGCCGCCCCCTTCTCCTTTTGCCTTCAATCTTTCCCAGCATCAGAGTCTTCTCCAGAGAGTCCTCTCTTCGCATTAGGTGGCCAAAATATTTGACTTTCAGCCTTAGTACCTGTCCTTCCAGGGAACAGTCAGGGTTGATTTCATTTAGGATTGACTGATTTGATCTCCTAGCAGTCCAAGGGACTCTCAGGAGTCTTCTCCAGCACCACAGTTCAAAAGCATCTATTCTTCGGCGCTCAGCCTTCCTTATGGTCCAACTCTCGCAACCATACATTGCTACTGGGAACACCATCGCCCTGACTATACGAACTTTTGTTGGCATGGTGATATCTCTGCTTTTTATTATGCTGTCTAAGTTTGCCATAGCTTTCCTTCCAAGGAGTAAGCGTCTTTTAATTTCATGGCTGCTGTCTCCATCTGCAGTGATCTTGGAACCCAGAAAAGTAAAATCTGTTACTGCTTCCATTTCTGCCCCTTCTATTTGCCAGGAATTGATGGGACCCGATGCCATGATCTTAGTTTTATTAATGTTGAGTTTCAAGCCAACTTTTGCACTCTCCTCTTTCACTCTCATCAAGAGGCTCTTTAGTTCTTCTTCACTTTCTGCCATTAGGGTGGTATCGTCTGCATATCTGAGGTTGTTGATATTTCTCCCGGCAATCTTGATTCCGGCTTGTGATTCATTCAGCCCTGCATTTCTCATAATGTACTCTGCATATAAGTTAAATAAGCAGGGTGACAATATACAGCCTTGCCGTACTCCCTTCCCAATTTTGAACCAGTCGGTTGTTCCATGGCCGGTCCGAACTGTTGCTTCTTGACCCGCATACAGGTTTCTCAGGAGACAGGTAAGGTGGTCTGGTATCCCCATCTCTTTAAGAATTTGCCACAGTTTGTTGTGATCCACACAATCAAAGGCTTTTGCGTAGTCAATGAAGCAGAAGTAGGTGTTTTTTTTTGAACTCTCGTGCTTTCTCCATGATCCAGCGCATGTTGGCAATTTGATCTCTAGTTCCTCTGCCTCTTCGAAACCCAGCTTGTACGTCCGGTAGTTCTCGGTCCACGTACTGCTGAAGCCTAGCTTGTAGGATTTTGAGCATAACCTTGCTAGCATGTGAAATGAGTGCAATTGTATGGTAGTTTGAACACTCTTTGGCACTGCCCTTCTTTGGAATTGGAACGTAAACTGACCTTTTCCAATCCTTTGGCCACTGCTGAGTTTTCCAAATTTGTTGGCATATTGAGTGCAGCACTTTCACAGCATCATCATTTAGGATTTTAAGTAGCTCAGCTGGGATATTATCATCTCCACTAGCTTTGTTGTTAGTAATGCTACCTAAGGCCCACTTGACTTCACTCTCTAGGATGTCCGGCTCTGGGTCAGTGACCACACCAGCGTGGTCATCAGGAACATTCAGATCTTTCTTGTATAGTTCTTCTGTGTATTCTTGCCATCTCTTCTTAATCTCTTCTGCTTCTGTTAGGTCCTTGCCTTTTTTGTCCTTTATCATGCCCATCTTTGCACAAAACGTTCCCTTGATATCTCCAATTTTCTTGAAGAGATCTCTAGTCCTCCCCATTCTGTTGTTTTCCTCGATTTCCTTGCATTGTTCATTTAAGAAGGCCTTCTTATCTCTCCTTGCTATTCTCTGGAACTCTGCATTCAGTTGTTTATATCTTTCCCTTTCACCCTTGCTTTTTGCATTCCTTCTTTCCACAGCTATTTGTAAAGCCTCATCTGACAGCCACTTTGCTTTCGTGCATTTCTTTTTCTTTGGGATGGTTTTAGTTGCTGCCTCCTGTACAATGTTACGAACTTCCGTCCATAGTTCTTCAGGCACTCTGTCTACCAGGTCTAATGCCCTAAATCTATTCTTCACCTCCACTGTATACTCATCAGGGATATGGTTTAGGTCATATCTGACTGGTCTAGTGGTGTTCCCTACATTCTTCAGTTTAAGTCTGAATTTTGCAATAAGAAGCTCATGATCTGAGCCACAGTCAGCTCCAGGTCTTGTTTTTACTGATTGTATAGAGCTTCTCCATCTTTGGCTGCAAAGCACATAATCTATCTGGTTTCGGTATTGACCATCTGGTGATGTCCATGTGTAGAGTCGCCTCTTGTGTTGTTGGAAAAGAGTGTTTGCTATGACCAGCGTGTTCTCTTGACAGAACTCCGTTAGCCTTTGCCCTGCTTCATTTTGCGCTCCAAGGCCAAACTTGCCTGTTGTTCCGTTTATTTCTTGATTTCCTACTTTAGCATTCCAGTCTCCTATGATGTAAAGGACATCTTTTTTGGGTGCTAGTTCTAGAAGGTGTTGTAGGTCTTCATAGAACCGGTCAACTTCATCTTCTTCGGCATCAGTGGTTGGGGCATACACTTGGATTACTGTAATGTTGAATGGTTTGCCTTGGATTCGAACTGAAATCATTCTGTCGTTTTTGAGGTTGCACCCCAGTACTGCCTTTCCCACTCTTTTATTGACTATGAGGGCTACTCCATTTCTTCTAAGGGATTCATGCCCACAGTAGTAGATATGATGGTCACCTGACAACTGTATATTGCAAACTGCAGGAGCTCAGCTCTTTTGAAGGTAGCTGTCTGATTTTTGAATAGCGTCAGGGCTTGAGGCAATTCTGGGATTACCCTTTCTAGAAGCAACACATGTGGGACATCAACCCTCCTAATTTATTTTATCATTAGAAAACTGGTAATTATTGTTTGTGTCTTTGCTTTGCTGCATTTGCATTGACTTCCTTTGTCCCAGCTGACCTTCTTTTAGGTACCAAAGCAAACAGGGCTTTGTTCTCTCTCTTCCAGTAGGTCAATACGTTCATACATTGTTTTGTCTTGCAGTTCATCTCTTTACATTTCTTTGCCTACAGTTACTCAGCTTGGGGGAGACTGACAGAATTATTCATACAATAGGTGCACGAGGCGAAACATTTGACAGGACATTTATTGTACACGTCACATAGCAATTTTATTTAGCTCGGAGTTCCATTGTTTGTTGACTAATTTTTTTATGTGTGCCACAGTTTGTTTTTTTCATTGACACTTTGCGTGGTGAAGGCATGTTTCACTCAAGCTTGCAAACACTCGCCTTTTTTTTTTTTTTTGCAAAGTCAGCGCCGTTTGAAGAACAATGCTTTGACTTGTCTGTCAGTTATGGCACAAATAATTAAGTCTATATTTGCATAATTTCAGTTCACTCTGTTGATTTGTGTCATTGCAGTCAATAATCTCACCCCAGATGTAGTCTTTTTGTTCCCAGAAAGTATGCTATAAGTTTGATTAGTATCTCAAGTTCCTCTTTCTATATTCTGTTCACTTTGATCGTTGCAACCGTGTGAGATAAGGAGGCTGTTGCTTCAGAGACCTTTGGAATAATGAAGATGCAGTGGATTGAAATTTGTTGATGGCAGCTTCATCAGTACAAAGTACTACTGTATATTCATAGCCCTGTCGTTGGTGCAATGTAAGAACTGGACTAAAGGCCTAGATTGGTCCCTTCCTTTGCAGTTCTTTTGAAGTACCTGTACCAAAGGATCAAGAAAGAGTCACTAACAACAAGATAGGAACTTTTGTTTCTGTGAAGGAGTGATGGTTTTGTTTATACCGATCTCACCTTGGATTTATGATCTGCACGGAGTAGCTGCCACCTGAAATGGTCAGTGACATTGTATTACTGTACAGTAAGTCCTCACTTATAGTCGTTTCGTTTAAAGTTGTTTTGTTTTAAAGTTGATGGGAAAATGCCATAGGAACTTTTACATTTATCAATTAGCCTTTGGTAAAATTGGTTTAATTATAGGCCATTTCATTTAAAGTTGCAGTTTCCAAGAAGAACCTATCAACAACTTTAAGTGAGGACTTGCTGTATACTGTTGATCAAGTGCTTCTGAAATTATGCATGTCATGGAGAAATATTGAACTAATTTTTTAAAAAAAATTATGATCCATAAACCACTTCAACCAATTTGATAACTTTCATTTCAAATAGGTTAAGTGCCTAGGATATCATTGGAGTGTGTGCGTTTACAATCAGCCTAAGAGTTCAAAGATGTTAACTTGTATCTGGCATGGCAGGGATTCCCTGCCAGGGAACAGTGGATATATAGGATGTGGAGTATAGGAGGAACAACTATTTCTTCTTTCTGTGGCTCCATTCCAGTTAGTACTGCTGACCAATATGAACTTGGATGTGACAGTCACAACTTGGACATATGCCCAATACTGTTGGCTGGCATAATCAATATCTCTCTTCTGGAAGATTTGAAAAACTGAAAGTTGCACAGCTTTTGGTTAAAAAAAAAATTGGCATGAATTTCCTAACAAGCTATTTACCCAATCTCCAGCCTTTTATTTCAGGGTAAATTTGTGGAATGGGTGATCTTGAAGAAGTATTAGGTATAGCTGGATTACAGTGGATTCATAGACCCATTCTAGCTTGGCTTCTTAACAGGGTTTAGTACTGAAACAACATATGGCCATAGATGCTCATCTATGCTAGGAGGCATCATGTTCTTCTTAGGTTTTTCACTAGCCTTTGACACCATTGACCACTGAGGGGCTGGTGAGATGATTGTGAGGATTGCAAGATTTGCTCGAACTACTTTTGAGAGGTTCTGCTTGTTGCTAGGTGATGATAGGTTTTAAATCTCTTTGGTGTCTTCTCTGCAAGAGCCACAGTGAGGTCTACCTTGCTCCTCATCCTGCTGAACATATGTATGAATCATGTTGAGAACCTCAGTGGCTACACTTGGGCAAATCACCATCTCTTAGCCAGTCAACCTTAAAAGGTTGTTGTGATAGCAAAATGTTACTCTTTGGAGAAAGTGTATTATAATTATTAATTTTTATTGTACAATCAATGTATAAGGCTCTTGCAGTGGAGATTCTGCAGCTTACCGCTGGCTGTGTGGAACTTCCCAGCTCCCATACCATCCTTAGAAAACCATAGAACAACATAGCAGCTGCAACACCAATGGTCCTGGCTTAAAACCGGCATTCTGCAAGATCTGCCAGTGTAAGGCCCAGATAGGATGGGGCCATAAATGAAGTATAGTAAGTTTCTAAGTAGGAATATATGGCAGGAGAAAACACTCTATTGAAAAAATATTAAATTGATTTTTAAAACATAGTCTTAGTGGTGCTCATGGGGGCATGGCTAGGCTACCCCATTACACTACTGTAGAAATCTGCATGGTAAATAGTTCTATAGTATTGTTGTTGTTGTTGTTGTTGTTCAGTCGTTAAGTCGTGTCCGACCCTTCGTGATCCCATGAACCATATCCCGCCAGGCCTTCCTGTCCTCCACTATCTTCCTGAGTTCGCTCGTGTTATAGCTAATTGAGAGGAAACCACATGCAATGGAAAGTGCCATCAGGCATTCCTTTAGTCATGTTGTGATGTATCCTAGCCTTCAGTAACTTCCAGCTGAATACAGTGGGCCCTCCTTATCCGCAGGTCCTGTATCTGTGGATTTAACCAACTGCGGATCAAAAATATTGTCCCGTGTCCCTCATGCAAGATGGCGGTGCCTGTCATGAAGCTGTTATAAGCATAGGAGCCTGCTGCGCAAAAAAGTGTTTTAATCTTACCAAAGGGACTTTTCTTGTTGCTCCAACATCCTCTGGGCGGTGTTGCCGGCCCCGTGAAACTCCACTGACAGGTATACTCTTTTTACCTCACTATCTCATTGCTTCAGCAAGATGGTGCAGAAACCCAAAAGAGGTGCAGTATCTATGGTTTTGCAGCTATAGGAGAGGTTCCAGAGCTAAGTCCTTGAAACCTATTCCCTGTGGGTCATTTTCCGACATGGTCACGGAGGCTTTTTTATCGCAGTCACCGCAGCAGTTCCAAACCACCTCCTCCCATCCCTTGATGATTCCAACAATCAATGAACACACAGACTCATCCTGGTGGGCATGATTATTCCAAAGCCCCGCATTGAAGCAGAGCTTTCTACTACCTCTGCCTGTCTGACTGCAGGGACTTGAGCATCCATGGACTTCGGTAGGGTTCGCTGCTATCTGCGGTTTTGGGCATCTGCAGTAAACCCATGGATATGGGGGGGGGGGCTACTGTATACATACTCTTGCTCAAAAGTATTATGTTTGGAGTGATGATGAAAGTTCCCTCCAAATAATTGGATTTATGGTTGGTGGTTGCTTCACACATGCAAGACATCACTTGACTGACAGTCAATCAAGACTGATGAACACAGGAACTCACCCTCAGATTTAAATTAATAATTGTTAACTATGCTTTGAGGCTAGCGGGTGGCGCAGTGGGTTAAACCGCTGAACCATGAGCTGTCGATCGAAAGGTCGGCAGTTTGAATCTGTGACGGGGTGAGCTCTCGTTGCTTGGCCAGCTCCTGCTAACCTAGCAGTTCCAAAGCATGTTAATGCGAGTAGATAAATAGGTACCGCTTGCGGGAAGGTAAACAGCGCTCCGTGTTCCAGCTGCATGCTATGCGCTGTGGCAAGGAGAGTCATGCCAGCCACATGACCACGGAGGCGTCTTCGGACAACGCTGGCTCTTCGACTTTGAAATGGGGATGAGCACCACACCCTAGAGTCGGACACGACTGGACTTAATTGTCAGGGGTCACCTTTACCTTACCTATGCTATGAGCACTTCTGGTTCAAACATGTCATACAGACAAGGTTTATTTTGTAGATATATTGCATGCTGGCTTTCCTGTTGAATTAAATCTAAATAGTTTTGTCATCTAAGAAGACACAATTACAGGGCATTTTTTTTTAGCTTCCTATGATGGCGACCCCTAAGTCTCATATTTTCTGGAGTTGTGTTTAATAAGATTAGTTAGAAGGATGAATTTTTGGATAGCTACAGGAGACAGTTCTGTTTGTCCTTCGTTTGTGTGCCCTGAGCATGCTAATACACCACTTGGAACCTGAGGCACAAGCAAAAATCAGGTGAGGCATAATAAATAATTATTTATCATAAATAATGTATTCAAAATATTTTATTTATTTATATGTTATTTATTTATTTATTTATTGTACGCAGCGCTAATGCTTGGCATGTTTGGGAGCTGAATGTATGGTATTCTCCATCCCTTTTTCCTTTTGTGTCGTCTCTATCAGATTGTAAGCCTGCAGGCAGGCCCTGTGTTGGGTTCTTTCCTTAAGCTACATATGGTGCCTAGAAAATGTTAGATGCTTTGCAAGTATTAAATACTAGGAATAGAACAGTTTCCTGAGCTCTTGACGGAGAGAGAAAAACCAGAGGCCTTTAAACGCACCGTGGCTTTAGTTTCTAGCTACTGTTTTTAAAGCTACTTAATTTTCATGAAATGAGCTGAGGAGGGTTGGGGGGAAGGGAGAAAGAGAGGAAATCCTTCCTTAGGTAACCTCAAAACAGAAGAACTTTGTGCATTATGCAGCCCAGGCCATGCCAAAATGCAATTTGGAGGGTGTCCAGCACTTCATTGGAAAGTAATGGTTTTCACTGAACTGAGTTATGACCAGCTGTTTACAGACAGTCTGTGACATACTGATAGAGCAGAACACCGTATGTTGCTTTCCAAATCAAATGATACAAGAAGTGTGACAGAGTGGAGAAACATCTGTCATTAGCAATTTTCAGCACGCTTCACTAATTCTGGACAAAATACGAGTAATGAACTTACCGCAGGAAACTTCAAATACTACCACTGCTGAAACAAGGATATAAACAGCTAGTTCTCTTAATGGTGTCTAATTTAATTCATTTGCAGGAAGAAACAAACAAAGTAGGTTATTTGCTTTTGATCATGGGTTAGCAAGTGGTTATGCTGATCACAGACATTCATTTTTCATCCAAGATGCGTTGTTTTTTGGGATTTTTTGAAAAAGGATCAAGACTCTCCACTTTCTTTAAGCTTTAATGGAATTATGTATTTGGGTTGCACTCCATGGTTGCTTGTGTCTTCTTTTCCTTCGCAAGATGATGAGACTACTAGGGCAAAACTGGGTGATAACATTCTTCAAGCTTTTTAGGACATCATGCTTCCAAATCATGGGACCATGAGGTTACAATGAACAGAGAGCCTTGTGATGCGGGTAGAGGGGTTATCGCCTGAGCTGTCTGGGAGACTAAATGCTCGTCCAATCTCCTTTTGTATGGCTAATGGAGTGCTAGGTGGACCAGGAAGCACGCACCATCTACATGGCTAGCATTGCTGGGTGGTGGCAAGGTGGCATGTCTTTTGGGGAGGAGGGAGTCTCACCCCTGGGGGAGGGACTGCCCTGAAGATGCATCTCACATGCACATAACCAGAATAAGAAGACTGCATTAAAAATAGTACGGTATAATGACACTACAGTAGTGTTGTGCTGGACAGATATTTAGGAGTAGGCTGTGAATTTTGGTCATTGTAATTTTGAAAGAATCCTGTTGCAAAGTTTTCTTTGCAAAGGTATAGTGTTTTGTTACTCTCTGGTTGTTAATATGCCGTAATTGGCATCTTTTATTTTTCTTTTAGTGTGTACTGAACAAACAAATGAGGTGTTTTGACCTTGTCATATTATGCATGGTGTTATTCCCCCCCCCCCCATTGCTAGTTCTGTATGATATCTGAGATCTAAATGTAACACTATAATTTTCTGAGGGCATACTTCCTGCATAATGCTGAAATCAATGGAGGTAAAGTGCCATTCTCTTTCAGAGCCTGGATTCTTCCCTATTACTGTGATAATGTGGGAATTTTCAGAAATTGTTCAATTTAAGTGGGCATCGGCAGTACGGAAAAGGTGACAAAACTAAATGATGGGTAGTTATGCTGCTTATTTGAACTTTCAACTAATGTTCACAAAGAACCATAATAGAAAATGCAGAGCTTCGATTCAGTTCAATCCATTGGTGTTCCACCTGGGGGACCTACTTTGGAATGGATCCCAGACCAGAGAGACTGGAAACCATTCAGAATTGATGACTGTAAAATGAGTGTAGGGGGGTCTTTGAGTAGCTGCGTAATTGCAAAATTATTCATGATTAAAAAAAACTCACGCTAATCCAGAAATCATTGGCTTTTGGGGGAGTCAATTTCACTGAGGTTTTGCAAATTTTAAAAGCAGTCTGCCTGCACAGAAAAGCAAGACCAAGGGGGAAATATAGGTGCTGAGGAAACCCACCGGTACATTTGATCTGGATAATAAAAGAAGCAGACCCAAGCAATTCACTAACACAAGTGCTATTCTTTACATAAACAGTAAATGTTTAGATTTTCCTGTTCACTGACTAACAGCACACATATCATAAACACTAAGCTGTTAGAGTACGTTTCGTGTGTTGATTCACTTTAACAGTTGTTAGTGTGAAGACAGGAAAAGAAAAGTGGGTGTAATGAGACCATGTGCAGTATGCTGTGAAAACAGAGGCCCTTATTTGGCATAATGGGTTGCACCATAAGGGCCATAAAATTGTGCATGTGTTAGTATCATTTTAATTATTACGGGTGCCACATGTTAAGCAGAATAGCGGAACTACTAAAACAGCTTCAAAATCCTTACTGCTGATTGCTGCATTTAATTACAAATAGGAACATTTGGAGATAGGTCACCATAAAAACCCTTCTGTTGTCAAATGAGCTCAAATCTGATTTTTGTAATTATGTCCTTATACCATGGATCCTGTTGAATAACTATAGGGAATAAAATTTTAATAAGAGCTGATTAAATGTAGGTAGATCTTGCTTCCCAAGAATATTTATGCATGTTCCTTGCTACTTAAATCAAAGTACTATCATTTTTTTTTTGCTATCATTGGTCAGTACAGATCATTCCGATTTCATACAAATATACTGAATAACTTTATGTGTCATGAAATGTTGGTGTCCCCCCCTCCATGAAGCATAGAAAGTACTGTGTTTTCAATTATTTGTTCTGTTTGCTTAGACCTTTGTAATAGTCCCAGTACTGTGACACTCATTATACCACTACATGTCACCCGCAGAATAAGATTATAATTATTCTTCCTAAGGCAGAGTTTTAACTTAAGAAATGACACATTCGGTTGATTACCTTCCTTTTTTATTACAGCATGTTGTTGGGATTGCACCTGTAACGAAAAAATAATGTTCCCTATTAATAGCAAAATAAATATGGTAAATATATCAAATGTGCAGTAAAAGGTGTGAGAAATATTCATTGCATGCAGATATATGGATGATAAATTGCTTCCTTATCTGGATAACGTTCTGTTTTTGCTAGTGTTAAAAGTAAACATGGGGACAAGGAAAGGCTGAGTCTTATTCTCACACTGTTCGTGTGCAAATTAAAAGCACATTGACAAAAATAATGAAGGCACACCTTTTCTGTCTTAAATGGGGAGTCATAGACCACCAGCATGGACCACCAGCAACAACTAGAGGATCATGATTGTTACCTGAGTGGTACCATTCTTTTCACGAAATATTCAAATATTTTGCAAATTATGCATGATATGTGCAGGCTGCCTTGAGGGTCTGTTTAGCAGAATGTAATGGTGGGGTAGAAATATTTTAATAAATAAGTATGCTGCATCCCTTCTTTGTGAATTTACCTTGGAGTGAACTCTCTTATCCTTCCTCTGTCCCAACAAACTCATGAAAGGCTGAACAGTCCTTTGACCAACTTCTGTCAAACTTTTCAACCAAACTGGTTGCTGGTATATCGCCAGCTTCCCTTCTCATGGGTTCAGCCTATGAAGGGAGCTCACATGCTGGGCAAGGAGCATCTTTACATCATGGCTCAGGCTTTTGCAGTAGACCACAGAGACCACATCCTTGCTTTCGCCTAGAGGTGCCAACTCTATAACAGGGGGTTCTTAGTCTATGGGGCCTGTGCCTCTAGGGGTGTGTGAAGTGCTCCCAGAATTAAGAGAATTAGCAACTGAAATGTAATATTTTTTTAAAGTTACACATTTTCCCATATATGTTCAATGCAGTATCCAGAAAATAGCAAGTAATATTGAAATTAAATAAATAAACAACAAAATATTTGGGGAGGGGAGTGCACAAGCAGTTCAAAATTCTCCTGGGGGTGAATGAGGTACAAAAGGTTAAGAACCTCTGTTCTATACAAACACACAGTTGTTGTAAATTGATTTCCTGTACTTCAGCTTCACAGCAATAGACCAGAGGTGTGTACCACTGTGTACCACTATGTGTACCACTAGTGGTACGTGGACTGCTGGCTGGTAGTATGCTGGGATTTGGGTGGCAAGATCCTGTCGCCAAAAGCGTCCTAGAAGCAGCCAGAAAAATGGCGGGTGTGTGTGTGCATTTTCAGTGCGCTGCCGCCACATTGCTGCCGAATTCGGCAGCAAGTGCACCCCTGATGCATGTCGCGCCTGCTGCCTGGGCCCCCCGCCTCCTATGACGCCTCTGTCTGGCAGCGGAGTTACCCTTCCCCCAACAGCCCAATCCTGGATGGGATTGAGCTGTTAGTCTGCATTTCCTTGTGCAGTTTTTTTCCTGTTTTTAGGGGCAACTGTGTACAGCTTGTAAAAATGAACCTCTGAAGATTATTTCAATATGGCTGCTTAGGTCAATCTTTTTTGAGCTGCCAGGCCACTTCTTGGACCTGCTGATCTACCAGCACCTATCATTCTGAAGTGCCATAACTTTTAAAGAGTTGAAAGACTCACATATTTGTTTTATTTATGTAACAATTGAAAGATTCACATATAATTGATTATGTTTGGGGCTTTTTATCCTAGGATTTTCTAGGATCCCAAGAATGCTGGTATCACGCCATCAGCTATAAAGCAAAGGAATAGTTAAAGAAAGCCCCTATAACCAGGGACGTGTGGTGTGGATGTAGCAGGTGAGGCAACCCCACCCCCTTGTAGTTCACAGTAAAGCGACACAGCCTAACTGGGTGGTTGTGTGCGTGTGCTACCAGCTTACTCAAGTGCAAGTGGGGAATGCGCATGCGCAATCCCCCAGTTAGGCTGTGGTGTTTTACCATGAACTATGGGGGGGGGTTGCCTCACCTGTTGCGCCCGCATTGTACATCCCTGTCTATAACCAATTATTGAAAAAAGGTGTTTGAGCACATGATTGAGTTCTCCCTACCTTGGAAGCTCATTCCTTGCCCTACTCTACCCTATATATGGATAACCTCTCTGCTTCTTTAAGATGTTGCTGAAGAGCAAAGAATGTATTGTTTGCTTGGGCTTTCCCTAATTTGCTTCCTACTTTCCATCCTTACTTCCTTGTTGTATTTTGTAAACCTGTGGCCATGTCTCCATTTATCTTTGAAAAGTATTTGGCAGGTTATAAGTGCAAGCAAGCAAACAAGCAAACAAACAAACAAACAAACTGCAGCAACACAAATAAATAAATTACAGTCCCAACCCAACAGGCCTGAAGTATACTGATCCAGTAACACTGGTGCCAGAATGGAGTCTACCACTGAGAATGTTCTACATCATTGTCATCCATTGATTCATTTCCGGGCCCAATTCAAAGTGCTGGTTTTGACCTTTAAAGCCCTATACAGCTTGGGGCCAGGATATTTGAGAGACCGCCTACTTCTATATAGTCCGGCTCGTCTCCTTAGATCATCAGAAAAGGCCCTTTTGCGGGTACCGTCACCCAGGGAGGGGCGAGGGGCGGCAGCCAGAAATAGGGCCTTCTCAGTAGTGGCACCAACTCTATGGAATTCCCTCCCCTTTGACTTACGAACTGCTCCCTCCTTGAACACTTTCCGGCGAGGCCTAAAAACCTTCTTGTTCAAAGAAGCCTTCTGTGCCTTTGCCTTTTTTAACATATTGCTGGTACGGATGGGGTGCTGCTGTTTTTATGATCTTGTATTAAATGTAATCTTTTAAAATCAATTTTAGATTGTTTTTATTAGTTTTGTTAATTATTTTTTTACTGTTTTAAAAAGTGATTACAAGTATGCAAGTGCTTTCGTCGGCCGGAATGGCTCCAAAGGCGAGGGGGCGGGGCCACTTTCTCCCATCGTGTAACGGAGGGTCAGAGCCCGACGGAACTTGGAGCTCTGCCCCCCCTGCAGTGACGCTGCTGCTCGGACTGCCAGACCACCAGAACCCCGCTCCGATGCAGCATTTTCAGCAGCACATTTTTGCTCCCGAGAGGCTCCTGCCTTTGGTTAAACCTCTCAGGAATGCTGAGAAGGGCCCTCTCACCCGCCCTGAGCCTCCTATCTGCGTTTTCTGGCCTCTGAAAACCTAGCAGTAACTGGTGATGATGTCATCGCCAATCACTTTCGGAAGTACGCAGCAGGAGAGTTGCGGCGGATGTTGTACTTGGCCTAGAAGGTGTTGAGAACCCCTGAATAGTATAAAGCAATATGCAAACATACATAATCAATAATATATCAGATTTGAATCAAAGGCAAAACTCAATATAAGGGTTCAGATCATATTAAAGAATTTCCCTTACTAGATGCCACCTTTCCCTCTAATATTCAACCCAAAGCTTTGCAGCCATGTCAGGAAATCATAACTTCAATTACCCTCTTATGTGGAGCCAATGAAGAACCCATTTCATGATGTAAAAACAAAACAACGCAGGATAAACCTTTTCCCATCAGAACTGCCTTGCAAAGAGATCAACTGCATAGATTATCCCTGAGCGTCATCCACTTGCAATGAATAAACCTCATTAGTGACTTTGAGAATGCAAAGAGAAATTCCATTGGTATTTGGTTGCCTGCTACATTGTGGGCATTTTGAAGAGTGTTGATGTTTGTGGAGACAGCTGATTGCTCAAATTCATTGTAACTGTATTTGCTGAAATACATCGGCAGCAATGCAATAACACTGCAGACGATTTTACTGTAAACTGTAAATCTGTCATTTAGCTGCATGAGTAAAGCCATCCACAGATGAAAGAAATAGTAAATGTCTTCGCTATTGCTGTACAGATTCCAATGGCAAATTCTGACAGCTTTGACAGGTAGGGCACTGAAAACTCCCTCATTGGTGCCTTTGTCTGTTATACCTCTTGCTGTTTTCAATATGTAATCACTTGAAGTCTTGGGATCACCACTTTGAACAAAGGTGCTTTGTCCCATCTGTCTGATTACCAATGATCTTTTGTTCCATAGTGCAATGTGCACAAATATTTATGTATATTTTTTGCACTGCATGTAGAACAATATTTATATCTCCTGATGGATTCAAATCTTTTTTATGTGCTCTGTCTGTGTTTTTCAATGTTCGGTATGAACATGTCAGCAAAATCATGACTGGACTTCAATGAAACCCAACAAGCATTGGGATATCTGATGAAAACCATGTTGTTATTTACTATTTATAGTAGTAGTTGTGACTACGGTATATATATATCCACTATCTCTGAAGCTGCTGGCTGCATGAACATTATTAAAGTGTTTTAATGTCCAGAGGATTAATAAAATAGAGATAAATATAAAGAAGGAAACTGTAGAGAGCTATAATGCTACAGCTCTGGATATTTACGAGAGCCAGATTGTGAAAATAAATATTTGACCATTTCCAAAAGGTCTATTACCAATGGAGCTGGTTTTAGGGGAATTAATGAACTACACAGCTCTACTGGTACAGGGATCTATTTGTTTGAATAACAAACTGGCATATTGGTGTAGTGGTTTGAGAGTCGGACTTAGACCTGGAAGATCCAGGTTCAAATCCCCGCTCAGCCACGAAGCTTCCTGGGTGACCTTGGGCCAGTCACTATCTCTCAGCCCCACCTACCTCACAGGGTTGTTGTGAGGACAAAAAGGAGGGGAGGAAATATGTACACCACTCTGAGCTCCTTGGAGGAAGGGCGGTATAAAAATGTGAAAAATAAATAAAATAAAATATTGCTGAAAACCCCCCTCCCTTAAGAAGGAGACTGAGAGATAAAATATTGCTGAAAACCCCCCTCCCTTAAGAAGGAGACCGAGAGATCACAGTTTTATTCTAAAAAAATAAAGACAGAAATATTACATAATAAAGATATGTTTCTTTGCCCTAAAATTATGGTGGTGGTTGCTTGTAACGTGTAACGTTTGGTGCATCTGAGGAAATCAGGGAAAAGGACCACTTTAAAGGACAGGATTTTTAGAAGTCCCTGCTCTTTCACCCCAGCTGCTAGCCACTAGATACAGGGAGAAAGAAAGGAAAAAGTGGGGTGACAAAGAGGGAAAGTAAAAGGATTCCAAGCAGCCACAGCGCTGGGGTCGCTGGCATTGGGGGCATGGCGCAGAATGCAGCACCTCTGGAAGTAGATTGGTGGTGATGCGTGACATCATTGTATCATCTCCAGTTGCTCATCATCAGGAGTGCCGCTATTTGCGACCAAACGGTAGCCAAGGGCGGGTGGGTTGGCCCATCTAGCCAAAGCAGAGTTCCGTGGACCTCTCGTGTTGCTCCCCCCAGAGCCCGCACCAGTCGCACCCCCATAGCAATGCGGCTGATTCTAAGCGCAATATACCGTATTTTTCACTCCATAAGACGCACTTTCCCCCCCAAACAATAGGGGGGAAAAGCCTGCGTCTTATGGAGCGAATAATAAAAAAGTAAAGAAAAAATACTTACCGGGGCTTCAGGGAGGCCTGCAGAGGCTCGTGCAGGCCTCCCCGATCTTCATTTCATCAAAAAACGGCCATTTTCGGCCACTTCCGGTTTTCGTCAAAACAGGAAGTGGCCGAAAATGGCCGTTTTTTGATGAAATGAAGATCAGGGAGGCCTGCACGAGCCTCTGCAGGCCTCCCTGAAGCCCCGGTAAGTGTATTTTGCTTACATTTTTTATTATTTTTATTTTTATTTTTATTTTTATTTTTATTTAAAAAAACCTTTTTTCCCCTATTTTTTGCTCCATAGGATGCATGCGTCCTATGGTCCGATGCGTCCTATGGAGTGAAAACTACGGTAGCTACCTGCTTTCCTGAAGGGGAATTTGGAGCTGCCTTGCAGGGATCCAGAGGTTCTGAGCAGCGTGGAATCTCTGTCCAGTTGCAACACACACATGGGGTGGTTGCACACAGGAAGAGTAACAGTTTGCTGTTCAAAATTTTTCTACATTGAAGAAGTTTTAGAGTTGCTGCTACATGCAGTTCTGGCGATAAACTAACTATGCTATCAGAAAAGAAGAATAGGGTGTGGAATACCCTGTTTTAGTGTGAAGATATGTAACGGTGACTAAACGGGTTTGGGATAAGGGCTGATTCCTGGCACAGAATCATGGGAAATACTGGGATGGAACAGCTAAAATGCAAATACTCACATGCCAGGGGGATGTATGGGACTAGGGTTGCATCATACAAGCAGGAGGTTACATTGTGACATTTAATGTGTGGGTGTTTTACAGTATTACAGGCAAAATACAGTAGTGGCATTCTATGGGGGGATGCAAATACAAACAGGAGGTGATACAGGGAAACAAAGGAGGTTACATTCAATGGGGACAATACAGACAGGAGGTCAAACAAATTAGATTATCTTCTTCCTTGTAGGGTGTGACTGGATGGAACAGCACTGTCAGAGGGCCTGAGGTTTGACCAGAGTCCTCTTCAGGAACTTAGCCTGGGGCTCAGAAAGGCAGTGTCCTGGTGTCTATTTTTTTTGTGTGTGTTCTGGGTGAAATATAGGCACATAAAGCTGGTGCTCGTGTTACCTGGCAGCAACATTTATACCGGCAATTTATAAGGGCATGATATAGGCATTAATTAAAACAAAATAATAAAGGTTGAGCCGTGATAACCCCAGTTCAATGCCAACTCTGTACCCACAGCCACTGACGTTGCTGGCGCGGGGCGGGGGGGCGGACCGCCGGAGGGTGACGCGCACAGAAGGGAGAAGGCCTCGGATCGTCCGCTCGGGCCGGCGCTCGTGGGCCTTCTGACGAGGCACACTGCGTCACAACGTAATTTATACCTTTTTCGTGCATGCGCAAGACCGTTCCTGAGGGAAAAGGGGCAGTGGACCTCGTCAGAAGGCCCAGGATAGTCGGCCAGGGAAGACTTCCCTGAGCCGGCTGCAACAAATGGATGAAAGGTGCGGGGGGGGGGGAGGTGCGGGGGGGCACCCGGGGCAGCGGTCCGTCGGGTTGTCCCCCCAATCATGGCGCGGCCACTAATTAATATAAGGGTGTGTGTGGGTCACTAGGGTGACGCGCGCGCCCCGCCCTGGGGCCGCGCACGCCCTAGTGATGCCACTGCCCACAGCTCCACACAGCTTTCACCGACTCAATTAAAATCTCCTCCTGTGATAACAGGTTAGTGCAGCGGTTCCCAAACTGGGAGGTGTAGCTCCTAGGGGAGCCGCAGAAACCAGCCAGGGGAGCCGCGGAATACCACAGAATCCTCTTGGAGAACAGTATAATGCCAGTTGGCAGGCATCAACATAATGCAATGGGGAGCTGTGGCCAATGGTTGCCAATGGTTGCCAATGGTCAAAGGAGCCACAGGTTTAAAAAGTTTGGGAAACACTGGGCTAGTGAGATGGAACTTATGGGGGGGGGGGGAAGATGCATTTGTGCCCTACTACAGCATATGGAATCTGAAGCTGTGGGGATGGATGACTATAGGCAGCAGCATTGCACTCTGCAGGAACTGTGAGAGAACCTATTCACAGTCCAGTGGGGAAACACTAGTCTAAATGAGAAGGATCATACAGTACTTCATGATGAACATCTACTTCATATGTGGAAGGTTCTAAGTTCAATTTCTGGCATTTTCTAGTTAAAAGAAAAAGAATCCCAAGTAGCAGAGCTGGACTTTTGCTTGAGATCTTGGAGAACCACTGTCTGTTGCGTAGACAGTGTTGAGTTAGATGGGCTAATGGCCTGCCTGGCTTGATAAGGCTGCTTCATGTATATACCACAGAATACTAGTGGATGGGGCCACGGTTGGCTTTTCGGACAGGTAAGAAAAAACCTTATGCTGATGGGGGAATAAGCCAGGTTGGCTCGTTCCCTCATTTCATGTATTATTTATTTATTAGAATTATAAATATTTACACCCCACCTTTCCACTATTAAAATAACACTCAAGGCAGCTGGTCTCATTCTCCCATGAGTTTAGAATATCCCTGTTTGCTTCTGGGCATAGCTAGGAAGAAATTGATTTGGTTCTTGGGCTCAGAGGATTTTTTTTTTACACTGCCCTTCTAACTTATTGAGCATTCATTGATTTATTTAGAAGCTCTCCTTATTTCTTGTAAACGTGATTTCTTTCCAGGTCTCGTTGGGTATTATTTGAATGCGAATGAAATGCCTGTCATTGTAATAATCAGGGGAGTATGTTTATATTGTAAGGCTCTCTTGCAGGGGGCAATGTATCTTTCTGTTGCGCTCTGTACAGAGACAAAATGCACCTCCTGTGAGATCCTCCTTCTAATCTTGGCAGGACCAGTGCCAGGTTTCTATGGACTATAGGACAACGTTGGGCATTGGGCACCCCGTCTCGTGCAGGGGCCTGGCAGGAATTCCTCCAGAACTCACCTCATTGGCAGCAGCCAGCCAGCTCCTCCTCCTCCCTCCTTCAATAGCCAACAGCATTCTCCCCAAGGCCCCCTGCATTACTGCAGGGCCCATTCACTTATATCGGAAAAAGCAAAGGGCTGCTGGGGACAACCCCGAAGAGGGGGCTGAATCACCTCCCTGCTCGTACTGAGGCCAGTGCTGGGGTGAAGCAGATTTTGCCCCTTCTCAGCTGTGTCCCAGATTGCATTGCTTGGTCACACTTCTAATGTAACACAATGTTGGTTAGTGACAGGTTGATTCCCCCCCTCCCCTCTTATGGACCTTTCCATTTAAAAATAGTTGCGGCTGATGGCAGAAATGCTGGAGTAGGTAAATGAGTATAAGATGGCATCAGTGCTAAAACAGCTGAAGATGGAATTACCCAAGAGGATAATTCACGTATTGAAAAGGGAACAGATGTCAAGAGAGACAGCTTGTCTGGTTGTTTGGACGACTGTTCTGTAGCCTGTATGGAAGCAGGGGAAGGATTTTCAGACAGTCTGTTTGTGAGGTTCCATGTGGCCTGTCCTAATTGTTTGTTAAAGAGAGGTGACGTTTTGTTGTAAAATATGTTTAAATATGGTTTGGATATAATAACCCCGATGCCCTTAACAAGCAGACAGATAAGAGCTGCTTGAGTTCTTTCTGGAGCTCCTTCAGTACGCTCACTGCATTTAAGCTAGTAGCTAAGGCTGCGTATCAAGATGTAATTATACATCTTTCTAGTAATCTTGAATTCTCTCCTTCAAGGCTATTTTTAAAAAAGCACATTTTATATTGTTTTGTTTTTTTAATTTGAAAGGATGGATGCATTACAAAATGTCAAATAGTACCCATACCCAATACAAAAATACCTATGTCCTGCTAACTGGGCAAAGAAGCACTTTTTCAAGTGGTGCTCCTCTTATTATATTTAGCGGGGGAGAGTAACTGCCCCCCTTTCACCCCAGCACAGTGTCTTTTCTAGTGGCTGTTGCTGGTGTTTCTTCAGCATCTTTTTAGGTTGTGAGCCCTTTGGGGACAGGGAGCCATGTAATTATTTGATTTTGTATTTAAACTGCTTGCTTTGTGAACTTTTTTGTTGTTGGGAAGTGGTATATAAATATTCTTAATAATAACAACAATAACAACATATTGCAAGTAAAATAGGAATCTACTTCTATATGTTGTTTATATGCTTTGTATGTGTGTGCATTTGTATGTATTTTAGGCCAATTTTCAGCTATAGAGGCACATTGCCTCCAGTTGTTGGGGATCCCATGTCTGAGGATAGACTTACCCAGCAGCCTGGAGGCAGTCTCTCCCAGCCCGGGCCCAAGTTCAATGGTGCCCAACCTGACAGTGCAGCTGGATGAGTGACAGAAGCTGCATGAAGACAACCATGTGACAACCATGTAGTTCATAAGCGTCCCGAATGGTGTCTCTGTTGCCATATCTGAGCAACATATCTGGGCAACACTGGGGCACCATATCTGGGTATTATGGGAGCAGGAGGGGCATAGAGAGACCAGGTGAGCATGCGTAAAGGGTGGCAGGCTGCCGCCAGCCATGGATGAGGTCGACTGGGCTTGGAAATGAAGGGCACTCCTTTGGTGGCTCTTCCTGGATGGCAAACCAATAGCAATGCCCAGGGAGGCAGTCCAAGCCAGCTCAGAGGAGGAGGAAACAGGTGGCTCTCCAACCCCCTCCCCTCCAGGACACTGAGGCCATGCAGCAGGGTCCCTGAGGTTTGGCTCCAAGTCACTCCCTTATTTGATGCCCCTCCTACCCTGGACAGGGCTGGTGAACCATTGAGCCTAGGTTGGATCCCGACAATGCCCGCTAACCCTTTGGTATCAGACACTGGGACAAAAGTCCTGCACTGGGTCTCCCTTGGCATCCTTCCTCTCCCCTCTGATGGCACATTGTTGTAAGGATGTCAAGGTAATACAAGTGAAGGCCTTTGCACACTCAGATTGTTTAAGCTTTAAAATGAGAGTTATGATGTCAGGTGGAAGGTATCAGTATCTACCAGGACCAAAACGTTCCCAGCTGCGTTGCCACATGTTTGCTATCTGACATGATAACAAATATTCAAAAGGAAGGCTGCAAAGCTATTCATGGTTACTTGGGAGTAAGCCCCATTGAGCTCAATGGGACTTGATGTCTGAGTAAATGTGCCTACTGCACTGCCCATGATACCCCTACAAGTTATTTGTGCAATTATTTTAATGGCACGATAGATAGTACGAATGAATCCACGCTTGCCATGCTCAACTTTTGTATAGTCTTATAAAGGCATGGATCTCTACGCAGATGAAAGAATGCACTCTGACTTCCCTCCCAGCCCTGTCCTTTCATGTTTCTTTTTGTGTTTACAGCCGGGATAGTGCATGATTCCTGTTCTTGAGAAGTGTGAACAGACAGGAAGAAAGTTCACAGGCATTGATGGCCTGGAGATTAAAAAGTCTGCGGACATTTCAGAATTGAAAAGGTATTCTTCTCACATGCACTTATTTCTTAGTGAGTGTGAAAAGCAGCAACTCATCAACCTGAGGTGGTGTGAAGCAGCTTCCTGAGAATGATGCGCAGACATATGCAGAAAGCCACATGTACAAGCACATTTAGGCCTCAGTCCAGCCCAACACAGGCACAATTGAGGCACAGTTGAGGCACAGTTGAGGCCCAAAATAGGGCTGAGTTAGGCTGCAACTGTGCCTGAGTTAGGCAGGAGGCAAGAGCAGTGGGCCAGGATCGAGGCAACACTTACCACAGAGGCAGGCAGGCCCCTGTGGGGAGGTGTCAGTCTTGTGGAAGCGAAGAGCCCCCTCCTGAGCTCGTCTGTATGTACCTACCACAGCTGCTGCAGCGTTCGGAGCAGATGGGCAGCCACAGGTGGGCCAGACAACAACGCCCGTCAACGGCGTCTGTTCTGCCCAAGGTCCGTCTGCATAAGAGGCGCCCGTTCCTGCATTGCCTCCATCTGCGAAGTGACCCCTGTGTCCCTATTGGTCTCTGCAGACCCTTCTCCCTGTATCCCTCTCCCACCAGCCTTGTTGTCTGTCTGTTTCTGACCCACCCGTGCCCCTCCCCAGCACCCACTGTCTGCCTGCCTGTCTGCCTCCCCTCCCACTCCCTGATGATGGAAGCTGGCCACCCCCCACCCCGCCAGAGCGCCTGCCGCGATGTGCTGACGTTGCCCCATTTGGGGGCGTGATGAGCTGCATGAGCCCTTCCCGCTCGCAGCAGACAAGCCCAAGGCATCTCTCGGTCTTGGCCGGGGCACGGAGCAGAAGGCATGCCGGGATACCTTCTTTGTGGGCATTGCCACGGCCCTGGAGGCCCAGGGCTTCAGGCAGCGCACGGGCATGTCATGGCAGAGGCGGTTCCAGACTTCATGAGACCCCCCTTGTGCGTGCCGTTCCCACCCCCTCCTTCCCTTCTCTCCCCCGCTCACCCCCCCCTGACTCCCACGTGCAGCCTTACCGTGGCTTGGGGGTGGCATTGCCTTCTGCAGGAGGGAGGGCAGTGGCACTCCCCCCTGCGGCAGGTGGCTAATGCCCAGGGTGCCCTGGGGCAGCTGGCACTGGCACAACCCTTCAGCTGACTGTCGCACGCCCAGTGCCTGCAGGCCCACCTGTGGCTGCCCATCTGCTGCGAACGCTGCAGCAGCTGTGGTAGGTACACACAGACGAGCTCAGGAGGGGGCTCTTCGCTTCCACAAGACTGACACCTCCCCACAGGGGCCTGCCTGCCTCTGTGGTAAGTGTTGCCTCGATCCTGGCCCACTGCTCTTGCCTCCTGCCTAACTCAGGCACAGTTGCAGCCTAACTCAGCCCTATTTTGGGCCTCAACTGTGCCTCAATTGTTCCTGTGTTGGGCTGGACTGAGGCCTTAGTCTCTTTGGCCCTGGAGGATTTGAGCAGTGAAGATGTCCTGAAATACAAAGGAACAAATGTCCTAAGAGGGAAGAATCGGGAGAGAGAGAGAGAGAGAGAGAGAGAATCAGTATTTTGATTACTTCATATTAATGGGATTTTGTTTCTGTTGTACTAGAAAATGAAGGCTGCAACCCTATGCACTCACAAAGGTAAAGGTGACCCCTGACAATTCAGTCCAGTCGTGTCCGACTCTAGGGTGTGGTGCTCAT
This sequence comes from Plestiodon gilberti rubricaudatus, assembly GCA_026170595.1. Taxonomy (NCBI): domain Eukaryota; kingdom Metazoa; phylum Chordata; class Lepidosauria; order Squamata; family Scincidae; genus Plestiodon; species Plestiodon gilberti. Next base: position 38,068,504 of record JANXHW010000004.1, read on the forward strand.
CCCCATTTCAAAGCTGAAGAGCCAGCGTTGTCCGAAGACGCCTCCATGGTCATGTGGCCGGCATGACTCTCCTTGCCGCAGCGCGTAGCATGCGGCTGGAACACGGAGCGCTGTTTACCTTCCCACAAGCGGTACCTATTTATCTACTCACATTAACATGTTTTGGAACTGCTAGGTTGGCAGGAGCTGGCCAAGCAACGAGAGCTCACCCCATCGCGGATTCAAACTGCCGACCTTTCGATCGACAGCTCATGGTTCAGCGGTTTAACCCACTGTGCCATACCTGGCAGTAAATCCCATTGACCATAGTGGGCCTTCCTTCCGAGTCAAATATGTATCGGCTAGCACTGCATATGTATGTATTTTTAAGTGCTAGATCGGTTTGACTCAGTAGAACATTTTTCCCCACCGATTGCAACGCAATCCAGGTGATATCTTTGCCACAAGCACAAAGCAAGAAATAGCCTAAATGCAGAGAAGATCGCTCAGACAGTGAGCCAAGTCATACATTTCTACAGGCCAAGTCATACATATGCATAGGTTGGTTAAGGAATTCAGCACGATGTAAGACACACACACTTTTTCTCTCAAGAAAGAAAGGATGTGGAACACTTCTCTTGTAGTCCTTTCCATATGTTATTTGAATACTTGAAGAGGAAGGAAGAGCAATTATTCCTACCTGAGTTCCATACATTTGGTATAAAGTCTGAAAAAATGCCTGTGCATACAGCTGTAGATGCAATGGCTTTCTCCAATATGATTGGGAATCTTGCTTTTTTTAGGGTTCCTGATCACATGCAGAAACCCATCTGTGCAAACTGCTGTACAAGTATATTGACTTTATGTATTGGACGTATGGTAATCAGCTATGCATGATCCTGCATTGCTCCTCCTCCATGCAGTGAGATAACATTGGAAAAGAGCTTATTTCATCTGTGGGCATGTGTGTCTGCACGCATGCACGCACGCACACCAGCAGGCTATCTGATCCCGTACCGAAAGATTCAGAGACACATTCATGCAATCATTTTCTATCACTCGCATGCATGTGGTCACCTCCACCAGTGTACAGAGGACATTTTAAATTTTGCATCCCAGTGGCCCAGATGCAAACAGCTTCTGCAGTACATATGGTCTCCTTGTAGTTTGCATGCACAACAGGAAAAACAACTTTATAAATAAAAATAAACTATGGGGAGACACCCCAGTGAGGAGAAAACAGCTGTCTCCCTCTCTTGGCTAGCACCAGTGTCCTGAACAGGGAAAAAAAAAATCCACCTGGGCCTTTTTCTCTGGTTGGTTGGCAACCCTAGTGACAAGTAGCCCCATCGTTACATTATTTTACTGTTTAGCCATGTGTTGATCTGTGTCAACACAGATTGACAAAGTCATAGAATTTTATTGGACAATGCGAAAACTCATTTGCACATTTTATTGCAGTCCATCATCGCTTCCATTCACAGTCCAGAGACCTTCCATTGTTGTGAATAACAACTGGGAACAATTTCTGGCTATGGTCAATATAGAGGTTGCAGTCTTCCACCGACAGGTGTTCTTTGCTAATTACTTCCATTAGTTCATCTTTATTGCAAGGCTTCAGCGCCCGATGAATGCAGTGCTTCCTCAAATACCAAACAAGATCTATCAGCTACGGTGTGTGGCATGATAATCGGCGTTCTCCCAATGACCACCTTCTTTGCAAACCCCCCCCCCCCCAGTAAAATGCACTGAATTTAATGCATGACAAAATATGCATTGTATGCAAAGCAATAATGCATCTGAAAGACTTATTGATAGACAATGTGAGGGAAAAATGGGTAGTTGCCAGAAAGCTGGATTCCTATGCAGGGCAAAGCAAACAGATTACAGGAGTACCAGGCTGCCCTGCGGGCCTGAAGCTGCTGCTGTTGAATGCCAGGTCAGTGAACAATAAGACCAGCCTGATTCATGATTTAATCCTGGAGGAGGGCGCTGACCAGGCCCGTATCATGGAGACCTGGTTGGCTGAGGCTGGGGGAAGGGGCGGGACAAGACAGGGATCCTGTTGGTATACCGATCACCTTGCTGTATGGTGGATTCCCTGCCTGGGCTGGCTGGTGTGGTCTCGGCTGTGGTGTTGGAATGCCCTTGGCTAATTGTGCTGGAGGATTTCAGTGTACATGCTGAGGCTCTGGTAGGCCTGGTACTCTACTCCCAATAAGTAGAGGCCCCAACGCATGTGGCCAGGCACATATTGGACCTCATTTTCACTGCTGGGCAGAGGGAGGGCGACCCGGTGGTGGAGGAGATTTGGGTCTCGCCCTTGCTATGAACAGATTATTACCTAGTAAAGTGTAGACTGATGGTGGCGCCTAACCTTCATAAAGTTGGGGAACCTAGTGGTATGGTCCGCCCCCCAAGACTGATGGATCTGGATGGTTTCCTAAAGGGTTTGAGGAATTTCCCTGCTACTAGGACTGGTGATTCACCCACTCTTCTGGTTGACCTCTGGAATGGGGAAATGACCAGAGCAGTGGATGAAATTGCTCCTATGCGACTTTGGCTGGGTCGCCAAGCCCGGTCGGCTCTTTGGTTTACTGAGGAGCTTCAGGCGATGAAACAGCTCAACAGACATCTAGAATGGTGGTGGAGGAAGATACAGGATGAATCTGATCAAACTCAGGCAAGATTACAACTTAATGCCTACTCTGCGGCAGTGATGGCGGCTAAGAGGGTTTCCTTCTCTGCCGTCATTGTGGCGGCAAAATGTCACCCAGCTGAGCTGTCCTGCATTTTGTGGGTCTTGTTATATGTTACACCGCATGAGAATCAGGGTGACTTTCCTTGTGCTCACTGTGACGGTTTTGCAGAACACTTTGCAAATAAGGTCGCTCAGATTCAACTCAACTTGGACTCCACATTGTCAGAGTCTAGAGATGTCCCTCACGAAACTTCTGTCCAGTTATTTGGGATTCTTTTCAGTTTATACAGCCTGAGGATGTGGACAGGATTCTCTGGAGTGTGAGAGAAAGGCCCCATTGGGGCTCTGGCACTTACACCAGGGGAAGGGGATGAATCCCCTCCCCCGAGGTGAGCCTGGGCCATGCTGGCACAGACCACATCCTGCGAAGGATGCAGCGGCCGGCCATTTAGGTCAGCCGCTGTAACTTGCACAGGATTGTGCTGTAATTCTTATACTACTAGTTTTTACTAGATCTATAATGGGCCCAATCCTACCCAACTTTCTTGTGCTGATGCAGCCGTGCCAATGTGGTGTGTGCCAGGGACATGTGGTGCGGGGGCGGCAGGTGAGGTAGAACCACCTTGCCGTTATCCACAGAAAAGAGCTGCAGCCTGGAGATCGCGCACACGCTACCTGCTTTTTCAGGTGCGAGTGGGTGGCATGCGTGCAATCTCCGGGTTAGGCTGCGGCGGCTCTTCTGTGGATGACAGCAGGGTGGTTTTGCTTCAGCTGCCACCCCTGCACCGCACGTCCCTGGCATGCGCTGCATCCTGAAATGGGGGGGGGGCAGTCACAGAGACCTCCTCAGGGCAAGGTAATGTTTGTTCCCTTACCTTGGGGCTGCATTGTGGCTGCATCAGCGCTGGATAGGATTGGGCCCTAGATACCTAGTGGACTGCTTTCCTCCATATGAATCTACCCATGCTCTGAGATCTACCAGGGAGTCCTTTTTGTGTGTTCTGCTGCTGTCTGAGGTGCAGTTTTGTGGGGACATACTGTAAGACTTTCTTAGTGGCAGCCTCCTCCCTTTGGAGCTCCCTCCCATAAGAGATTCATTTTTCTCCATCCCTTCCAGTGTTTCAGGGAAGGCAAAGAACATATTTGTTTCTGAACATATATTTCTGTTTTCCTTTTTCTTTTCCTTTTATTGTACCGTACCTTTTAACATGCTTTTATTGCAAGCTTGAACTTATAAAGGCAGGATATACACCTTTAAAACTAAATAAATGCATTATAATATATGAAAAACATTATTACAAATACTGTAACTTTCAAACACCAGGTTTACAGTCTGATATGCAAGCAACTGAGAGATTCATCATGACATGAAATGCCTGGTGTGAATTCCTGTGGTTTGTGCTTGTTACATGCAAAGACTGGTACGGGACAGCTGTCTGTGTGTGAGAATTAGTACTTGTGTGAATCCAAGAGGACTGGTGGTGATGAGGACTGTTTGCACTTTGCATCTTCCTGTCCCTACATCCTTGGGTATGCAGCGTGCAGCAGCCATAACCAACTTATTCCCTTGGAGCCTAAACCAAGGATTAAGGTATTTTTGGATAGTAACATGACTGAAAACCAGACGCTTCTGTGGGTGCCAGGTGACCGTTCTGTTGCTGCACCAGGGCTAGCTACGCTGCACTGCTTTCACTTACTGCCTCCTGTGCCACCACCTGCCAGAATTAGCCCTGCTTTTCCAAATGCCGTCTGGCATAACTGGAGCATGAGGGGCAGGCCTCCCTGTGAAGGTGGTGCACGTTGGCATTACGGGACGACAGCTCCTCCTGCTCCAACATGGCTGGCACCCAGAATCCAAGCAGGAGATGCTCAGGCGAAGGAATCCAGTCCAAGCCAAGTTTCAGCCACGGATTGTTCCTTCAAGCCGATGACTCTTGTGTCAGATAGTGATGATGAAACCGTTTCCCTTTTGTAAAGTAAAAAAAGTATCGCGTTCCTTTAGCAGTTATGGAACACAACGATCGAGCTTAAGAATAAGCTCATTTCGGGTGCATTCATGAGCCGTTGTATTCTAATTAAAAAAAGCTATCTCTTATGTTCATCAACAGCCTCACCTAGTGACAGCACACAAAGCAGCCCTTCCCCCTGATATCAATGGGCAGGCAGAATCCTGTGGCAGTCGGCAGCCCTTAAGGTACCATGGCCTGGTACCATATAGGGCTTTAAAAATGACAGTGTGTGGTGGCGGTGTTGCCAGGCTCATTGTGGGAGTGGTCATTGGTGTTGCTACCTTATTCTTATTTCTACTTGTATTATTTAACTTTCTACTTTGATGTTGAGATAACAGAGGATTGCAATGACTTTATTTGGTGTAACTCCAGATTGGCATGTGCACAGTAACCCCCAGCATAGTGAGACCGTAGGATTGGGCTACAATTCGACACATATTTGACTGAATGTAAAGCCCATTAAAAGGCCGTGGTGTTGCGTGGTGGGTTAAACCACTGAACCATGAGCTGTCGATCGAAAGGTCGACAGTTCGAATTCGCGCAACGGGGTGAGCTCTTGCCTCTCGGCCCAGTTCCTACCAACCTAGCAGTTCGAAAGCAAGTTAATGCAAGTAGATAAATAGGTACCGCTTGCGGGAAGGTAACAGTGTTCCGTGTCCAGCCACATGTTACGTGTTGCGTCAAGGAGAGTCATGCCGGCCATATGACCACGGAAGCGTCTTTGGACAGTGCTGGCTCTTCAGCCTCGTAACGGGGATGAGCACTACACCCTAGAGTCGGACACGACTGAAATGTCAAGGGATACCTTTACCTAAAGCCTATTAAACCCAATGTGATTTGGAGGAGGTGGCGGTCCAGTTGTCTTGGGCTCTTCCAGTGCAACAAAATAAGCATAGGATTGGGTTGTTTGTAAATAACTCTTGACCCTTTTCTCTAGGTTACCTGAAAAAATGAAACTGAGAGATAAAAATAACGCCTATCAGGAGAGGATACTTTTCAAAATGCTTTTGAAAATCCAGATGTCATGAGAATAAAGAGCACCGATTTGCATAAGCGTGAAGGCCCATGAAGTTAATATTTTTGTTTAGCTTGTATTAATGGGAAGCAGCTTTCGAGCAGTTTTCGAATCATTCATATCATCAGCAATACTTTGACAGAGAATCCGAAGACATCCTGTTCATTTAGACTGATAAAAAAGAGAGCTGTCTATATGCTCCAGGGTACTCAACATAACTTTAAAAAACCAAAAACAAAACCATGCCCTAATTCTAACAGCTTAAGATAATTCTACACAAATTCCTTTACATTTGCATGTGTGTCCCCTGCCACATTCTCAAATGCATTTTGGAAAAAAAAAATCTAGCATTGAGGATCAGGATGGCTCAGTGGCCAGTGTTGGGATGCGGCCTATGACACTTGTTGTGTGGTCTTGGGAGACTCACCGTCTCTCAGCATCATTGACGTCACACAGTAGTTGTAAGGCTAAAATACTACTCTTTGTCTGCAATCCTATACACTGGGAGTAAGCCCCATTTCCTGGGAGTAAGACCCTTTGGATACAATACTCACTTACTTCTGAGTGGCCATGCATATTAATTCCTTGGAGGAATGATGAATGCAGCAGAAACAGGTGGGCCCCCATATCCACGGATTCGCTATCCATGGTTTCAGTTATCCATGGATTGTGGGGACACCCCCCCCCCAGGCTTTTACTTTTTTCCAAGTAAGTTTCATTTCTTGTTTAAACAAACAGGAGAAGTAGCCTCTGGCTGCTTATTGCAGGCAAATAGAACAAGACTAAGTCCTAGAGAGGCTCTGCAAGGTTAACAGAAACCTTGCAGAGCCTCTCTAGGACTTAGTCTCGTTCTACTTGCCTGCAATGGAGGCTGCTTCTTTCTTTGTTTTAAGGAAGAAACAAAACTTGCTGAAAGAAAAATAAGAACGGGGGGGGGGCACGCACGCCTGCCCACAGGGGAGGCAGGGCAGGGGGCCCTCAGGAAACCATGGTTCGCTCTTATCCACGGTTTCAAGTATCCACGGAGGGACCTGGAATATATCCCCAGCGGATATGGGGGGAGTACTGTATATGCAGTATAAATGCAGCAAATAATTAAAAGTGAAGATTATGTCGTATTTTGGTGAGCGAAAGGAGCCTGAAAGAAATGGCTTCCTCTCAAAGATTTCTTGCCAACACCTTGAATGTCTTCTGGAGTTTTCAAAAATGGCTATATGTCAGAAAGAAAGTGCTGGGTGGCCCAATCCTATGCAGGGCCTATGGCAGCGGATCTTGTGGTCTGCTGCTGTAAGTCCTGTTACGGCAGCGTGAAACGCATGCTGCCTCGGTGCGCTCTGGAGCCGCCAGTACAAACAGCCTGCCAGAGGCTTTGTATGCCCAGCAGTGGATCCTGGACACCACACTGGAGCAGGTACAGCAGTGGTGGGGGTGGTTTGTGAGTGGTTTGGGGGAGGAGCAGGGAGGGCAGGTGTGGTTGGGGTGGATCTTGGCAGCATTAGTGCACACCAAGATCCTATCTTCATTTTCCCATCCCAACCCCCCCCCCCTCCTAAGGCTCCTCAGACGTATGACAGCTAATTAGCTGGTGTAAGTCCAAGGAGACCCACTGACTGCCAGGTGGCCTACAGAGAGGTACGTAAAAAATACTGTTACTTACTTCTCTCGGGCCGTCTAGTCCCCCCCTCCCACTATGGAATGCTGGGGCTCCTTGTCAACCAGTAGTCTCAGCAGGAGTAAAGGCAGAAATGGAGGGAGGGAGGAGATGAGTTGTGGGAAGGAACTGAGAAACAGAAACAACATGTGTATTTTAATGCTGACACATCTTCCTTGCCAGAAGCAAGCTACAAGAGATTCCTTTAGACTCCTTTAGAATGCTCAACATCTTGATACAAGTCAAAAGACAAGAGGCCATGCAGCAAGGAGCAAGGACAATGTAGATGTTTGCCTGCCCATAACAAGGAAAATACTAAGTTCTCAGCATTAACATATACAAATGAAGCTGCTTGATATGAAGTCAGGCCATTGGTCCAGCTAGCTTAGTATTGTCTGTGAGCTCCAGGGTTTCGGGCAGAGCCTTTTCCTAGCCTGCCTGGATGTGTCAGCAATGGAAACCGTGACCTGGGAAACTGGGAAACTGGACATGTCAGCAATGGAAACTGGGACAAAGCAAATGTTCTATCACTGAGCCACAGCCCCAATTAGTACGAGAGCAAAAAAGTGTGGGATCTGTGAGCAAACCCCAGCCGTACCGTTCTGCATAGGTGCTTGTATGTCATATAAACCTAAGTGGCTTGTGCCACACTGTTCAAAAGAAAACAGACAGCTCTGAAAGAGCAGCAGGCATGTTTGAAACTGCCCTCTGCCATATTGAACAGAGGCTCCATGTAATCCCCCACATTTTGTATCAAATGACTCAGGCTCTGTATGTGTGGTAATAATCTGCACATGAGTGACTGCTGTAATGCTTGCGACTGCAATGCCAGCAGGGAAGTAAATGATCGCTCCTGGCACACACAATGGACCCCAGCTTTGCCTTGGTAGAGTCTGCAGCAGAACAGCAAATTCGGTAAACAGGGGCGAGGTGGGGGTAGGAGGGAAATAACCCTGGAGGTTCAACAAATAGTGTGAAGTTGAAAAGAAAAAGAAAAGAACGTGCTCCCGCATGCGCCACATTTGGAGCTCAAAGAAAACACTTTCTGCCAGACATGACAGGAGCATTAGCAGCCTTTTGCTTTTGACCTCTCTGGTTTTTCAAAGAGGTGATGAGGCATATGTCACCAGAGCCGTGCTGTGTCAGGAAAAGTTGTGGGTTTTTTGCTTGTTCCTTCCCCCTGCTTGCTGGATGTGTGTAGTTTGCTATTCAAATGAATCTGTCAGGAACAAGAGTCTGGTGCTCAGGCCTGATGACATTGATTTGTGAGCATAATGCTCGACTACGGGATGTGTGACAGATAAATTTTATCAAAATTAAGGCACAATTAAACATTTCATCTTCCTAATTACTGGCTGTAGATTCAGCCTGATGACCATGTGCTGTAAGAAATCAGCGACCATTACACGTTTTAATGGAGCACAGCTGTCTTACAGCTTGGTAATATTTGCACAGTGCCACAGAACTGTAATTTATGATAAAAAGAAAAAATGTGTATTGGCTCTCTTTTGCCAAAATAGATTAAGGATTCATATACTTTAATGAGATTTGGACCTAGTCTTGGATTATCATTATAAATGATTTATGTGCATGTTGGTGGACTCCTGTAGTTTTGAGTTGATTTGTGTTTTGGTCGACCAGTGTGTAATTCTGTCTTGCCTTGTGTGCCAATGTTTACACTTTCTCCTTGCTCTCCTTGATTCTTTTTTCCATGACCCATGGAGAAGGGAAAGTAAGAAGGTTAAGAAGCCCTGGAGACACTTCATAGGCACCTCCTCTCTTTATTACAAAGCGGAACTCTTTGGAGAGCATGCTGGGAAATTTTGGAAGCATCCAAGAACAGTAGGGCTGAAGGTGGCCTGAAGGTGGCCTTCATCTCCAACATTCTTCACAGAGAAAACGGTATCTCAAATCCGTATCATAGGACACAAGCAGAAAGCAAGACCAAGCCTGCTAGGACAAAACGGTGTCTTTTACGCAAGATGGCTCAAGCAAGCAAGTTCTACCACATGCTAGAGGAATACAAAATATTTACAGAGTCTTCAGCCAATCATCCTTGGGAATTGAGAAATTCAGGAATAAACTTGATTGGTTTGAAAAACTGACTGCCACTTCATATGTGATTATGTGGGTTTGGAGGGGGAATATGTGTACCTAGTGCATTTGTCAAGTGTAAAAAGCATGCATTTGCCTGATGTACTGTATTTGCATGTTTTGGAAAACCACAGTCTGTAGCAAGTGCCCACACACACAAATACAGACACATGCACACATGCACAGATGTGCTTTTTGTGTCATGTGTGAAAAAAGCACCTTTGGTTATAACAATTATATAAATGATATTTTGATGTAAACAGTCAGCACCAGGATGATGCTAATAAGCTCCCTTGCTACTAAGTAGATAAGGTGGCTAGAAGTCCTTTGACTTTTGTAGCATGTTTGTCCTATGTATATCTTCACTCGTTAGGGCATTTACTTGGGAGTAATGATCTTCAGTAGAACTTATTCTGAACCAAAGTAAATATGCTGAGGATTGCTTTTCTAAACTGAGGGTGACCAAGAAAGATGCTAAGCTGAATATACATCTCAAATGTTATGTCTTCCATGGCTTTTATTTTAGATGCATTTTATTTCATAATTATTGCATTCTCTTTCAAGTTTCATATTCCAAATACTTCTCCTACAATGCAAGCCTATGCATGTCTACTTAGTAAGCCCCATTGAGTTTAATGGGACGTGTATAGAATTGCAGCCTTAATTTCAGTTATAGTTGACCTTTGCTTTAATGCATACATGATATCTAAATACATAAAGGAAAGGAAAGCTACATGCAAATATTAATAATACAAAAAATCCTGCACAAGCAGGTTTATTTCAGCACTCATATGCTGGAATGTTTCATACTCTACCAGGTTGCATATGCTTGCACACTAATTCTCAATTGCCGTATGCAGTTTGTGACAACCATCTGCTAAGACCTCCCTTTGAGTTCTTTCTCCCACTCAGCCCAGCTGAAATGAAAATATGGACCAACCCCCCCCCCCAAAAAAAAACCTTCTGCTGAGAGCTGAAAAACTTAATTGAAGTCTCAAACTTATCGTTTATCTCTCATTTGGATTAAAGTGCATCAGAACTTGCATGCTGCCTAAAAATATACTGTATATATTCTGAATTGTAAAATATTGACTATAGCAGGAAAGTGTTCAATAAAACTCTTGAATGTCTTGGATGTGATGGGATAGAAACAATAAAATATGTACACATGACACATTATTGAAATAAGATTTGGATCATGCATGTTCTGAGGTATGTTCTGTGGAACTCCTTGCCACAGGATGTGGTGATGGCATCTGGCCTAGATGCCTTTAAAAGGGGTTTGGACAGATTCATGGAGGAAAAGACCATCACAGGTTACAAGCCATAAGCAACCTCCTGGTTTTTAGAAGTGGGTTTTCTCTGTGCCAGGTGCAAGGGAGTGTCAACGGGAAACAGGTTATCTTGTTGTCTTGTGCTCCCTGAGGCATCTGGTGGGGCCACTGTGTGATACAGGAAGCTGGACTAGATGGGCTTTTGGCCTGATCCAGCAGGGCTCTTCTTATGTTCTTATGTTCTTATGAGGTAGGACTGTGGATGTATGCCTTTAGTTTTCAGAATGGGAGGAAATGGTTCTTCTCAACTGCCTCAGAATACTGTATTCTTAAATATCTGAGGCTCAATATCTGAGGATTACATAGAGTGAGGAGGTAAACTGAGGTGGCAGAATTCTGGACTGTTTCCTTTCAGACTGCAGGTGAGGGAAATCACATTTTTGAATCCTTCACCGTCCCAAAACCCAAAAATCATGCATGTAGTAAACCAGCAAATCAGTGAGAAATCTACACTGTCAGCGCAATCCTGTGTAAATCTCCTGTGTATAGTGAGCACTCTGCCGGCCTAAGGAGTCACAAACGTGCTGGAATGCATGTTTGCAGCTCCTCTAGAGTAAGGAGTGCTGGTGTGGAGGCCGGTACTGTTTATTGCACTGTGGGACCGACTCCATAGTGGCTGCTGCAGGTAAGTCCTGCACTGGTCGGCACGGGGAGGGCGGGCAGGGGCAGCGAGGGAGGGGAGCAATTGGCCAGCCTGGGCTAGGAGGGGGCAAGGATATCGACGCTGGTGCACATTCAAGGAGGCCCATTTAGGCTGGCTGCGCATACTTGTGCAGGATTGGGCTGTAAACCTGTGTTCCAATGTGCTAATTTACTACATGCGGGATGTTTTTTGTATAGATTAAAAAAAATAAGACTCCTCATGCACAGGCTTACCAGATCTCCAACCAGGACAGAGTGCTAGACCTTTAGGAGAAGGAATGTGGGCAGGTGTAGCTTGTTAAACCTTAGAGCACAATCCTAGGCATGTCTCCTCAGAAGCAAGCCCCACTGAACACATGAAAAAGAAAAAAAACTAACTGAAAACTAAAAAATGCCCCCAAAGAAAAAAAAACCCTAAAATTTATTCTAATTGATTGATTGATTGATTGATTGATTGAGTGTGTGTGTGTGTGTGTGTGTGTGTGTGTGTGTGTGTGTGTGTGTGTCCCAGTTTCAGACCGGGAAAATCTGGTAAGCCTATCAAAGCATGAATGACAGTGCCCAGGTCTCTATCTGTCCGCAACAAGTGTAGTCAACTGATCAGCACAAGCTAAAAAGGAACTCTGGGTCATAACCACACCCTGAAACTCCAGCAGCAATGCTAGGTCCAACACTATTTCTAGGGTATAAAGCTCATCCTTACGGGGGAGTGTGACCTCATCCAGAAGAGGCATGCTCCCAGCAAACCAATCCATGCTGCATTACCTTGTTTTCTTCATATGAATTATTTTACCAGCTTAGCCAATGGCTGGATCCTGAAAATCCTGCAGCTGTGTTTCTTACTCCTATTCCTAATCAAGCATATAAATAATAATCTTTGTTTTAAGACATTGGTGACCCAATCCTATAGGGCACTTAACTTAACTTTGGTCTGCCATCATACATGCTGCTGTGGCATCGTAAAAGGCACGCCGCAGTCTTGCACTTTTGAACTGTGGTGCTGGAGAAGACTCCTGAGAGTCCCTTGGACTGCTAGGAGATCAAATCAGTCAATTCTAAATGAAATCAAGCCTGACTGTTCCCTGGAAGGACAGGTACTAAGGCTGAAACTCAAATATTTTGGCCACCTAATGCGAAGAGAGGACTCTCTGGAGAAGACTCTGATGCTGGGAAAGATTGAAGGCAAAAGGAGAAGGGGAAGGCAAAGGATGAGACGGTTAGACAGCATCACCGATGCAACAAACATGAAAATGAGTGAACTCAGGAAGATAGTGGAGGACAGGAAGGCCTGGCGGGATATGGTTCATGGGATCACGAAGGGTCGGACACGACTTAACGACTGAACAACAACAAGTCTTGCACTTTGGGGCCAGTAGTGCAAATGGCTGGAGGCTCTGCATGCATGGCAGCGGCTCCTGGATGCTGCACTGGAGCAAGTAAGGTACAGAAGGGGTGGTTTGTGGGTGTTTTGGGGGAGTTTTGGAGTGGGTAGCAGGGCAGGCAGGGGGTGGGAGGGGGTGGATCTTGGCAGCAGCGGTGCACACTAGGATCCTATTCCTATTTTCCTGACCCAACACACCCCCTGCCTCTCCTCGGACTTACACCAGCAAAATAGTTGGCATAGGTCTGAGGAGTCCCACTGATGGCCAGGTGGCCTACAGAGAGGTAAGTAAAAAATGATTCTTACTTCTCCTGGGCCATCTGCTTGTCTCCCCCACCATAGCATGCAGTGCTTGCTGTGTCGGCAGTGCTACATGCTATTGCCTGGCGAGTGATAGAATTGGGCCCTGGGTTAGCAATGGAGTTGTCTATAGATTACTTTTTAGCTCTGTTATATTCAGTCTTCAGAACTATAGTTGATGGATTGTCTGTCAAGACTCAGATTTTTAATCAATGTGACAGAATCATACTTATTTTGGACCCTAGAGGCCTTGGGAATTTTTAATGCGGCTTCCAGGTAAAGTTCAATCCACATGGCTGAGTTCCCCGAAGTATTTTCTAAAGAAGGATGCCCTTCCTCATATAGTCATACCCAATGTCTTATTCCAGTTTGTCACCTAAGAAGCTAGATAAATAGGAAAGGGTGGTGTATAATTGTATATTGTAAAGAACTAGGGTTTGTTGTGGTGTGTTGGCCAATACTAAAATGGTTCAAGAGCTGTGGGCTGACTGCTCAAAAGAAAACTCATGAATATGCACAAACACTGCTTCAGTTGTGATTTTTCCTTCCTTTATTCAGTGTAACTTTTCCTTATCTACTGTACAAGTATGGAAGGAGAGATCATCAGTGGCCCTTGATGTGGAGCCTCTCCCCAGCTCCAGCTTCTATCTTAGCCCAGAGTGCACTGGAGGGGAGATGTCTCCCCCCACCCTGGTCCACTTGGAAAGGTCCCACCCACTAAACAGCTGACATCATACTTCCTTGTTGAGTGGTGGAGTCAATAGGTTCAGCAAAAGCTTGTTGACTGCCTCCTCCTTCCAGCTCCCATGCCACCTGATGCTGGGCAAAACAATGCCCCAGCCAATGGGTTGGAGCCTGGCTTCTTGGGGGAGGTGTAGGAGAGTGATGAATGAAATGTAGATGTCATACTTGATGTTTACCTGTGTAAGTGAAGATGGAGGGCAATACAGGCACAACACCTAGCAGTTAGTGACTGGCACCTCACTCCCTGCTTCATCCTCTTTACTGGGTAAACTGGGATTGGACTGAGTAAAGATAGCCTTGCTGCCAGCACCCAAAGCTAGATAGATAGATGCTGCTTTCGGAAAACTTCTTTCCAAGTGTAATAGAGAGATTGAAATTTACTTATTGTGAAGAAAATGAGAATTGTGAAGAAAATGATAATTTTTTTAAAAAATGGTAAATTCACTATCTTAATACAATCAAACCATGGGAAATGTTATCACTGAGAAGCATGGAAAACTGTGTCAATTTGATTTGAATGATGCTCTCAGCATTATTAACATGGAAAAAAAATTAGAGAGTTCAGCTGACAGTTCCTGCTGCTCTATGAGTGTATTGGAGACAAATGGCGTATTTTTTTTTTTTAATGTAAGGACAAGAGAAGCATTTCCTGTGAAAACAGCACAGTGTTGATTGAAGCCCTCATTAGAACTCAATTGTGGGCTCTTGGTTCAATCAAGACATTGCATTGTGTCAGTCGTACATTGCATAAATAAGCTGACCTGTCAGGTTGTGGGCAATTTATGGAGCTGGTCAGCCTCGATGTTTGTGCCGGATTTGTTTGTTGCAATGAGATGTAATGGCTTTTCAGCGCACCATAAGCACAGTTGTGACCACAGGCTCTCTTGTGTCATTTTATGTGCAGTAATGAAGCCTGACGAGGGGTCTCCTGCTTGCAGATAGCCGGCTGTTGTCCTAAAAATGCAAACCGTTGCCTCAGGCCATGGAATCAGGAACAGGCAAAGGACAGTGGCGCAGGCAGGGCTCCCCACTGCTCCTCGGCATCACTTTAGCAGACTACCGTTGGAAAGCAGAAGAATGGTCTTTACCCTTGTACATAAGGACGCTACAAAGAAAAGTGAGAAAAGCCATTTCAGGAAGGCTAATTAGAATTTAAAAAGGAAATAAAAATGCTGAGCAGACATTTGTAAGACGTTCCCCTGAACTGTGCTCATTTCCTTTCTACCTTTCCCTCTCCTCCAGTGCCTTGGAAGGCTTTAGCATCACAATTTCATTAGCAATTAGCAGTTCTTCCCATGCACGAAGCTGTCATTCATTTTGGAAAGTGAGTGCTGGGAGCAAACAGGTGTAGAATAGTATAAATCTGGGATAGTCTTCTGTGCGTTACAGCTGGGGTGAGTGAAATTCTGATATCCATGCATGCATCCCCACAGCACTTTGGCTCAAATTGGAATCTTCTTTTAGAACAGGGGTGAGCAAGTTTCAGGTTTATGGAATCTACTTGATTTTCTACTGGGAGCCCAAAGACCACCATCCAGAGCCAGGTGCAAAAAACAGTGGCTCAAGAAAATATAAATCCAACTAGGTCCAAGGGAGCATGTTGTGCCCAGGCTGGATATCGGATACCACTGCTGCCACTGATATGTGTTAATATCTACCCCCAGACTGCCCTTGATGCACTCCCATCTGGTCCCAATCCTCTCCTGGAATTCCCCTTCCACTGACTTACCTGCTCCAGCAGGGGGTCTGGAGATCATTGGCACGTGCCCACAGCTGCTATCCAATAATGCTGGTGGCCCTGGCCCATGCACCGTTGCAGCGGCTGCTGCACCAGTGTCCCTGATCTGGTGCTTACAGAGTGTGAGTTCCATCAGCACAAGGTCCAGATAGGGTTGGGCCGTACTGCAAGTCAAGTCATGAGACACCTTCGAAGGAATTTCAGAAGTGCAGGGTCTGAGCGAAAAATCATATTCTTTTGGAATTTGACCCATTCTGGTAAAAAATGTGAAATGCTAGCCATTTGTGTATCCAGTATGAAGTGTACACATGTTGTCATATCAGGCTTCCCAAAAAGTCATTAAAGCCTCTCATTAAAGTACTCACAGCCCGATACTGCCTAAGATGTGGCAGCTGGCCGAAATGGCTGGCTGCTGCAACCTAGGCAGGATGTGGCCCACACTGGCGTGGCAGGGGCTCACTTTGGGGGAATTCATCCCCTTCCTCCAGTGTAAACCCCGGAGGCCTCAATGGGCCTCCTCGGATGTGCACCAGCTCTTTAGTTAGTGTACGTCTGGGAAGGCAGTGTAAGGTCGGCCCGGTCTGAGAAGGGGATGGGGATATTGGTGCAGTGCCAATATCCCCGCCCCCTTCAAGATCTGGCTGGCAAATGCCCCCTCCCCTGCCCCCCTGGCCTGCCCCCCCACGTCCTCCTGCTGCCCGGCACAAGGCTTACCTGGAGCGGGCAGCGCAAAGTCCAGGAGATGGCGGAGTGAGCAGCGCTGGCCTCTGCGCCAGCGCCGCTTACTCTAGAAGTGCCATGAAAGCACCTTACGGCACTTTTGCAACACCTAAGGCCTGTGGGGTGCACGCTCCGCCAGCCTATACTTGGGCTGGATTGCGCCCTCAGTCTTCAGCACTGTTTATATGTGTATATAGGATTCCTGCACAAGCCCCATTTAAATGAATGGAAGCATCACAGCGTCACTGCCTGGTAGGTTGCACCTTTAGATTCCTCAGGGTTAAAATCTGTAGCTCATTATTATTATTATGACACTAATATTTAATTGATTAATCAGGCATGAAACACACAGGCTCTGCAGTACAGCTTTGGGAACCTTCAAAGTTGCTTTAGCGACTTTTCGTGCTATGAACCGTGCCAAGTTAATGCTGTATTAACACACTATTTTGGGCTTATCTACTAGTACAACATGCTTGTACTTTTGGGACAGAAGCTATTTCTATGGATACAGTATGCTGAACAGACACAGACCGAAAAAAAACCAAAATAGTTCATTCTGTGCTGTCAAGGAAACAAGCTGCTCTATCTGTTTAAAGATCATTTACTGAAAGTATATGAGCCTGAAAGAGGGCAGGGTAGTCAGGTTTGTAGGGAACATTATGTCTCTAGTTTCGGTTTGTTCACTAAAAGGCACTGGGTGCAGCCCCCATTCTACTGAGGGCTTGGCTGATGTCATTATCAAAACTATATGGAGCTCATCTACTGTTGAACAAATGTGCCCATAAGCCCCATTGATTTCAATGGGATTTACTTGTGGATAGCACTCATGGTCCCTAATGTTGGCCAGTCAACCACTTTGTTATGGCAGGCACTGTTCAAACTACAAGACTGAAGCCCGGCCTTTCTAATGTCACAATGAACATTTTGGAGAAAGTAAATATTTAGAAACGACAATGCACATCTAATATTTTTCTAATGAGAGGGGCCTGCTAACAAGAGCAGTTAAATGGTAGAACCAGAGGTGTCACTAGGGTTGATGACATCTGGGGTGAGATTTCATGGTGTCACCCCAATGGATCGCCTTCCATACCAGACCACATGATATGGAGGCCTCCTCAGAAATGCGATTCCTGCACGAGTCTGAGTATAGGGAAGCTTTCTATGATCCTAGAAGCAGAGCTGATAATTATCAGTTCTAAAGCTTACTGAAACTCTGGTGCTGTGCATCTATAACAGGAGTTCTCAACCAGTGGTACTAGTACCACCAGTGGTACTTTGGCCAACTGCTGGTGGTATTTGTACCGCTGGACCACTGGAACCCCGCTCCGATGCGATGCTTTTGGTGGTGCGTTTTTGCTCCGAGAGGCTCCTGCCTTTGGCTGAGCCTCCCAGGAATGCTGAGAAGGGACCTCCCACCTGCCCAGAGCCTCCTACCTGTGTTTTCTGGCCTCTGAAAACCTGAACACCCGAAAGTAACTGGTGATGATGTCATCGCCAGTCACTTCCAGTGGTACACAGCAGGAGAGTGGCTCTGGAGGTGGTACTCGGCCGGGAAGGGGTTGAGAACCCCTGGTCGATAACATGGTAGTACCACTGGGTTTATGACTCAGCACTTTGAGGAATAATCAAGTTTGATGAATAATCAAGCATTCATGGAAGGAAATGCATAATCTGAACCTACTCACTATCAGCTGCCTTACTCCCAGCCCACAGGTGTATGCATTTAACTCCTGTTGCGTATATACACATTTGGGTAAAAATGCCTTAAACTAATGTGGATTAGTCACACCATGGGTGGCAGCCAGTATATTTGCTTATAAATGTTAGTTTACAGAAATGCCAAAATATAAACTATCTTCTTCCACTCCAGCCCCCAGATTTGAAATATATACTACATCAATACGTATAAAGTGTTTATATTGAGCTATGGAGTACAATATGGCTGACAGCGCAATCCTGACTAAGGATCCGGCCGGTAGCCCAGGGCCACCCACCAGATCCTGAGCCCAGGCTGCCGTTGCACTGGCGAGCCGGAGGTCTACTCGGGGAAGAGGATGCTCGTCCCCTTCCCTGGGTGTAAACCGGGGCCGGTCCGATAGGCGGCGACGGGGATATGGCGGGCGCCATCCCGTCCCAATGGCCCCCTCCCTTGCCCGCTAGACCGCCGGTGGGAGAGCTGGCGGCCGCATCCCTGTCCAGCGATGGAGTGAGGCTCCCTTACTCCCAAGGCACTGCGAACGTGCTTTACATTCCTTTACGTGCTTTACATTCCTGTCTTCCGGTGTATTGCACCCTAACTACCATTTTTCAGCAATTAGAATGCCATTATAGGAGAGGGAGAAAAAGAGAAACTCATTGCATTATGAAGAAATGTTCAAGGAATGCTTTTAGAATTTTCTTCTTACCTAATTCTCTCTCTTAATATATGCATTTTGCAGGTCCCTCAGGCAAATTCTTAAAAACTTTACTTGAAAAAGCAAAACTTAAGGCATAAAAGTTGTAGCAATATAAATTAACATAAGTTGGAGCCAATACTGCCCTTAATTGACTTTGAGGTGTCTCTACCACAGCATGAGGTAACAACAGAATAATCTGCTTATTTTCTGGCTTTTGCTAATGCGTGTACCAAAATCTTGATTATGACAAATCTGTCTTTTTAATTTGCATTTTTTGTATACTTGATCTGAATGTAATAGTTTCCATGTGTGAAATCATTTATGGAAAAAAATCTATTTCTCTAATACTTTCTGCTCTTTAGTACAGCACAGCTTGGTCGCACTAGGTACGTCTTGTTGAAAGTATGTCCATAAATATGTCCCTTACAGCACAGAACAGCTTGTTAACTTGGCAGTGTTCAGCAGCGTGCCTTCAAAACTTTGCTTCAGATGTGATAGTCCAACTGTAGGACAAAAGTTGCGGTAACTTTTCTTCTCTTTTGCATGTGTGATTATTTTCCCTTACTTCAGCTATCTACTTGGGTCTACACTGTGTTTTTTTTTCTTGAGCTGGGGTCTTCAAGTCTTCACTCTTATTTAATTAATGAGCTGAAACCAGACAAGCCTTTATAAAGTACAAATAAAACACTGAGAAATGTAATCATTGTTTAACCCACTAATATTTTATAGAAGGAATACAGCACAACTCTGTCTTTCCTCTTGGATCACGGTTCACTTTTTGGTCTTAACACCTTTTCCAGAATTCGGCCCTCCTTTCTCCATTGTTCCACATTGTTGTCAACACCCGGTGCCGGGTGCCCAGAATCCATCCATCTAATCTGTCCCATTTTGGCAATATTTTTCCACTGTTGAAGTCTTGTTACCCGGGACCATATCGTACATCCATGGTTAGTATGGGATTTGAACTCTGGCATTCCACATTGAAGACTAGACACAGAACCACACAGAAGATATAACATACAGTCTGTAATCATGCTTACTAAGATAAAGTCCTATTGAACTCAGATGGACTTTCTTTCAAGCAAGCATGCTCGTAACTTAGGATAGTGTTAAACGACACCTAAAATTTTAGTTTACCCCAATTCTTCAGTTAATTATTTTGTATTTGTCAGCGATTTCTACTTTAACTATATTTGGATCATGATGCAAGATACTTTAAACTGGGTTCCATTAGTTAACAAAGTAGGGGATAATAACCCTTCATCATTATTTTCTCTAGGAGGTCTCATTACTCCTCTGGGCATGCTCCTTGGAATAAATTAAAAGGATCCACAGAGAGCAATTTTGCTTTGGGTTTTTTTTTAATGATTGCCAAAAGCTGTTTGCTAGGATAGTACAGAATG
Source organism: Plestiodon gilberti rubricaudatus (assembly GCA_026170595.1). Lineage (NCBI taxonomy): Eukaryota > Metazoa > Chordata > Lepidosauria > Squamata > Scincidae > Plestiodon > Plestiodon gilberti. Next base: position 38,088,611 of record JANXHW010000004.1, read on the forward strand.
TTTACAGATGCCTTAGGAAGAAAACAGCAGAATGTGGAACTAATTGTGTTTATTCAAGATAATTATGAAACACAAATGACCATTACTTACAACAAGTCCCCTGACAACTAGAGTTTGGCTCATGGGACCAAGATCAAATTCGGTAGTGAAAGGCCTTGATACCAAGTGACTCCGCATGTGTGTGTGCATGTGCGCAAAATTATATCATTCACATAATTTTTGGAATAGTTAAAGCAGCTGCTGTACAAGGAACAACATAATTTTCTATCTGACACTAGAAAGCAAGCTCATTTTCTTCTAGAGCATTAAAGCAATACATTGTCGCATATGCAAGGTGCTGTCCAATATAAGAATTATTTCTGTGTTGCACAATGATGTTGAAAGCATGGGTGTTGCTGGGGGGGGGGGCGTCGGTGGGGGGTAGGCCACACAAGGTGATACCAATTTGGGGGGGGGTGACACCATGGCACGGCTGTCCAGGTTTAGCGGTCTTGATCTTCTTTGGCTGCTCCATCGCTTCTTTGTGTTCTTGCAAGCAAAGTGGTCAAAAATGGCCAAGCAAAGCTGCAGGGAGGGATGACTCCCTTGGCGAAGGGGTGACACCCTCTTGGCTCGGCGGCTCTGCCTCTGAGCCCAAAGCTGAGTTGTATCTTTACGAAGATGCAACTTGGCTTCAGTTCGGAGGGAGAGCTGCAGTGTACACCCCCTTGGCTCATCCATCTTCAGTGGCTTTGGTGTCTCCGAGTCAAAGCGGAATTGTATCTTCATGAAGATGTGACTCGGCTTTGAGGTGGAGCCGCCAAGGACAGCCAAGGAGTGTCACCCCTCCCTTGTAGCGGGAGCCTGTGCTGCACAGAGGGGTGACTGCCTTTCCAAAAGGCTCTGGCAGCCACTCCAAGCTGACTTGCTCAGAGCGGCAATTACCGTATTTTACGCTCCATAGGACGCATCGGTCCATAGGATGCATGCATCCTATGGAGCATAAAATACAATTTTTTTTTACTTACCTGGGCTTGGGGGCGCTTCAGGGAGGCCTGTGGGGGCTTCGTGGAGGCCTGCGCGAGCCTCTGCAGGCCTCTACGATGTTCAGGTAGGCCGAAAATATCAATGTGCGTCTTATAGTCCAAAAAATACGGTACTTCCTTGTTGAGCAGAACTTGGCAAGCCAGAAGTATGATGATGATGATGTACTTACCTGGGCTTGGGGGTGCTTCAGGGAGGCCTGCAAGAGGCTCGCGCAGGCCTGCGCGAGCCTCTGCAGGCCTCCCCTATGTTTAGTTCGGCCGAAAATAGCGATTTTCAGCCATTTCCGGAAATGGCCGAAAATTGCTATTTTCGGCCGACCTGATCATTGGGGGGGGGCCTGCAGAGGCTCGCACAGGCCTGCGCGAGCCTCTTGCAGGCCTCCCCGAAGCACCCCCAAACCCTAGGCTTCGGACCATAAGACGCACGCTTCCCCCCCCATGTTTTTTGGGGAAAAAAGTGCGTCTTATAATCCGACAAATACGGTACTTCCTTGTTGAGCAGAACTTGGCAAGCCAGAAGTATGATGATGATGATGTCATCCCATCACTGCAAATTACTTCCGGCTTCACACTGGGTAGCAAACAGGAAAGCTGCACTGCTGGTTGAAAGAGCTAGGAACCAGTTGATGCATTCAGGAATATCATGTGGTGCTAGGACCTTACCATTTCAGACTACTGGTGGAGGAGTACATACTTGAATATTCCCTCATGTAAAGACATTGTGCCCATAGAACTGTAGCATGACAGGAAAATAATTGGGCTAGAACCCTCCCTAATATAGAGCTGTGGCCAGTCTCTAGTACATTAGAGCTGCTTGTAGGTCCAATAGTCAGCTAGCTGTTGGAATCTCCTGTTCAGTCTATAATAACATACAAGTTACTTTGGACATTTCTCTCTAGGATGCCCCAATTATGTGGATCAGTTTGCTTCTAAGTAAATGTCAGGAGTGGGGTTTTAACTTGCAACTATTACCACAACCGTCATCATGAGTACAGTTGAACGTTTGTTTAGAGCCATTAGTGTGATGTACAGAATGCATCAATGGCAGTGCTTCCCACCAGAACAGCAAGGTGTCAGGAATTGATAACCATTAGGGGAGTGCATAGGTAAAGTAAGGCTAGACTGGATCAGAAAATGCTTTACTAAAGAAAAGTGCCTTGAACATAGACACACAGTCCAATTCTATAAGCACCCTCTCCAGCAGCGCTGCAGACACAGTGATGACGCACATAAACGGAGGAGATAAGTTGGCAGCAGGAGTGAGCAGTGGGCAGAGAGGGGGAGGATTCGGGTGGGGAAGAGGATCAGGGTGGTGATTGGGGCTGCTAGGGAGGCACGTCAGGGTCAGAGGCAGCTATTGACAGCAGTGTATTTGATGATATTGTCTCCCTCGTCGGTCGTCCTGGTTTGGGCCCTCCCACCCTCCCTGGAGCTCGTTCGGCTCCAAAATGACCAGGAAACAGGCGGTGTGTGTGTGTGTGTGTGTGTGTGTGTGTGTGTGTGTGTGTGTGTGTGCGGAGCCGCGCTGAGCGCGTCAACGTCACAGGCCCCGCCCCCTTGGTCCGGGCGCCGGGAGGGCTCGCCTCCCTGCTGCATGTGTACAGTTTTATACATGGGAATTTCCCACCCACATTATAACAGATGAACAGGGAAAGGGGGAGGAGCTTGCCACCGCAGCACTATTCAAATTCCTGAAAAGTGTTGAAGAATCAGGTGATATACATTTGTGTGTGAAAACCCCCCCCCCGGGGGGGCAGCATCTAGGACAGAAAACAGTTCAAGGAGTGGGGCAATTCATTCATAACATCATTCTGCGATGTGTCACTCTTTGTGCTCCTCTTCCTGGTTTTTTTTCCCTGCTTGTATATCATTACACATACACTTGCAAAACTGGAATTTATTATATAAAACAGAATTTTATAGAAATTAATTTAAATACATTTCATTTAAACAAAATGAAAAATGAAAAATAAATTTTATTTCAATAAAATTCAAGACTTGAATTCATTTTATTTTTAAAAAATGAAACAAAAGAAAGGAAAGAAAATGTGAGCTTCCAGCCCCCATTTCTGAAGCAAAAGATTGGTAGGATAGCCTGGACGGTTTAATGAACTGACTCCCAGGCCCTGAGAAATAGTTCTGCCCTTCAGTCAATCAGCACAGTTGATCCCCATCTGAAATCCTGAGGTTAGAGTTCACAGCCAAGGGTGGAGGAGGTTAAAGATAATATGACTCTGAACATCCACAGAGAGTTCAGGTCGTGTTCAAAGTCCTAATTACTGTACATAAACCATTCCCATTATTATTGGGATAATCTGAAAAAAGAGCAACAAGCAGAAGATACCAAGCAAAGGCTAAGAACGCCTGCGAATACAAGACAGGCGCACTGAAAATAGAAGACTTTCTGAACCGGATGAGGCCCTCTGGGTTGGCTCCAAAAGGAGAAATGATATTTTGCTTTGTCAAGCCAGATCCCCAAGGTGGCTCGCATAAAACAAATAACCAGTAAAAGAAGAATTAAAAATTACTGCAACGTATCCAAAGGGGGACAGGGTGCCTACACCTTTAACCATTGTAAAAAGAGGGAATTTGGGCAGGTGCAGCTCATAATGGAAGGGTGCAACAAGCTGCGCCTGCCCAAATTCCCTCTTTTTATTTATTTATTTATTACATTTTTATACCGCCCTTCCTCCAAGGAGCTCAGAGTGGTGTACATATTTCCTCCCCTCCTTTTGTCCTCACAACAACCCTGTGAGGTAGGTGGGGCTGAGAGATAGTGACTGGCCCAAGGTCACCCAGGAACCTTCATGGCTGAGTGGGGATTTGAACCTGGATCTTCCAGGTCTAAGTCCGACTCCCAAACCACTACACCATTACAATGGTTAAAGGTGTAGGCACCACTACATCCACTACACCATTACAATGGTTAAAGGTGTAGGCACCCTGTCCCCCTTTGGATATGGTAAGCCTACCTATGAATAGGCTTACCAGATCTCCAACCGGGACAGAGTGCTAGACCTTTAGGAAAAGGAATGTGGACAGGTATAGCTTGTTAAACCTTACAGCACAATCCTAGGCATGTCTCCTCAGAAGCAAGCCCCATTGTGTTAATGGGGCTTGCTTCTGAGTAGACATGCCTAGGATTGTGCTCTAGGACTTAACAAGCTACACCTGCCCACATTCCTTCTCCTAAAGGTCTAGCACTCTGTCCCGGTTGGAGATCTGGTAAGCCTACCTATGAACATAGTGTAACTTCCATTCCTCTGCATCTAAAAGAAGATCCTTTCCTTCAAGCTGGTTCCTCTCATTGATACAGCTGTGTTTGCAGAATTCTGATGAGTGTTTAAGGGCCAAACTCTTTTTCTTCAGGATAACATGGGGCCAGGAGGTGTGGCAGGAGGATCAAGCTCCTTGTCTGGGGCTCTTCCCCCCCCCCTTGTGCTATTGGGACACATCCCCTGATACCCTCCAGGCTGACCTACTGCAATTCACTCTACTTGGGGTGGCCTTTCTTTGAAGAGACTGTCAAAAAGTTCTGCATAGTTTGGATTGCTACCGTCTGGTTAGTCATGGAAATGGGCAGAAGGGAGTACCTTATTATACTGCTGTTAAAACCACCACACTAACTCCCAGTTCGTTTTCAGCACCATTCAAAGTGCTGTTGTTACCCTTTAAGCCTGAGACTGCAATCCTATGCACACTTTCCTGGGAGTAAGCAGCATTGAACACAATGGGAGTTACTTCTGAGTAGACATGCCTAGGATTGTGCTCTAAGGTTTAACAAGCTACACCTGCCCACATTCCTTCTCCTAAAGGTCTAGCACGATGTCCTGGTTGGAGATCTGGTAAGCCTATGTACAACAAACATAACAAAACTAATACATAATTAAAAACCCATTAAAACCATCCACAATTTAAATTAAATATTAAAATATAATTACAATTAAAACAGAGTACAGAGCAGCTACACCTTTAGTAGCTACTAGTAGCTACACCTTTAGTAGCTATATTAGTAGCTACACCTTACCGCTGGAACTCCCGCTTCTCAAGGAATCCCCCAGGCTAGCTCTGTTCTTACCTTTTACAAATTAGTTATCAGTTTCCTGTTTCAGCTGGTCTTCAGTGGGTGACGAAAACACACTTTTTAAAAGTTGATCCGTTATTTTATTTTCTGTGCTGCAGTGAAACTGGAAGTGGGTCGTGATCACATTGGAGGGCTGCTCTGATGCCTGGGGAGGCCTGCAGAGGGGTCCGCAGGCTCCCCCCCCCGAAGGACCTCAGAAGCCACCAACCAAGGTAAAACCGACACTTTTCGTCTGCGGCGGTGCGATCCTGGAGCGCCGTCGCTACCCCTGGGAAGGCCCCGCTGCCACTTAGGGCAGCAAAGGGTCTTCTCAGGAGTTAGGGAACCACTGCTTTGTGGCATTAATTGTTGTATTTTAATTAGTTGATAGCTTTTTGTTGTTAAGTCTTTTTTTTTTTTTGGTTAATTTTTATGTATTTGCAGTCTTCTTGGAGAGCCTTTCTAGGGCCATATGGTGAGGTATAATTATAAAAAAATTAATACCGTAGTTATATTTTAGTTTGAGTATATTACTAGGGCTGCAATCCTTACTTCCCTGGGAGTATGCTCCACTGAATTTAATAGGGCTTACTTCTGAGTAGACATGCATAAGCTTGCACTGCAAGCAAGATTGCCATACCTTTGTTCTGCTTTTCGCTTGCTAGCTTCTGTCAGTATGTGTATCTAGGGTGTGGGAGCCTGGGGTTTAAATGTTGTAACTGTTATGGATTTAGGTGTCCTTCTTCAGTGAATGACAGTCTTGCTATTTCAGTGCCCTCCCAGCAACTATTGAAATAACTGAGAACTACCGGTACCTCATAAGATTGTTAGGAAGGAAGGCAGAAATGATCAAGGTTCCAACAGGGTACGAGGTACAACGTACCTAGAAGCTAGAAGTCTGCTCTCTGACCTGGCATATTGCAATTTTAGAAATACACGAAAACAGAGCCAAAGTCAGCTCCATGTCATCAAACTGGATGGATACTTTGATCTTTGGGTTCTGAGTACACGAGACACCCGTTTTCTGTTGGCTTGCCAGAATGAAAGAATCAAAGCCATTAATTTATTAATTAATCCTGTTACAGAAAGAAAAGTGCTAACAGGTCCTTGGTGACTGATATGCCTGTAAAAGTGAAATTGCCACCACAGATAATTTATTATTTTTATTAATGTTCTCATTTCAGTTTTTAACTATAAAGGTCACCAGCCAAAGACGTTAAGTAGAGTAGATATGAAAGAGTTCATTGTTTAACTTTTAACATTTACTTAGCTGATTAGTAGCTACAAATCTGATGCTCAGCAGGCATAACAGCACTCATGTGGAGTTTAACGGATTAGTCACTCGCTATCTTAATCAGATTAATCAGAGATTTTGAGCACAGTATATAATTCTAGCTACAAGAGGGGATACTTGATAGCCACATGGTAGCCTAATTTGAAAGAGGGTGTTTAGGGCAGACCAGCTGATGCAAACGAGGTCATAACACATTAGCTAGTGCTGCTTGTTTGTTTTGGTCTATACATGCTGAAAGGTTCTCTCTTGCTTGCTTGGAATAAATGCTCTTATTTGAGTTTGTATCACCCACATTTTCTAATGCCTTCAGTATTCTAAGGGGATAAATACCACCCAGTATATGTAGAGTACAATGCAGATATAGCTTGTTTCAGAACACACACACACACCCAAACACAAACACACACACACAAATACACGAGTGTGAACAGTTACAATCATGGAAATTAAACAGTTTATAGTTGCAACGGACGGTTATATATTCTTGCAGCTGTCTCTTTTTTCCCCTCACATTGGCTATGACTCCGAATCCCATGCATGCACACTTGGCTTTTTATCTTCCTTCCCGGTTCAACAACCCCTTGCAGAACAGCACACCATGAGTTTTATCATGCATTCTGCTCCTGCGACTTGTGTAAGGAAGGGACAAAGTCTGCACCACTTGCTGTAAACTGCCAAATTCCTAGGGGTGTGTGTGTGCGCGCACATGCACATGCAAAAACCTATATATGACTGCTGTTGGGTTTTATTTTGAAAAAGCAAGAAAAAATGTGAAAAGAAATAAAATGACAAGAATCTCACTGTGGACAGAATATTAAGCTCCCTTGTACTTTAAAAACACACACCAGACTCTGGTTTTTAGGTGGGCAGGGACTTGCTCAGAAAGAGGCAGAGGGAATATGAGAAGATACCTCCTGAATTAGACCAAAACCCATCATTGAAGTTCAAAATTCTGTTTCTCACAATCCCCAACCAGATGTTTCTGGGAAGCCTATAAGCAGGGCATGAAGTGAAGAACTGTTGTCTGCTGTTGCTCCCCTAGCCATGAATACTCAGAGGTATTGAACATGGAGGTTCTACACATCTAATAGCCCCAGAATGCACATGTGCAACATTTACGCATGTGAATTACTTGGTTGCATTACAACCAGTTAGCAGCTTTCTGATGAGAACTGAATCTGCTCCTGCTACTGACGTTTACCAATTGTAGCCATATGGCTGCACATTGTGGGAAATGGACCTCACAACTGTGCTAGAGCATGCACAACCATTTCTGATGGTCTGAGTATCAAAGAGGAAGATGTGTGACAATAAATATGTATAAATGCATGACATCTGAATGTACAAGTATTTTCTGGATTGCAGAAAAAGGTACATTTTGGAAATTCTTTGGCAAGGCATCCCTCTAGACCAGCAATTCTCAACCACTGTACCGTGGCACATTGGTGTGCTGCGAATGGTCTGCAGGTGTGCCATGGGAGGTTGGCAGAGGGTCATTTATTAGGCTATTGGGGAATGTGAGCCCTCCCACACACCCATAGTGCTGTGCACCTTGTCCAAAAACTGATGGTATGCCTTGACAATTTGAGTACCTTGTCAGTGTGTCGTGAGATGAAAAAGCTTGAAAATCGCTGCTCTAGACCCTGTGGCCCCCTCATTGACTTGCTCACTTAGCATGCAACGAACCCCACATTCAGTAACGTAAACTGACCTTGTGTATGCCAGTCTTCCCATTTTCCCCTAAACTTTCTGTAGTTTTCCTCTGGACAGCAACTTTACTGGGATGTTTTGTGTTAGTGCAAACGAACAGCAAATCAATAATCGGTATTTGGTAAAGAATTAAAGCAACATAAAAGTAGTTGGAAGAATGAGGTCATAACTCAATGGCAGAGCACATCCTTGGCATGCCGAAGGTCCCAGGTTCAATTCCTAGCCCTGTCTGAAACCCTGGAGAGCTTCTGCCTGCACACAATACTGTACTGAGCTACATGGATCAATATTCTCATAAGGTAGCTTCATATGTTTCAATTCATTCTCAAAAATGTATGTGCCGTCTGTTGCAGGGAGTTTTAATGTAGTGCACCAATAATGGAACGATAGTTTCTATGGACACTGAAAATAAAAATTGATAGCCATATGTTACCATGGAGAATTTGGCATTTTTATGAGAACACCGTAGTATTACCTGCAAGTCTATCTGATTAACTCAGGAGCCAATCCTGGCACCAATATTATAGAAATCTTAAGACAATACCAGAGTGTGTCTACTTCTGGGGGACTTTGGTGAGAGGAAGCACTTTTGTTCCTCCTACCAGCTGCTGCTACAGTATTTTACTTTTGTACTTTAGACTTTGAATTGGTTTTCAAGCATTGACTTAAAACTTTATGGGGGCTGCATTGGAGGCTTGATAGTAGAAAGGTGGGATATGAATATTTTCAATAAACCAAATTGAATAAGCAGAAGAGAGGCACTTTGCACAAGCCCCCAAGGCTAAGTAATATAGGAAGGGCAGATGAATACAGCCTCACAAGATGGGACACAACATGGGAGAGGTTCCAAGGGGCGCTCTGCACCGCCACATCCCAGCAAGGCTGAGAGGATGGTGCCCCAGCAAAGGTGAGGGGGCAGGTCTCCAGAACTCAGTTTCTTCTGACCCTCCTTATTCTGCTTCAGTAGCCATGGGCACTTGCTGCCACGATAAACTACACAGTTGAGCTGGGAGGGACAGGAACGGATAGCAAAATCTAGTAGAGAAAATAACTGGAAGATGCTGACAATCTGCCAACTGCATAGAAGGGAGGTGCTGCGAGATGGAATCAAGGAGGCTGGACAAAATGAAAAGCATCCTAGGACCCAAGCGAGACAGATAACTGCCCAAGTTGTAGTTAGGTACCTGACTATCTGACGGACCACTTTCTCCCATACAAACCTGTCCAAGAGTTTGCTTTATTTGTCCAAGGTAGACTTTATTTTCAGCTCCCTAAAATGGGACTCAACCGGTTCCTGCTTTCCCTCTTTCCTGCTTCGATACCAGGTAGCCCATGAGATTGTCTGCCGCGAACCTGCCCTTTCAGCTTTCATTCACCTTTGGCCCTTGCAAAAACCCTGCTCTCTCACACAAATATCTTGTTCGAATGGCAGTATGTTTTTTTTTTCTCTCTCTGGCCTTGGCTGTTTCACTAACAAAAGGGCTGTTCTGCTGCCATTTGTTTTTGACTGCTGAGGGATTAAAATCTCTGCCAGAAGGGGCTTCTGGAGCTCATTGCTTCTCCGATACCTCTGAGCTAGGGCATTGCCGGTGGGGAGTAGGGGAGCCCATTGCCTGTGGGCTCTTCCTGGCAGCATGACTGGAGCTGTGTATGGAATGGGTTATATGATGTCGTCAGAGCCGTTATACTGTTGCCGCATGTTGATTGGTGCCTTTTAGACATGACGATGATTGTGGGTGTGTAATTGGGAGGGATATTGTGATTAATGGGCGGCGGTAACAGATTCCTACAGAATCTGTGGGAGTGGCCATTGAAATATTCTCTTTTTTCTAGCTATAATTATATTTCAGATGCTGCTGCTAGAAAAACATAGGATCCCAACTACTTACATTGGTATCAGCTTCAGCTTACCAGAAGCCATCTTAGCGGTACCATAGAATTTCCCTGTTAATCTACTTCCGACGGATGACAGTACAAACTTAATAGATTTCATGCTGAAAGCAAAATTTGCATTTTTAAAAAATCAAATAACTATATTCTCCTCCCCTCTTCCAAGCAATGTTTTCTGTCTAATCTTGGCATTTAAATTTGAGATCACTTTGATGTTTACAGATTTTTCTTAGCATTACTAATGGGGATAGTAACTTATAAATGATTTCGTCTCTCTCTTAGCCTGTCTTCAGGAACATCCATGTTTTGGAAATAAGAGGAAAAAAAATAATCACCATGTGTTTTACGGAAGAAGCTTGAAATTGGACGGAGGCCAGACTTCCACTATGAAAGACATTCCAGGCTTGGCACACACACACACACACACACACACACACACACACACACACACACACACACACACACACACACACACACACACACACACACACACACACACACACACACTGAAATTTGTGTCAGCAATGGTGGTGGTTGTGAGATATGACAACAATGAACAGCAGCACATAATACTACCAGTACTTTATAGTTTAGGACCCACAGTTTATGGGTAAATATATAATCCACAAATTTACAGTGTAATACTGGAGTCTTTATAGAGAGAACACAGAGTGCCCTGCAATCTCGATCATTTTTACTTTAGAGTAATGCTATTGGTTTTAATGGTTCTGCTCTATAAATGGCTATATGGATTTTGGTTTTGTCTGGAGTAGCCTGCCGTGTCCTTACAAGGATAAATACAGCTATCTGCATGTTTGTGTGCCCCTATTAAGTGAAAAATGCCAATAGCCTTTTTATGCCTGCCTCGGACAACCTGGCCATTTTTGTCGATACAGGTGGGAAGCAACAGGCCGATTCAGAACTGCTTCTCTGAGGAATTTGCAAAGCTTGGGCATGCAAAGCCCTCCCCAAATTAAAAATCCCACTTCCATTCCTTAACCTAGGACCAAGTCTCTCCCCAGCCCTGCCATTTTTGCCCTGAAATAGTGGTTCTAATTTCATGCACTCGGCAGTACCACCAGAACTGTCCTTTTAAAGAGCTGATTTTCATATGGTGGTGTATGGTTGAGGGACTTTTCTTTGAATTTGAAACAAACTGTTTCTTCTAACTCCCCCCCTCCATTTAATGTTTAAATTAAAGGCAATTGGTGAGAAAGAGCCTTTTGATCCATATAGAATGTAATAAACTGAGCATGTAACCCTCCAGATAACCTTGTTTTATATTTAATCAGAAGCCCCACTAATGCGATCTATTTGCAAACAAACTTGCCTGTACCTTGTGCTGACAGTCGGGAAAGGGAGGGGGAGGGGGAGACAGCTTTGTGAGCCCCGCTTGCCTGTCTCGTGCTTTCGGCTGACGGAATTATTGTTTATTTTTTTAATTTTCAGAGGTAGGTTGATGACAGCTGAAGAAGACTGTATTTGCTGAAGAGCAGCATGATGGTAGAGAGGAGTGGGGTTCCTGAGGGAGATCTAATGGTGCCTCTCCTTCCTGCACAGAGATAAAGACTTATAATAAGCGTGTATGTTCACCATCTGGCTCTGTGCATGTGGTCCTTATGGAGGCGAAAGCAGCACAATCTGTAAATGATCAGGAGCCATCGCACTCTCTCCAGAGAATCCACGATGCAATCAAGGTGACAGATGGCATGGCCACTGCTGTGGCCTCATGGAGAAGATCAAAATCACCTTCAATAAACTCTGACTGAAATGGGCATGAGCACCTCAAAAAAGTCAGTTTGTCAGTCAAACGGCGACAGCAAGCTGCATTGGGGGGAACATAGCGGCCAGTTCTCTGTTTTCAATCGTTTCCGTCTGACTGAGCCTGAACTATGATCTTTCTCAAATTGTCCTTTCTGTTTAGCTGAAGCAGGCCAGCAAATTGCCAGATTCATAGCTTTATTGAAGGAAATTGAAAACATGATGTCCTCAATTCAGCGGACAAACAGCTGGCAGGTGTTTTGGACACCCAAATGCAGAAAACAGACCTGTCGGCTTTAGGAGAAGTTCAATCGACTTGATCAGATTTAAAGCGGAGATCGATAATAACATTCTAATTTATGCAGAATGGGAAAGGCATTAGCCAGCAGCATTTATATGGCTGGAAATGAACACTGCATCATGATTTGAATGCTGGATTTGTTTTCGTTATTCGCCGTATAATGTATCCATTGCTAATCAAGACCATCTTTATGCCCACTTTGGTTGAATATCTTTTCAAACTCTGTTTATTCAGGGATTTAGAAGGTCTGATTACCAAGGGACAGATTTTATAAAGGTCTGTGAATGCTGCACTAGCACTGATTTTACAAAAGATTGCTGGTGCTCAGTACCCCAGCAGTACCAGTAGCAGGCTAGATCCTGACCTTTGCAGAGCCAGAGGGATTCTTGGGATTAGCAGAAGCTGAGCACTAGCCTTTGCATTTACATCAGTATACGTTCCTACCTCCGAATACTCAGTTCTTCTGGCACCAGCATATTGTGGGCCAATGAGAAGTTTTTTCTGTCCTCCTGAAATGACATGAGTCAGCAAACATAGCAGGGTGAGGGAGCACAAAGCCTAAATATACTAGCTCTTCTTTTGAAACACTGTGTTCTTGCAATGGGGCTTGCACAGGAGAGTTTCTGTCTGGATTGTGCTCCCCATGTTTAAAGTGTATCTGCAAAAACGTTTAAGGGATTGAGATATGCATCAGATGCATATCCAAAATAACGTTTCATTTATACCCAGACCGTTAGCCAGTACTAGATCGTTAGCCAGTACTAGTCCTTTGCTTATCTGCCTGCAGAGTCAGATGACCACTGACATCGCTGTAGCGTGGCGGGGGGCGGACCACTGGAGGGTGACGCGCGCAGAAGGGTGACACGCGCACCCACGCGCGTCGCCTCCGCTGCGCGCGTCGCCCTCCGGAGGCTCCGAGGCCGGGAGGCCTTTTCGCGCATGCACAGAACGTTATTGAGGGAAAAAGGGCAGCCCTTTGCCCTCAGTAGACGTTGTGTGCATGCACAAAAAAGGTAAAAGGTCACGTATTGATAGGCCTCGGAGACTCTGGAAGCAGCGTGGCGCGGAAAATTTTTGGGGTTTGTGCAGGGGGTCATTAGGGTGACGCGTGCGCCCTCACTTCAGGGCGGCGTGCGCCCTAGTGACGCCACTGCAGATGACTGTGGAGCCTGCAGTCTGTATGACTCAAGAAGTGATGCTGGCTGTTGTTGTTCACTCCAATTGCATAATGTTTTCTCTTTGTTTATATTATATCATATGGGCTCTAGGGGTAGGGTACTAACTCAGTCTCCCAGGCCCTGCTAGGTCCTGCCCTCAGGTCCTGCCTTTAGCAGGGGCAGACAGGCTTGCAAACCACTTCTGTTTATCAAGAGCAGTTCACCGGAACATAGTCAACCACCAGCATGTCTTATTAACATGCCCTTGTAGAACTAGAGCAGAACAAGTGTGCCACCCAATAGGACTGAACCACCCCAGGCAAGTATCGGAGGGAAGCAAGACGGTTCCATTTCAGACCACCTAAAATCTCATTAAATATGCACAAATAGAGCTGGACAGTACCAAAATGCATTGTAGTATTCACAGCAAACCCATGAGGTTGCACAGTGCGATGAGGAGCTGGGTCAGTGCCACATTTTCTCGTACCATCTCTGATTCTAGAGGTACTTCACCACTTCTCTTGCTATCTGCCACGTGGTTCCAAGATAGCCCTTCTTTGGTCTCTTGAGATTGGAGGTTCTCACCCGGCATGGTGAAGCCCATGCCAACTGGATGTTTCCTATATCTGTATATTTTCTGAATATTCAGAGAAATACAGTTGTTAGTATGCAGCAAATGAGAACCACCAGCACTAACATTCTCCATTTTTAATGCCCAGTTTACAAATATAACTTACTGTTTCCCCACAAGTGAATGTAGGTATTTTGGAGGCGAAAAAAAAAAAGAATTTACTGTTTGAAAGCAGATGCCTTCACTGCTCATGATCAAATGGACAATTTGCATGTGGAAACTAAGAAGTGCACAGATGTATTTTAAAACCAGCAGTTCATATTGCAAGTGAGGCAGTAAATTTAAGCAAAGGTCTCACATCTGTGTGTATAATTCAAATCAAATACTGTGGGGTGGATCTATTGTGGGCTGTGCATTTGTGGATGCTCCCTTGCTGAAATGGAGAGTTATTTTGACACGGCCCCTCAGGGCAAAGCTGGTTTGAAATTAGCTTCACTTTCCATTCTGGTTGTTAACTATGTCCTGGCATAAACCAGGAGAGGTCCTGCTTCGGTTCTATTGAAAGTTCCAAATCCTGTTGTACTGCATGCTTGTGATGTTATATTACACAAACAATGCAACATTGTTGCTGTGTTTGCTAAGACTCAGAAAAACAATTACAGGTATGCATTGCTTAACAACGGGGATACGTTCCCCGATCCCCGTCATTAGCCGATTTTAACATAAAACGAGCTTCTGGCCTCCGGAACCTCCAAAGGCTGTTTTTTGGGTTGCGCCGGGCCCATAAGACCCTGTATTCCACTCTAATGGCCTCCATGGGCTTCAGAATGGCCCACAAAGGCCTCCAGAAGCAACTTGCGTTCCCAAACCAGGAGTTGCTTCTGGAGGCCTCTGTGGGCCATTCTGAAGCTCATGGAGGTCATTAGAGTGCAATATGTGGGCTTATGGGCCCAGCGCAACCCAAAAGTAGCCTCTGGAGGCTCTGCAGTGCTGAAAGAGGAAAGATGTACAGTCCAGGAAGGCTGCTGTCTATGTGGCCCGATGTAAAATGGTAGGTTGCTGAATGACGCTTGTATATGTATACTTGTATTTGACTCAGGGCCCAGTCCTATCCAACTTTCTAGCACTGATGCAGCCATGCCAACAGGGTGTGTGTTGCATCTTGCAGTGGGGGAGCAGTCACAGAGGCCTCCTCAAGGTAAGGGAACAAATGCTGCATTGTAGCTGCATTGGCACTAGAATAATCTAACTGATATGGAAATACACAGCCCAATCCTATCCTTTCCACTGCCATAGCATGCAGCTACATCAAAACAGTCTGTGCTGTATGGTGTGGTGGTGGGAATTGGAACGCTTGGGAGAGGTAAGGAAAACTATTTTCCCTTACCCCTCCATAAGCCCCCTGATTGCCAATGGTTCTCCTCAGGCCTGTGCCTGAGCTGGCGCAAGTCCGAGGAGACAAAGGGGGCATGTCGGGAGGTTCCTGAAGGGATAGCATCTGCTGCAGGTCGCTCACGCCAGGACACCCCCTCCCACCTATGACATGCCCCCATCCTTCCCCCGATCAGCCCCAAAACCTCCCACCCCATTGCCCCGTTCCACCCACCCTGCCAGTGTATCAACGTTGGCAGGGTCTCTCCTCACCACCGCTGCTGCGGGGTCCACCACACTGTCTGCAGTGGCAGCCCAGAAGCGTGTATCTACGAGCACTTCCAGAATGGCATTTGTGATGCTGTAAAGTGTGCTCTGCCAACAAAACAGTTCTGTCAGTGAAGTGAGTGGATAAGATTGGACTGGCGGTCATATGTATCCAAAAACCTGAATTTCTGAGGGAGGGCCTGGTGATCTCTGCAAATTGCCAGCCCTTGACAAACAGAGGAAAAAAAAATCTGGCCCTGGGGCAGTAAAAGGGTCAGCCTCATGCAAAGGAGTGGATTCATTGCTGTGCTCTGAGATTAGAGGTGGATTTTTTTCCTCTGGCTTTGCAATTTAGGACAATTTGGGATTTTATGCATGGGTAGTGTTTGCCTTTGCACTTATACATTTGAATTTTTGGAGACTTAACCACGCCCCAAGTTTGTTCCCTACCTGATACAGGGATTGGGTAGGTAGTACAATGATGTTTCCGCCCTCCTCCCCAAGTAATTTTTTTATTCAGAACTTTAGCACCAATTGATTCTGATAACTCACTTGATGCTAAACAATTGGGATGATGCATAAAGACAGAGAAGGCAGTGTTGCAACTCTATCAAGAAATAAAGCATCTCCTGAGGTCTGGAAACGGTCCATCTTCCAAGTCTAGGTATACCAATTCATTCACTGGGAACTGCTCTTGCATAAAATCCAGTGAAATAAACAGAGGCTGTACAGGGGCTTGTGCAGGAGAACTTGCTGGTCAATAGTGCCCATAGACTGGAACAGAAATGTAAGGAGGGGAGATGTATGGCATGGAATAGTCAAAAGGTAGTTTCTTTGTTTGAGAAAACCCTCTTTTTTATGCGCATCAACCAGATGGCTGTTTCAGTTTGAGTGAGGCTGAGATCCAGGCAATATGGCAAAATTAAGGAAAATGCAGCAACCTCTCTCTTCTTATCCCTCCTCATATCCTCTTCACATATAAAATCTATATACAGAGAGAATTGTATCCTTAATTCGTCAGTAACTAGGGCAAAATGTGCATATCTGCTTGTAATAATTATTTACAATGACCCCTTGCTTGCAATCGACTTAGCTTGACAATGAAGATGCTGGGACTGATACAAAAATCAAACGGAATTAAAATAATAAAAACTGACATGGTGAACAGTGGCCATAAGAATTCAAGACAGTACGTCAGGGTAATTTGGCTTAGGCTGCAGTTTAGATACAATGTGACAAATGTTTGCTAAGAGTCTCCATATTGCGGAGTGCAAGGCTTATCCTTGTGGGTTTCTGCAACTGATTGACAGCAAGTTCAGGACAGTCAGAAGGAAGCACTTCTTACAACAGTGCATAATTAGTTTATGGAAGTCATTACTATAAGATGTGGAGAGGAGCACTAGCTTAGATAGCTTTCATGACAGATTTATGAAGGATATGTTCGTCCATAGCTATTAGGCATGAAAGCAAAAATGGAACGGCCGTCTTCGAAGGCACCCTGGCTCTGAGTACCAGATACTGAGGACAAATAACAGAAGATGGTTCTCGCCAGAGTGCTCTACTCATGAGCTTGATGGAGGTAACTGGTTGACCACAGTTGGAGACAGAATGCCAGGCTAGATGATACTTTGGCCTGATACACCAAGGGAATTCTTGTATTCCAAATATTTACTACTGGGCAGATGCTGTAAGGGCTGGTTTATATAGTCCCCACATGATTAGCTCTGGGAGTTCGTGGGTCTTCAGACAGGCTTGCAGCTCAACTGGACTTGTGTGGAACCAGCACCTCTGTTTGGGCACTATGATATTCAAGCTGAGGGGCCATGTATACAGCCTCTATGGAGAGCTACCCCCATATGAGACAACTGGTGGTCCTCCGTAACCAAGGGGTGGTCATGAGACAGCTGCCAGCTGTAAGGACCTACACTAATGGCGCAACCTTATCTTCGCGGTACGTTGGTACCCTGAGGTCTGCCAGTGTACTGCATGGTCTGCCATCGTGGCATCCTCTCTGCCGGTCCGCGGAGTTCTGCTTCCAGTGCAAGGCCTGGAAGGCTACACACCTCTGACAGCACCCCACAGACCCATTGCTGCTGCAGTTTTGCTGGTGGTGGTGGTAGATCACAATGGGGATCAGGACCTGATTTCCACCTATTTTTCCACCTATTTTGGAACTTTCTAGCCAGATAAACCTGACCCTGAGTGAACTTGTTGGACCCTGGCACTTGTTGACCTGATGAACAAGTGCAGGAAATCCAAATACCCCAAGTGATGCCAAATTATCAATCCCTCAGAGAAAGAAGGGTTTACACCTACTGGCTATACAACCCAGGAGCCCCCCCCCCTCTGCCCCTTGCAATGTTGAATTGTCCTGGTCGACCATTGGAGCATCAGATGCTCAGCAAGGGTTGTGCCTATACCCTTGGCTACCTTGGGGATGTTTGGGGAGAATGAATTGAGGTAGATAGGGAGTGAGTGGATCGAGTTTTGCTTGATTTGAGCTTGCTTTGTAACCTCCTTGCCATCAGTCTCCCCCCCCCCCCAATTTTGCATCTTACTAAGAGATTCATATTTCTCGTATCTGTCATGTGAGGAGGGGCAGGTTTCCATCCTTCCTCGGACTGTTCAAGATTCATTAGTGTTCACTTGTTCCTGTAGTTTTTTTTAAGGGAAATCCCCAGGATTCTGGGATTCCACCTGGGAGAGGGACTTTTTCAAGGCAGCCTCTCTCTCTCTCTCTCTCTCTCTCTCTCTCTCTCTCTCTCTCTCTCTCTCTCTCTCTCTCAATCTGGGTTTCCTAGCCTGGGATGATGGCAGCTATCCACTGCCAGTAAAATGGGAGTGGGAAGCAGAAAACAGAGCTAGACACTACCTCCAAAGCTCTATGCTCTGTTAGGCTTCTAGCTTCCCTCACGTAATCTTTGTTGTGCCTTCCATTTCTATAAGCAATAGTGTGGTTTTCAGTTAAAAAAAAAAAATCCACCCCAAACCTTTGGAACACAACTCTGGATTCATAAGTGAGATGTCAGGTCATAGTGTATGGATCCATTCTGCAGTGCTCAGTGAGGAAATGTTGCACTTCCCGGCCTTTTGTGCATCGGGGCATTTAGAATCTATGCCAACAAGATTACAGAGCTCTCATATTTCATATACTGCTTTGCGTCACACCTGGTTTGAATATAAATATTATAGAAGACACACTTAACAGTAAATCCATTTGCAACTACAAACTTTGCCAAAACCTGCAAAAACCAACAATAAGAGCATTTGGGTTAGTGTAAATTATTAGTTGATGCAATTGTCATTATGCAGTGTTAAAAAAAGAGGTATAAATAACTGAGCTTTAAGTGAGTGAGTTGGTATTCCACTCTCAGCATCAATATTCAGTTTTACTCAGAGTATTTTACTGTGATCTGATTAGTACTATGGTTTAATAAAGTATTTTGAAAAGATCGCAATGTAACACTACGTGGTAATGTCATACCAGTTTCAGATGGTATGATAAGTGTATACTGTACCAATTTGTGTGATGATAGCATGTATAGGCAAAAGGCAAGCAGAAGGCAGGGCTTGTTTGATTTTGGGCCCAGCCAGGCCAATTCTTTTCACCTCTTGGTTGGCTGCCAGCATTTTGCTTTTCCCTCCTTTCCTTGTTTTAAAGAAAAAAAAATGTGGATTACTGAATGTATGTGTATGATGAGGGCATCTTGGTTTGGTTAGATTTTTATGGCGCAATCCTATCTACACTGTATACCTTGGGTACTGCAAATGTGCCATAAAGCACATTTGTGGCATCCAGTGAATAGGCACCTCTGGCGCCGCTCTACCCGCCACATCTGGGTAGGATGCAGCATGGGCTCTACACTCCCGCTGCAGCCTAGCTAGACAGGATTGGACTGTTAATCTGTTAGCAGGTGGCCATGCATTCTGGTATTCTTGCCCCTGCAAAGTATGCTATGAAACTAACATGTGACCCCAGTGCCTTGGTAAGGAGCACACTGGGATGGTCCATGCTATCTGGTGGTGTATAAACCTCTCTCTCTCTCTCGTGTGTGTGTGTGTGTGTGTGTGTGTGTGTGTGTGTGTGTGTGTGTGTGTGTGTGTGTGTGTGTGTTGACTCTTACTAGGGATGTGAATGAGGTTGACTCCCGCTTTAGGTATAGTAATGGCTGATGGCGGGGCAATTGAAGGAGAATAGAATGTCTAACTTCATCAGCAACCATTGGGTGGTAGAGGCAGGTGACATCCCAGTTACCACCATGCATATGCAAAGGGACCCCATTGGGAGTTAACCTCAATAATGCATGTACCTCAGAATGTCTGATCCTCTCATTCAGGATTGGTTGGTCACAGATCTCTCACTTCCAAGGACACTGTGCTAGTGGGTAGCCAGGCACACGCAAATCATTGATTGATCTGGTAAGGCATTTTATTGCTGGGAAACGCTGGCTACCCCATGGTGTGATCAAGGGGGGGAAAGGACGGAATGCCCCTACCAGAAACTGTTGGGAGGCAGTGGTGGAGGCATGGGGCATGGTTTCTAACTTGCTAGCAATCCCTGGCATGGGCTGCTGACATTAGAGGGGACGGGACACTATCCTATGTACTCCCAGCAAAGCTCCCAGCAAAGCTGAGAAGAAAACAATGGTGGTACAAACTACAAAGACCATTATAGCTCCAACAGCCACTCTCTTCCGGCACCCATGGCAACACTGACAGCACACACCAGTCGCAAAGTGTGGATGACACCCCCGTGTTAACTATGTATGGATTAAATCAGTTCACACATGGTGACAAGGAGATGCCTGTATGATGTCACCCCACCCCACACATACCCACAGGCTGTCAGACACAGGGACAGCCACAGTGATCTTCACTGCATGGCCAGCCGCAGGACAGGCAGCAACAACTCAACAAATGGAGAACTCCAGGAATGAAACTTCTTATACGATTCAAACACACACTACTAGCCCTATTCAGGCATTCATCTCCCCACAGGGACAAAAGGTTGTGGTAGTAATATAGCCAATGGGGAGGCGGTGCAGTAAGTGCTGTGCAGTGTTACATGGAGGTGCAAAGTGGCCCTTCCCACTCGCCGTCGGAGCCACATTGACCTGCGAAGATGGATCAGGCCCAGAAAGGGGTTTAGGATTGGCGGGCGCTGCTGCTGTCAAACCTACCCCCTTCCCGGGCCTGATCCGCCCTCCCTTCTGCCCCATCTCCTGCCCATTCCACCCTCCCTGTTCCACTCCTTCCCACCTCCCTCCTGACCTCTGCATGGCCTTACCTGCACTGGTGGGCATCCATGGTTCATTTTTGCACAGACCCAGCCACTTGCAGCGGGAGCCAGGCTGTGCACTCTGGCGGCATCACATTTGTGACAGCGGCAAAACGTGTTATGCTGGTGGAACACACATTCTGTCCACATAACACACCCATAGAATTGGGCCATAAATCCCCCCAGAAATTAGGATTGAAGGTCTCAAATTGTTGACACCTTTAACATTTCTGTAGGGATTAAACATGCTCCATTTTTCATTCTGATGGGTCCAAAATGCAGTTTAAGGATAACACAATCACTGGAACAAAGTAGCTAGCTGAGCCTATTTTGTTGAATCAAATCACATCCTAAACATTATTTTAATGTGTGTGTTTTATTTCTATTTACCCGTTCTCATTTTTCCAATAGTTAAAAAGGAGTGGAAAGAAAGAATACCAAATTCTTCTTGCAGTGCATGAGACGAAATAAAAGCAAACAAACTACAAGCAGCTCCAAAGATGATCAAATATGAAAATACATATTTTAACCATTTGTAAATTGTGCATTTTAAGTTCAGCAAATTACTATGGTCTGTTTAGCAAATATGATTGGATCACATTGGTTTGTGAAATGGAGCCGTTACATTGTTGATACAGAGATGCAAGTTTAGCGGCCGTGGTGTTGAATATACACATTGGTCAGCTCTGGAAACGTTAATAAGATCTCAGTTTGGCGAATGCGTCTGAAAATCCTCATTGTGGGGGTAAGTCAACAGAAATATTTTACCTTAAATACACACAATGGCATGACAAGCTGTGCCCACATCTATCGTATTTATCAATCTTGATGTACCAAAGTGGGGTCATAGGAGTATTTTGAACCCTTTTACAATGTTCATATCATTTAGAAGAGAATAATAATAATGTCATGTTAAACCCCTGAATGAAAGATGTGCGTGCATATATTCAAAAAGAAATGTGAGAGATCTTTAGCAGCACTGCTGAAAAGCAGATTGGTATGTATATATTAGATGTATATTACACAGGAAAACATGGCATTCTGGAGAATGGAATGAAATGAGCCAGAAATGTCTCACATTTTCCTGGCATCTGTGGAGTGTTGCCATATGAGAACCATATGACTGCTGGCAGATTGGCATGTCAGCTCAAGCATGTACAACATGACCTCACTGAGCTCTGTGTTTGTCAGTTTATCACAGGAATATTGATACAATTTTAACTGCAGCCTTTCTGTACAAGAACACTTTTATCCCTTTCCCAGTCGTCAGTCTCCTCTTTCAAGTGACTAGTGTCCAGTTTTTCAGAGGTGCCTCTTCATTCAGTGTCAAGAAGGGCAGCAATGGAAGAGAGTAGGAAGTGGGTGGGTAGAGGAAACACAAGTCTTAAATAAGGAGCAGGGTTTAGTCTCTGGGAGTAGGTTTGAGGGGGGGTGCCTTGAAATATATTTGGACTGATATTCATAGTCAGATGAATGAGGGCATTTAGGAGTCATTCATAAAACCGACTGCCCAATCCTTATCCAAAAGGAGGGCTCTTATTGTTCTCTTATTGTTGCTTTTCACAGGTTTTGACGAAGTTTGTAGTTGCAAATGGATTTACCATTGTGTATCTTCTATATTCTATAATATTTACCTATTCAAACCAGGTGTGACACAAAGGAGCACATGAAATGTGAGAGCTCTGTAATCTTGTGGGCATAGATTCTAAATGGTCTTCGCAGCCCGACAGAAGCGTTGACAGGGGGGAGGTGGGCAGTGGGTCCCCGGGCGGCACGCGGGGGGCTACAAAGCGGCGGGGGTGTGTGACAACCCCACCGCATGGGCAGTGGGATCGGCAGCAGCGGCTCGAAAGTTAGGCCCGCCTGCCCTGCGCCTGGAAAGCCCTTTGCGGTGGCGGTGATATCACTTCCTGTTGTGACGTCACAACGGGTTGACATTTTTTGCTGTGCCCCCCCCTCCTGCAGGGTGTTCGTTCGCTTCTGCAGCCTGAAACTCCTCCATGGGATGCAGTGCGAGCCCTGTTGGTGCGGCTGCATCACCATGTGGGGAGATAGGTAGGAGGATTGGGCTGTAAATGTGTGTTGTCACTTATGAGGCCCTAAAAATGGGAGGAATGTCAATCCAGCCCTTACTGCCCCAAACAATCTTTCAGGTAAACTGCAGGGATGTGGATCAAGTGACAAGTCTCTGACTCCAAGTCTCAAGTCAAGTCTCAAGTTTCTGGGTCAAAGTCTCAAGTCAAGTCCCAAGTCTTTGCCCCCCAAGTCCCGAGTCTTTGGTTGTGAGTTGTGAGTCCCTATCTATTTAATGGGGGAAATGGGTTTAAACCTGAATAAAATTCAACTTGTCATAAAAGGCTCCAAGTCTCGAGTCAAGTCTTTTACAATCGCCAAGTCAAGTTGAAGACTCAAGTCTACATTGGTATCCTGGTCTCAGGATACAGGAAGGCTCTTATGGCAGTATAGATCCAGTCTACGGCCCATAGCAATCGCTCTAATTTGATTTCACAATAGTTGGTCATTGATGGTGGATCTGTTAGCAGATCTCTCCTGCCTGTTCATGGTCTTTCTATTCCATCAAGCTCTGCTGGCGGTACTGTAGAACTTGTGAGCCTATGGTTGAGACTCTGTAAAGGTGAATGGTTTCCTCTGTGGAGCTTGATTAAATGGTAGATTCTTACATAAGCAAGCATGAAGCTTGTTCATTAACAAGGACTTTTCATAAACAGTCAAGTGAAATCATTGTTGGATCTTTATTGATTTTCAGAAGGTACTAGTAAGTCATTTAGAAGGGATCTTCTTGATCTTGTTCAGGAGGAAAGAGAAACCATATTGCAGCATGTGGATCAGTCTGAGGGTGAACAGATTTCCATGCTGAAATGAAATATGGGCCAGGGGAAAACACACACACCCCTTTTTTCCTGAACACACCATGACAGATTACACGGCCTGCAGCTGGAGTTAATCCAGATTTCTGTTTAATTAAATAGTAGCAGTCATTCTGCCATATTATATCAGAATGCACAAAGGTGACATGAAGGTGAGATGCAACATATGTGTGCTCACCTCTTTATTTTCGTAAGAAAACAAGGAGGTAATTGCTTTTAAAAAATGTGAAGCACTCAAATGTGTAGTATATGTAATGTAAATGTTGAATTTGCTACATACTGAAGATTTAGGATAGGCTCTCAACACAGAAAATTACAGTACAAGATTATTACTTAACAATCCTAAATTGTAAATAATTTGGAATCCCATCAAGCTCTACAGGATTTACAGTACTTCCAACTAAGTAAGTGCCCTTAGGCTTGCCACCTAAAGGAGAGAATGAACCCTACATGTGACAGAATAAAATAAAGTATGCTTGTGCAATATTAGGTGCATAATAACGGCATATTATGGCAATGACCAATGTAAAGAAGGGACCTACTTATATCAGGTTTGGTAACAAAACCTTCCAACATTTTTTTAACTACTCGTTTCAAAATACTGTATACATTTACCTGCAATCCAGAATACAATTTTTCATATTTTGATGTTACAAATATTTAACTTTTTTTGTAATCACAAAGCATTTTGCTCCCCATCTATCAGAATTATTAATGGAAATAACCAACTTTCACCTGTTAATAGTGACAGTACATTAGCACTTCCACTCTTAAAGGCTATTCTCTAATCAAGCAGTTACCCACTGAGCTCTCACCTACTCAGGCTACCCTCTTCTGGGGAGTATAACTGCATTTTTGTAACCTGCATAGATCTGACCTTGGTCATTGAAACTACCAGTGGAATCCTATAGCACCAGCCAGCTTCTTCCTGCGTCCTTTCAAGCAATTTCATCAGCACTGCATTGAGAAGACCCCACATCACAGAGCTTACCAAGGAATACAATAGAAGCAACAGCCTGGTTAAAGAGAGGACTGTCTTTGTAAGGAGAAGAAATGCATAGTTATTATTAGTCCATTGTTGTGGGGACCCAGACTTTTCCCCAAAGAAGTGTTGCTGTTGCACAGATGTTGTATTTTTCCATGACTCAAACCACAATATTTGTCACTGCACAAATATGGCAATATGACAGCTACATTGTCCATTGATGGGAGGGGGGGAGATGTGATTGTATATCATAAACAATTCGTGGATAATGGAGAGTGTCGTTGAATAGCAACACCTCATACCATGATTAACAAAATCTTCCAACATTATTTTGTGATGCATCATGTTTACCCACTGAGCTCTCACCTGCTCAGGCGATCCTCTTCGCACAACTCCATGCACAAGGATGCATCACCGCTTTGTGAAATTTTTGTTGAAAAGCAGTATATTATTATTATTATTATTATTATTATTATTATTATTATTATTATTATTATATAGTTCTTTAAGAACTGCTGGGAGGAGAACATCAAGCCCAAACTGCTTGATACTGTTCGATATATCGGTTAGGTGTTAAACTTCATTTTTTGTTTCCATAGTTCTTCCGATGTGCTACCAAAACCACGGTTCAGTAGCAGGCATCTCTCCAACATCTCTTCTTACCCCTGCTAACTGGGCAAAGAGGCACCTTTAAGTGGTGGTTGTTTAGCGGGGTGAGAGCAACTGTCTCTAGTCATCCCAGCCTAGCATGTTTGTTCAGTGTCTCTTTTTAAGACGCTTTTGGTGAAATTCCATGCTCAAGTAGTGCTGGCATCACCTCTGCACCAGCAGCAAGTAATGCCCATCATATCCAAGCCCATTCAGCACATGGGGAGGGGGGAGGAAAAAGAGCCAGAACAATTCCATGGAGACACAACCCTCCCAGTAACTCTGCCAGTGCCCATGGAAATCTTGACACCACACCCACCAATCACAGGGAAGCAGATTGATGGGGAGCCACCCCATGACAGCAGCACATCCCATGCACAAGGATGCCACAGTGCTTCTTATTGCAGGAGTTACTGTGACGCATGCAGCAAGAGAGCAAAAGCAGAGGACAGCCAGAGGTTCCAGGAGCGAGAGTTCAAGTTCCCTTCGGCCTACGCTTACCAGATCGCCGACTGGGATGGCGCTGCTTGCCCTTAAGGGGCGGGGCGGGGGGAGGGGGCCAGAACGCGCATGTTTTGGCCCCCTCCCCCACCCCGCCCCTTAAGGGCAAGCAGCGCCGTCCCAGTTGGCGATCTGGTAAGCGTACTTAGGCCATTCGCACAGTCACACACTGCCAATAAATACCTGTTTGACTGCAGCAGACCAAGGGAAGGAAGATAGCTCCTGTAGGAGAGGGCAGGAATGTAGAACTAATACACAAGTCTCCCCAGGCAAGGGTTTGAGTACCTGTGGGAGACTCCATCAGTTTGAAGGAACCCCTTTGCCAGGGGAAGCAGGGCCAGCTTTAGGTCGATTGGGCAGATTTTGCCCAATTGGGCCTCGTGCCTAAGGGACCCCTGCACTAGACCGAGCAAGTAGAGCAGCCAAGAGAGCTAGGAGAAGATGTTGCTGATCTCCCTGGGAGGTGCAAGAGCGATGTTTTATCACAACACAGATGAAACGAGAGAAGTATATTTCAAGTTCCCAGTTGAACGCATGTGGGGATAAAGTGACCTCCCCCTTTTCTAATGTCGCTGCTGCCCCGTACATAGAGAGGGTGCTTTAAATGAGAGCCGGAAGCTAAGTCTGTGCCTGAACTAGCTTTAGCCTCTATGGGAGGAAAAGAGAGAACCTGATGGAGAAACTGAGCCCTTGTGGTTAGAAGGGGGACTTTTCATGTCTTGGTGGCTAATAGTGAGTTGGGAGTCTGGGAGGGAGGAATGTAATAGCCTGTAAACGTGAATCCCAATGGAAAATAGAGGAGGGGGACTGGCTGGCTGTGGTTGCTTAATAGTGTAGGCAAGGCACTTTTGCATGTGCTCAGGGACATTCTTGTTTCTAAGACAACAGAGTGACTTCTAACAGGGGCTGTAGTGAAAGGGGGATGTAACAAGAGCCCATTTGAGCTGATCAGGAGTCAGGAAGGGCCCCCACAAAACCTGAACCTGGGGCCCTGCAAAAATGTTTCCAATTGGACCCTGCAGCTCCTAAGGCCAGCCCTGAGGGGAAGGACCGGGATGAGCCACAAGGGGAGCTCCAACAGCACTTGGGCCCCAAGCGGCGGGTCGCAGGGGGTGTACCTGGTGCCGGATTTGTGGCTCGTTCCACCGCTGGGTGCACTTCGTGCAACCGTTCCCAGCTGCAAGTTTGGCCCTCCCGGGCCAAAAAGGGGCCGAAAAGCGCCGGGGTGTGTTTCCATGCAAAGATGATATCATGCCCCCAGGAGTGATATCATGCGCCGGGGTGTGCAAAGATGATATCATGCCCCCAGGAGTGGGCTGTGTGATGTCCCGTGGGGGGCGTATGGCATCCTGTGTGGGGTGTCACAAAGGCACCCCCCCACGGGGGGGGTGTAGGACAGCTACTCTGCAGCATTGCAAACAAGCATACCTGACTGGGAGTCTGTACCCATAGCCCATAGACCACTCAGAGGGAGTACAGTAGGGGCAGATCATTGGGCTTGCATGTGACACTGGGTCCCTATTGCAGCAACCCATCCATCTAGCCACATGTCTTTTGTGTCCAGTGGCGTTCCTATCCCAGAATCTATAGGGGGCACATAGTGGAATTGGCGCCCCCTCCCTTTGTCTTCTACTTCACTCCTTGGCCGATTTTGGGGGGGCACCAATCCCACTATTTATTTATTTATTTCCCACCCCCGGGCGCTAAAATCCCAACCCCCCACACCACTAGAATTCTCCCCCCACCCCCCGCGCCGCTCTCTTACCTGTTGGCTGCCCGAGTTGCCAGGACGTCCTCCTTTTCAACCCTTTTCAACGTCCTCCTTTTCAACTTGGGATGTCTCGAGTCGAGCAAGGTGAGCGCGCGCGATGGGGTGGGTGGGCGCGTGATGCGCGCGCTCACCTCGCGTGACTCGAGACATCCCCAGCCGGGTTGAATTGGTGATCTCGGCCGCACGCAACTCCTTTTCAAGTTGAAAAGGAGTCTGAGACTGCGCACGCGGCCGAGGTGACTCGCACGACTCGGCGCCCGTGCCCCCCAAGCTGGCACTGGGGGCCCTGAGCCACAGGGCCCCCCATCCAACGACGCCGCTGTTTGTGTCTTTGCTGGCGCCTGCTGTGCAGCAGCCCCAATGTCGCTGTCAGTATGCTGCCTCATACTCCATGGAAGAAGTAACAGATGGATTGTGACCAACAAAGGCACTCCACCTAGACACTCCACCAACAAAGGCACTCCACCTAGACACTCCACCAACAAAGGCACTCCACATTGTGACCAACAAAGGCACTCCACCTAGACACTCCACCAACAAAGGCACTCCACATTGTGACCAACAAAGGCACTCCACCTAGACACTCCACCAACAAAGGCACTCCACATTGTGACCAACAAAGGCACTCCACCTAGACACTCCACCAACAAAGGCACTCCACATTGTGACCAACAAAGGCACTCCACTTGGCAGTGCTGGACAGACTCCTTCAGCGGCTGCACTGGCTGCTCCCTCATGACTTTTCGGTGAGGGCTCAAAACGTTTTTGTTTCGTCTAGCGTTTGGGTGATGAGCAGTGGTCTGCCTCCTGTGTCTCAAGATGCTCTGCCATGCTGCTTATCTGCTCCATGCTGTTCCCCCCCCTGTGGATTTTATTGTTTTTAAAATTGTTATGTACAGTTATGTATTATTTAAACTTTTTAATATATTTTTTAAGTTATGTATTTTAACTTCTGTTGTAAGCTGCCTTGGGCATTTGCCTTGGCATAGGAAAGGTGGGATGTAATTTTTTAAATAAATAAATAAATAAAATAAAATAAAAGGGCTCGGGGTGAGTGTTTGGCAACAGTAGCAATGGTTGAAGCAATTGCCATTCACCAAGGGAGGTTATGCAACCACTGCTATCCGCAGTGGCAGTTCTAGTTGTGCCAGTGTCTGAGGGCACAGGATATATCCTGTACTATGTGCAGAACAGTGTTCCTGAAATGTAGGATTGAGCTGCCCATGATGGAGTGTTTAAGCCAGTGGGAATAGATGCTTTTTAACCCTTTCATTTTGGGCACTTTCCCGCTGAAAAACAGCTCCACCAAGCTACTTTGACTTATTTGCCCAGGTCTTTCAGCATGTCAGGGTTGACTGCACTATTAGTGTTTCTGTTGTTCAGTAGTTTTGTGTTTGATAGTTTAGGCTTAATTTTAATTTAATTAATTTTAATATTGCATGTCATTGTAACATTCTTTGCATCTCTGGCAGCTATAAGCTGAAGGGTTTCATAACTAACGAACTAACCTGCCCAATTCTATTCAGAGCCTACAGCAGCAGCTCTCGCAGTCCACTGCTGTAAGTCCCAGTCCGGTGCTGCAAAAGCTGCACCACTGTCATGCACTTTGGGGCCACCAGCACAAACAGCTGGAGGCCCTGCTCGTGCGCCAGCAGCTCACCCAGGCTACACCAGAGCAGGTAAGGTGGCAGGAGGAGGGTGCTTCGGGAAAGGATCAGGGTGGAGAATGGGCCAATCTGGGGGCAATTCCAGGGCTGGCAAGGGAGGGTATTGATAGCAGTGATGCACTTCTCTTTCTCTGAGAAGAAAATGTAGTGAATCCAGCCACTGTACCTTTCAAAGTTATATTATAGTATAATAAATTATAATAAATTAAATAATATATAATAAATTAGACCAACAGGAAATTTACCTTTTTTCTTATATGCTATGGCACATCCATAATCAGGAGGCAGTTTGAATATTATCAAACTATTTTTTAGTCCCTGAAGAGTTTTGGCCTCCTATTTCTTTGCTTATTACCACAGTATTTTCTGCCTTTCTCTAGTCCTCCTGTTCCTGCACACAGAGGCGTAACTGGGTCCGTTGGCTGCACAATTCCCCCTTTTCCCTATACATCCTATTCCACAAAGAACACCTTGAAAGTAACCTTGTGTTCACATTGGTAGCTCTTTTTCTCTTGCACTAAGGGTCTTGTAAGTGCTATATGAAAAAATGAAATTTGGGTAAAACAGCATTGCTTTTTTTCAGATTTCAAAGAAATCAGAAAAAGAACCTTCAGTCTGCTGCAACAAGTTTTGAAAATCATGAGAAATTGACGCAACATATTTCCAAAAGCAAATACTGTAAGTACTAATGCAACTTTTAACCAGTTTTTGATTGACATAATGTTATGGAACAGTTAATACACCGTTGAAAAATATAACCCCTAGGGCACGGCATATAAAAAGTAACTCTTATTCTTCCTGAAAATGCCATTTATCAGTATTTGAGCTGGCCTGGTCATAAAGTGAATATATTAAAATATGAATGAAAGGATAATGTTTATCACCTGTCTACCCAACGCTAAATAATACAGCTCTTAAAAATAAGATGACTCATCAATCAGAGTCATTTCATACGTGGGGTTCTGTATACCTGTGTTTGACAACAACATACCTTTGAAGAGTGCCACCAGAGGTCACTCGACCAGCTAGAGACGAGAGATTAAATAACATGTCTTCATGAGATTCTGCTGGGCACTTTGTCATTTTAATAACACTTTCATTCTAGAAAGTTTCAGCAGCTACAGTCACGATGCTTAATTGCTCTCATTTATCTCTCTAATAAATGATGTCATTGACTTAGTGCAGTTGTAGAGAGACAATTGGCACGCCAATATGTAAATCTGCTACATTTAACCATGGAAACCAACAGTGACTGCACAGGACTATGGAAAAGAGCAAGTGTCTTTAAATAGGAGCAAAGCTGTTTTCACTTAAATCATCCAAGTTTGTTGTAAAACATTCATGCCTTACAATGTTCCTGCATTTCTTAAGAATAATAGAACAAACTATGTTGCAGACAGCAATGACTTTTACCTGTGAGGGCAAAACTACAATGGGATGTCATGGGTGGGGCAACTAGGAAATTCAAAAGGGTAACAGGCAACCAGTTATCCGCTTTCCCATTCGTTCATTGAAATCTTGTAAGTATTCCCAAATCTGTTGTGTGGAAATACCTGGTTTAGGAACTACAGTAGTTTTAGCTGCTGCCGTGCCTGGGAAAGTTCAGAATTTGTTGCTAATTTGGAATATTTGGGGGCTGGTGCACACTGCTAAATTCCTGCACAATGTGCATGATGACCATGTGGAAATAGCGTAGTGTGAACTCAGCTGCATGCACAATGAGCTGGCAGCAAATTCTACAATTATACCTACTTGAAAAAGTGCTATGATGATCATGGTGCATCAGGGTTCACACTAACCTATTCCTGGTTACCTACAAATGCTTTTGAATGGAGCAATTTAGCAACATGGTATCCTGGTTCTGAAACTCCCTGTCTTGTGAGACCTGCCTGGCTCCCTCCCAGTTTGTCTTCTGCCAACTGGTGAACAGTTTTCTATTTCTTCAGGGATTTGATTTTGGGTTACCCCCCCCCCCTTTCTATGAATCTGTATTCCTTCTGGTTTTCTGTATTCAGTTTAGTTGCATTTGTTTTCGTTATTATTGTTTTTTCTAGTCTTTTTATTTTTTATGTAATTTTGTCTTGTATGAGTGTAAGCTTGGGGGTTATTATTAGGGTCAAAAGTCAAGTTAGAAGTGTCTGGATAGATAGATAGATAGATAGATAGATAGA
The DNA here is from genome assembly GCA_026170595.1 of Plestiodon gilberti rubricaudatus. Classification (NCBI taxonomy): domain Eukaryota; kingdom Metazoa; phylum Chordata; class Lepidosauria; order Squamata; family Scincidae; genus Plestiodon; species Plestiodon gilberti. The sequence continues at coordinate 38,119,930 of JANXHW010000004.1, forward strand.
GATAGGATGGAAGGAACCAGACTTGGGGCAGTTCTGAAAGGCCACAACAGGGCCAGCATAGGGGTTGGCATTGTTGAACGTCTGCCAAAGCCCATATCCTAGCAGGAAGGACCCACTGTCAACACCTTGAATGGTAGCAACCTTGCTGCTGCTTGTTATTTCTGCCTTTCTACTTGCCGAGCAACCCAATCCTATTCCCTTCCCCCGTGCTGGGTCATGCAGTGTGGGCCGCACGACCCACGCTGAATCCTATCCCCAGCAGAAACAGGCTGGAAGCCTCCTCTTCTTACCCTGGGTAAACCCCTAGCCACAATGGGGCTACTTGGTTCTCCACCAGCTCTTTAGCTGGTGCAGAACGGAGCAGCCCCGTGTCAGGAAAAAAAGGCCTGGGAGGGGGAAAAAGATATGGCATGCTGTGGCCACCTGCCCTCCCCATCTCATTATGCCCTCTCATCACCCTCCCCCAGCCAGCCCCCACACCTTACCTTCTCTGGCGTGTGGGTCACCGCCAGAGAAGTGTGTGGTCCTGGCACCGACAGGATGGCATGTGTGGTCCTGGCACCGACAGGATGGCAAGGCCTTCCTGCCACTGTGCCAGTGCAGGCTACTCTCCGGGTGTTGCAACATGCTTTATGTTGTGTTTGCGACACCTTAGGCCAGCACTGACCTAGACCTTTGATAACATTGTACCGCTATTCAAGGACATGGTCTGTGACAAGACAGGAGAAAAAACAACTGTCTCCACTCTTCTTCTGGGTGCTGTGGATTGGGGCCACCAGCTAGGTTGCCAGTTTGCCAAAAATGATCCTGTTTCTCCAGCTTTTTTTCTCAAGTGGATGGGTGTAATCTCAGGCCATTTTGGGGTCACCACGGGCCCATGCCCCTTTACCACTGGGTTCTGCATACAGTATCAGAACCAGAGTCCTCCCTCGCCCATTTGTCACAATTTTGTGACATCCCCAGGTCCCACCTTGTGATGTCACCAGCCCCCACCTCAGAAATCTTAGGTTTTTGAATGCATCTGACCTGGCAGCCCTACAAGTGATCAGCAATTGAATAAGCAACAGGGCCAGTGGTGAGGAGGAGGTGAGACAGCTCCGGGAGGAGACTCCACTGAAGGCATCTTGCCCAAGGGTCCCTTTAAACCTGGAGCCAGTGCTGACTTTCACTAGTCTAATTGGAGCATTCAGCTGGATACCCAGCAGTTCATTTGTCACTTCAGATCTTAAGTGGCTTGTGATTCAGAGTTTACAACTATAGCTACCCGTTTGCTGCAGATTGTCTAAAAATATGTTTCATATGAAGATATTTGATGACTCTGCCTGGAGTGTGGAAAATTACTGTTACTTTTAAAAGGAGATGTTCAGCAAGTATTAACAATTAAGCTTGCATGAGGATGATCTGTTGTAGAACGTAATGTTCCTTTAAAGATGCAAATTATTCATAGATCTCTTTTCATTTTACTTTTTTTAATGGAGGTGGTAATAACTTAGGGACTAAAATGACATCGCATTTCCAGGCAATGTGAGAAGCTATTTATACTGATTGTGAATTGGCACCATTGAAATATTTCTTCTACAGCTTTACAATGTTAATCCACAACCAATTTGAGACAAAGTGTTTGGATTTCAGCAGAATTGACTTCAGTTAAACTCAATTGACTTAGCTGAGTTAGGAAGGAGCCTGAGAGACTGTGGAGGAAGACCAAATTACTCATAGCTGTCTCCATACAAGCTCTTTGCAGTAGCAAGAGGCTGGCTGTAAACCAATTGTTTTAGGGAACCAAACTAGACTCTTTAGGATTTCAGTAATCTCAGGAGAATTCATGCACTTGAAGTCAAAAGCAAAACAATTTTCCTTTCGAGTGTGTTGAACATAGGATGTGTCAACCATTGGTTCCCAGATCCAGACATAGCGGGTCAACTATCACATACCCCACCTAAACTGATTTGAACCTCTTGGCTCTCTAGCTTTTGACATTATAGGAAACGCCGCCAGTGCATGAGTTCCTTGGGCATGTGCAAACGGTTCTTCTTTGTCGTATCTGAAGGAAAAGCATGAATGGGCAACATGCAATGCAGCTGCCCCTGCTTCTGCAGCTTGCGCTTGTTCCCAACTCAAGTTTCTTTTTTTTTGACCATACAAAGAAGCTCTACCACCTGAATATATGAGCTCTGCTGGCTGGCAGGACATCCTGTCACATCTGAAGTTGCTCTCAGGGTAGGCAGCAAGGGAAGAAAAAGGCAGCATGAACCATAGGAGGTGTCTGGGGTAGATGTAGCCATAAGGTGGGCAGCTGTGCCCCTGATGAATACTTCAGTCTCCCTTACAAATGCTAAGTACTATTCTAGCTGTTTATCTTCCCTTCTCACTTAAAAGGCCCATCCAGATGCTAGGGCACTCATCCAGGAATGGGTATAATGTATGTAATGTTGGGGAAAGGTAACAGTTTTTTTCCCATGGTTCCCTCTGCACTCAATGCTAGAAGCCCTCTCTCCACCATGTACACTGTACCCCACTATCTGTCTTGATCTCTGTCACCTGAAACATGTCATCAGTGCCGTTGCCAGGTTACGGGCAGTTTCTCTTCTCCCCTGGCCAATGAGAGCACCTCCTAGAAGCCCTGCTGTAACACAGAGGCCTATGGGAGACACTTTGTTTGTAGATGGCGGTTCCAGGCTCAATAGTGGCAAGAATATCTTGGCTGATTTATACTACCATTGCCATAGGTATTGGGGAGTTCAGAGAGTGGGCTCTCTTAAGGGGTAGAGGTCTTCAGCCAATGCCCAAGCTAGCCAAACTGCTGCCCCTGCACTTAATATATGAACTTTGGAGACTACAAGCTCTGAAAGTTGTCTCATAGTGGTGAAAGTGAAGTGTGCACCTCACAGCATATTCCCCATCTGGAGGTGCTCTAAGGGGTGTTTTGCAAGTTATGGCCCCAAACTGGGGGTGTGCTTAATTTTACTCCAGTGGTGGTGGCCATCATGTTGCTGTCCCACAGCTTAGATTCAAATGGTTCCGTTTTCTCCATGCCACTGTACCACCTTGTCACGTGATCAAAACTGATTCAAAGTTCCCCGGAGTTTAGATCTGGAATTTGTTTTTATAGATTGCCCCAGGGGGGCAGCAAAGCAGTTGGGGGTGGGGTGTTTTGGAGCAGGTTAGAGCTAGGTGTGGAAAGGGTTACGTATCCTCTCATACTTTCTTTGCTCCAAATTCCCCCTCCTGAAGCTGCTTTTCTTTTAATGGTATCAGTACTCTGTTCTTTTACATGTAATGTTGGCCCCCAAGTGATCACAATTAGCCCCTATCCATCTGGGATTGGAGAGAACAGCTTCCGGGTCAGAAGGTATATCATATTTTACAAATGAAACACTGATTGCACCCAATATGCCATCTATAATAGGTCTAACATAATTTGTGACAATTACTGACATGCTTCCTACCAAGCATAATTTCAGTGTGAAAATAAAGGAACTAAACCTTGAGTGATTTTTGTGCAAAATTAAACACTGTTATTGTAAACTGCTGACGGAAAAGACAGTTACATATTTCAGGTTAAGAATTGCAAGTAAATGTTTAGTTACCATGTTCAGACCTTTCAGCACTTTTTTTTTTTCCGGAGTGGCACAAGGCTTCAGAGACTATAACAGACATACTGTATCTCATTTGAAGAAATATTAAGGTTTTGAGGGAGAGGAACAAACACCGCACCTGACAGAAGCCAGGAAGCTTGCAGCTCTGTCATCGTCTGTCCTTTGCTCACACTTGTAAGAAAAAGAAACTGCACCGCAGACTGTCAGCTCAACGTTTGTCTCAAACTTTTGACACTTTTTCTCTCTTCCCTCGTAGTTGGCGGATTAGGCCTCCAAATGGGATATGTGACACTGAGTTATGCATAGGGACCTCTAGCCCACCGAAGCTGACGCCACAATCCTTTGCTCATCTTTAAGGTGCCCCAGCCAGGACTCTTTGTTTGGCTGTAACGCAGTTGCCCCTTCTGCAGCTGAATGCAGTTGCCCCGTCTAGAATATGCATCTTAACTTTGTCCTTTTGCAACCCCCCCTTTTTGAACACACACATAAAACAAGCATGATAGGTGCGTGCTCATGATATGGCTAACTTCTTGTTGCTATTATCATTTAGAATATTTATATATTGCCTTTCATCAAAGATGTTATCCAAGCAGTTTACATAGCACATGCATGAAAAGCCTCTTCTTCTCAGTAACATTGGACTGGGAAGGGGCAACTTGGAGTGGAGGTGTAAAGGGGAACATAAGAAGAGCCCTGCTGGATCAGGCCAAGGGCCCATCTAGTCCAGCTTTCTGTATCACACAGTGGCCCCACCAGATGCCTCAGGGAGCACACAGCCAACAAGTTAACCTGTATCCTGTCGCCACTCCCTTGCACCTGACACAAAGAAAACCTACTCCTACAACCAGGAAGTTGAGCTTAATGCTTCCCCTGCCTAATATATATTCCCTGCAACTTTCTCTCCACAGACACTCTCTTCCCCATGCTAGGTTTCAGACTTATGCAGGGTCCCATGAGTGGTTACCTCAGGCTGCAGACTGACAAGGGGTGCCCACTTCTGTCCATCTGCTCACCTCCATTGATCCTCCTCCTCCCATTCCCTGGATTGGAAAAGGAAGAGGGGGGGGGGTTAAAATTGAAGTGTGGAGAAGAGGAGAGCCGTGGGCTGGAGTGTCGGAGGAGCAGAGACTGGCATATCACCAGGTTAGGGGAGCAGGATTTGGCACACTGCCTCAGGCACCAGGAGGTCTAGGGTCATCCCTGGATCTACCTTTGTGATGTGGAGGAGGTGTGGTCCTGAGGTTGAACTGCCTGAAGACTGCTGGAAGCTAAGCAGGAATAGTCAGTTTTCATGCTGGAAGGGGGACCAGGAAGTCACTGATAAGCTGTCATGACCCTCGGTGGCAGAGAGGAGTCACTGTTGCGTGGTGCAGTGAGAGAACAGACTGAAATGCTAAGAATGTCAGTGACAGAGCGATGACAACTGGAAAAATGTTTCCCTGTTCAGCATGATCTGTGGCGTCCTGCGAAGAGCTCGAGGCTTGTGTTCAGCAGCTAGTGAAGATGACTACCTCATGGAGGAAACCAGCTGGAATGGTAGGGTTCTATACAGAACAATATTGTAAAGATCCTTATCGGATCTAGATAAGCCTGCCTATGTAAACCGCCTTGAATAACATCTGAAGAGTAAGCTGAGGATAAGAAAGGTGGTATATAAATACAGAAAATAAATAAATAAATAAAATGTGGGGTCTAGATTCCATTGTGGAAAGAAGATGCAGGAGGAAAGCCGCCAGGGAAAAGTCCTGGGTAGGATAATGTTAAGCACCTTCCCCTGCTTCTCTACGAAATTGTGGCTTCTCAGTGACCCTCTTTAGACAAGAACTGGCTACTGAGGTCGTAGTACATCTCATACAAGTATTAGAACATGGGACTGAGGTTGAGTGACTAGCAGCTTGTTAGTCGTCCCCCCCCCTTGTGCAGGGAGATATTTACCAGGGGCTTCCAAGTTCTCAGCCAATGCTCTTAGCCCCTGTCCTACATCAGATCATGATGATGATGATCAAACAATGTTTCTGTTTAGAATGCAATTTCCCTTCTCTAATATGAAATTAGCCCTGTCAGCAGAGTTCACATCTAGGAAACTCCCTCCCCTGCAAAGCCCACCATCCTAATCATAATCTTCAGTTTAGTAGAACGCTGGTTGATCCGAGCAATTTGTAGTTGATACAGTTTGGTGGACAGGATAAAGCCTTGCTAGTACCGTACTTTGAGAAACTGGAACAAAAAAATGGCATCTTTTACATCTCCTCTTGCGAAACCATCCTGTCTGTTTCTGACAATGTCTACTTAATAAACCTTAGCCTGAATAACCAGTGGAGGGTGCTGGTGGCAGAAGAATAAAAATTACACTGAGGGATCTATTAAAAAAAATTAGAACATCTGAGAGATAAAGGTGTAGAGAACATGACAGTCTGTCAGCTAAGTCTAGGCTGATAAAGGCAACCGTTTGTTGAGACATTGTGTTTTACCCAAATACTGGGAGGATAACAAAGCATCCATGAGGAAAAAAAGTGGCTGAATGAACATTTTAATTAATTCGTGTGCAATTTTAATTAAAAACATAATGTGTCAGGGAAATGAATAATGCCTTTGGGCAATAAAATAGCTGGATTTTCTGTTCAATTTTCTGCTTTCTTTCTGGTACTGAAGGTGATCACTCCTATGAAAGAAACTCTTCCGTCCCCATTTTTTTTTAAATCAAAAACAGATCTAACAAAAGTGACAGTGCAACATTCGCATGTAAGGTGTCAGATATCATCTGTCCATACATATTGGTGCTGATTTTTGCACACAGCAGTGGCCCAAACAGGTTTTGGGCCTGTTCTTCCAGCAAAGACTGGTGCTGTCAGTTCCCAAGGTACTGATGGGCAAGTCCCCTCCCTCAACGTGGTCTCACTGATAACCTGTTAACTGATGTGCATGTGGTCAGGAGCACCAGGAGCACTTCCTCAGATGCAGTGTGTGGATGCCCCACACTTGGAGCATCATTTAGAATGGGTACGTTGTGAGTCTGTTATTCTGATAACTCCAATGGGACAAAATTCCAAAAACATTGTGGCAAGGAAGGAGGTGGATTGCCTGTCATTAAAACAACCCTGTGGAAAATGACAACATATTAGGGCACTTGATTCACCTCTGAGGTCCCATGCACTACACACTACAGCCACCTAAGTATCTAGTTGTAAACTGGGTTCAAGAAGCACCTTCAGGACTGACTCTTCAGGTGGGGGGGACGTGACACCATCTGCAACATGCAAATCAACTCCCCACTGGGATATGTAAACCCAATAAGCATCAGTGGAAAGACATGTCCTTCAGCAAGGAACAGTATATCTTCAGCGTAGTCCAACTATGATGTCAGTCTCTGTCAGTCAGTCACTGATAACCTGTTAACTGATGTGCATGTAGTCAGGAGCACCAGGAGCACTTCCTCAGATGCAGTGTGTGGATGCCCCACACTTGGAGCATCATTTAGAATGGGTACGTTGTGAGTCTGTTATTCTGATAACTCCAATGGGACAAAATTCCAAAAACATTGTGGCAAGGAAGGAGGTGGATTGCCTGTCATTAAAACAACCTTGTGGAAAATGACAACATATTAGGGCACTTGATTCACCTCTGAGGTCCCATGCACTACACACTACAGCCACCTAAGTATCTAGTTGTAAACTGGGTTCAAGAAGCACCTTCAGGACTGACTCTTCAGGTGGGGGGGACGTGACACCATCTGCAACATGCAAATCAACTCCCCACTGGGATATGTAAACCCAATAAGCATCAGTGGAAAGACATGTCCTTCAGCAAGGAACAGTATATCTTCAGCGTAGTCCAACTATGATGTCAGTCTCAAAATACCAGGCTACCTGTGTTCTCTAGTATTGTTTGACTGAAAGGTTTCTTATCATTAGCAACACAAGAAAGCCACCAACAGGTTTGAGATCCTGGCTACTCCCATGAACGTTTGTAGTTGTCCCTCACTCTTTCCCAATATCTAATCCTCATGAAAGAAATGAAATCTCCCCCCCCCCACCCAGACGATATTGTCTTTTCTCACATACATAAATGCATTGCTTTCCAGACAGACTGCACCAGTCAAGGTGTGAATTTCTGCCTTTCATCATAATGGGGTGTTAACTTTGAAGCCTAGTTCTGTCCAATGAAATGTTAACAATATTAAGCAAGTTGTGTAAAGTAGATCAACACCGGCCAAGCCATAACAAATAATGTTTATCTTGTCACAAGCATTTGAACTGAATTTGATTCTTCTCAAGCCATCATTTACATCATTTCCTTGATAAGTACAGGATGGAAATAGGGCAGGTCTGGGGAGACATCGGAATGAATCAATTTTGCTCTGTCAAAACTGCTGATTGTGGGACATAGCAGCCAACATGGCATGGGTTGGTATGTCTGGAGAGGGGCCATAGCAAAGTGAACAAAATCCCATGACTTGCATATTTATTTATTATTTACAATATTTTTACCCTGCCTTTCTCCCCGAAGGGACCCAAGGCGGCTGATATAGAAGGTCTCAGCTTTAATCCCTGATGCCCCCAGCTAAAAGGATCTCTAGGAAAGATCCCTCAGCCTAAGACCCCAGGGAGACACTGCCAGGAATAAGGCAGGGTCATATATTGCAGAACTTTCAAATCCATTTTGGTCCTATTCCAGAAAAACCGGAAGGCTCCAGCATGGTGGGGGATTGGTGAAAGGTCCTGACTTTTCAACACCATCACACTGGCAAGTCTTTATTTTGCCACCACAAAGGCTTTTGAGAGTTGGTTGGTGTGGCATAGTGATATTGGAATATACTGAAAAATCACAACTTGGACAAACAATGAAGCAATCACACCATGTGTTTGATCACATACTACGGCTTTTTCATAGGTGTATGTTAGCCTTAAGAATCAGACTAGCCTGCCTGAGAAAAAGCCACAACTGAGTGTCGCAAGAAGCACCTGCTGGAAACTTCAGGTCATCTTAAATGCATGCTTTCTGGTTTTAAAATGTCAACAGAATGAGCAATGTGTGTTTTCTTACTAACACTTGAATGCTTGTCCTGCACAATTGCGCTAACTCCTTGTTTTGAAATACGCTGGGGTAAATATGCTGAATATTTCAAAAAATCTTTTTATAATAAATTATCACATCTGCTAGCAGTTTCCTTTTCTTTCTTCTGACAACAAATACAACATTTAAATGTGTTTTCTTCAACTGTTTCCATTCCCTATTTGTATGCCTTCCCCATGAATATTCGTCTCGTATGATTCTTGTTATGGAGACAAGTATGTTCTGAGAAAATGGATATATTATTTAGCACGTTTTTGCCATCTCCTAAAAAATTACAGTTAACTTCACTGTGCGAGAAACAAAAGAACGACTTCTTGCCTGCTTTTTCAAAGAGCTCAACTACGCATTACTTATGAATATATGGGGGGACGGACCCTGACAGGCTGTTTCCTTGCTGTAAAGTAATGTTGGGACAAGGTGAGTTGGAGTAAAGAAGTTTCGTGTGTGTGTGTGTGTGTGTGTGTGTGTGTGTGTGTGTGTGTGTGTGTGTGTGTGTGTGTGTGTGTGTGTGATTTCCGCATTTTTCTCTCAAACCCCCCTAATGCTTCCCCTCAGTGGTGTTCCAGATGCTGGTCTGAGAACACACTTCTTCACCAAAATTGCCCCCTCCCAGTACTGCTTTGCAATGAAGGAAGAGTTTCTTTTCACATGTTTTCATTTAACGTGTGGTCTAATTAATATAGATATTGGCATGCCTTACAGAACTCCCACATGATCTGGTGTTTTCTGCAGAGCTTGTAGTTTTGATAGGAACAAATGTAGTAAATGAGAGGACACAAAAAGGCTTCTATGATCACTGCTAAATAGTTCATTCGTTATTATTATTGCTATTATATTGTTACATGCAAATAGGTACCAATGATTTCACTAATCTAGTAGCTTCAGTGGGCAGTCAGGGGATCTGATGATCATAAGGAGCAAAGGTTCCCTCATTAAATGGTTTGTTCACAATGTGCTTGTATGTAACTGCTACCTATATCAAGCTCCATGTACACAATGCACATATGGTTGATTTTGGATCAAGGCCAATATCTACTATTGGGTTACGGGCAGCCTGATTCTGAGTACGGAGGATCCTGCATACCTAAAACACCTGCCTCCATATCCATCGCCCTTCCCGGGCTGCGCCAACACATGATACCGTATTTCTTCGAGTCTAAGGCGCCATCGATTCCAAGGCGCACCTTTACTTTCAGTACCACCAGCAGGAAAAAAAAATCCATCGACTTTAAGACTTACCTCCCTTCATTGAATCTACCCGCTCAGCACCAACTCTCCCCAGCATGTCCCGCGCTGCAGCTGACGATGACTGAGTGCCTTTGCATAGCATTTCTGGCCTTGCCAGAAAGTGCCATTTCCTTCGTTACCTGGGCTTGGGGGAGCTTCAGGGAGGCCTGTGCGACCCTCTGCAGGCCTCCCTGATCTTCAATTATCCTCATATTGACTGGGTCAATTCAAGCTCTGGTCATGAAAAAGAGACTGGATTTTTGGATATGCTAAATGACTGTGCCTTAGAGCAGCTAGTCACAGAGCCAACCAGAGGACAGGCGACTCTGGACTTGATATTGTGTGGTACTCAGGACCTGGTCAGGGAGGTAAATGTTACAGAGCCATTGGGGAACAGTGACCATGCTGCGATCTGTTTCGCCATGCATGTCGGGGGGAGAGTGCCAAGTAAATCTGACACGAAAACCCTTGACTTCCGAAGGGCAGATTTCCCTAATATGAGGAGACTAGTTAGAAAGAAGCTGAAAGGGAAGGTAAAAAGAGTCCAATCTCTCCAGAGTGCATGGAGGTTGTTTAAAACAACAGTAATAGAGGCCCAGCGGGAGTGTATCCCACAAAGGAGGAAGGGCTTGACTAAGTCCAGGAGGGCGCCGGCATGGCTAACAAGCACAGTTAAAGAGGCTATAAAAGGCAAAGAAGCTTCCTTCCGTAAATGGAAGTCTTGCCCTAATGAGGAAAATAAACAAGAGCACAAACTATGGCAAAAGAAATGTAAAAAGATGATACGGGAGGCCAAGAAAGACTTTGAGGAGCGTATGGCCAGAAACGTTAAGGGGAATAATAAAAGCTTCTTCAAATATGTTAGAAGCAAGAAACCTGCCAGAGAAGCGGTTGGCCCACTGGACAGTGAGGGAGGGAAAGGGGAGATAAAAGGGGACTTGGAGGTTGCAGAGAAATTAAATGAGTTCTTTGCGTCTGTCTTCACGGCAGAAGACCTCGGGCAAATACCGCTGCCGGAACGGTCTCCCCTGACTAAAGAATTAAGTCAAATAGAGGTTAAAAGAGAAGACGTCTCAGACTTAATTGACAAAATAAAGATCAATAAATCACCAGGCCCGGATGGCATCCACCCAAGAGTTCTGAAGGAACTCAAGAATGAAGTTGCTGACCTCTTGACCAAAATATGCAACTTGTCCCTTAAAACGGCCACTGTGCCAGAGGATTGGAGGATAGCTAATGTCACACCAATCTTTAAAAAAGGAAGGAGAGGGGACCCGGGAAACTACAGGCCGGTCAGCCTAACATCTGTTCCAGGGAAGATGGTGGAAAGCCTCATCAACGATAAAATCGGAAAACATATAGAAGAACAAGCTTTGCTGAGGGAGACTCAGCGTGGCTTCTGCAAGGTTAAGTCTTGCCTCACAAACTTTTTAGAATTCTTTGAAAAGGTCAACAGGCATGTGGATGCGGGAGAATCCGTGGATATTATATATCTGGATTTTCAGAAGGCGTTTGACACGGTTCCTCATGAAAGGCTCCTGAAAAACCTCCATAGTCAGGGAATAAGGGGGCAGGTCCTCCTATGGATTAGGAACTGGTTGAAGACTAGGAAACAGAGAGTGGGTGTCAATGGGCAATTCTCACAATGGCGAGAGGTGAAAAGCGGTGTGCCCCAAGGATCGGTCTTGGGACTGGTGCTTTTCAACTTGTTCATAAATGACCTGGAGTTGGAGATAAGCAACGAGGTGGCCAAGTTTGCGGACGACACTAAACTTTTCCGGGTGGTGAAGACCAGCAGGGATTGTGAAGAGCTCCAGAAGGATCTCTCCAAACTGGGAGAATGGGCAGCAAAATGGCAGATGCCCTTCAACGTAAGTAAGTGTAAAGTGATGCACATTGGGGCAAGAAATCAAAATTTCACACATACGCTAATGGGTTCTGAGCTGTCTGTGATGGATCAGGAGAGAGATCTTGGGGTACTGGTAGACAGGTCGATGAAAGTGTCGACCCAGTGTGCGGCGACTGTGAAGAAGGCAAATTCCATGCTTGGGATCATTAAAAAAGGGATTGAGAATAAAACGGCCAATATTATTATGCCGTTGTACAAATCGATGGTAATGCCGCATCTGGAGTATTGCGTCCAGTTCTGGTCTCCGCATCTCAAAAAGGATATAGTGGAACTGGAAAAGGTGCAGAAGAGAGCGACCAAAATGATTAGTGGGCTGGGGCATGTACCTTATGAGGAAAGGCTACAGCGTTTGGGGCTCTTCTGTCTAGAAAAAAGGCGGTTGAGGGGGGACATGACTGAGACGTATAAAATTATGCATAGGATGGAGAGAGTGGATAGAGAGAAGTTCTTTTCCCTCTCACACAACACTAGAACTAGGGGACATCCACTCAAATTGAGTGGAGGGAGGATTAAAACAGACAAAAGAAAATATTTCTTTACCCAATGTGTAATTGGTTTGTGGAACTCCTTGCCACAGGAGGTGGTGATGGCACCTGGCCTGGATGCCTTTAAAAGGGGATTGGACAGATTTATGGAGGAAATGTCCATCACAGCTTACAAGCCATGATGGGGATAAGCAACCTCCTGGTTGTAGGAGTAGGTTTTCTTTGTGCCAGGTGCAAGGGGGTGGCGACAGGATACAAGTGTCTTCTTGTCTTGTGCTCCCTGAGGCATCTGGTGGGGCCACTGTGTGATACAGGAAGCTGGACTAGATGGGCCTTTGGCCTGATCCAGCAGGGCTCTTCTTATGTTCTTATGTTCTTATGATCTTCAGTTCAGTGAACAGCGATTTTTGGCCATTTCCGGTTTTCGCAGGTCTCCCTGAAGCTCCCCCAAGCCCCGGTAAGTAAGAAGATAGCATTTTGGGGTGCTTTTTGGAGACCTTCGATTCTAAGATGCATCCCATTTTTTGAAATGCTTAATTGGGAAAAACATGCGTCTTAGAATCGAAGAAATATGGTAAATGACTTTTATGTATCTAACACAGTAAATGGCCACATGGCAGTGGGTGCAGTGGACTCCATACCATGATAGCTCCCTGGCTGGGTCTAAACACAAGTCCTCAATGGGGTTTCTGCTAGTCCAGGGGAAGAGAATGAGTGGGAGTGTGGAGAGTGAACTGAACTTAAGGGAGTAGTGCACAGTTCATTCACTGTGCCTGAATACACACACTACCTAGCTACCCAATCTACCTATAGCTACCCAATCTATACCTAGCTACCTATATATCTGCCCACCTTGCTCCTGATGCATGCCTCTCTTGCTCTTCTTCCTCCCTTTGTGCACACCTCATCTACTTCTCTTGCATGTTTCTTTCTTCCTCTCAGGCCCTTCTCTCTTGCACATGTTGGCCTCAGTCCTATCTCTTCCCCCACTGCATTTGTCCCTGACACATGCAATTTCTGTCTCCTCACCTTGATGCACACAGTGTTGGTCATGAGTCTTCACTGTCACGAGCAAGGGTGGTGTCAGCAGTCAACCAGGTCATGTCCATCAGAGGGCCAACCTGGTTGGCCTGACCCCTTAGTACCAAGAGTAGTGGTGCAGCCTAATGAGCCCATAGGAGGTAGGCAGGGGCTCCAAGGTGGGTCTAGAGCAGGGCTTTGCCCCAGGCCCCCCAATAATCTGCTTCTGCTTCTCTTTACAATGCATAGATTCCGAATGTGATAGAAATTCATATAGGCACTGAAATTATCTATAATTTATCATTTTAAATCTCCAACTGAATTCAGCGGGTTTGGATCATGTTCCAAGTTCAGAGCTGATTTCTAAATCTAGCCAAAGTAGATAATCAGGAAGCCATAACAAGCTTTAAAACATTCAAAAAGAGTTTGATTCGCACAAATGTCTGCTGTTGCAGATGTGAAGTTAATGAATGTAATCTAACACATCTTGAGATAAACTAATATGCATACTGATATAAACAATAATTCCAGTCTTTTAAGAGTGGAAATCTGGTGTTTATTAGAACAGTTCATAATCACTCCCATTTCAAGTTCTGCATGAGAATATGCTATAATGAGGGATTTAAACTCTTCTAATTAGACATGTTTTTTTTTTAAAAAAGACTGATAATTAAAATAGTGAGGGTTACAGAGAGAAGTACAAAAACATTGCACAAAGCTACGGGACAAGGATATGCACGCACCCCTATGCAAAGTGTCTCATGGGTACTAGCAATTTGATATTTTATTTTATGTATTCTGTGAGGACAAGGCTGTTAATGCTACTATCTCAAAAGGAAGGTATATTTTGATAAATACTCCTAGAACTGGTTCTATATGGTTGAAGGCCACCCTCTTCTCTCAGTAGCCATTTATATTTTGGGATGAGTCTTAACAGATTTGGGAGGGGGACCGTTTGGTTGGAGACTGGGGCATAGTTTAGTGGGAGAGCATATGCTTGGCATGCAAAGGGTCCCTTGTTCAATCCCTGATATCTCCAGGTAGGGCTGGGAAAGACCCCAGTCTCAGTCCCTCAAGAGCTGCTGCTTGAGCACGACTTCCTCAGGCTGGGTCTTCAGGAACTCTTGTACCCATCCAGAAGCGTCGGGTTGCTGGGGTGGGGGGTGGTCCGCCCCTGGGCAACCAGTGGGGGTGCGACAACCTCGCCGCATCGACGGTGGTGGGAGAAGCGGGTGGGCGGGTAGTGGTGAAGAAACAGGCAAGCGGTTTGGCCTGCCCGCCCTGCGTTTTGGATTCGTTTTACAGCGGCGTCCCAGCAGCCTGGAACAGCATTCAGAGATGTCACCGCGCTCCATGGCTACGCTGCTATACCCATCCCCTATTCCAATTTTGGGAAAAGGAATTCATGAGTAGAATAAAATGTTAGTGAAAATTCCAGCCCTACTCAAAGGTTTGAAATTCATGCATGTACAAGGAGCTACTGAACGTTTGAGAACGTGAGCACATGGTTGCGCAAAATATCACACAGTATATCACTACAACAGAAAGCGTGCATGTTCAACGGACAAGCATTTTTCATGGTGCGTCTTACTGTGCAACTGTGATTTGAGAAGAAATTGTTTGAGCCTCCCAAAATTTAACAAAGATGGACAGCTCAGCAGGAAGCTGTTGCTAGCCCAGTGATTTGGGTCCAGGATGCTTTGCCAGATTATCAGCATCCTGAATGGTCAGAAGTTCAACTGCCCTGCTGCTGCCTCCCTCGCCCCTGAACTTGTACACATTTGCTGGCTTAGCAATGGATAGGATTAAGGCAGCCTTTAGCGTTTGAAACTTTTTCTGGTTGGCTTGAGAGAGATTAAGACATTACTTTTTGGTTATTGCACTGACTGCCTAGCCCTAGATGGAACATTTACATTGCACTGTATCTTGCAAAGAAACAATTTGTAATCTGAGCACACATTTTCACACGCACAATCATTTTCCCTTACAAGTGACAAAGTGTGTCTTCCTACCTACCATCTGTGCCCAGATATTTTTGACCAAATTCACTGCAGCAGACACAGCAGGGTAGATTCTACACTGCCCACTGCGGTGAACAGGCTTGGAGGGATGAAAGATAATTTTCTGTCACCTTCTCGAGAGTTTTTGGCAGAGGAGCTTATGCTATGAATTCAGCAGCACGGTGTTAAGTGTCCTTACGTTGGTCGAAATCAGCTGGCTTCAGCATGCCAAACTCTGTGCTGAATTGTGGCCTTCGCTCATAGCTGGTACTCTGTACCAACCAGCTGGTATGGTTCAGTAAGCCCATTGCTGCCCATTACCACTTTCTGCATTTCAAAGGCGCAAGAATGAAAATAAGCAAGCACACAATTCAAAATAAAATGAATGCATGTGAATTTCAAGCTTGAATATACATCCCTAGATCCAAGACCTCAGATCCAAGACACTGCCTGAGGCAGTGTGTCAAACGCAGCCTCTCATTCTTTCCCAGTAGTATATAAGCCCTGCAGCTCCTCATCCCACTCCTTGGGTTCGAAAAGGAAGAGGGGAACCATAACAGGAAGAGGGTCTCACCATAACAGGAAGTGTGGAGGAGAGGTGGGTAAGAACATTGGAGCCATTCTAGCACACCACTCTCTTCTCCTCCTCCACACTTCCTCTTCTGCTTCATACCCCTCTTCCTTTTCGAACCCAGAGTGTGGGAGGAGCAGCAGAGGTGGGCAGCAGGTGCTTCCCCAGCAGGTGCTTCCCCCACCATAACAGGAAGTGTGGAGGAGAGGTGGGTAAGAACATTGGAGCCATTCTAGCACACCACTCTCTTCTCCTCCTCCACACTTCCTCTTCTGCTTCATACCCCTCTTCCTTTTCGAACCCAGAGTGTGGGAGGAGCAGCAGAGGTGGGCAGCAGGTGCTTCCCCAGCAACCCACCACCTCAAGCAACTGCCTCAGTTTTCTCATGGATGGACTGGTCCTGCTCCAGAGGCTTCTGAGTCCTTCAATCCCTCAAATTAATTTGGGGAACCCAGAGATTTGTCCATGTAGAGGGATACCAGATGTGGACAGGATTCCCGTTCCTTCCTTGTATGGAAGAGGGAATTTCAGCATGCACAGGTGGAGAAGGTACACGTGCTAAAAATCCCTCTTCCTTATACTGTAACTAGACCAGAATGCACCTGATATCCTTGTCCATGTGATTTTCCTGCCTCCCCCAGATATGTCACAATATCCGTGCAGCATCAGAACGTTTAAGCAGGAACCTAATCAGGGGGAGCCATCGCCATGACACCCCATGACATCACAAGCCCCGCCCTGGGTGTGATGTCACAAGCTTCGCCCCCTTCGGCAGCAATTCAGCGGTGGTGTGACAGAAAAGCACACCCCGGCAGTTTTTCGGCCGGGGTGTGCGGCCCGGGTGGGCGTGTGAATCCAGTCGCCGCAAACAGCCTAAAAGCAGCCCCCAAACCTCCGGTGTGCTTTTTTGCCATGCCGCCGTCGAATTGCTGCCGAATCCAGTGGCAAGTGCACCCCTCCACGCATGTCGCCTCTCGCACCCACGGCTCCCCCCCCCCCCCCAACGATGCCTCTGCCTAGTCCTGCAGGACTATGGAATCAGCCTGTGATTGATGGAATCCTGGCACTGTTCTCCTCATCAGGCCTGTGGCTGGGCTGGGCCATTGGCTTAGGAGAAGGAGGCAAATGTGTGGACATTTGCAGGGAGGCATTTTGCATGGGACAGAGAAATGTTCACACTCCATTCTTGCTACTGTAATTGCTTGATCCCCTCCTCATGTTAAAATGGTGCACTGTAAGGAAAAGGTTCTGCAAACTGCTTCTGGAAGTATGAGATGTATCCATGCTGCAGAACAGAAGAACTATTTCCCCATCCCCAATCGTTGCACAATGTTTTGTGTTTTCGAAAACTCAGAGTGTACAAATTCAGAGTGACCACTTCCCCTTATTTGACTAAGCACACCATGAGGAAAAACAATCGCCTGTCCCTTGACGCGCAGTGCAACCATTTACGTCACATGCGGATTCACATCATGAATGACTATCAGATAGAGAACTCAATGACCTGTGAGCATCCGATGACTGTGACCGAGGGGATTTATGGAACTCTGAGCCAGACCATGACTTTGAGCCAGAGAGCTCATTCCATTGATGGAAATGGGAGAGAGTTAAGCATGTGTTTATCTATGGGCCACCAAAGACAATGCACCTATTGTGTGATTAGGGCCTGCCTGCATGAATGATTTTTCTAAAGTAAATACCATTCATCATGGGGCACCTGCTCCATATTAGGTATAAATTACCTTGTGATGCAGTGGGCCTCATCAGAAGGCCCACGAGCGCCAGCCCGAGCAGACGTTCCAAGGTCTTCTCCCGGCCTCGGAGCCTTCTGCGTGCGTCACCCTCCGGCGGCCCCCCGCCCTGCGCCAGCAACGTCAGTGGTTGTACTTGAGCATGGAGATTTCATTTAGCTATCATGGCTGATAGGAGGGGTTTGCCCAAGAGATTCAAAAGAAGGGGTGGTGGGATTGGCTTGAAAGAATGGGTAGAACTTGTAGCACCCCCCACTTTCTGCACCAGGCACTCCTGACTAATTGTGCAGTGCAAATGGGGCTCAAAGTCCTAAATGAAATGCTTGGAAATGACCATGTGAAACATAAACGTACATCAAGGAAGGTGAATGAATTTGAGCACGGGCATGTATAGGACCGATAATAGGCCACGTGGCTGTCACAGTAACTCACCGGTGGGGCAGGCATCCTGAAGAAAAAAAACTCTGGAGAGAGGCCTTAATGGCCCAAACCAGCCCCCCCCCTCATGTTGCCTATTCCTGAATGGCACCAGCTTGCTTGGGGTCCTGGAGCAAGACCCTGCACTGGGCCCTCCCATGGTCCTCCCAGTCCATCTCCTGATGGCTGATTGGGTGCTGCCACTGTCACTAGTATTGAGGGTTCAGGTGTTGATCTGGGTCCTAAACCAGTGCCTGGCCTGACTGACCTCCGATTAGAGTTGCCAACTCTTGACTGAAGGTATTCCTGGAGATTTTTTCCCCTAAAACCCGATATAATGTCATTAAGTCAGTGAGAGCCTGTTAAAAGTTCCAGGATTGCTTTCAGTAGTCACCTGGAGATCGATTTGGATTCTTGGAGACTCCAGGTCAGTGCTCAGAAGCCAGTGACCCTACCTCTGAAATGCTCCCTGTCTGAATTAGAACATTTTGAAAAGGTACAATGTGCTCCACCATCTGGAGAAGAGCTCTGAGTTAGAGTACAAAAATTAAAATGTGAGCATGACAATGCCTTCAGAACAAGAAAAATGCATGTGCTATTAAATGCTTTAACTACTGGAAAAATAACTTTAGTTGCTGAAGACCCAAATCAATGTTCAATACGGTCAATGCCTTGTTGCCTATCTGCCTGCATGAGACCAACCCAATAGGCAAACCATATCCAGAGGCTGGAAATGTTTGGCTCATAATGTATGATGCTCAGGTACGGTAGTTATCCTCATCTTCAGAAAGCATGTAGGGGTTGATAAGGGGAGGCTGATTTATGGTCCTTCCATACCTGAAAGGTGTAACATTCTATTTATCAAATTGTAGTTTTCTGGATTGGAAAATATTCTGAACACATGGGAAAGCCATCGGCCTGGAACCATAAACTACCTGCTTTTTTTTAAACTTTTTAATTTAGCTATCTGTTTTACATTACATAAATAAGGCAATGAATTCTATTTTCCTTTGTAAAAATAAATCAGTCTGCCAAACACTAGAATTACTGGTTAGCTACACATTATAAAACTGCACCCTTAACAGACAGAACAACATTTCTCAATGAGAATCAATCAGTTTGCAGTGACCTTCATGTTGATCAGTGGGGGGTCAGTCCTGGCATTAAATCATTTTGATTCACAGATGAGATCAACATATTCATATCAGTTTGCCAAATGTGTATTTTAATTTAAGCTTCCTCTGATTGATATGTGTAATTTATGCTGCTTAGAACTAAGGCATCATATTTTTTCTTCTTTTTTCCCCTTCTAACTAACCAGGGGAGACTTTCTTGGAAACAGATAAAGGAAAGACTCAAGTAATTTGTAGCAATGTGACTGCAGCCACACATGTTCTAGAATTAATGTTCTTCATTAGGGTGAAAAGTATCGGCTGTATATATACATCAGACTTTTAATTAACTGATGACCCACAACAGGCTATAACACTCAAATTCATTAGCTTTCCCCCCCCCCATCAAAATAAAAATTGTGCCATATTTTACATGGTTAAACTAAAAATATAATTAAATAAAACATGAAGCCTGGTTTGCTTTTGAATAAACAATCTGTGCCCAAAAACAACTTGGATGTGACAACTTTCAAGGCATTGAGATGACGGCAACCTTGTATTCATTTTCTAGCATACTTTACTTAATTCCCACATTTAATTCCCTGTACTGGTGGCAGTCCAGATCTATCAATGGGTCTGGCCAACATGTTCAGGACCCTACTGATTTCTGTATATGATGCTGGCAATGACATTTCCCCAGTTCATATTGTTTGGCTAGCCTCTTTATGTTGGTTTGTTTACAAACTTAAGAATGACCCGTTCAGGTGCATCCCAAAACCTGAGATTTCTGAGATGGAGCCTGGTGATGTCACAAGACTGCCAATCAATGCTTGAACAATGAGAAAAATGGTTACGGGGTCAAGCTTACTGGTAAAGAGGCAGAGCCTAAAGGCAACCCTAAAATGATCTGAAATTACAGTAATCTTTGCCATTAGTCTATCTAACAAAAAAGCAAAAGCTAGAGAGTCATTTTGGGGAAAGTGGCACTACAAAGTGCCTTACTGGATCAGGCCAAGGTCCATATACAGTACTAATGGGTGACCTTCAGAGTTCAATGGTGGGGGAGCTTAGACCTGTTGCTTGTTTCTGAGTTTGTTTCTGTTGCTTGGGGCCGAGTTTCTGGGGGGGGGGTCAAGGCACGAGGAGGCCTCAGACATGGTTCAGGGGAGGGGGTTACCACACCCTTTATCCCCCTCCCAGCCTTCTTAGGCTTTCACAGGAAGTGCCGCCAGCCATTCCCTGGCTCATGAATAACCTAAAACACAATACACATGTATGGGTAGATATGTGTGCTTGTGTATAAGAACAGTGTTGACAACACTTCCCCATTATTAATCAGTTAAATTGAGGGCTCACTGCATTTGTACTCTTATTTTTGAACAAGTCTCAAATCATTTTTCTTACTATCTCATTCCACAGTACATACTTAGCCTAGTGTGAAAGGCACAGGTTTGCCTTGTTGTTGTTCAGTCATTACGTCATGTCCGAATTAAACTCGACAATTGGGGTATTTATATCGCGAGAAGTCAAAATGTAGCGTATGGCTGTTTTGGGATTTTTGACTGGATAGCAGAGCAAACAGACTCAAAGTACCTTCAATTAGGCTAATGGTGACCATGAGACAGAGTTTTCCAAAAGAATACAGATTTTATTAAGAGAGATAAGACACAGAAGAAGGCACAGTTTGCTTGTAAGATCAATTGCACAGAGATTTAAGTTGTTGTTGTTCAGTCGTAGTGAGGGCAAAATTAGACTTCTAAGTGGCTCCATTTGGACAGGCACATTTGGAAGGAAGAAAAGAAGGGAGAATGTCAGGCTAGGCTGAGTTTCCACCACCAGAAATGGCCCAATGAGAGAGAAGAAGAAAATTAGTGGGAGGTTTAAAACAAGCACTGGAGGATTTTAGAATGGAGGAGCTGTTGTTATGAGGATCAGAGGGAGAGAGAAATTACCTTAATAATCTGCTGGGTAGCCTGGGGTACCATGTCCTCCTGCAAAGTGAGACTGGGCTGCATAGCTTCAAGGTTGGCAAGCCACTCTCTCTCAACCTCAGCTCCCCAACTGCAATATGGGGGAGTGGGGAAAGACCTCACAGGGTTGTTGGAAGGACAATTTCAAGGTACTGTATTATACATGAGGTTCTTTGCACTCCTAGAAAGCATCAGACAATGCCAATTATCGTCATTATTCAGCAGATTTTACTGTGGCTGAGAACTGCATCTTTGCTTTATCTCACCAACTTTGAAATGTCAAAATATAATGCACTTCATGGAGGCAAGGAATGAGGAGAAAATTCACAGGAGAGGTTGTCATCTAATGGAGTTGTTTCCATTCCATTTGCAGGACTTGTAGAGATTTCTGCCTCAAAGCTGCCCTGGTCGCACCATCAGCCCTCTTTATTGATGCAAGTGAGGTGCTCCCTTTGCCATCGTTGAATGGGAAATTACAGTGGGAAGAAGCAAGCAGGGAGCAGCCATCTCTATATACCACAAACGATTTTGTATATGGCTGTACTCACCAGTCGTGGGAAATGTTGTCAAATATTTCTGAAAAAAGCTTGCACCGTCTCTGTGTAGGTTGATTAGACGAGCCTTTCATACATTGGAAACTTGACTACTCTCCAACAACTTGATTTCACAAATGGAAAAACAGCATCTGTTTTCCTGCAGCTTCACATATGGCTATCAGTGTTGCTTAGGCAAGCCGAAGCAGGTAGGTAGCCCAAGTGAAGGGGCCCCTCTGGAGCACTGCTGCGGTCTCCTGGGATAGGATCACAGCGGTCTGCTGTGATGGGGCAGTGACTCCCTAGGCAGGTATCGCTGGATATGTAAGCAATGTAAGCAGAATATCTATCTGAACGACAAATGACAGTGAAAACAATCCTCTGGCTCTGCATTGTTAGCGTGGCAGTTTTAAATCAGTGCAGATTCTATGCCTTGCCTATTCAAGGGCTTTTGGAAATATCAGACAGCTGTAACTGGAAATCAAATTACTTATACTGGAGCAAGAGTAGCAACAGTGGTGGCAAAGCAATGTTTTGTGTCTGCTAAAATTCAAAGAATACGTTATTGTCCTCTCTAGCCACCCCCAGGTGCCCTTTGTAATCTGCACTATATATGACCTACTGACGTGTGTTTTTTTTCTTGGCCAGTATCCCATTTGGCAGAATTGAAAGCTGAAATTGAGATAAAAAAATACCTGAGTGTTTGTCTGGGTTTGGTTTGTATTTGCTCCTGTGAAGGTCAAGAGATTGGCAGCATTAGAAAGTGAGTTCCTGAATACATCCACAGGCCAGGTATTTTTCAGACAGATGCTCCCTTTCTCAGATTCCACTGCCAGTGACCTCAACCCTGAATTGGAAGGACAGCTCAGTCTGCTACAAAGATGCAAGGAGATGTTAATCTCCAGTCAAGGTAGCGGAGTCTTGGACTTCTCTGGACAGACTTCGACGGCCCAATCCTATCAAGAACTGGGCTGGTGCACACAGGGCTTTAGGACAGTGGAACACAGTTCCACTGTTGTAAAATAGCATTTTACTGGGTCATTTTGGGAGCGATGTCAGATGGGGCGGCAGTGCTCCCAGTCCGTCATTAGAGCAACCTACACCTGCTGATGCAGGTAAGGCAGTGGAGGGGATGGGGAGGGGGCAAAACTGGATGGGGAGAGGGGATGAACAGGGGTTTGGGAGGCTGCTGGAGGGGGTGGATCCAGCAGTGATGGCATGCCGAATCCTACCCCCTTTTCTGCAGCCTCCCTGCCACCTTTCTCTGGTGCAGGTTCAAGGAGACCCATTGTGGAGCAAGAGGCTTACAGAGGTGTAAAGGGATTTAAATCCTCTTTCGCCTCTGAATCCTCCCAATCTGCCCCTCCCGACTGGATACAGCGCGTGCCTGTTTTTTGCGCAGCTGCACCAGCGGTTGGGGGGGGGGGAGGATAGGGCTGGAGTCCTAGTGCACTCTACAAATAACTGCATACAAGTTGAAAATTTAGTTCCATTATCAGTATAAGAAAGAAAAGCTATTGGTTGGGACATAACAACTCTAAATCAGATTTGGAAAGAATCAAAAGGATATCTGTGGCAAATTGCCCAGGTACCCCACCACAAATCACATGAGACAAGGTGACATGAGGTAAAACAGGCCTCCCCCTTTAGTGCAGGCAATGACACCAGAGGAGTCAGCTAACCAGTCAAGACCCACTTGGGTGGCACCACCCTAACTCCAATCCAAAGTCATAAGAACAGAAGCAGAGCCCTGCTGGACCATGCCAAGGTGCCATCTAGTCCAGTTTCCTGTATCTGACAGCGGCCCACCAGATGCTTCTGGGAGCACAACAGACAACAAGACACCTGTATCCTGTTGCCACTCCCTTGCACCTGGCATTCAGAGATAGGCTACCTCTAAAACCTGGAAGTTGCATATAGTCATCATGACTTGCAAGCAGTGATGGTCTTTACCTCTACAAATCTGTCCAATCTCCTGTTAAAAGCATCTAGGCCAGGTGCCATCACATCATCCTGTAGCAAGGAATCCATTACAACATCCTGTGCAAGGAATTCCAGAGTGTTGACTCCAGCTATTCAACCCCTGGAGAGGGGGGTAAAGGAAGCCGAATTGCTCCGCCTATCACAAGCTTGACAGCCTTTGAGGTAGACCTTGCAATTTCAGCCTGAAGGATCATCAGCCTGCATTCAAGCAAGCAGCAGGCGCCCTGTAGGAACCTGCTTTCAGGGGAAAGAGTTCAAGATTGCTCACACCGAGAAGCCAAGGCACACACTTCAGAACAAGACAATCAACCCAAGGGTCACTTTCATGGGCATAACAAATGGGAGATGTTACCATCCAT
This sequence comes from Plestiodon gilberti rubricaudatus, assembly GCA_026170595.1. Lineage (NCBI taxonomy): Eukaryota > Metazoa > Chordata > Lepidosauria > Squamata > Scincidae > Plestiodon > Plestiodon gilberti. Next base: position 38,143,939 of record JANXHW010000004.1, read on the forward strand.
ACCATCTGACAGTCCACAACTATTTAAGAGGGACAGAACCTGTTTTACTGTGTAATGTACGTGTTGTAATGTAGCTAATACAAGTGCTTGCCTGCCAGTTATCAATTTGGTCTAGTCTAGTAATGATACTGAGAGCCTGTGCAAAATGTAAACAAAAATAATATTCTTTAGGTAAACCAGCGGAATTCCTTTTTTCTTTCAAATGTTGCAGTATGTGCTTTGTTTCCAAGGAACCACATTGTGCCTGGCCTCCAGCTGCCTCAAAAGAGAGTAAAACAGCTGAGAGCAAGTAGGCACAGGACCATTAAGTCACAAACACAGTGCAATATTTTTCCTTCACCCCATCTATTTAAAAGTAGGTGAGGTAGGAAGGAGGAAAAATCACTATGCAAATACTGCCTCAGCATTACTTTTTACCTCTTCCTGGAAAACCACTGCCTTGACACACTTGGTGTGTGACACACCCCTTTGCTTTTCCCATCTCGTTCCACTGTCTGAAAAAAATGGTTGATAGAGGCTACGCAGACAGAGGATATGTTGTTACTGTCTGGCTATAGACTCACCTACGCCTGGTGAGGCAACCGGAATGGCTGTCAACAGCTCAGATGTGCTCTGGAGGACCTCACATTGGTAGAGGCTATTGGGGACTGTGAGCTGCTCATCCGAGCCATCATGGGGGCTCTCCTCCTCGTATGAGGCTATGCTGCCAGTTGGAGCTCTTGTGCCGGCATGAGAGACCAAATGCCACATTCTTGCTCAGCCAGCTGCTCTGCGCTACATGGCATGAGGCCTGGGCCTGTCTTGGGCCTACCCTGGAGGCTGAGATTGGCTAATCCAGACTTGACCTCCCCATCACAGGAAAACCCATAAGAGGCCAGAGGCAGATGTCATAAGGGTGTGGACATAAGGCGGTAGCAGGGAGGGAAGGAAAGGGCAGAGACCTCAACCCCTGATGATTATAAAATGCATCCCCAAGGCCAGTGATGAGGGGGTCAAGAGAGAGACAACTGAAAATTGAGGTGGCAATAGCCCGGGATTCCACTTCCCTTTGAAGAGTCTGTGAAGGATCATGACCCCAAGGTTGAAGAGGAGGAAGGTGGTGACTTCTCATAAGGGCCAAGCAGCATGGGCCATGCCAGGGGTGTGGACAGGTACCAAGGGAGCAGGATAGCCAGTCCTGCCCCTTCCAGTAGCAAAGGCAAAATAAGACAGCTCTTGTTGGTAGAGGAATCTTACATGGTTTGCAATGTGTGTTTTGTGCACCAAGCAAGTAAGAAAAGGGATGCCGTTCAGAGGAGGAATTCAAGGGAGCCTTACCCTGTTGATCCCAGTCCCTAAGCTTAAGACAGGGGAGGAGGGGAGAGACGGGAGGGATGGTGGAGAGGGAAAGAGGAAGGGTTGAAAGTACAATGTAAAGTACACTTATACAGTAGTTATCTTTCCTGGAGACAGGCTGTCACCAACATTGCTCTGATAGGTTCCATGCAGCATTGTGGACACTGGCGTCACTGGAGCGTGGCGGGGGGGCAGGCCGCCAGGGGGTGACGCGCGCCACGGGGTGATGCGCGCACCCCTGCATGCGTCACCTCTGTGACGCGCGCCACCCTTCGGACGCTCCAGGGCCTTCTGAAAGAAGGCCCACGCAGCGCGTTCATCCGGGTATTTTCCCAAAAGCCCTCAAAACGGTCTCTGCGCATGCGCGAAAATCCGGAAAATACCCGGATGAACGCGCTGCATGGGCCTTCTTTCAGAAGGCCCTGGAGTGTCGACGGGGTTGGACGCTCCGAGGCCGGCTCCCGGGCCGGCCTCGGAGCGTCCGGAGGGCGACGCGGGGGGGGGGAGCCGGGTCCCCCCCGCGTCGCCATGTCAGAGCGTCACTAGGGTGACGCGCGCCCCCTGCCCCAGGGTGACGCGCGTCCTAGTGACGCTACTGTTTGTGGAGACCCCAAAAATGGTGAAAAGGCACAGGTTATGGGAGTATGGGGGAATGTGTATGTGCTAGTTGAATGTGTATGGCCAGTAGGAGACCCAGGTCCCCAAACTGATCAGTGTTAGCCTTCCCAGATCCAAAGGGGGACAGAGTGCCTACCTTTAACCTTTGGAATTTGGGCAGGTGTAGCTTGTTGCACCCTTCCATGATGATGAGCTGCACCTGCCCAAATTTCAATGGTTAACAACACAATCCTATGCATGTCTACTCAGAAGTAAGTCCCATTGCATTCAATGGGGCTTACTCCCAGGAAAGTATGCATAGGATTGCAGCCTAAAGGTAGGCACTCTGTCCCTCTTTGGATATGGTAAGCCTAATCAGTGTGTGCATTTTCTGTCCCTAATACAACTGGTCAGGCAAACTGGACAACAGTTAGAAAGAGTATGACATCAGTAGTTTACAGAGTATATGGCTTGCATGAGTTGGCCTCATGGTAGCAGAGGCCAATTGTTTTGAGCACCTGACCTAAGTTCTAGAAAGAGCAGTGTAGAGACTGACAGCCCAGTCTTATCCTCTGCCACGTTATAGCATGCAGCCACACCAACGGAGCATGCGCTGCATGCACACGATATATAGCGATTTCATGACAAGGGTGATTGGACAGCCTGCAGGACAGACCAAAAAATATTTACTGACCTCCTGATAGACTGGCCGATCATCTATGGGTCTACTTGAACCTGCGCCAGCGATTTTGCCTGTGCAAGTTCAAGGAGAGCCAGGGGATGTGTCAGGTTGCAAAATCAGGGATAGGATCTGGTGAAAGTAGCTGCCACTGAATCCAGCGCATCCTGCCCTCGACACGTCCCCTGATTCCTCATCCTCTCTGCCCAGTTACTCCCCCTACCTTCTCCCTCCTCACCCACAAGCCACCCCGGGCCCCGGGCCAGCCTACTTGCCCTGGTGCCATCCGGGGTCCATGGCGGCAGGGATCCACCACTGCAGCTGCCTTGCAGCAGAGGCCTCAAATATCCTGGCAGTGGCATGATCTTTGTGCAGTCTCAGGGCCTTTTACACCAGCAGGACACTGTTGTAAAAAGCCCATAGGACTGCGCTGTTAGGAAAACAGTTCAGTAATGCATATAGCTCATAGGTTACATGAGATTCTCAAAAGCATCTGTTGATGAACTAACTTGGCCTGACCCAGAAAACAGTTCTCACATTCTTATATGCATAGCCCTATTGAGCCACTCTGTAGGGAAGAACAAGAAAGATGCTCTGAGATTTAGGGAAAAGCTCCCTGACAGCATCTTGTAAGTGCTATTCTTCCAACACCTCTGCTAGTGTCCTGTTTTCTAAGTGGCGCAGAGTACTTGGCTCTGGGTAGCAGTTATCTCAAATAACTGTTGCCACTTTTGTTTCAATCAGTTAAGAATGGGACTGATACAGGAGTCTGTATCAGAATAAAGGGTCTTCATACAAAGGAGTCAATATTCTCAGTGTTTATGTACATGAAAACTAGTGCTGGATAAAAATAAAATGGGATTCCACCTCTGATACGATCAGAATTCTGACATGGTATCATCCATCTTGGCAAAAGTTGACTGAGCAGATGATGAAGATCTACTTAACTTGGACTGAATCAAAGGTTTTGCTATTTTCATTTCACAGGCCAGATGTAGCTCATCATCAGTTGGAGCCGATAGCAGAAGAGGTGTTAGAGTCTTGGAGTCCAAGAGGAAATCTGATCCAGCATCAAAGGGGGCCATGAAAGAAGGGAAGTGTTTGCATGAATGTTCTCAATTGTTCAGTGAACCTGCTGTTCAGTCCTGGCAGGGCACCATCACACTGGTGTAGAACAAGAGGCACTTCAGACAGTTTTTAAACAACTGTATCCTTCATTTCCATACAAGACTACTGTCTTGTATTTGGCTGTCCAAGTCTCTGGATGGAAACAACAGACAAAGAAGGGTTGTTAAGTACATGAGAGAGACAGACTGTCATGTGAAATTCAGAAGCATCCATGGATATTCATTTGACAAATTGTCTTCACTAGCACCAATAGCAACAGACTTTTGCCACATTTTCTTAAGAGGTCTTTACACCTTATATCATTTCGTGGCAACATATCCTCACTTATCAATGCAAAGGAAGATTTTTATTTTTTGTTTTTTTGCATTGTTAAGTGAAACGTACCAGGAGATACAAGTGAAATTTCACAAGCCTGCAGGCTGAGCTTGAACTTAGCATTTGTTTCCTCCATCTTCGTATGCCAACTTTGGTCAGGGCAAAGGAGATGCACAACATAGGACTGGCCACCAACAGAAACATCAGCCCTGTCGGACCATAAGGTACTATGTGATATCAACAGAAGGCCAGCTGATTGCTGTTTTTGTTTTACACAGCACCTCCCATGCTTGGAATCTATCATATTCCTTACTCAGGGAACAAAGACAGCAGCCAAGATGTAATGACTTTACACAAGTTGGTCCTGCAAAACCTATCAGATACTTCTTGTATTACAGCATGTTGCAACCAATACAGGTAGCATTAATACTGCTTTGTATGTGTAGTATGTATTGTTAAATGAGAAACAGCGCTCTACCACTACTGGAACTAGTGGTCTGGCAGTGGTAGTCATTTAACAGCCATCACAAATGGCACCTCGGAAGCACATGCAGCCGTGCTCTTCCGGACCGCCGCTGGAGAGGCCATAGCGGCCCTGGGTGCAATGGCAGGGAAAGGAGCACCTGCTGATGAAGGTGAGTTGGCGGTGAGGGCAGAATGGGGTGGAGCAGGGGGAGGGTGGGAGTGGTAACTGGCACAGGTGACTTGCGCTGGATGTTATCCCCTCCAGTAGCAGCCGACATGTCCCCTTTGTCTCTTCGGACTTGCACCAGCTAAAGAACTGGCGCAGGTTCAAGGAGACCCATTGGCAGTTAAGAGGCATATGGAGAGGTAAGAGAAAATATTTACATTTCCTGTCCCACGCATCCCAATCTCCCCCCTCCCAGCATAGCATACAGCGCAGCCTATTTTGGTGCGACTGCATGCTATGGCGGGGAATAAGATAGGATTGGGCTCAAATACTCTGTTCTCACTGAATGATGAATAAGGTGATCTGAACCATTTTGGAATGATTCACACATTTCAGAGTGGCATGGTAGCTTCTTATATCAGGCTGCCTCTATGCCATGCTGATAGTGTGTGGAATGGCAAAATCATGTGGGAAGAGCAGATCACATGGAATATTGTCCTCATGGTCCAAACTGTCCCACTGTCATTTAAGTTGGAAAGGAGACTTGCCAGCCAGAGTGTTCTTCTCATCAGCTTCTGGGGCAGGAAAAAAAAATCAAGGGTCTGAGAGAAGCGTTGGGGCAACCCCTTCTCTATCATTTTTATTATTACATTGATAGCCCACACATGGGGTTCTCAGACAAAGACAATCACCATCCAGGCACTGACCACACAAGGTCTGCTCAGCTTCAGCAATACTGTTAAAACAGATACCCTCAGAATGTGCCTGCTTACTGCAAGATGTGTGAAGGAAGGAAGAAGGGAGAGACCCAGGCCAGGGAGCTCTTGCGATCAATTACTGAAGACCCCATCAAGAACTGGTGAAAAGTCTGCTTTTTCTCTTTTGTAAAGTTTCTTTGCTTTACAGCCCGATCCTACTGAAATCCCCCCCCCTTGCTGATGCAGTCGTGCCAATAGAGCGCATGCTGCATCCATGGAAGAGGGGGGACGTCTCCTCCGGTTAAGTGAACTTTTGTTCACTTATTACAGGGAAAGCCTTCACTGCCTCCATGGGACTCCTTGGATCTATGCCTGCTGTTTAGCATGCGCAAGTCCAAGGCATGTAACGGCAGTGGTAAGGGAGACAGACGGGGTTAGGATATCGGTGCATGCACTAGCGTCGACAGGGGGAAGCGGGGGGGGCGGGCCGCCGGGGGGCGTCGCGCGTATAGGGGTGACGCGCGGCGCCCCTCACTTACATTTTTGTGGTGGAGGTGGGCCCGCCCGCCCTCCCCTGGGTCCGTTTGGCTCCAAAATGAGCCAAAAACGGAGCGGGGAGGGCGCTCCGCTCCTGCGCGTGACGTCACGCGCGGGGGCGGAGCCTCCCCTTAAGGGTGACGCACGCCCCCGCTCAGGGGTGTCGCGCGTCGTCGCGACGCCCCTGGGTGCACGCGAGTGCTGCCAATACCACCCCCAGTCTGCCTCCCTTCCCACCGTCTGCCCCTCCAGGACAATCTTTGTTTCTTCCCCTCCCCACCCCATTCCGTCTCTGCTACCATTGCACCTACCTGTGCCAGTCCAGTGGCAGACCTCCTGTGCTGCTGCCAGTTTTGGCAGTGCCCTCAAAATGGCCACCGGCGGTACACTGCGCATGCGGCCAAAAGCAATTTTATGACAGCGGAACTTTGTTCCACTGTCATAAACTCCTGCACAAACCAGCCCAAGCTTGGATAGGATTGGACAGGGATGTGGATCAAGTCTCTGGGTCCAAGTCTCAAGTCAAGCCCCAGGACTTTGCCCCTAATTACAGGAACGAAGCGCCCTGCCCCCGCGCCTTCCAAACCAGTCAAAGCAGTGAAAACAATGCGCAGGAGACTCCCTGCGCGTTGTTTTCACAGCTTTGACTGATTCGGAAGGCGCGGGGGCGGGGCGCTTCATTCCTCCGTGTAACCGAGGCTCGGATCACAGAGGAACTTAGAGAGCTCTGCCCCCCCGTAGTGACGCCAGTGGGGAAATGGGTGGCAAAGTATCCACAAAGTTTGGGAGGTTAGTGTTGTTGGTAAGGATATGTGCATTGAGAAGAAGGAGGAATATTTGTTCAAAATAACTGGCCCAATCTTTGACTTTGTCTCTTTTGTTTCATATTATTTTCCTTTCTAATGAAAAATTGCAACTTTTTTTAAGCATAAGAACCCGTGAAAAGGAAATGCTGTGAGGTTTAGATGCAAACACCATGTACGCTGGGTTTCAAGACAGCAGAAGACACAAAGCCAGAACGACACTTACACTATCATTAGAGGGACAAAGGGTGCTCTCTGTGGACTTTTTCAGCTCAACTGTTAAGATCTAGTTCTCCTTATGCCTAGCCAATAACTGTTGGAGAAGCAAATGGTCGTGGTAATAAATATATGGGGAATGTTTAATATATCCCCATACTTCAGTTTTTATCTTTTCCTCTGCTTTCTCCTTCTTCATAGTCTGTTGATTTAACGGAAATATTAATGAATATTATTACAAAGTAGCCCTTTTGTATTTTACACATCATTTGCTGTGTTGGAAATACATTTACTAAAGTGTTATGCATGGGTTTCTTTTTATATATCATATAAAAATGAAGGAAGTGGCTCTCTGTTTCATCTCTTTACCATCAATATGAAAATCAGTGGGTCTTTCAGCATTGAGGGTGGATAAAAATAGCCCGCTTTTGACTCCTGTCTGAAATCCACTGATATGATTTCCTGTCAGCTCTTGAAACTTCCTGTTATTTATTTCCAGAAGGGTAGCCATGTTGTGGCAAACATAATAGAGAGGCTTGTGGCACCTTAAAGACTGACAAATTCATTGGAGCATATGCTTTCACGGATTACAGGCTACATGCATCTGATCTGATGAAGTGAACTGTATTGCACAAAACCAGAGGTTAGTTTTCAGGGTGCCTCAATATACTTTGTTGCTTTCTCTGTTATTTAAGCAACACTTTATATTTCAACAGTCTGAGACTGAGACTTCATATGCACCAACAAACGACTACTGAGAGGATAAATGCACAGCCAGGACAATATCTTGACCTTACACTGGTGTGACAGATGTTGACATTCCAGTAGTACAACTGCTTAGGATCTGGACTGAGTTACCCAAGTCCTCCTGGCACCTGAAGTGGTGTGCCAAATGCTACCGCCTTGGACCTGAGATGTGCCAGCCTTGACTTCTCCCACTCCCTAGATTGGAAAAGAAAGTCCTCTTGGACTGAAGACCTTTGATGCAGGTATTGGAATAGCAACCTGTTCTAAATGGGTTACAACATGGGTTAGAAAACATATGTTAGAAACCTCCTCCCTCTGCAGGAGCAGGTTAGTAGTTAGGACATCCTGCTGGTGGCCAAGAGGGCCTTTTTCCATCTTAGGCTCATGCACCAAGTGTATCATATCCAAATCTATCAGACCCAACCACAGTGGTCAACTCACTGATGACTTCAAGAGTTGATGACTGTAATGCAGTCTATGTGGGGCTACCTTGGACCATTCAAAAACTGCAATTCGTGCAGAATGTGGTGACCCATGTGATCGTAGACGCTAAGCAATTTGACTCTGCCAGACTGCTGCTCCTTCAGCTGCACTAGCTGCTGGTTTGTTTTCAGGTGCGATTCAAGGTGCTAATGTTGACCTTTAAAGTCCTTCATGGCTTAGGGCCAGGGTATCTGAAGGACCACCTCTTTCCATATGAAACATGCCATCATCTGAGGACATGGGAGGAGGGCTGCTTCCTGCGTGTGCTGCTATTACGCAAGGTTTGGTTGGTGGCAACAAAGGACAGGCAGTAACGGAGCCACGCGTCCCGTGGGTGGGGGCCACCACCAACACGCCCCACCCCTACGGCCACCACACGCCTCGATCCTGGGGCGTGTAACGGCAGCGTAGCGCCCCCCGCATGCTCGGACACGCGCCCCCTGGCACTTTTTGGCTCCTTTTTGGAGCTAAACAGTGCAAGGGAGGGTGGGAGGGCGAAATGCAGCTGCTCTCAGCTGCAAAGAGGAAGAGGAAACAGCAGAGCGGCAAGTAACCGCTAATATAAATGTTTTAAAATAAATAAATATATTTTCCTAGGAGCATGCTGCCACGTTTATAGAGCAGTTCACAGAACGAAGTCCTTCAAGAATGTGACAGGCAAAAGGGAATGGTTCCATGACTACTTGATACATTGATTCATTTGATCGGTTATGCTGTATTATTCTGTATTTCAAGAGGAAATGCCCAAACAAATATCTTTTGCTTTAAAAGGCAAGACATTTTGCTCAAAAATCAGTGGATAACAATGGCAGATTTTTCCATTGATTTTTACAGAAAAACCAGCACACATTGCCAACTGGATAATGTATCATGTGTCGAATGTTTGGACACTACAAAGAAAATGCAAGTTTCTATTGTTTTGATTTGTAAGGAATGGGCAGTCCAATCCTATCCCGGATTTGGCTGCTGAGCAGAGCATGTTATTACAGCAAAAGTGACTTCCGCTGTCGTAAAATGCAGCACTCCATCGGCGGTCATTTTGCACACGCTACTGCAAGAGGCTACAGCGGTGGTGGCGGGGGTGGGCAGGGAGGGGAATGAGTGAGAGGACCGTGGGCATAACTGGGCAGGGAGGGAGGAGGAACCGAGGCAGGGAGGCAGGAAGGGGTGGGTCTGGCAGCAATGGCACATGCCGGTTCCTATCCCCCCCCCACTGCAAAACTTTCTTTTTCTCTTTTCTCTCCTCAGACATACACCACCAAACATGGTGGTGTACTGTATGTCTGAGGAGACCCATATATGGCCCCAGGTCTTACTGGGAGGTAAATATAAATGTTTTATACTTACCGCCCATTTGCCGTCGGGTCACCCCCCCCTCACACTGCTGGATAAACCACAGGCCTTTTTGGCATAGATGCATTGGCACAGCTGGTGGGGGATAGGATTGGGCATAAGTCTGCATCGGAGTAGAATACCTATCTTTATTAATCCACCATAGAGACCTTTGTTGAAAGATGAGGTAGAAATTAATAAACAAATGACATTTTAGGGTTGGCTAACTTGGATTAAATGAAGCAATACTTTGACTATTCTATAGAAATGAAGAGAAAGAGTATGCATAAAGTAGAGAAAAAGAATAATTAGTGCCCCCAAAAATTGTAATAGAGCAGCACCATACAATAATGGCCATTAAGGAAAAACAAATGATAATAATGCAAACATCCAAAGAAGAACATTTTGTACTTTTTCTCATCCTTAGATTAATATTCTTCTTCTTGCACATTAAGAACAATTGGGCCTCCTTCTAAAATTGCTTTTCCACCCCTTGTATTAAAGGATTGTACAAAATGCATGTAAAGTGGGTCTAATGACTGAATGTGCATATGCCTTGTGGAGAAATGAAAGTGAATGGAGGGGAACATAGTAGCAGGGAAGGCAAAAAAAGAGCCCAGACAGATCCCATCTGCAGTGTTACCATAGGCAACTGCATAGACTCATAGGGAATTTCAAAGGTGCCAACACAACTGCCTTTGGGGTCTGCCAAGGAGCCAGATGCTGGTTCTGAGTGAATATTTTGTGCAGTTTGCCATTTTATTTCCAGAATTGTACCTGCCTTCTTAGGATAATCATGTAATCCAGTAATAGAAGGAAAACCATGATTATACCCTGGACAATTTTACACACACACACACACACACACACACACACACACACACACACACACACACGCACGCATGCACGCACGCACGCACGCATGCACGCACGCACTGTAGCCAAAGTTATACATAGAAGCAAACTTATAGCCCAGTCCTAACTAAATCCTCACGTGGTGATGCAGCAGCACAGGTGCAGCTTCCGCTGTATCCTGGGCAGGATTTTGGGCCACTGGAGGCCTCCTTGGGGTAAGGGAACATTAGTTCCCTTGCCCCGGGGTAACCCACAGCAGCCACCATGGGTCACCTTGGACCTGCGCCTGCTCAATTGCTGGCGCAAGTCTGAGTTGATCCTTGAAGGTGGATCAGGGCTGGGAAGGGGCTTAGGGTTCAGCGTGTGCCATCACTGAACCCGCCCCCCTCCTGGGCTCAATCTGCCCTCCCCTGCCCTGTCACCACCCTGTTCTGCCCCCTCGCCCTGTTCAACCCCCCTCCTCGCCTCCCTCCAAACACCTGTGCTGGCTTATCTGCACCAGCAGGCGTCCGACATCCATCTTCACATGGACCTGGCCACTTGCCGCTTGCGGCAGTGGCCAGGACCCACGCATTGGCCTAGTCGTGCTTGCGCTGGTATATTCCGCTAGCTAGCGGCTAATGTAAAGGTTTATTAAGACTGGGCCATTAGGCTACAATTCCCTGCACATGCTTAGACACTTATAATTCTCTTACACGCTGAATTGAAAAGGGCTTACTTCTGAGTAACTATGCATAGGCATTGGATTGCATCATAACTTTTAGTTTAGAACACCACTCACCGGATCAATGCTAATATTGGATTTCTAATGTATCTCACTCTGTGTATAAATGGCATATTATGATTTTGTGATTTTGTTAAAGCCTGTGGGTGAAATCTCCTATAAATAACATCAGTGGCAACGTTTCATACGAACAAGCCTTATAATGAGTCAGTCTGGTCTATGGTTGTCTATATAGATTTGCAGCAGCGCTTCAGACAAGAGACTCTTGCCAGCCCTACCTGGAGCTGGCAGGGACCTTCTGCATGCAAAGCATGTGCTTTCCCACTGAGCTACACCCCTTCCCCATTCAATTACTACAACTGGGCATGAATGGGCTGTGATGTGAAGGTGCCTTGAAATGAATGCCACTCACTCACAATTGTCCCTCGGGAGTGGGAGGGATGCCATTTTCAACTATTCCCCCTTCCCTCTCCATTTCCCTGTATCCCTCCAAAACCGGCCCCCTGAGGATTGGGGGGCCCTCAGGAGCAAGATGCTATGTGGCACAGGAGGCTGGAGAGGGAAGTGGGCATCATCACAAATCATGCACTTGCAGAAGACAGGGTTTGGCTGCCACCCATAATGCACAGTGTTTATGCTTCCTTCAAGATGATAATTGGTTGCTACAGGAGAGCTGTAATACAAATATCAGTACACAAGTTCTTAAGGACCTATGCCTAAATATTGTAAATCTACCACAGGCAATGATCATACTGGCGCAAACTGGAAATGGACGTTCCTTGGTTCCCATTCACTGGCAAAGGTGCCATCCTTTTGTCATGAATAAATCCAGACCCAACTATGGAAGTATAGGTGGGTTTTAATCGTAGTTATTTAAATTGTGAGGCAGGTACCCTCAGGGTGGCAATCTGGATCTGTCTGTTCATCAGATACAAACATGTGGGGCTTTTTCAAAATCTCCTCCTCCCCCAGATGAGAGGATATAAACACAGTCACCTGTCAACCCACTCCAGCAATGAAATCCAGCAGCCTATTGTCCCAATCACTTCTTTCAATCACTCTAAACGGTCTCCGGAGACAATCATTATTATAAGACATGCTCCTAAGAGTAGATAAATGGAACTCAACCTGCCAGCCTGCATAGGGAAAGATGGACAGTCTTGGCCAAAAATATGAAAGGGCCTGGAGCTTTATTGACATTTACATCAAAAATAGTTAGCAATGAAAGCAGCTGTTGTGGAGAGCTTTCGCGGCTACGTGTTTGGAATATGCTGCGAATTGAAATACAGACCTCCTGACAAGCAATTTACCTTCTGTCAGTCTCCATGTGCTTGCAGCATTACTGGGTACTTGCTGCGATAGCCCACTTAAAGCTGCACATGTGTACAGTTTGGATGAAAGATTAACTACAATTTGAGGCAGGAAGTAACGAATTGTGGAGTGTCATTCATAATGGCCAACATTGTCATCTGCAGGGTGACACTAAAGCAAGAAGGTGCCTCTGTTGTGACGAGCTGGGAGAATCAGATGTCATTCATTCTAATGAAGATCTGCCTACAATTCTAATAAGCCCTCCGCGAGACAGCTCAGGATTTGAAACATTAATCTGCCTTGTTTGTTGACGTTAACATAATGACTAAAACGCCATTATGCAAGGAATTCTTTCGAAAGCTATTAAAAAAGGACAATCTTAATACACAGCATTACAGCTTGGAACAAAGGATGTGCCCGGAGTTAATTTCCACATTCACTCTTTGTCATATTCTACCGTGTACTCGTTGTTGTTGATGTTTTTCCTTTCCAAATCATTTGTGTGGCGTAAACGTTTCTGATGCTGCTCAGGCTGGAGATCTTTCTCCATGCCCCATCAATGCGGGTCCCTAACTAGATGTTCACCTTTGCACATGACTCCTGCAAGTCCTTTTTGCAATGGCAATTGTGGAACATCCTGTCTGCATGTAATATATTTGGGGAAGACAGATTGGCAGATTGCTACTCTCACCCTTCTTGAAAAATCTGACTAGACGTATGAGAGTACTGTCAGGCTGCAGCGGTGGGAAGACACATCTGAATCCAGACCCAGAGATGGCGCGTTCCTTCTCAGGGTGCCCAAGGTCAGTGGCCTGAGATGGAAGCTGAAAAAGAGGACAGAAGAGTAGGCACCTCCTTTTTATACTGGGCCTGATATACTTCCTGCCAATTGTATGGGCCATTGTGACATGCCTCTGTGCTTGAAAAGGCCTCTGAGGCTCAAGCAGTTCACAATAGCTCACTACGCCAGAACTCCAACCAGACATGCAAATGCATGCCATGGGGGTAGGGGGGGTTGGGAAAGGAAGTGCCAGCCCAAGATCTCCTCATATCTAGATGGGGTACCAAATGCCATGGCACCCTTACCCAGTGGCACATGGCACCTTGCTGTGCCAAATGCCATTCCCCTCACCAAGTGATATAACAGGAGACACAGCAGCAACTGGTGCTACTCCTCTCCTCCTCCTGCATATCTGAATTTGAAATGAAGAGAGGAACAAAGCAGAAGACGTACCGTATCTGATGCTCTCATCATCCACCATGCTCCTCTCTCCACCCAGCCTCTTCCACTCCATTCTCCTCTTTCATTTCAGATCCAGGTAGCATGGGAGGAAGAGGAGGTGCAGTGGTGACAGCAGCGGTCAGCAGAAGGCAGAGGTGGAAAGAGGCGGACAACAGAGATTGGATGGCAACCCCTGTCCCCCGCTAATCTACCACCTGATGCAGCCATCTCAGTCTACCTCATGAATAGGCCAGTCCTGTGGGCAGGGGCACAACAGCAAGCTCAGGGTTTCCAATTGCATGGAAACAGGCAGGGGACTCTGGGAGGAAGAACTATTCTGGGGGGGGGGGGGTTGGACACAGGCCAGTAGGGGCTTCCCTTGATGAATGGGATAACAGCAACTTCTTCCATTTTTCCAGGAGGAGGAGCTGCTGTTGCCTCACATTCTGCTCCCCCCCCATTCTTCAAGCGATGGGAGGGAGGAGCCACCAGCCAGGCAGGTGGTCTATTGATGTTGCCCCATGCCTCCCTCTTCAGCAAAGCTAGGGTGTGGGAACACTGGAGGCTGATGTAGAACAGGGTCCTATGAGCAGGGAAGTGGATGGGAGGAGTGACAAGCAGAAAAATATCTTGGACTGGACCTGTCCCCATAGACGGAAACATGTCCATCAGTCTCCCCTGACCCCACGGCATGCCCAGTATAGAGAAGAACATCTCCACAGGGCCCTACAAAGGCAGATATGAATGCTGGGATCATAAATTGTGGTGGGTGGCCATTGCACACCCTCTCTTCTATATGTGTGGACCCGGGTGTGGAGGATGAGGGCCAGTGAGCATGACTACACTTCCCTCCTTTACATTGGCTGTCTGCATGGGGCTCCTATATGCATTCCAGAAGTGGCATGAAGTTTCCTTTTAATTGGGTATACTATCTTTTTTATATTCCTTCCCCCCCCCCCCCTGTAAACTGTTGCTAAGTGCCTTGACCTTTGGAAGAGGTAGGTGTGAAATCAAAATAAATAAATAGCAATCGTCATCATTTATACAGTATAGTCAATTTTGAATGTTCAAAATGCTTCCCAATGATCCTTACAACAACCCTGGCCAGCATTATCATCTACATACTGCACATGAAAGCCTGAGTTACAGCATGAGTTCATAGCCAAGACAACATTTACGGAGACTTCCTGGCAAACAAGTCACTCTCTTAGGGCACTTTCACAAAGAGGGTTCAATTTTTGTACCAATTGATTTGTAGAGAAAATGTGAAACCTACATTGGCCAGAACACACATTTGCATTACAAATGCCTCTTTTCTGAATGAATAATAATCCACTGTCAATATAAAGCGAGACAGAGAAGCTCAAGGACAACTGAAGTGCCATGTATGAAAATGCCCAGCTATTACACTACGCTAGCTCTCCTTATGATCTGTAGTCTAAAAATGCTAGTGAGTAGCATTTCATCAGCAAAAAGGTAGCTCATAAAGGGTAGCTAACATTGCGTTAGCTCTTTTGCCATGTACAGGTAAAAGAAGCAGCTGCAACCACGCATACGTCCAGAAAATAAACACATGGCTAATGTGAAAATGATTGGCCTTTAAAACCAGGCACAACTTAGACTTGGTTTCAAAGTGCTCCCATGATCCCAAGTGCTCAGTCACTAGAGAGCTGTCAAAGCTGATTTTTCTATCCAAATCACATTTCATTATGAACCATTATTAAATAAAATTGATAGGAATCTTGGTACAAATTCCTACTTAAGGAGTGCAAAAAAGAGAATATTAAAGACTTTGAGCTTTGCTGTTACCAGGCTAGAGAATGTATAAACCCACATAAGAATTGATTTGTCCTTCCGTCTCAATAGTTACAGGCTATGACTTATAGCTATTATAATGATTCAGTCAGTCCTGGCATACTTGACTGTTTAGTTGAAGAAGGGTATCCAGGTAAGAAAGAAATGTGCCATTTACCTCAGTGGCAATGAATGTTCGGTTCTAGCCGGGTTTTTTTTTTTTTTGGCAAAACTGTATTTTGTGCTAGTCCCAAGGACCAGCATTGCCAGATCAGATGTATCTAAAAGCCTGAGATTTCCGAGGCAGCACCTTGTGATGTCATGAGACTGCCAACCCTTGAAAAATGGGGGTTAAGCCCATTAGCTGGGGGAGGGCAAAGAAAGCCCAGCAAGCAAAGGGGCAGAGCCCAGCTTAATAATTTAACCTTTCCCCCTCCCCATTCCATTCTGTCTGCCAGAGAAAAAGTTTAAAAAAAAACCTAGAGAAGTAGGATTGGGGGTGAATTGGTAACTCTACCTAGGACTGGGCATGAGATCAGTCCCTCAAATATCTGTAACTTAAATCATTCTATGTCAGGCTTTATTTTAAATCTTGCAGTCAACAGGAAGGCTACTTGCCTTTTTCTCCATTGGTCCCTGTAGGGGACCAATGGAGCTACTGTCATTGTGGAGCTACCGTCATTGTGGAGCTACTGTCATTGTTTTGGTGTGACCTGATGAGTCAAACCCGACTAGTCCGTTTGAGTTACCTCTTCTTTCTTCTGTTCGTATTTTCTTCCCTTCCACTATCAGTTTCCTATATTGGTCTACTCAATACTATAACACATACTGATTTCTATACCACATACACCTGAAACAGAGATGGGTGAGATAGTCCAGGTTCACTTCAAGATTCAAAAATTATCTGGTCTTTTCCAAAAACAATCTGGGAAAAACTGAAATATTGACGAAGTCATTTTGTGTTTCAGTAAGTTCCTTTGCCAGCTCTCTCATTCCTCAAGCACCCTCTCCCTCAAACATGCCCGTAACTTACCCCCATACCGTGGAGGCTCCCTTCGCTCCCCGCCACTGCTCTAGATGCAACATGCCAAAATTAAAGTGTGCTGCGTGATTTTTTCCTTCTCGCCAAAAAAGGAAAGACAGGCAGAGGGACTGATGGGAGCTGTAGTCTGTAACCCACACAAAGGGCTGGAGGCGCAGGGCCAAAATTCTTCGATCTCTGGGTCAAAAGTTGAATTTTGGGAGTTTGTCCCTCCTTTGTGAGGGGGGTTAGAGACCCCCCCAATTTGTTTCTGAACTTGAACCTAGAGAATTTTGGCAACATCTTTAATTTGAAGGTTTTCAGCGGAACCACTAAGAACCTACATTGTATTGTAATCATCCAGGGAGATGTAGCACAGTAAATTCTGATGCAGAGAACGTTGTTTCCGGAGCATCTGAACTTTTATAAATAGTTGCATGTGCTATAGTGTTACCAAAAACTAAACTTTAGGATGCAAACAACAGTTGTGAGATCCCTCAATCTGGATTAGAACTGGGGAGGACAGGACACTTTGACCTGCTGTGGTCCTGTTCCAAATTGCCCCCCTACAGCTGCTATTTTTCAATGAAAAACTAAGCACTTCAGGGCCAGTGAGTCGTGGTACCTGAAAAGTCTACAGCCATTTTCTGCTCACCATGACCCCCTGTTTAGGAAGCCCTAGTGTAGGACCTTTCTGCTTTTCCTTTTGGATTGGCTTTCCTGAAAATGAAATCTGAGCCAGATATAGAGTGCCTTGAAGTTCTCACTGGCAGCTGCAGAGGGGAAGTTATTTCTGGTTCAATTAGCAGCAACTTTGCAACATATTTCTAACGAGAAACATGCTTGCTCCCAAGGGCAGCATACCTCAGAGAGCAGCTGTTTCCCGCTCGGTCTCTGCACCAGCTGTGCACTTCCAGAGCTGCAGAGCACCAGACACATAGAGGACATTTTCATGGTGTCTGGGATAGTAATATGGCTGAGATGGTGGCAAGGGCTACACACTTGAATGGTTGCTGTGCCCTTATAGCTTTCCTCCCTTAGCCTGGGGCACCCTAAGAGTGTGCATTTCTCTGCGTTCCGTGGACCATGGCACATAGCAGAACATGTCACCCTAAACTGTGCTGTATTTATTTATATACCTGCCCCATCGTGAGGATTGGTTCTAATTGATACAAAAATAGTTCAGCATTGTTCAGTTTGCCAGTCCACCCTAGAGTGCCACATTTATACCAGCTTCCCAGTTCTCTATGCTTCCTTCAGTTTGGGTCAACTGAGCTTGGGAACTGGAGGACACTGCTGCCAAATGCAATATTTGTTTTTCTGTTCATTTATGATGACATGGCTGAAACTTATTGTTCATGTGTTGCAAAAATCCAAGCACACCATAGCCACTGGTCCTAAAAAATAATGGGTTTTACTACTGACACCTGGGCTCCTACAGAGGTCAAGAGTAAGATTCTCCTCTCTTGCCCTTCGAAAATCTGGCTGGTTCCTAAGTTTGCAGAAAAGTTTGCTCCTCTGATTATTTATTTATTTATTTGTTTGTTTGTTTATTTTTCACATTTTTATACCGCCCTTCCTCCAAGGAGCTCAGAGTGGTGTACATATTTATTAATATAGTAAATATAGATTATTAATATAGTAATTTCTCACTAGCTTTGCAAAAGTGCAGGCCCTAATATTTTGAGACATTTAAGGACAAAAGCTTCTTGATTTCAGCAGCAAATGTGAATTGTGTTTTTTTTAATCCAAGATATGATGAACTGATCTCAGGACTAGTTCATATATGGTCCCAGTTTTGCAACTCCCCCCCCCCCACAATATCACCATGTGTACAATATTTTGTGTGACCTTGGGCATAGCCCGGCTCTCGCAACCAGGACTAGATTTTGAGGCAGGTGCCCCAGGCTTGGGAAGTGCCAGGCATTTCAGCTACTCTTAAAATTAAAAGGTTATATAAAGAAACATTTTTTATAATTTGCTTATATATGGGGCAAATAAATGCAAATTCACAGATCCATGCGTACAGATTTATCATCTTATATGACTGGAGTAATAAATCATGCATGCAAGTTGTGTATCAAAGTCATGAAAAGTGCTACAAGTTCAGTAAAAAAAATCAAGGTATTCAAAAACTGAACAAATGGAGGTGGTACCAAAGATATTTGCTGCTTGAGGAAACATTTGATCTAGGGCAGGCCTTGCTTGCAATTCATTTATCCCATTTTGTGGTGCTTGATTAAACTAGGTTGTGTGACAATATTCACATAGATGTATTATTATTGAGAATATTTGTATACCACTATATACACATGTGATGTGCTTCACATTCCTTACAGCACGATCTATGCCTGTCTACTTAGAAGTAAGCCCTACTGAGTTGCAGCTTAAGTCCCTGTGATGGGCACGTGTACCCAAGGTTCATTCTGTGGTCTGCTGAGAGTATCACCTACACAAGAGAGCCATGTGAGGACCAGCTCTTAGTTACAAAGGAATGAAACTGCAGTTGATTTCAATATTCAGATGCTTCACCTATCAGGTTGTTGAATGAGATTCTAGGGTTGAGTGATTCACTTCTTGAACCCCTTGACTCGGCAGTTAAACTTTTTTCTCTGGTAAATGAGCAATGGCAGGAGAGGAGTGCATGTCTTTCTCTCTTGCTTGTGGGCTTCCCAGAGATACTTGGTGGGCCATTGTGGGAAATAGGATGCTGGATTGGGTGGGCCTTTGGCCTGATCCAGCAGGGCTTCTTTGGTGTTCTTAAGACAGACTGGAAATAAGTCCCATTGGGGCGGGGGGAACAATTGGTGGTAGGGAGAAGGTATCTGCACCCCTTCCTTCCTGCCCATTTTATGCTTTTAGATCTCCGCCTCCCATTTTATAGATAAATGGTAAGACCCACATTCTGGTATACAGGTCACACCATTATATCTAGTTTGCCCCTGAGAGTTGCTCCTCCTGCAAACCTGAAGCACAGCATCATAGCTTCAAACATCAGTGTTGCAAAAAGAAAGACTCAAGAGGTAAGATTTCTCTTCCTACAGCTGTTGGGAGGGGGGGGAGTGACCAAGCTAAGGAAAAACCTAGATCTTAAACAAGGCATTGCCTAACATCAAAAACCTGCTTGTCTGCCCACTGACGGAAATCTTCTTGACATGGGTAAGAAATGGACTATACTGTAGCTGCTCCAAGCTAAAAAAACAGGTCAGAGAATAAAGCACCAGAGGCATGAATGCCTCAGCTTCAACGAATAAATATTGCTGGTGGTTTTCCTGAACATGTCTCTCTACTGTCAATTGAAATATGTCCGTCAGGAAGGAAATGGGAGAAAATGTGAGCTTCTGTTGCATAGTGGTTGCTAAAAATAGCATTCATTATATGAACAATTGACTTAACATCATTTCTACACGCAGCAGAGCAAGCCTGTGTATGTTTACTGGGAAGTCAGACCTGCTGTATTCTGCGGGGCTTACTCCCAGGTAAGTGCGCATGGCATTGCTGCTGAAGGATGCTTTTGCTGAATGGTCATTGAAGTTAACCATTTTTGCATGGGGTTGTAATACTTCCCAAGCCTGTTTAACCAGAGAAGTATTGCTGGCAGCATCCAACTCTGATTTCCTAGCATTATTGTAGCATCATTGCTCAAGACAGCAGTTGACATACATAAATGAGGAAATGATCAGGGTGGAAATATAGGAGATTGAATACAAGTGGAACAATAATATCTGTCTCCCCATTCACTATCAGCTTACATTACACATCCTTCGCATGTGATGGGATAATATCCTAAGCCAGTGTTTCTCAAACTGTGGGTTGGGACCAACTTGGTGGGTCGCGACCTGATTTCTGGTGGGTCCCAGGTGATGGAAAGATCAGATACCGTAAGTAATTCTCACAAGCCCTGAGACTATTCAAAAATCAGATAGCTACTAATTGCCCTTCAAAGAGCTGAGCTCCTGCAGTTTGCAAGATAGCTGATAATTACCCTGCAAGCAGCTGAGTTCTTTACTTGTAAATAAATAAATTTATTTATTTCTAGATCACCTTTTTAAAAAAAAGTCTCATAAAGCCAGGTGGGTCCCGATACAGTGTCATTTTAAAAAGTGAGTCCCGGTGCTAAAACATTTAAGAACCACTGTCCTAAATGTACCTTTAACTGCAGAGAAGACAGAATGAAAGAAACTTGTTTTCCTCTTTGTTTTTTTTTTTTGTTTATTTACCTCTTTGTTTATAAGGAGGGCAAACAAATTTATCCAACATCTTATAAGCTCCTCAACAAGAACAGGCATCAAGGTTTGCCCTAGGAAGTTTTTGAAACCTTTTCAAATATTTATGAAATGTTGACAATGAGGTATTAATAGGCAAATAACTTAATTAAAATGCTTTCTCCAATAATTAGAAGCAAATACTTCCCTATCAGTTATGCATACCATTTGTCTGACTCTCTCTCTTTGTCACAGGCTGCCTGTCAGTCAAACTTTGCTTCAGGTAATATTTGAGCTCTGTGGGGAGACTCTTCAAAAATTACATCTGAATTTTAAAATATTTTGATTATCATTTTTTCCTCTCACAATTTCTCCTGTTTGCTTCATCTTCTACAGGACCCTAGCAAAACAGCATCCTGAGAATGGAGGGCCTGAAGATGAAATTCTGCATCAAGGCATTACTGAGTTTCCAAAAATGCTCTCCAGAGAACAAAACTGAATCAATCTAGAATCAACAAACAGAGCAGTTAATTAATGAGAACACCATAAGGGAGCTTTTTTAAACAATGTCAACTGCTGCTGCCTCAGGACCAAGAGCACCAGAAGTTATTGCGGGTTTGAAAGAAGTCGGTCTTTGGGTTCCCCCAAGGCACCTCTTGCTTACATTAGCTATTTACTACAACTTTTCCTTTTATTTGCACCCGCGGGAAACCATACTTAGTTGCTAAATTACTTTTTAAGTGATGCTTCTTCATGCCAGTAGCCTGAGGTGTATCAGGGAGATGCCACTGAGTAAGTAAACACAGAAACAAACTGAAACGACGTTATAGGAAAGGCTGAGGGCACTGACCGCCATCTTGATCCAAACGGTCAAGAAGGCATATGGATATGGATAGGGACAAGTTTTAGTTGTCCCCAAAGACTTGTAAATTTAAAGAGCAGGACATGAGGATAATCTTTCTAGTGAGATTCTTTAAAAAGTACGAGAATAATTAAAATTAATGCTCAAGAATTATTCATTAAGTATAGCACTAAATATGAGACTGTCATGCTTTGCACCCACTGGAGTGTTTTAATGTGTCTTAGAGGGCCCAAAATAAAAAGGACAAATATGAGATTCCCATCCTGATTATCTATTATTCATCATTGGGTAATGAAGAAACAACAAGGGAAAGAGAGGCAGTGCAGTGCACAGGATATAAAATGTCATCACAACGCATTTCAGGTGCAGAGACACACTTACAGCCTTAATAGAAAACTTGCAGAGTTAATTAAGAGTCAGCATTGACCTTTCTTAAGTATGTTTAAACCAAGATAGTTTATTGTCAGCCTAATCCTAGACATGTCTACTCAGAAGTAAGTCACATTCAATGGGACCTACTCCTGTGTAAGTGTGTTTGCAGAGGTGTAACCACGCCTACTGGCACCAACGGCGCCGCAGAGGCATTACTAGCGCGGAGTGTGCGGAGCAGCTGCTCTGGGTGCAGGCGCACGCAGCGTTGGGGCGCACTTACCCTCACAATGCGTCGCCTCCGCTTCGGCCGTCTTCTTTTCGGCCCTTCCTCCCTCCCTCCCTGGAGCCCGAACGGCTCCAAAATGGTACCGAAACAAGCGGGGGGGGCGTGTTTGGAGTCACGCTGGGCACGTTGATGTCACATCTCTCAGGCCCCGCCCCCTTGATCCGGGCGCCGGGAGGGCTACTGACATTACTGCACGGCGGTGTCAACAATGCTGATTTTAAGAAATGCCACTATTTTGCCTGACCTTTTCATCAAGTATTTCCTTGTTAAAAATACATGAGAAAGAGTATAAGTAGTAACAAGATGGGCGATGCTCTTATTCTCTTCTAGTAGAGAATGATTAAGATACTAACTAGAGCATTTTGGTGCTCTGACAAAAACAGATAAACCAAGCAGGGGCTTCTATCCATTGAATTACTGCATCAGGGCTGATGGAGGGGGAAGGCTGCTGTTCCCTAACCCCATAACTTCCACTTGCAGTGATCACGAAAGGTATGGGTTAAGTGTTTCTAGGCTTGCACTCATTTGATGTGTGCTTTCCCTGCCCGGTCACCATGTTGGTTGTCAGTGGGAAACAACTGTGATTGTTTGAGGGGGCTGCACAATTGATTTGTGTAATGTTGTTGCAATTGCTGCATTTATTTTTTTCCCCCAGTGTCATTAGTGCATTGCTGAATTGATGCTCAGTGAAGACAGGAAACTGACTAGCTGCAATGGCTATATTTGTGGTCAGGCTGAGCACAATTTACTTCCTAGATAGTGTCCTGGCTTCACTTTTCAACATCTACAAAGAGTTAATCATTGCTTCAGTAGACACTGGCGTCACTGCAGCGGGGGGGGAGCTCTAAGTTTCGCCGCGGTCAGACCCTCCGTTACATGGGAGCATGAAGCGCCCCTGCCCCCTCGCCTTTGGAGCCATTCAAGTCGGTGCTTTCACCAACTTGAATGGCTCCAAAGGTGAGGGGGCGGGGGGCGCTTCGTGCTCCCGTGTAATGGAGGGTCTGACCGTGGCAGAACTTAGAGCTCTGCCCCCCTGCAGTGACGCCGGTGTCAGTAGACGGCAACCTTTATTTATTTTTCACATTTTTATACCGCCCTTCCTCCAAGGAACTCAGAGTGGTGTATTTCCTCCCCTCCTTTTTGTCCTCACAACAACCCTGTGAGGTAGGTGGGGCTGAGAGATAGTGACTGGCCCAAGGTCACCCAGGAAGCTTCGTGGCTGAGCGGGGATTTGAACCTGGATCTTCCAGGTCTATGTCTGACTCCCAAACCACTACACCATCCTGGCTTTGTATTTATGTCCTGTAAAGAATTGCAGCCTCATTCTGCAAGATAAATACAGTACTCAATTGCAAGTACTGGAAATTATTCTTTTGAACATAACCTTCAAATATGAATTTAATCCCCAAGTTTATTTTTATAAATATCCTTATTAAAATGTTTTAAACTAATTCTTAATTAAAAAGTAGATAGCAAAGTCTTTCAGATCACATTTAATCTACTTAATGAACATTAATACAGTAGTTAGTTGTTAAATTGTAGAATTTTGACTAATTATTAATATACTGTACACCTAACAGTCCTAATGCCTCCTGTTGTGACTCAACATCACTTCACTGATCTTTCATTTTGATCTAATCAGTAGTTCTATAGTAGTCTCTTGGGATATGCTGGGAATAATTTGATTTTTTTCCCCAATCATGTGGCGGAAGCTCAAAGGGTGCCACCATATCCAACCTGCATGTACAAACAATATTAAATGTCATTATATCACATCATAGGGAAAATACTTTGTGGTGCTGTAATATCTTGAGCTTCTGTTAGCTAGAGTGGTGGCAGTGGATGAAAGAGAGAGAAACAAAGGCTGAAGGCTCAAAGAAATGGCTCGCTTCACTCTCATGAGACACCACATCTGCTACCAATAGGGCTAATGCCATCTAAATCCAATAAGTTAAACACAGCCATTTAATTCTATTATGTTTGTGTCTGGTTTTGTCAATGTTGTATAATCCTAAAGCGCTTTTGCAGCTCAGTCACCATGACAGTGTGACCTCCACAATGGACATCTGCTTGGAGGAAAAGACCTCTTGTCATCAAAGCTCAAGCACAGTATTGGAGACAAAGGCCAGTTCAGCGCCGTCACAGCAAGTGGTGAGTGCTGGTGTGCTGCCTTGTGTTTTTAGAGATTTCCTCAGAGTTCCTTCACTCACATCTCCAATCTTTCCTCCACGGTTTGCACAAGCATCTCCCAGGTGTCAGAAATGGATGCTGATTTTTGAAGGCTTCTGTCTCATCTTTGCGTGGCAACAGCACGCTAGACACCGCAGCCTCTCAAAGTCATACAAGCACCTCATGATTGGCTGTCGCTGGGCTGTTTGCATCATTTGAGAGTGGCGACATACATGTTATTTATTTATTTTATTTAAACCCAGTTATTCAGGTTAAAAACCTGTCAGGATTACTTAGAGGTAGTATAACAAGGCAACACAATTGAAAACAACGCAGCATAAAACATAGAGACCCCACAGAGCAGAGAAACAGCTAAAAGTGAAAGTACTGCCATAAAACCACAACATCTTTAAAGCTTAATCAAATAAAAATATTTTCACCTGATGCCTAAAAAAAGGTAAAGATGACTCCAGGTCCATTTTTCAGGATCAAATTTCACACATGGGGTGCCACGACTGAAAAGGCCATTTCTGGTCAGCACTCCACCTCAGACAGGAGCATGGCAGACGGGGCCTGCACCAGGGCCTTGGAAGGTGGTCTTTCAGGCAGACAGATTCATGTGAAGTAAGTGTAAAAAATGTGAATCCAGGCAGATTCATGTGAAGAAATTGCAGCCAAAGAGTCCTAGAGTAGCTTAACACACATGTATTGTGACATAAGCTTTCATATAGGCACTGGTGTCGCTCAAAGTGGGGTGGAACGGTAAGTTCCGCACTGTGTTAACCTCTGTTTACTCCCCGGCACGCGTGTTGCCTTTGCCGCACTGAATGGCTCCAACGGCGAGGGGGCGGGGCCGCCTCGTGCCGGGGAGTAAACGGAGGTTAGCACAGTGCGGAACTTACCGTTCTGCTCCACCTTGAGCGACGCCAGTGCATATAGGCAGCATGCGGAGATGAAGATCCATACTAGTATTAGGAATCATGAGTTGTGTCACTCATGATCAGGGCTGCAGAGAGTGGTTTCAGTTCTTGATGAAAAAATATTTTTGGGAGTGGACCGGCTAAACATACTTGCATGGGATTTGTATTGATGTGCAAAAAAATATGCAACATGGTTGGACCCTGGACCCCTTCCGGATTGCTGGGTCCCAGTAATTTGTACCAGTCCCCCCCCCCTCAGCCCTGCTCATGATCAGTGATGATGACACAGATGCTCTATACTTTACAGTGGTCTTGCCACTGCAGTTATTCAATGGGGTTTAAATGTGCAGTTTCCAGAAAAGAAGCACAGCCTTGGAGAAAGGAACACAGAGAAAGGAACACAACTTGTAGAAAAAAAGTTGTAGTAGTTATCATCATCATCATCATCATCATCATCATCATCATCATCATCATCATCATCATCATCATCATCATCAAAGAGTTAAATTATTTTATTATAAACGTCTGTGGACATGAAGTTTGAGAAGTCTTGCAGAGGAAAAAAAAAAGTACTCCGGATGTAGTTTCCTAAATATTCTGATCTACATCCATGCATTCAATATTCACAAGGTCCTTATTGCATAATGTACTTGAGTTGTAGCTGGCTTCTACTTAATTATATTCTGATTAACTGTATAATCCACTTAGGTGTATGGACAGTAGCAGAGTCTTGACTTGATGATAAAAGGTTTAATAACTGCAGGCTAAGATTAAATCTTGACATTATAGTTATTTCAGATAAGTGACTGGCAATTTCTGAACTAGGCTTCTCCTACCTACTAAAGGTTAATTTCCTGCTGGTGTGATAGCTTGTTTTAGTAATCACCAGGATTCAGGAAGATAATTAGAATAATAGGGGTGACTTAATACAATTGCCATGAGTTGGCATTTGAAGCAATATTTATTAACAGCGCAAGCCACGGCATGTCTACTCAGAAGTAAGTCTCATTGAATTCAGTGGGACCTACTCCCAGACAGTATAGGATTGCAGCCTAAGACATTGAATATTATGAGAATACTGTCTGCTCCCTGATTTGGCCAAGGGTGTTGGTGTTTCCCTTCTTTAAAATCTCAAAGATAAGTAAGATAAGTAAGATAAGATAAGTAAGATAAGAATTTTGGTCATATCCACCCATTAAAACAAACAAAAGATTCTACAAAAAACAAACATGAAGTCTGGGGAAATGGCTAGGAAGTAAAACTACACAAGTCCTCTTCTGAAACCAAACACATAGAAATGTGGACCCCACTGGTGTCACTGCAGGGGGGGCGGAGCTCTAAGTTTCGCCGCGGTCAGACCCTCCGTTACACGGGAGCACGAAGCGCCCCCGCCCCCTCGCCTTTGGAGCCATTCAAGTTGGTGAAACTTAGAGCTCTGCCCCCCTGCAGTGACGTCAGTGGTGGACCCCTGTAATGCAGGATAAACCTGACACATGCAAAAAATCAGAAAGTGGAACATGAAGGATGAACAATCATTGGAGGATGCACTGCAGGCAGACAAGTTCAACTCACTGCACAGTAATCTGCAGCAGATTACATAAAATCTCAGGTTGTTTTCACCAGCTGAAGGCAGCATAGAACCATCGCAAACTCTTTTTAATGCTAAAGACTCCTCCTCCCTTGTCTCGAGACTTGGATCCTTTTACAAGTCAAATTTTATTCAGATTTAAACCCGT
Organism: Plestiodon gilberti rubricaudatus; assembly: GCA_026170595.1. Taxonomy (NCBI): domain Eukaryota; kingdom Metazoa; phylum Chordata; class Lepidosauria; order Squamata; family Scincidae; genus Plestiodon; species Plestiodon gilberti. Next base: position 38,170,917 of record JANXHW010000004.1, read on the forward strand.
TTTCCCCATTAAATAGATAGGGACTCACAACCAAAGACTCGGGATTTGGGGGCAAAGAATTGGAACTTAACTTGAGACTTGGAACCAGAGACTTGGGACTTGACTTGAGACTTGGAGTCAGAGACTTGATCCACATCCTTGGTGAGAAGCATGCATTTACACTTCTCATCACGTGACGGGCAGGGCCAGCAGATGGTATTGGCCAAACGTCCCCTTTTGTGCTATCGCTCCTGTGACTTAAAAAGAACTGGAAAAAAAATGACAAAATACCAAAACCTGGCCACTGAAATCACACAGCTATGGACAAAACAGACAAAGGTGGTCCCCAAAGTAATCAGGGCACTTGGAACAATTTCATTTTTTTTTTTTTTGCAAATTATGTTAAACAACTGCAGATTACTGAAATCACACCATCAGATTTGCAAAAAATTCAGTCAGTGATATTTCCAGCTGTTGACTGTGTAATATGTAGTTATGGATGATGATGATGATGATGATGATGATGATGATGATGATGATGATGATGATGATGATATTTCCTTGCTCAGGAATACATAAGAACATAAGAACATAAGAAGAGCCCTGCTGGATCAGGCCAAAAGCCCATCTAGTCCAGCTTCCTGTGTCACACAGTGGCCCCACCAGATGCCTCAGGGAGTACATGAGACAACAAGATACCTGTGTCCAGTCGCCACTCCCTTGCACCTGGCACAGAGAAAACCCACTTCTAAAAACCAGGAGGTTGCTTATGGCTTGTAACCTGTGATGGTCTTTTCCTCCATGAATTTGTCCAAACCCCTTTTAAAGGCATCTAGGCCAGGTGCCATCACCACATCCTGTGGCAAGGAGTTCCACAGATGAATCACACGCTGGGTAAAGAAATATTTTCTTTTGTCTGTTCTAACTCTCCCTCCACTCAATTTTAGTGTGTGTCCCCTGGTTCTGGTGTTGTGCGAGAGGGAAAAGAATTTCCCTCTATCCACTCTCTCCATCCCATGCATAATTTTATAAGTCTCAATCATGTCCCCCCTCAGGCGCCTTTTTTCTAGGCTGAAAAGCCCCAGACGCTGTAGCCTTTCCTCATAAGGGAGGTGCTCCAGCCCACGAATCATTCTGGTCGCTCTTTTCTGCACCTTTTCCAATTCAATTATATCCTTTTTGAGGTATGGTGACCAGAACTGGACACAATACTCCAGATGTGGCCTTACCATCGATTTGTACAAAGGCATAATGATATTGGCCTTTTTATTCTCAATCCCCTTTTTAATGATCCCGAGCATGGAATTGGCCTTCTTCACAGCCGCCGCACACTGGGTCGACACTTTCATCGACCTGTCCACCAGGACCCCAAGATCTCTCTCTTGATCCGTCACAGACAACTCAGACAAATACAAATCTTGGGGGCTAGTAATATTTGCTGCTAATGCAAGGTAAGTGTTATGACTCCCTAATTCTTCTCTGGTTTGGACTGGTTGGGGTAGAGATCAGCAGAGAAAGGGATTCAGATTGACTCAGAAATGAGAACTAATGCTCAAGGCTTTAGGAAATGGCTGGTTTTGGGGCCAACCCATTTTGAGCCAGAGTGGGGGGAGCTGGCCCATCTTTGGAATCATATAAACATTTGTGCTAACAGACATAATGCTTAGAACTGTTTAAAAAAAAAATCAAACCCCAGTTCCAAAGAAAAAGATGGATTGTACAAATGTCTGATGGCATGTAGCATGCAGAAAACAGCAGCCAGAACAATCCGCAGCCTTGGCATCCAACTCTGTATAGGAAAGGTGTTGATCGGCACAGCTTTTCTTTACTGCAGCTGTCTAACTTTGTTTGGATATACACATGTGCATTGCTCTTGATGACTCTGATGGTGGTATTCACACTGGTAGAAGCACATGTTGTTGATGCCATCCTTACAAGTTAAGGGAATTGTAGCGAGTAATGCAAGGAGGTGCAGCTAGTGTGAAATTCAGGTCATACCTGACATTAGAAAAGATAAAGGAGATGACTTCTGGAAAGCCACATATCCCTACAGCAAAAGAGAGAGAGAGAGAGAGAGAGAGAGAGAGAGAGAGAGAGAGAGAGAGAGAGAGAGAGGCAGTACAAGGTTCAGCAAGGAGTTCTGTTGTCTGGGCTCCATGGTATACAACCTCCCAGAGAAAACCAGAGGAAGAGCTATGTCATGTTCTGTGGTTGTCAAACGAGGTTGACTCAAGAAAAACATGGTGACAGTGACAGTGTCGACAATTGCAGGATTGGTGCATGGAAATTCACCAGGGCCCTTACGGCTACAGCAACAGAACCTTGAGGAATCACTTGGGAAGCTGACGAGATCTGTATGTCTTCTTTGCAAGGGTGAGTCTCAGATGATCCCTTCATAATCCCATACGCTGTCATTCTTCCCCCTTAAAAATACCACCACCGAACGTTGCAAGGTAGCAGCAATCTGTGAATGGTAGTACCATACCTGGAGACAAACTGTTGTGATTACTTAAAGACTACTCAACAGTATCTCAACAGTAGATTTCAGCAGTAGAACTGAATCAGAGGTGTTGTTAGGGGGGGGCGGGGGCGGTGGGCCCCAAGGTGACGGGGTCAGGGGGTTGTACTTGCCTCCAGATCCGTCACCCCCTCCACCACTTATTGTCTTCTTGCAGTTGTCTTTGACCGCAGGATTGGCCCACCTGCCCGGGCACCCTTGTCTTTGGCTGAAAGATTGGCCCGTCCAACCGGGCGCCATTCGGTTCAGAAATGAGTTCGAAAAGCGCGTGGGGGTTGTTTTTGAATTTTGATGGCAGTGCACAAAAATGACATCAGGGCCCTCCCCAGGGGGTGGGGCTTGTGGTGTCACGTGGGGGTGTCGTGTCGGCACCCACTGAACACCACTGAACTGAATTCCAGGTAGTCGGTTATTAGAAATTATTTGAGAAATGTATTAATTGACAGAGACCCTCCAGTTTATTACTATCTGGTCAACTTCTTTTGAAGGCCTTGTTTTGACTTCTCCATGTTAAAAATGACCATAGATGATAGATCAGTCCTTTATTCTTCAATTATCCGGGTGAGATTGAGAATGATTTGGGGTGTGCTTTTATTATTTTGAAGTCTACTCTTTGTTGTTGTTGTTGTTGTTGTTGTTGTTGTTGTTGTTGTTGTTGTTGTTGTACATGTGGTGTTCCCCATTACACATACAAGTGTGTCCAAAGTTCTAAAGAAAGGATGGAGGGCAGACCAGCCACAGCACCTAGCAGTTAGCAAGTGGCACCCCAGTCCCTGCTCTCTGCCACCTCTTTACTGGCTAAACTGGGATTGGACTGGGGAAAGGTAGTCTCTGCTGCCATCACCCAAAGCTAAAAAGTCCAGACAGAGAGAAGCCGCCTTGGGAAAGCCTCTCTCATAGGTTGTCAGAGAACCCCAAAATCCGAGGGAGACTCCTTAAAATTAAACATGTAAACCCCAGCATAACATAGAATCAATAACAACATCAATAGTAAAACATTGGGGATCTTCAATTAGAAACCCAGCAACACCACAAAACATAAAAAGTAGGCAGTCCCAGAAAGCAGCATAAAAAAAATAAATGGTCATGATAAAATACCAAGCAGCATACAAATGACTGGAAGCAGTTCAACCCATACCAAGAAAACAAAACATCTCCCCACCCACCTACCCAAACAGGAAATGCTAAACAAAACAAAAACATTTTAATTCCCACTTTGTGCAGCCCTCATTGGAGGTTTTCAAGCAGAGGCTGGATCGATAAGGAATGCTGTAGTAACTTGCACTGAGTAAGGGGTTAGACTAGATGACCTCCGAGGTGACCTCCAATTCTAATATTCTATGATTCTATGACCTGACTTCTGATATACTTTGTAATATGGACTAGCATCTGTTTTTGATCTGTATGCACAGCACCCGGTGCAGCATGAAAGTACCTTGGATACAATGTACAAAGGTAGGGGAATAATACTTCACAATGAACAAATCTGGGATGGGGCAGCATCAGAGACGGGGTGGGATCGTACTAGAACTAGAATATATTAATTCTCCACTACAGCTTTCCTAAGCCAGGACCAAGTCATTTCAACTAATTCCTAGACAGCATATACATCTATTCACAAGGAAAGATATAGTGACTTAGCTTCAGCTTCCATTTCCTCTTTCCCCGCTTGTTAAGAATGCCTGAAGGCAGGCGTGTAAGAAACCACAATAGTTTTTGCAACAAATGTTTATTTACTTATTTAGTAGCTGTAAGTCCCATTCAATTCCTTGGGTTTAGAGAAGTTTACAGTAGTTTTTCCCAATGCAAATCTCTCTGTCCGCAAGGGGCTCACAATCTAAGTAACAGATGACCACTGACCTATAAACCTCTTGGTTTGATACTGTGGAAGTGGTCAGCAAGCATAATATAGCTTCACTGAATCCAGTGGTTTTTGTTTCTGAATTCCTGTTCTGAGTGCATTCAGGGCCAAATTAGATGTGATTAATCATAGAGTTTGCCTTGTGTTTGGGGGCCTTCGTTCTTAAATAGCAGCCACAGGTTGTGGTTGTGGTGATCAGCATTGGGACTGTGATGTGAAGAGGGCAAGGAAAGGAAAAGTGAAATAGGGTGGGGAAAATTCCCTAATGTACTTGTTCAGATAAACACACTAAATTGTGTAGTTCCGTTTATAAAGGATCAGTTGCCTAGAGCAGTGATTAGTGATCACTAATTAGTGAGCAGTGATTCACGCGAACGGGAAAATAGAGAGAGAGAGAGAGAGAGAGAGAGAGAGAGAGAGAGAGAGAGAATAAAATATTGCTATAAATTATTGACAATGTTTTTCATGGATGTGTCATACCAGTAGATATAACATGATACTCTATAATACCCTCGTTGTATTAATAACATGGCTTCTCAAAGATCATTTGTTAACACATGGTGATACTGGGCCTTAAAATATTGATGTGAAATACTTGAGTTAGTTATTGCAGGAGTAAAATGGGCTCATTCCATTGACCATGTGGTACGATCCCATCTGTGACAACCGTTCTTGCTCATTCCTCTTGTACCCATTTCGGTGCCTGTGGAGCAGCTGGGGCATTTGTTTTCTATGGAGAAATCACATTTCCCTAAAACAGGCCAAGGCCCCTTGCTGTTCCGCGTTCCCAAGAGCGTCTTTTAACTAACAAACACAACAACTGTGATATCGTCCAGATCTAGTCCCATAAAACAATGTAATTTAAGCACTTGGAGACCATTGCCTTTTTACATAAAAATGGGACACTATAATATACACTGGTATGTGGACATTTCTCATCGTTTTCCAGTTTAATTGAAACCATTAGTATTAAGCACACAATTCTTATTAAATTTGAGGAAAAGAAGCACTTGCAGGTACTCTGTGTTGGACCAAGAAATGAAATTATGACCTAAGGACAGAAAAATGACATGAAACCCATTGAATGAATAGATAAAAACAATCTCCTTTTGTTCTGGTAGTGGAAATCCACCACTGGAGTTCATTGACTGAGATGGGCAGTCCAATCCTATCCTCCCCTGCCATAGGCTGTTCAGTATGGGCCATGTGACCCACACTGAATCCTATCCAGGGAAGGAGGTGGCTGATGGTCTGTCTCCAGCTGCCACAATGGGGAGTGGCACCGCCCCCTCCACTCCCCCCCCCCACCATGGATTTTTGCAACCACGGGGAGTTGGGGAGGGAACCAAACCCCTGAAGATAAAGAAGGCCAACTGTACCCCCTTTGTGTGCAAGTGAAGTGCTTTCTGCTCACACGGAAGCAGGGCAAGTTGGAATGGATCTCACCCCACATGTTTTGTGCTCTGGAGAACAATGGTATGGATTTCCATTGTCAGTTCGCTTCTTGTTAATTTAGTGGGACTTCAGGGTGAGGTAGAAAGTAGGCTGTGCGCATGCAGTTGGTTCTCTGACCCAGAGGGTAGTCAATCTCATTTTTTAAAAAAGTTTGTTTTCCACAGCTGAGCGATGATAGCAATTTGAGACAAAATATTATTAAATAATAATGAGGCAGTTCCCCATTGCTGGAAGAATTACAGGAGATACTAATGTGCTAAGCTAGTGTCTGCCAGAGTCATAGGCTCTAGAGGATGATAAGGAAAATGGCTTTTAGACTTTGCTGGTTTCACGTATCTCACCAATCAGTATGAAAATGCAGCCCAGGTACATAAGAACATAAGAACAGAGTCCTGCTGGATCAGGCCAAAGGCCCATCTAGTCCAGCTTCCTGTATCACACAGTGACCCCACCAGATGCCTCAGGGAGCACAAGACAACAAGATACTTATATCCTGTCGCCACTCCCTTGCACCTGGCACAAAGAAAACCTACTCCTACAACCAGGAGGTTGCTTATCCCCATCATGGCTTGTAAGCTGTGATGGACTTTTCCTCCATAAATCTGTCCAATCCCCTTTTAAAGGCATACAGGCCTTTTAAAGGCATACAGGTAACCTCTACTTCAGTCTTTTATGCGGGAAACCAAGGGTCACGTTAAACATGATGCTAGACGTACACAAAAGAAACACTAGGCATCTCATTTGAACCAGATCACCTGGCCTGCTGCAGTGTTAGTTAGCATACCTGCCTGAGTCATAGATCCCCAGTGTGGTATCACTATATGCACCTGAGCGGGTGGTGGCGTCTCAGCTCCAGGGGATACTAGATGAAACAGAGTATCTGGACCCTTTTCAGTCTGGCTTCAGACGGGGCTTTGGGACGGAGACAGCCTTGGTCGCACTGTTGGATGATCTTCGCCGAGGACTGGACAGGGGGAGTGCATCCCTGCTGGTCCTTTTGGATGTTTCGGCGGCTTTCGATACCATCGACCATGGTATCCTTCTGGGTCGGCTGGCCGAGTTGGGACTAGGGGGCACTGCCTTGCAGTGGTTCCGTTCCTACTTGGCTGACAGGTCCCAGATGGTGATGCTGGGAGATGCCTGTTCGGCGCCCTGCCCCTTACAGTGTGGGGTGCCACAGGGTTCCATTCTGTCTCCCATGCTTTTTAACATCTACATGAAACTGTTGGGAGAGATCATCCAGGGATTTGGAGTTGAGTGTCACCAATATGCTGATGACACCCAGCTCTATCTCTCCTTGCCATCTCGTTCCAGGGAGGCTGTGGAAGTCCTGGAGCACTGTCTGGAGGTGGTTGGGGGCTGGATGAGGGCTAATGAGATTGAATCCAGAAAAGACAGAGGTCCTACTGGTCAGGAAAGCTTCGATGCAGGTACTGAGTCATCTGCCCGTTCTGAATGGGGTTGCACTCCTCCTGCAGGAATGGGTGTGCAGCTTGGGAGTGCTTCTGGATTCACAGCTCTCCTTGGAAAGCCAGGTGGCAGCTGTGGCCAGGGGTGCGTTTGCCCAGCTTCGGCTGGTGCGCCAGCTGCGGCCGTACTTGAGTCGTTCGGACCTGATCACTGTGGTCCATGCCTTAGTGCAGTGGTTCCCAAACTCCTGGGAAGGCCCTACGCTGCTCTAAGTGGCAGTGGGGCCTTCCCAGGGGTCGCGACGATGCACCCGGGATCACACAGCCGCCACCACCGCCGCGCCCGGGATCACCCTTTTTACCTGCATTGGTGGGCAGTGGGTGTCCGGCGGGGGGTGTGGGGAGCCTGCGGATCCCTCCGCAGGCCTCCCCAAGCGTTGGAGCAGCGCTCCGACGCGATCGCAACTCACTTCCGGTTTTGCGTAAAACCGGAAGTGAGCTGCGATTGCGTCGGAGCGCTGCTCCGATGCTTGGGGAGGCCTGCGGAGGGGTCCGCAGGCTCCCCACATACCCCGCTGGACACCCACTGCCCACCAATGCAGGTAAAAAGGGGATTCCGGGCGCAGCGGTGGCGGCGGGATCCCGGGCGCACCGTCGTTGTCACCGCGGGTTGCCATGCCCCTTAAGGGCATAGCAACCCTTTGTTCCCGGCTGGGGCTTTGCGACGCCCCAGTTAGGGAACCACTGCCTTAGTGACTTCAAGACTGGATTACTGTAATGTGCTCTATGTGGGGCTGCCCTTGAAGATGGTTTGGAAGCTGCAATTAGTGCAGAATGCGGCGGCCCGGGTGGTCGCTGGAGCTAGGCAGTTTGACCCTGCTGAGCCACTGCTTCAGCGGCTGGACTGACTGCCCATTAGTTTCCGGGCCCAATTCAAGGTGTTGGTAATGACCTTTAAAGCCCTTCACGGTTCGGGTCCAGGATATCTGAGGGACTGCCTTCTCCCATACATTCCGGCCCGCTCACTTAGGTCATCTGAGGGAGCTCTCCTGCAAGTGCCACCTCTATCGCAAGTTAGGGGAGTGGCAACACGTGGGCGAGCCTTCTCTGCTGTGGCGCCACAACTGTGGCACTCCCTGCCAGGGGATTTGAGAACCACTCCCTCTCCCTCATGACTTTTCGGCGAGGGCTCAAAACATTTTTATTTCGTCTAGCGTTTGGGTGATGGGTCGTGGTCTGCCTCCTGTGTCTCAAGATGCTCTGCCAAGCTGCTTCTCTGCTCCACACTGTCGCCCCCTCCCCTAGTGGATTTTATTGTTTTTAAATTTGTGTATGGTTATGTATTGTTTAAATTTATTTTATGTATTATTTTAAATTATGTATTTTAACCTTGTTGTAAGCCGCCTTGGGCATTTGCCTTTTGGTATAGGAAAAGGCGGGATATATATATATATATATATATATATATATATATATATATATATATATATATATATATATATATATATATATATATATATATATAAATAATACTGCACCAAATTGCACCACATTGATTTCTGTCTGGACGGGCAGCCCGATCCTGCCTAAGATGTAGTGGCCACTCTAAAGGGCCAGTTGCTGCATCCTAATCAAGATGCGACCGGGGCTCAACTAGGGGGAAGGGAACGTTCGTCCCCTTCCCCCAGTGTAAGATGCCAGAGGCCCCAATGGGCCTCCTTGGGTGTGCACCAGCTCTTTAGCTGGTACATGTCCAGGGAGGCTGTGTAAGTCCGGCCCGGCCTGGGAAGGGGCGTTGGTTGGATATCGGCGCAACCCAGCACCGATCTCCCCATCCCCTCCCAGGCTGGGCCAGCCAATGGCCCCCTCCCTCGCCACACTTGCCCGCCCTCCCCACGTCCTCCTTCTGCCCACCGCAGCACTCACCTGCATCCGGCAGTGTGGAGTCCGTCCAGTGGCGGTGTGAGCAGTGCCGGCCTCTGCACTGGCACCGCTTACACTAGAGGAGCTGCAAAAGTGCCCTACACTACTTTTGCAACTCCTTTGGCTGGCAGAATGCGCGCTCCGCTGGCCTAGAGATTCGCAGGATTGCACTCTGTCTGTGAATATTTGAAAATTATGACATCACAGTCCACTCCTTCATCCCCCCCTTTTTTGCAAACAAGATCTCAGAAACAAGGAGAATAGCCATGACTGATAAAGGAAGATTTTGTAGCCCACTTAAAATATTGCCTGATTCCAGAGCACATATAGTTTCAAAATCTCTTGTGGAGCATTAGCAAATTTGAACAAGGCCCAATACAATTTCAAGTATTTGAGCTAAGGCCCAGTGGGAGGACAATACAGTTCTACTTTAAGTTATGCATTTTGCATTGCTTTGCACTGAAATTGCCTCTTGGGCAACATCCATGCATAACTTTCATTGCCTAAATCATGGGGAATGTAGTCAAATAAACTTTTCTATTTCCTAGTGGAAATTTTCAATTACTAAAATGTGCATACAGTACTTATGCTAGAGGAATCAGTGTCTACTTTCTCTACATCTCAACTAAACATAGATTCTAAATTTTGACTGTAGGCACTTTAGGATAGAGACTGATGTGCTTGTATATCTCCCTAACAGTACAATCCTATGCAGGATTACTCAGAAGTAAGTCTCACAATGGTCAATGGGATGCACAGATAAGTGTGCATAGGATTGCAGTCTAAAGCACTATGTGCACTGGTAGTGCTCTCTCTGTTGTTGTTGTTGTTGTTGTTGTTGTTGTTGTTGTTGTTGTTGTTGTTGTTGTTGCATGTTTGGGCCAGATTTTTGCAAAGATTCAGCAGACAAGGACTGATGCTTCACACCTCAATTATTTTTGCAAGATCATTATGTTGGCCTTCCCCATAGGAGTAGTGTGACTCCATGTGGATGTGAAGCTGGTGGGTTTTGGGACAGGTGACATTCCCTATGGCCCAGTCCTATACCTGGGAAATGCCCCTGTACTGCCAGATATGCCAGTGCAAAGATAGCTCTGCCACTGCAGAAGCCCCTCCGCCAGTGCAGCAGGTGGAAAGCTGTGTGCCACTGTCAGTGGGACGCAGACTAGCCGCTGGCACAACCCCACCAATGGAGAGGAGGAAAAGGGGCAGAGGGTGGGGCAGGTTGGGGGGATGGGACAAGGCAGAGTTGATGGCTGCTGGATCCTGAACCCCCTTCCTGAGCTGGATGCGTCCCCAGCAGCTCCAAAGTGCTATGCCAGCAACAGAGCTGGCATAGCTCAGATGAGTCCCATGGGGGCTATGTGGCAACTAGCACATACAGGTCAGCCTTACTCCTCTCACTCCCCTTGACCCGTCTCTCCACCACGATACCGCATTGGATTTGGTTGGTGGCCTTCACAATGGCAGCTCTGCGCTCTCGGTGCAGCAGTAGCATAGGATTGGGCTGTGTTGGTTCCTTCAACAAAATATATCACATGCTTGCTGTCCAAGTTTGTTTGTATTCATATAGGTGAGAAGTAGGTAGATACTGGCTTTGGAAAGCACAGGTGAGTGACAAGGGTTGTGTAGTGATCTTAGGAAGCTCTGTGGCTTTGGGGAGTGAGGCCAGAAGAGCCTCTCAAAAACACCAGGCAGCTTTAGAAGGCATTTGGCCCTTGACCCGTTCCCCATCAAGTGGCATTCATTGACAAAGCCCAATCTGGGCCAGAGTATTGAGAAGGCATGGAGATATCAGCTCCAATCAACCACAAACTTGTTGCTTCTAGAATGATCCAGAGAGGGTTGCAGATTGTGTTACTCATCTCTGCTGCATTCGCCTGCTGTGTGAAACAAGGAAGGGCTGTGGGGAGGTGGTTGATCTGCAAGATATCTGTGGGAATGGACTACCTGCTTTTATCAGCACTGCTAGGAAACAGTAGGAGACAAGGGTGAGAGTCATATACTGGACTTTGCTCACTCAGGTGCATTTGTTGAATTTTCCTTAGGGTACCTATAAGAAACCCTTTCATTGAAAGAGAATCTCTAGTCTAACATATTTATTGAATATTATTCATAAAGGACCAAAGGGGACAGCAGGAAAGATCAATTTAAATCATTTGGACAGCTTAAGGGAGTGGGCTGTGCTGTGCCACATATTATGAGGGAAGGCAAAGGAAACAAAAAAGCCACCAGGGTCATAATGTTTAGGAAGTGAGTCAGGAAGTCTGATAAAGTAGACCGGGGAGTAATGTGGAACTATGTAGCGTAATGTTTTCTCTATGTAAGCATAATGGTTTCTCTATGTAAACTATGTAATGTTTTCTCTATGTAAACTATGTAAACATAACATAATGTTTTCTCAAGAGGAGGCCTGTGGGTGAGGCCTGAAATTGGGGAAAGGGTTATTCTGGAGTGTGAGTGTGTCCAGAGGATTGGCTTCTGGCAAAGGAACAAATGAGGTGGTCAGCTTCTCCCCCCCCCCGGTCCTCAACTAGGCCTCTCAGATTGACAGGCGGGCAAAGGGAGGAGGTTGTCAGTCTCACCTGTGGTTCCTCCTCTCTCTCTTAGAGGCATTCTCTCTCTTGGCATGCTGACTGTCAACACAGCGTCCAGAAGCCAGTAGTTCCCTGCCCATCCTTCCCTCATCACTAGCAGCAACATCTGAGTGGTAAACCCATCACTACAATTGAGGCATGCATTCTCCACCCCAACCACATTGAAAGGTCTGGCTGTTGTGTCTGCATTTGTTCATAAACAAATAATTTGTTTGTGAGATCTTACAATGGGTGAGGTCTCGAAAGATGCTATTCCCCGTTGCTATGACATGTCATTCATTTGTGGTTCTTCATCACGCAAACAGGGCTGTCTAGCTGCACCCACCCCCTGCCCCGCCCCGTCCACTAGTACAAGTACTTCCTGGCACATAGACTCTACATAGATAATACTGCCCAAAAGGAGAAACGTCTCCTTTTCTCCTTCTTTTGCAAACATCAATGTACAAGATGAAATGAAATCAATTTTCCTGTTTCCCCATGAATTTGCACTATGAAAGGATTATTAGTTTAAGGCACATAGATACAATTGTTTATATTTTATTCAAGTACAGTAATATTGAATAATATTAATGACTAGTAATGATATTAATGACTAGTGAAGAAGTGCTAATGTCTGTTATGATTTTTCGGAGGACTTAACTATCTGCTATATCTAAGTCAGTAGCTTTGGATATTTTTTGCCAGTGTAGATGTAAATTCCATTACTGCTAATGACAGTAGACTATGCCCTTCTAGTTCAAGTGCCTGTATTATTTTTACTTCACTTGGAATATGATTAGGTATAATGAGAATTTGGGATTCAATGAAGACACAGCCACTTAATTGTGAAGATTTAGTGCAATTTTACAATCTGATTATGCTAAAAATGTTTCAACTTACAGCTTTTTCAAGCAAGCATAATAGACCTTATTCAATAAGTATGCTTAATCAGGTGTTGCGTAGACAGATATATGACACTTCCTTTTAAAATAAAAAAGATTATGTTTTCATGTACTACTTTCCTCTTCTTTCTGAGTCAACCATTTGCAACCATTTCATGGGGCACCAATGCATATTTACTTTCATTTAGAGCAGAATATAATAGTTCCAGTTAAATTCATATCCATCAGACTCAGAAGATCTGAACATTTTAAAGCAAGATCCTTCTTAGAACGTGCTTGTTGCACAAGTAGAAGCTATTAGCTAATAAACAATTAACCCACTGAAAGAAGGATCCAATGAAGCAAATACACCAATAAACAAAATAAGTTTAATGAAACGAATGAACTAGCAGCAGCAGATCATAAAACCAGATGCAAGGAGGATCCTAGTCCCAGCATAAGAAGACAATTAACCTTTATGCATTGGGGTCTGGACCTGTACAGGTTCAAGAGCTGACATTGGCTATACCATTATCTTTGCTGCAGTAATCCTACATCCCTAGAATACAGATCCAAGGCATTTGTAGGATATATTTAAGGACATGCCACCACAATCAATTCTTTGCAAGTTATTTACCATGTTTCTCATCCAGCAGTGGGCAACCTTCAGCCCACTTCAGCCACATATGGTCCATCAGGGTTCTATGTGTGGCTTGCGAGACATTTTGTTTACTGTTGCCCATGCACAGGACTGCCAGTTCCCACTGGTTTCCATCTATATAGTTTTTTTTTTCCCCTACCAGTATTACTAAAGTGACATGCACATAAAGCAAGACCATGTGAAGCGAGGTGTGTGATGATTGCACACAACAGTGACTGTGAAAGTGGTGTGCTCCCTCTGTGTCCAATCAAAACACAGCTGCGATTCAGTCAGCATGCCCTGCAAATTGTAGGTAGAGAAGGGCTGATTGATCTCTGGCTGCCTCACAACTCATGAGTAGCTTCTCCACAGCAGCAACCAGAAGATGAGCTATCGATCGAAAGGTCGGCAGTTCGAATCCGTGACGGGGTGAGCTCTCGATGCTTGGCCAGCTCCTGCCAACCTAGCAGTTCCAAAGCATGTTAATGTGAGTAGATAAATAGGTACCGCTTGCGGAAAGGTAAACAGTGCTCCGTGTTCCAGCTGCATGCTACGCGCTGTGGCAAGGAGAGTCATGCCGGCTGCATGACCACGGAGGCGTCTTTGGACAACGCTGGTGTCATAGGGAGGTTCACCCCCTCTAGCCTCGATGCCGGCACAAACCAAGGTCGGCCACCTTAGCCAGAGAAGATTTGCTCTCTAATCGGTTGGTTGTCCACTCCTAGCCAAGGAGAGAAGGCACCCCTGAGCCACGGGGGGGGGGGGGTAAGAGCCACTAACCCCTGACCAAGGGGATAGTCCAGGTAGACTGCCACCAGCACTGGGTGCCTCCTAGCCCTTCCTGTCCCAGGCTACTGGGAAGGGGTACAGAGTGAACCGTTGGTCCCCGGGCCGGCTGACCAAGCCAGACAGGGATGCAACGTGCAACACAGGTAGTACGTGACTAAGCACCAAGGCTTCAGGACGTAGTCTCCAGGGTTCCAAAGAAACACTCTCAGGTAAAATAGATAGGTGTTTATTTAGTTTTAGGCTGCGCAAAACCAAGCATAGTGATACAAGTAAAAGGGTACAGGCAACTAGGTTGCTGCAACAAGGCATAACTTTCAAATACTAGAATACAGCACTAAAATAACAAAGGACTAACTCCTTAGCTAACACATTTGTCCCTACACACTCACCATGATGAGAAAAGAGAATAGCCATCCCAGCAGGATGGTGCAGGGCTGACCTGCCCAAGGCAGAGGGCTAAGTCAGGCCATAGGAGTAACAGCAGATAGGGAGGACTGTCTCCAGCAAAGACCAGTTAGAGAGAGAATAACGAGAGAGAAGATGGATGCCAGAATAATAGCTTAAATAGACATTTTAGGGTAAGATGATTGACAGGGGGGAGCAGACCAATGAAAGGGCAACACGCAGGGGAAAGTTCCCGAAGATGAGCTCACTCCTCGCTCCCCCTCCCAAGTCTGAGAAGCTCGTGATGTCCAGCACAGGTGCAGCTAGTTAATTGGGAGAAGTTGTGATATCAGGGTTCCCATGCAGATAAGGAATAACAAGGCAGCTTGAAGCACAGCTCCCAAGGCCTCTGGCCAAGTGCCAATCACTGGGCTACAGAAACAGGCAGGCAGAAAAACCAAGACAGGAAACTCAAAATGGAGACAGACCAAGGATTTGAGACAGATCTGCATTACAGCTGGCTCTTTGGCTTTGAAATGGGGATGAGCAACACACCCTAGAGTCGGACACGACTGGACTTAATTGTCAGGGGTCACCTTTACACACACACACACAGATAAACACATGAAGTTGATGACAACATTTTCTACAACTAGTTATTAAATATTTGGCATGTATTAAATCTATTTAATCTTATTCATGGGGCCATAGTGAGCGCACATGACCATTTTCAATATTGTGGTCATTGAGATAAGGGAGGATAAGATGACCACATGCCGTCCACTCACCAACCTAAGTTGCCCATCTCTGCTGTAGGGTATCCTGCCTCCCACCCCGATACATTGCGACCCCACGCTGCAAGATGGCCACCACTGCTTCTTGTTCAAGAATTAATGGAACAATAGGAAAGTTGCAATCCTATATGCACTTACCCAGGAGTAAGTCCCACTGAATTCAGGAGGACTTTCTTCTGAGTAGACATGAATAGGATTGCACTGCAAGACATTTTCTCCTCCCACCTATGGATCTTTGGATCCATGCCATAATTAGAATTGAGCTATCAGTATTTTAACACCTGTACTGGTGATTGTGCTACCATTTTATATAGTTCAACATGGAACTATATAAAATGTTGGTGGTATTGGAAAGTTAAAGTTTCAATAATAATCTAAGACTGATAGTAGTATCATTCTTAGATTATTATTATTATTATTATTATTATTATTATTATTATTATTATTATTATTATTATTACTACTACTCAGAATATTTATGTACTGCTTTTCAACAACAAGTTTTCAAAGTGGTTTACATGGCAAAACAAATGAGGGGGGAAATGGTTCTTTGTCCAAAAGAGGCTCAAAATCCAAAGACACAAGGTAGACACCAACAACAACCATTGGGAAGCTGGGACAAAGAAGGACCATTGCTTTTCCCCTGGTAAATATACGAGAACCATCACTTAAAAGATGCCTACTTAACCAATTAACAATATGCAGAAAGTAATTTTCTCCTGTCATTCTGCCACAGTTGTGAGGAAAAAAAAAGCCCAAATTTATTTTCTGCCAGCCTCAAAAATGGTTTAAGTCACTGGCTGGACTAGTTCCACATTTTCAAGCTTACTTTAGTCTATTATTGTGAATTAATTTTTTAACACTGGAGCATTAGAGAATATGGGCAACAGTAGGGAGGCCAGGAAATTGAAATGTCATAAGGGAGGCTCTCTAAACAAAACACCCCCCTGTTTATACAGTGTGTGGGAGGGGAGCAATGAACCATAATCTACAGAATCCTTTTATACAGGCATCATGCTTTCTGTAAAATTCTAGAATATACACATTTCTAATAGTAGTACCATCAAACAGCTTAATTTGCACATTGCAAATAACATTGGCAAATATTACACACATTGCACATTGCAAAATTACATTGGCAAATAAGTGCTAGGATGTGATAGGTAAACTTCGTTACCTGATGTGGTGGGCCTGTCTCCGGTTCTCTTTTGGAAGCCAGAGATCCCCCGCCCAATGACAGCTACAAAGCTGGCATGGAGAGCTTCTTTCTGCATTCTAGAACCAGCAAGAGCTCCTCCCACTCTCCCTACTGGTGAATGGGAGGAATTTCTGCTAGTGGTAGACGGCAGAGGTCCCTCCCATTCTCCCTATCACTGGATGGAAATAAGCTTCATGGCAGTTCCTCCCCTTTCCATGCACTGAGGATATGAAGAAGCTGCTGCCATTTCACCAATAGGATGAAGAAAAGAATAACAGCTGCCCCCTGTTGAGCCTCCAAGAGGCCATGGCACTTGCTCCTTCTCTCCTCCCTCTCCTCTCCCTCCCCACTGGTTTCTCCTCAAAGCCTCTGCACTCTTGCAATGACTCTCTCAGCCCAGCCTACTTCTATACCTGCTGCCACTGGTACTGGAGGCTTCAGAGTTGGTCCAACTGGGTGGGTGTTGCTGTTCACCCAGGAGGGGGCAGCTGAAAGGCTTGCAGCAACCATAAGCAGAGCCCCTGCTAACTGGTCAAAGAGGCACCTCTCAAAGTGGTGTCCTCTTATATTTAGCAGGGGGAAAGCTTCACCCCAGCATGACGTCTTTTCCAGTGGCTGTTGCTGGTGTCTCTTCTGTATTTTTTTCCCTTCGATTGTGAGTCCTTTGGGGACAGGGAACTATTTATTGATTTATTTAACTATGTAAACCGGTTTGTGAACTACTCTTGTTGAAAAGCTGTGTAATAATAATAATAATAATAATAATAATAATAATAATAATAATAATAATAATAATAATAATCTTCAGATCTGTGTCCAGCTGTCAGAAAGCAGATGCAGCAGTGTTCTTTCTTTCTTTCTTTCTTTCTTTCTTTCTTTCTTTCTTTCTTTCTTTCTTTCTTTCTATGCTTGATTCCTTGTAGTACTAAGGGAATTTCCTCTCGGAGTTAAGTGGGGAAAAATGGCTCGTGTAACTTGCGGTATTTGTTCCCTTTTGCTGCTGATGCTGAAAAACCACTTCTCCTCTCCCCCCAAAGACAGAGAGGATTTATGGGTGCTAAATGTCATTGAAACATTGCAAAAAACAAACCCAAGCTGCTCTTCAGCTTAGCAGACATGGCTACAGTGAACCCCGTCCTAGTGAGTTGGAAGCGTCTCACTCTGAGCATCTGCACCACTCCTCCTTGGAGAGCGCATACTAATCATCTCTCTTCATGGTCAGTAACCACATAAGGACAGCACCAGACGATGCCAGTGGTTTTGGTCCTGTAGCATTTATGTGCTTTCCTGAAAACGAGAGCCATGCCAGAGAATATTCGTCAGCCTTGTCTTTTGGTCTCCTCTCTTCATCGAGGCAGATGTTTATTTTCCATCTGCACTATATGTCAGTGCAACTGCAGCCTTCATCTGGCAAAGGGGGTCTCTAATAATATGAGGCCATTGCATGAAACTGCGGGAGAGACGGCTCTGGTGAATAAAAATCAGGTTAGAGCGGGAAACATTTATTCTTCATTTTGAGAAGCCCTTTTAACAAATGAAAATTTGCCTCCTTCTCCTTTTGCCAAGCATAGGGCCATGTTTATTTCCAGCTATATGGGTCACGGAGGATTCCCAGCTGTTAGATAGAGTCAGTTGTGCATTGCTGCACTCAACAACATCTGTTTCACAAAAACAGTATCCAGCTTTTAGCGCTCAAATGGAGGTTATACCATATGCCAGCAGACCACTTAGTTTTTACCTTGGGAACCAACTTTACACCAGTCAAGGTAACAGACGAAGTACTGAGTATTTAAATGGTAGCGGGCTTCAATTGCATCTTCATGCACTCTTGTTGCTTCCAACTATATATAGTAAAATTTGTTCTGAGCACACACCACAAGCTGTTCCTCTATTCAATTATTCATTGGGAGAAAGTTTGTTTGCAAAACCATTCAAATGTTTTTCGCCGTCGACTCTGATATTAAAAGTGGCACCGGAAGATGCTTTGGCAAACACAGAATCATGTTCACGTGTCAACCGATATCAGCGATCAACGAAGATGGATCTGGTTGAAAAGCCTTTTTGCAAACGAGCAATTCTGAAAAGCGATAACAGTGTGGATGCCTATGGAGCCTCAAAGAACATTTTAAATGCCTTTCTTGCGTTGTGTTCTAGGTTGCTTTCCATTATGATTTGGACTTTGCTTGACAGTGTCTTACTTCCTTCATTGAGCGTGACTCACTGATTCTAGAAATCATTTTAAAAAACAAAACAAAAAAGCAGCAGCAAGGAAAGAATGTGTGATCTCCAAACAGGTGCAGGAAAGAGAAATGTTTATTATAAAATGTTATTACTAGTTCAATGCCAGGCATCACATTGAAATGTATTGGGCCAGTAGCAACATTTTATAATAAAATGTCTTTTTTCTGTAGCAGTTTGGAGATTGCCTTCTTTCTCTTTCTTGATGCTGTTTGGATGCTACCCCCCTTTTTTGCTTCACTTGCAAAATACCAGCAAGATCAGACTAAGGTGAATCCCAAAGTTGGATAGATTCCAATGTGGGGGCCACTGTGAAGGAGTCAGCCAGTGTCCTATGCAATATGTGTGTATTCAATGTGTAGTTATCTCTGTGCTGTAACTAGAATGTGCTGGAGGGGAAGTAACAATAGTGGTCACTGTCCCTTTGAAATTGTAATTTACACATTGGGTGCTGGTGTTAGACTGACTTTCCTGTGAGGTCTAGCAGACTCCCATTTGAAATGCAAAAACCCATGTAGATTACCAACAACAGACAGGGAAGAGATACAGTACTGCAGCGGAAAGGTCTTTAACACCTCAGCTGCCTTCTGATATGCGTATACAATACGTGATATGCATGTGACAGTTACAGACAATTCAGGTGTGAGGAGAAAGAACTATGTGCACCTCTTGTCATTGGTTCCAAAAACCTGGGGTGCTTGGCCACCTATTGGGTACAGACCCACGAGGGTACAGACAGTGGCATCGCTGCGCCCGGTGCGGGTTGGTGCAGGGGCCCCCGGCGCCCACGCCCCGGCGACCTCCGTAAGTTTTTTTTGCATTTTTTTTACTGTTTTCGGGGTATATGTATGCTTTCCCCCCACTTATCTTGAATATTGGACACTTCCAGCGACGATCTTCTTCCTGCGCCGGGCACATTCTTCTCCCTGCCCAGTAGTGCTTTCCAGAGTTTGCGCATGCGCAGAATGACGAAGTTTCCAGTTGACGTTCTGCGCCTGTGCAAACTCTGGAAAGCGCTGCAGGGGGCTTTACGGAGTTCGCGCCCGGGCGCAGGGAGAAGAATGTGCCCAGCGTAGGAAGATCGTCGCTGGAAGCGTCCAATATTCAAGATAAGTGGGGGAAAAGCATACATATACAAACACATGCCCCATTAACACTTATAAAACCCTGAAAACAGTAAAAAAAAAACCCAAAAATGCGAAAAAAACCAAAACCTAAGGAGCCCCGCCCCACCCCCTGCGCCCTACGCCCTGGGGCCCACCGCTGATGCTTCTGGGTACAGAGGATATAAATGAGCACCAGTTGCTCAGTGTGTGGCTCCTGGAACTGACACGTCGGAGGCTCTGCCCGAAACGATGTCTGCTACTTCTGCTGGTAACAACTTGCCTTAGTTTCTAAGTAGGAAGATTACCTAGTTCTTTTGTTTTTCTAATAGTGCCTTTTGAAATGTTGATTGCCTGTGCCTACTAACACTGCGGTTCCTCTTTGAATAGCTTTCCTTTTCAGGGAAGTGGGAATGTGCACCTACTTACTAACACTTAGAAATAAAAGTTTACCTGGCTGCGTGTGTTATGAATTATGGACCAAAACAGGAGTAAGCATGAGTGAATAGGGTTAAGGAACCCAGAGTTATTCCTTCGGAGGAACATTGCCAAGGGGGAGGAACAGAGGCGTCACTGGAGCGTGGCGGGAAGGGCGGACCACTTGGGGGCGACGCGCGCAATGGGTGACACGCGGTCGCGCGACTGCACCCGCGTGCACACCCATGCATCGCGCGCAGGCGGTCCTCCCTTCCTGCCGCGCTCCAGCGACACCGAGGAGGAGGCCTCGGAGCGTCCGCCCTCGGCGGAGCTCCAAGGCCTTCTGAGGGAACCCCGATGCGCAACGTCATATTTACAAGGTTTAGCGCATGCGCAGAACGTTTGAGGGCAAATTTGCCCTCAGCAACGTACTGCGCATGTGTGAAACCTTATAAATATGTCGTCACGCATCGGGCCTCCCTCAGAAGGCCTTGGAGCTCCTCCAAGGGCGGACGCTCCGAGGCCTCCTCCTGCCCAAGACAGCCGGCCGGCGAGGATGTCTCCGGAGCCGGCAGCAGCGGAGGCTCCGCTGCTGTCGGCTCCGGAGACATCCTCGCCGGCCAGCTGTCGGGCGGCACGGGGGTCATTAGGGCGGTGCGCGCGCCCTCACACGGGGCAGTGCGCGCCCTAGTGACGCTGCTGGGGAGGAACATTGCAGAAGGGGGTGGTGAGGCAACGAGGGAAACTGAAAGTACGTACTCTGAGGGAAGAGCCGTAAATAAGGCACAGGCAATTTTGTCCTGATACTCCTGGGAATAAAGGAGTTTTGCTGTAGACAAAGCCAGGAAATTCTCCTTTTATTCCTGTATCTCAGAGTACTACGCTGACAGCCACTACAAGCAAAGCTCTGCAATGCATTGACCTAACTGCCCTAATAAAGGGGATGATCAGTAAGTCTCTCTGCTACTTCCATTACCATTTACTGAGTAGAGAGTTGAGGCTCACATTGTGACATTTCCAAGAGGATTCATAGAATGTTAGAATTGGAAGGGATCTTGAAAAGGGATCTTCATTTCCGGAAATGGCCGAAAATCACTATTTTCGGCCGACCTGAACATCGTAGAGACCTGCAAGAGGCTTGCGCAGGCCTCCCTGAAGCCCCCACAGGCCTCCCCGAAGCACCCCCAACCCTAGGCTTCGCACCATAGGACGCACGCTTTTTCCCCCCTGTTTTTTTGGGGGGAAAGTGCGTCTTATAGTGCGAAAAATACGGTATATACCATTTTTCAGCAAAAAGGTTCTCAAAGCAGTTTGCAAAGAACAAGATGGTTCCCTGTCTAAAGGGGCTCACAATCCCAAAAGGAACAACCTAGTGCAGCACTCCTATGCACATTTACCTGGGAGTAAGTCCCATTGAACTCAGTGGGACTTATTTCTTAGTAGACATGTATAGGCTTGTGCTGTAGTTCTCTTTGGTCTGTGTCCATACGGGTAATACAGTCACTGAAATAGGTTGAACCACAGTAATCCAGCAGTCTTTGGCCTCCTTTTCGTTCATAGCTCAAACTCTTAATTTGACAGCAAGAACAGCCAAATTGCATTCGTCTTCCTGATGTTGTAACTAGTTTTATACCTTTTTCTGATCCTTCACACATTGTATTCACAAAAGAATGACAACTGGCTTCAAGCTGGTTCCATTCCAATTGCTTTTCAAGTTATCTAGTATTTTGGCAATATTTCTTGATGCCAATTCTTGTTTAGTATTTTATCATTCTCTACTGCAAGTTCTCAAAAAACAAAAGTCCTCTCTCTCTCTCTCTCTCTCTCTCTCTCTCTCTCTCTCTCTCTCTCTCTCTCTCTCTCTCTCTACACACACACACACACACACACACGTATTTGTGTGTGCACGCACACACAAATACCAAGCTGGTTTTCCAGGTGGGTTTTCCCAAGCTCTCGTAGCTCTCATTAGAATAAAGTTTTTACAGTTACATCTGTGCAAACACGGAAGACTAATACAACGTAATGGCACTACGATGGAGGAAGTTAAGCATACCTCTCCACCTGCCAAAGCCCAGATGTGGGGAATAATATGGCACGGAACCCTCAAATACAAAACACGTAACAAACAGAGTTTGCTGCAAAAAGCTTCCAAAGTAGGCTGTTTTCAGTGCTGTTCAAGTTCCCCACTTTTTATTTCATTGTTTTTGCATTTTTGTTGCAGGCAGTTAGTAGGAAGAAGTGTGTGTGTGTGTGTGTGTGTGTGTGTGTGTATACATATACACACACAGTATACTGTAATTTCCTCTTTTATTTTCATTTCCATATTAGTAAAATCTAATAATATTAAGCCTAACAATATTTACCATCATCTATTACACACATAATTTGTTGTTTTTAGTTGTTTGTTTTAATTGTTTTTAATTATTTGTTTTTAATTTTTAATGTACATGTATTTTAATGTTGTAAGCCACCTTGAGTGCCCTCGCTGGGAGAAAGGTGGGATATAAATTCTTTAAATAAATAATAAAAATAAATAAATAATCATAAAACTGTTATTAGGACAGTTCATTGATTGATATCTGATACTTTATTCACCTTTATTTGCAAACCACCTGTTACTCTGTACTCTCTTTTAATTGTAATTATATTTTAATATTTAATTTAAATTGTGGATGGTTTTAATGGGTTTTTAATTATGTATTAGTTTTGTTATGTTTGTTGTACATAGGCTTACCAGATCTCCAACCAGGACATCGTGCTAGACCTTTAGGAGAAGGAATGCGGGCAGGTGTAGCTTGTTAAACCTTAGAGCACAATCCTAGGCATGTCTACTCAGAAGCAAGTCCCATTGTGAACAATGGGGCTTACTTCCAGGAAAGTGTGTACAGGATTGAAGCTTTAAGCACTCTACCATAAAAAGATAAACATTCACATCTCTGATATTTTATAGTTTCCCATGTGGACATGGAGCATTTCATACATTATTGTAATAATTACTTAGGAACATCACAGTGAGACAAAGTGTTGATGTACGACTAGTCTTTAGATTGGACATTGTGCAAGCAATGCTTCATTTTCTGTGATGAGCTTGTCGGCTCTAGATGTCAGGATAGATGGATTAAAAATGCAGCTCTTTTTAAAACATTCATGTGAAATCTGTATCTTCAATGCTTTAATTGCTTTCACTCTCTGAAGATTATATAACTAAAGTTTCCATATTCTTAAGATAGTAAGAATATATTTTTTAAGAGTCAGCAAATGGGATTGACTTTGGATAACAAGGTGTTCGGCAAGAGAACCAGGGTATGAATAATGGGGATTTAACTATATTTGTTAAACTATATCACGGAAATGTGTCTGTTGCTAACTGTAGTCCCATTGTTTAATTAGAAGCTGGGGGGGGGGAACCCACAACTTTTGAAATATATTGTTTATGACACTACTACCAGTTTTCCTAGCAGTTGTTCACCAGTAGACGTTATAATGGTGCATCCTTGCAGCCACCAACAGTACAAGCCTAGGCATGCCTGCTCAGAAGTAAGCCCCACTGAGTTCAATGAAGCTTACACCCAGGTAAGTGTGTATAGGAGTGGCATCTAAGCATTTCAGGGCAGCTTTGTTTTTGTGTTTTTTTTAATCACTTTTTGGTAGGTGGTAGGTGGTAGTAGGTGGTAGTAGTACAATAACAATAAAACCAAGTTGTAAGGCACCACTGGTCTCCAACTAAGAATGGCAGCTTGCTGGGAAAAGACCTGCTAGCTTGCTTCTGCCCTGCTGCAAAGATACCACTGAAGCTTAGTTGTAGAGCATGTCATTTGCATGCAGACGGTCCAGGGAATACCACCAGGAACACCTCCTGGTGCCACCTTGGGTCTGCCGCTGCTGTCTCTGCTAAAAAAAGAAAAACCCTTACCTTGCTCCTTCATTCATGTGGTCCCTGTAGGTGGCAATGCAGTGGCGAGAGACTCAGGGTGAAGGCACCCTGCTCTGCCAACCTCTTGCTCACCTGCAATCTGTTGCGGATGCAACCCATATCACCTATCCCCATAGATGGGCTGTCCCTGAGGAAGTACTCAGTTCAGTCTCCAGGTTCAAAAATCCCTGTCTGAAAACTTGGAGAGCCACTGCCCGTCAGTGTAGACAATATTGAGCTAGATGACAAGGGGCAGTCAATTGTTGCACCTTGCATCAAGCAGCGATTGGGTTACTTTTCACCCCGAGTCGACCACTGCTGCCCTGAAGCCCACCACAAACGGAGCCATTCTGATCCTTTCCCCACTTACTAAAAGCAAGTGAGAAGGCAGTGAGCCTACTTCGTGCCCACTTACCTTTCTCCTCCTTTGCTCAGTTCCCCCTTTCCTCAGTTAAATAAAACAGGAAGTGCAGGACACATATTCCCAACACATTTCACACTTCCTGTTTTGTTTAAAGGGACTGTGGAAAGAAGGGGAAAGGTAAAGGGGTACAAGGCAGACTCACTGCCTTCCATGCGGTGGGATGGTGGTGCATGACAGAGGTGGCAGCAGAGGCAGTACGTGGTTGGTTCATAGGTTCACTACCTACCCAACAGGAATCAGGTGCAACAATGAGCCAAAAGAATTGTATCTGGTTTGATCACTGGCGTCACTGCAGGGGGCGGAGCTCTAAGTTCCGCTGCGATCCGACCCTCCGTTACACGGGTGAACGAAGCGACCCTGCCCCCTCGCCTTCGGAACCATTCAAGGCGGTGAAAACAACGCACAGGAGACTCCCTGCGCGTTGCTTTCGCTGCCCTGAAAGGCTCCGAAGGCGAGTGGGCGGGGCCGCTTCGTTCACCCATGTAATGGAGGGTCGGATCGTGGCGGAACTTAGAGCTATTAACCAGGGCTGTGTGGTGGGATCACACCACCCAATTCCCTATGAATTGCATTGGTTATCAATTTGTTTCTGGGCAATGGCGTCGTTCCCGTCAAGTGACGGGAACAGGCCGCTATGGGGTGACGCGCTCAAGGGGTGACGCGCACGCGCGTGATGCGTCACCTCTTGCGCACGTCGCCCCCGAAGACGTCCCCGGAGTCGGCTCCGGAGATGTCTTCACCGGCCGACGCGCCAGGGCCTTCTGAGGAAGGCCCGCTGCGCAAATGTTATTTATAACGTTTTTTGCACATGCGCAGACTGTCCCTGAGGGAAAAGGGTTGCCCTTTTCTATCAGGAACAGTCTGCGCATGCGCTAAAAAATTGTATAAGTAACGTTCGCGCAGCGGGTCTTCCTCAGAAGGTCCCGGACAGCAGGCCGGGGAAGACGTCCCCGAGCCGGCAGCAAAAATTAAGGGGGCGGGCCAGCGACCCGTCGGGCGCCTCGTCGGGTCGCCTTCCCCAAATCGCGGCGCGGCCACAGGCCACGCCGAAGATTTGTAAAAGGGGGGTATACGGGGAGGCATCACTAGGGCGACGCGCGCCCTAGTGACACCACTGTTTCTGGGCTCAATTCAAGGTGCTGGTTACAACCTTTATGGCCCAATCCTATCCCAAAAATGTGCCAAAAAGACACATGTATCCAGCGGGGAGGGGCAGGCTGAGTGGAAGGCTTCCGAGGGGAAAGGGGATTTAAATTCCCTTTCCCCTCCATATGCCTCCCACCTCACAATGGGTTTCCTTGGACCTGATTTTGCTGGCACAAGTCCAAGGAAAAAGGTGGGGAGACTGCTGCCGGAGGGGAAAGGATCCAGCGTGCACCATCACTGCCTGATCCATCCCCTCTCGCAGCCTTCCTATCCCCCATTCCTCCCCCTCCCTGCCCCCGTTCCACCATCCCCCCACCCCTCCTGCTTCCTGCATGGGCTCACCTGCTCCGGCGGGTGGCCAGCGCTCTGACAAGATGCACGAGAGGAGAGGCTCCAACGACGTGGTGAGAGGCTCCGACCTTTCCACCAGCACTCCAACAGTGCGTGCTGCCCAAGTGCACCTTATGGCTGCTTTTTTGTGGCCAGTGCTGGCAGAATAGGATTGGACTGCCCAAGTCCTAAAAGGGCTGAGACCTGGATCTCCTCCCATACATGTCTTCCCATATGGTCCAATTGTCAACTCAAGCCTTGTTCCAGGTTCTCTTGCCCTCAGAACAACAGACACCCACTAGGAACAGGATCTTTTTGGTGGTGGCATTGACCCTGTGGAATGCCCTGTCTGTTGAGGTCCAGCTGACCTCTACCCTATGTTTCTTCAGGAGACTGGTTAAAACCTAGATTTTTGATCCGCTTTTGGAGGGGGACAGGTACAGGTTGTAATGGTAGTGGGGTTACTAAAATGCCTTCAGTTTGGATTTTTGTAGTTGTAATGCTGCCTTCAGAATCTTTTACTTACATTTTACTGCTGTGCTGTGTTGTTTTTTGTTTTGTTTTGTTTTGTAAGCTGCCTTGGTTTGCCACTGTGGCAGGAAAGATGGAATATAATTATCTGAAAACAAATGGATATGTATAAGCAGCCACAAAAATAAACCCTGATGGGGACAACAAGGGAGATGATGATGGTCTTGATGATACTTTGCCTTTTCATAAGACTTCTCAGTCACTCTTCTGCCTTAAATATTTTGTGTTGCAGATGGTAAGAACTCTAAGTCCACCAACTTTGGAAAATGCCAGAATGTCCTTCTGTGAATATAAAAGGGAGAGTGTATTCCTTCTTGAGGAAAGGGTGAGCTGCACGCCCTTAAGGCAAAGAGCAGTGAGCATGTGCTCACTTGGCACTTAGAGAATCCTCAGAGCAGCAACACCATCTCTTGGTGCTCCCTCTAGGAGACAGCAGCTTTGCTATAGGCTACAATCACATTCCGTGCTATCGCCCAAAGTGTTTTTAACACTTTCAAACATTCTGTGAGCTGTAATTAATTAAAAGTTAGCTTTGGCTCCTTCTCAAATGGAAAACCTATTCGTAAAAGCTTAATTTGGTTCCTGAAACATTCACAAATGTACGCACAGACACACCTACTTATTGGACGAGACTAAGTCCTAGAGAGGCTCTGCAAGGTTTCTGTTAACCTTGCAGAGCCTCTCTAAGACTTAGTCTCGTTCTACTTGCCTGTAATAAGCAGCCAGAGGCTGCTTCTCCTGTTTCTTTAAGGAAGAAACAAAGCTTTCTGGGAAAAAAGTAAAAGCCTGGGGGGGGGTCCCCCACGATCCGTGGATAACTGAAACCGTGGATAGCAAATCAGTGGATATGGGGGCCCACCTGTATATAGGGCTGCAAGTGATCTAACCTTGTAGGCAAATGGATAGCAGCAGGGCTGGCATCAGGAGTCAGCATTGTTGGGCAACTACTGAGGGCCCAAAGCCATCAGAAGGGTTCACTGTTCATCCCTGATACTATGGAATGGTGCTGGTGGAACTGCTGCCTTGGGGCCCACTCAGATAGAGAGGGATCCATGAAGGACAGCTGACCTTGGGTAGCAACTGGGGGCAGGAGGTCTGGCTCAGTGGAAGAGCTGTCACCTTGTATGCCTGAAGATCTAAGGACGGCAGTTCGAGACTTCCGGGAGTATCCGAGAGCTGTTGAGAGCTGTCGACACGCCGCTGACGAGCTGCAGAAACCTCGGTGTGAGAGAGAGAGAATTCTGCAGCTGGCATGCTGAGTGGGAGGTAGTGTGCCGTCAGTCGAGCGTGGGAGGTGAATGCCAGAGAGAGGCCAGACCATGAAGGAAACCTCCTTGAATGAAAGCATTCTATGCAAGGTTAGAACATAATGTAATGTAAAAACCGCTTTGGTTTAGAAATGCCTGCCTATGTAAACCACCTTGAATTAAAGTCGGAGGAGAAATCCGATGACCAAGAAAGGCAGTAATAAATACTGGTATTATTACTGTATTTTTGTTGTTGTTGTTGTTATTTATTTGTAACAACTTGCAGTAGTGTAACATTCAGGTTTTACGGGTCAGAGGAAGATGTGCAGCAAGGTAAGGAGGCAACACTGCCATGGTGGGTGGGTTACTAGGTGCGTGTTAGTGAGTGTTTATGTAAAAGCAATGTGAATTAAGAATGAGTACATCTGAACAGCTTTCTACTGAGTCAGGCCACTGGTTCATCAGGTCTCCAGAGTTTCAGAAAAGGACATTGCCCAGCCCCTAACTGGAGATGCTAGAGATTGAACATGGGACCTTGAACATACAAAGCATGTGCTCTGCCACTGAGCTATGCCCCCCTTGTTCTGAGAAGATATTACAGACAGATATTACAGTCCATGAATTATTGCAGATCTTCACTTTATCCATTCTATAACACACATGCATTTGCCTTATATCGTTATATCTCACCATCATGTGCTGGATTTCTACTGGCAATCACTTGTCCTTTGAATTGCAATTAACCTATTTAAGATCAATTAAGCAGCAGCTCTTGAATAGGCAAGCAGTATTCTAGCTCAGTGCTCACAGAAGATGACAATGCTGTTTTAATTAAAGACGGGTGCAAAATGTCTCGAACGGAAACTTACAGCTAACCAAGCAGCAGTCACTGAGTTACTGAATAAGCAAGTTGCTTCGTAGTCATAGACATAGTTCATCTTTCATAGAACTTAAGTTTGCTTAACACTAAATAGATTTCTTAATCTATAATTGCTCACAAAGAGGCTTCCTCATTGCATCTTACCTCCCTGAATGTTTGACTGGTTCGAAGTTTCTCCTTTTTTTCCTTACCCCAAGGCAAAAAACTATTGCTGATGAAGTGATTTCATTTAGCTGAAATGATCCCTGTTAGTTACATGAAAGATGGAACACTTGTTCTCTTATGCTGGTATGCTTCGAGTCTCCTAAGTACAAAATACACATCAAGGGCCAATTACACATGAAAAACCACTGATGGTATGAGAGCTGGTTAATATTTCTGAATTATTAAGTCTGACAGCATAATCATGCCTTTTTTGTTGTTTAAGCTGTTGATACCAGATGTTGAATGCACAGCAGAATGTAACAACATAGTAGAAAACCATTTTAAGGTAGCACCGTACTGCAAAATGGTACACACACTGCTTTGGGTAATTCCAAATGTAGAAAAGCAGATGCTGTATTCCAATAAAGGGGCAGTCTTGTGTACCGAATCAGTGGATCTTCAAATTTTACTTCTCTGTCTTTAATTCAGGCAGGATTCAGATTATTGCATGGACATTTAACTAATTCAAACAACCAGATTCAACAAAAACCCTTGACTATACAAAGGATATGTCTAACTTTCAATGTCTACTTGTTGTGGGAATGAGAGAACCTTGTCCACTGCTCTGAGCAAATGGGAGAAAGGACTGGCTAAACATGTAATGTTGCATATAGATAGCCTTGTACAGCTATGGTGCCATAACAAGTAACAACTCTTAGAATAGGCTGCTTATTTTTGCCATTCCATCTGGAATAAACCCAAAGGCAGATTGTTGAACCTTGCTATGAATCTTGCCCAACCCTTCCTACAATGCTAATATCCAGAATGGTACTCATGGCCTTCAGGGCTGTCCTACAGGTTATGGTAGAGGTTCCCAAACTGTGAGGCGTGGCTCCCAGAGGAGCTGTGGAAGCCAGCCAGGGGAGCCGCGGAAAGGTGGCTTCAGTTTCCCTGTGAAGGGGAGACAGAAGGAAGAAGGGCATGACCCAGTCAACATACCCCCCCTTCTGATTAGTCCTATAGAAGGGGCGAAGTCACCTTCACATAAGTTATTCGCAGAAGAGGTGAAATTTGGGAGAAAGCTTCACCTGGTGGTTTTTTGCCTGTCACATAACATAATGTAATGGGGAGCCACGGCCAATGTTCGCCAATGATCAAGGGAGCCACAGGTCGAAAAAGTTTGGGAAACACTGAGTTATGGTATAAAGCAGATAAAGCATATTCCTGGCAGCAGGTGCTGGTGGCCTGGAAATACTTCATGTGATGTGGATGCTCAACATGGTGACCAGCTCTCCAGGTTAGGGTGACAGTGCTTAGATTAGCATAGAAGTGATTTCAAGTTGTATCCACACGATTATGGTGGCAACATGTAAACCATTGTCACCATTTTGCCACCTAGTGACAGGCAAGGCAACAACATATTGAGAAAGATATTGTCTGAACCCCCCAGTCAGAAAGCCTTCTGAGGTCCCGTGAAGGCAGGTAGGTCTAATTCTGTATTCAGACTCCACACAGCCCAGCCTGCAGGCCCAGGTATGGCCCTGGCATCAACCCATAAGCCATAGAGTCAGTATCTGCCACTGCAGAGGATGTGAGTGCTGCTTGGATGTGAGTGCTGCTTGCTGCACAAGGATGTGAGTGCTGCTTGCTGCACAAGGATGTGAGTGCTGCTTGGATGTGAGTGCTGCTTGCTGCACAAGGATGTGAGTGCTGCTTGGATGTGAGTGCTGCTTGCGAAAACCTGTGGGAATAAGAACGCTATAGGTCTGTGACCTCAGCAGCTTATCATTCTGAACTTGAAATACTGTAGAAAGGACCCATGCCAACGAAGGACAGCCTTGGCCAAAGCCTGGTTTGCAATCCTGGGGCTTTCTTACACCACTTGTGATCTCTTTACAGTACTCGTGTTCCCTGCTGCCAAGGTTCAGGGTTCATCTTGATAAGTTTATCTTCTAAGTCCATAATCTAAAGCACTATTTGTGCGCTGGTCAAGGAGAGCTATCTCTGACTTTAAAGTCCCAGCCACACAAAGTTCCTTTCCATGTACACAACCGGAATCTTGGATCATGGCCCAAATGAATGCTGTAAAATGACATCTGGTAGAAATTCCTGGAGACTGCTAAAAATCTGCTGATATGATTTAATATTTGTTCATTAAATGTGTTTATTGTTTTGTGAAAAGAGTACATAAAAGGGAGAAATGGATATCAAGAGCTATTTGCATGTGAAATATTACTGATGATTATGAGGGCTGATTAATATTTCTGAATTATTAAGTCTGACAATATAATCATGCATTTTTCCTTGTTTCTTCTGTTGGCACCAGATGTTTAATACAGAGTCAAATGAGACTGTAATATACTCTGTAATTAATGGCTAGAAAGCACAAAAGTATATACTCCAAATTTATATTGCTATGAAGATGTTGTTGTGTAGTTGGTAAGACTAAACAGATGTTACTTTGTGAAATTTTCACTTGACATGCCTGGAAATCCCCCTGGGAAGTGGAGGATTTGGGGGAATTTTCCATGACAAAAGGGCTAAGTTTAATTTTTACAGAAAATAGCTTGTGACTTCATGGTTAGTCAGCAATGTTTCTACAGCACTGTAGGAGACAGGAAAGAATAACCAGATGAATACAAACTTCATTAACTGGCCATTGCTACAATTCTCTGATCTCACTGATATCGGCTGGGGTTCTCGCTGAATAACAAATGCAGCTCATTTTTTTTTTTAAAAATCAAATTAAACACTAGTTCCTCTGTTGAAGACAGTTTAAACCCACCACTTCAACTGGCAAACTGAAGACTGGTGCAGGTACCACCCTACTTTATGGTGGCTTCCAGTTCAGTTTGATTAATAATGTCACTATGAGATGAGACTTCAACCATGAAACTTCTGATCTGTGCACTTGGGTCCCATATGGTGAACTTCTTTAGGCTACAGAATAAAGAAGTGCTCAAAAGTACTGGGGGGGGGGGCAGAAAGGGCCAGACTCCTTTAGCTTTTGTGGTGGTCCCCTTAGTTACCATTTTTATAAGGCTACAGGGAGCCATAATTGGGTTGAAAACTGAGAATAGCTAGGGGGTTAGGTGTGTGGATTTCATTATGGTTTCCCTATTTCCTCTATAATTCGAGCACTGGAATAGTGGAAGAAAGGGGTAGCACTGTCCGAGCATGATTTGCCCCTCCTGGTAACCCTTCTGGTTCCTCGTGCCCTGACCTAGTTGTAAATGCTTCCACGTCAAGCCTGAGTCTTTTCTAGGCCAGGGTTCGGCAACCTTTTCAGGCAAAGGGGCTGGACATTCGGTGATGATATCGTCACTTCATCATCGAACTTCTGGGTTGCTGAGCTCCCGGAAGTGGCTGTGCGGAGCTCAGCTTGGGAGGCAGACAGGGCATGTCAGAGCCGCCTGCCCAGGCTCACGAAGTCCCTGTGCCACTGCAGAAACTCTGCATATTGGGCAGGAGGCTTTGCCTCCCAAGCTGTTTTCCATGTGGGCTGAACGACTTGGGTGGTGGGCTGGCCCATAGGCCATAAGTTGCCAGCTCTTGGTCTAGGCAATAGGTAGACTCTGACTGTACCTTTTTGACTTCCCAGTTCTACATTCTATGTGACGTAGCAGCCTGCTCCTCCTCTAACGTCCCCTCCCACCACATCTGCAAGTATCCATATCTCCTTTCTTACTCTTTTGCCTAGTCCTAGTGCTTCCCTGAATCCTTGTTCCAGCTTCCTTTGGTCGAGCTGCTCAGCTCAGAGCTTCAGATCTTAAATTCCCATCATCTCAGTCTCTGAACTGAAACTCGTCAGTCTCCCCCAAGTCACACAGGGATGGCCCATCCATGAGGCCAACTGAAGCAGTCACCTCAGGCAGCAGATTGGCAGGGGACAGCCATATCTGTCTGCCTATTTGCCTTCACTGTGCCTCCTTCTCCTTCCACTCCTTGGATTGGAAAAGAGAGAGACAGAGAGGAAGAGGAAATGTAGGGGGAGGAGAGTGCGGAGCTATAACACTGGAGAGTGGAAAGTGCAGGGGCTGGCATATCATCTGGAAAGGGGGCAACATCTGGCATCATGCTACCTCAGGCATCAGGTGGTCTTGGACTGGTCCTGCCAGCATATCAATGAAATTCCAATCTCAGTCCTGCTGACATACACACTTTCAGCTCTCCATGTGCTCAGGTGATTGTTACTTGCAGCCCAATCCTAACCAACCCCCACGCTGGGATGCAGCAGCAGCGCAGGGGCATGCCCCACTGTATCCAGTGCAAGTCTGGAAGCTGCTGGAGGTCTCCTCAACCAGCAGCCTCTATGGGGCTACTTGGACCAGCTAAATGGCAGGCGCAAATCTCAGCAGCTCCATATCAGGCTTTCAGGCCAGGAAAGTGGGATAGGATTCAGTGGCCTCCTCCACCAAGCCTGCCCCCTCCCGAGCCTGATCCACCCTCTCCCTGCCCTGAAACACCTCCTCCCTCCCCTCCATCCCTCTGCAACCTGGTGGGAGCTTACCTGCTCTGGCGGGACCTCCACAAGAAACCGGCACCCGCAGACTGGCACAAGCCCTTCTAGTAGTACCATGAGCCTTTGCACTGCCGCAACATGCCTTATGGCACATTTGCAACAGCACATATGCTGATTCTGCCAGCGGAGGCCAGCATAGGATTGGGCTGTCAGTTTTGACATTTGGACACCTTGGTACCATTCTGATGCTGATGCACACGAATGCTCCACCCATGCTATGATGGAAGCACTGGTGCAGG
This sequence comes from Plestiodon gilberti rubricaudatus, assembly GCA_026170595.1. Lineage (NCBI taxonomy): Eukaryota > Metazoa > Chordata > Lepidosauria > Squamata > Scincidae > Plestiodon > Plestiodon gilberti. Next base: position 38,204,461 of record JANXHW010000004.1, read on the forward strand.
CTTTGGGTGGGTAGGGCATTGATCAAAGACTCTACCCAGCCAAACCTTTCACAGTGCATCAGAGGGTCCTCCTGGTTGGGGTGACCCCTGAATCCACAGTACCGTTGGCAGTGATAGTGCTTAATGCACCACTGAAGGGTGCCAGGGAGGGACCAATTCAGGACTTTGTCCCAGAGCACCCAGCAACCCAATGATCACACTCCTGGGTCAGTGTCTTTCACCTTTTCCAAGGATTTGACAAACCAAGACTCCTCTGGCATGGTGGCCTCACAATAGATGAAGCACCTACACTGTCATAGCCAGGTAGACCCTTGCTGTCATGTTAAGGTTGCACAAGATCCTTTTAAAAGTGATGGTGATGGATTGAAATGAATTCACAACATGCTTCACCTGAGAACATCTTGAGGGCAACAATTGGAAGGCAGGGAAAATACTACAACTGCGACTTCTTCCTGTTGATAAATACAGCTCACTAACTACTCCTACATTTAAATAGCTTTCCCAATCTTTTATTGCACAATCTGCTAATTTGGGGAGGGGAACAGCTGTTTGGTAGACAGCTGTTTCGTTTAACAAACAACTGAGAAAACTGCTCTCTTGGATGTAGTAAACAAACAGGAAAATTTTTGATTTAAAATTGTTGGGACTCATGCAATTACACTGCTGTGTCTGCTGTGATGAGACTTGGGAACAACTGTACGTCGACCCCACTCCTATTACGTCCTAAAAGCTTCTTTCTAAGCAATCCACATTTTTTTCTTTTTCTTTTTGGCAAGCTCTGTAACTTACTGTATAAACTAATTCTGCAGTTTCAGTGGTTTCTAATTGGGACGATGAGGTTTTCTGTATCCCTTGCGAACCCATATGAATGTTCTCCTATGCATGAAAAAGGAAAACTCTGCCTCCCTATTCTACTTCAGCTACAGCAGTGCAAGTAATCACGTATGCCAGTGCAACTGGGAAACATAGGCAATTCTAGCTCAATATTATCTATACTGACTAGCAGAGGCTCTTTCAGGCAGGGTCGTGCTGGGAGATGCCGGGGATTGAACAACGTATATGCAACCTCCGAGCTATGGTTGCTCCCCTATGGTTGTGAAGGATGACAGAGCTATTTGGTTCTGCTGCACTTCTCATGTAATTTCTGTTCCCTTTTCTTAAAATTAGAAATGGCCAGTGTCATCGGATATCAGTCCCCTAAGGAGACCAGTTGTCCTGTCAGCAGAACTCTTACACAAAATCCTACAACTGGCTTTTAGAACCAGTACATCAGCCTATTGGATCAGATTGTTGTGGGAAGGACTATGGCCCAGTGAAAGAGCACCTGTTTTGCATGTATACGGTCCCAGGTTCAGGTCCTGGTGTGATGCTCCATCTGTTGAAGCTGAAGGATGCTCAGCCACAAGAGCAAGTCACAGGGAACCAGCTGGGGTCAGCAAGCCAATGCTGACATCATCAGAGCATGCCCAAGCTAGAAGCAACTCGGCCACATACATCCCCTGGCTCTGCTCTTCAGATGGGGGTACCTGGAGATAGGAGAGGCAGAAAAGCCAAGCAGGAGCTGCTGCCCTCCATGGACCTACCTCTCCCAGCCAGTAGCCTTTACCCTGCCAGAAGCATCTCTAGCTACACTGCTATGTCACAAAACAGATGCAGGCAGTTGTGAGAAGCTGGGGGGAGGGTTGGTTAGCCAAATGCCCTTGGGGTGGCACTTAAGCCACTAAAGGCTGTAGTCAAACCTAAAGGATCCATTAAGCCTCAAAAAGGGGCCCTAGTCAGGTGGATGTGTGCTAAACCCAAGTCTTTTTCTACGTTCTCAGCTTATCATCTACTCCTACTCATGGGAGTAAAAAAAACCACAAGAACCACATCATTGACTATCCTCACACTTGCCTGACATATTTGGTATCTTCAGTTAAAGAACCTCAGCTAGCAGGGCTGAGAATGAAGCCTCTTCTGAGACACTGGAGACAGTGCTGACAGCCCAATCTTAACTAAGGTTTATGACAGTGGAACAGAGGTTCTGCTGTCGTAAATGGCCATATAGCGGCACACACAGCATGCCACTGGTGGCCATTTTGGAAATACCACTGCAAATGGTGATGTGTTGGCAGTGCATTGCTGCAGTCAGTTACCCACAGGAGTGCAAGTAAGCTGGTGGGGGAGGGCAGAAATGGGGCAGAGAGGGGAAGGAATGGGTGGATCAGGGGAGGGAGGGAGTGGATCCTGTCCATACCGGCAAGCACCAGAAACCTATCCCTTTTCCCTCCTCTTCCCTCTCCCTCACTGTTCTGTGCCAGCAATATGGCTGGTGCAGATCCAAAGAGACCCATTTGGGCAGAAGAGGTTTGCCCCAGGGTAAAGGAATGAAAGTTCCCTTATCATGAGGAGAACTCCATGACTGCCCCCCCCCCCCACCACAGGATGCAGCGCACACTCCATTGACGCAGCTGCATTGGCAGGGAAGGGTTTACTTAGGATTGGGCTGTCAGACAATGCTAAGCTAGATGGACCAATAGTCTGACTACAAGTCTTCCCCCCCCCCCAGTGTATCACAACAGATGAGACATTTCTTTACCTTATAGGAAACTGGAAGTCATCTTGTTCAACTATTTGTGGATCAGGGGTAATCTGGTTTGATTTTTCAATCTAATTTGTAGAAAATCCCTCCTCTTATCAATTTTCTTGGATGTTGCACTCTCCAATCTTTAATAACAAATCGAAAGGATGTCTGAAATATCATTAGACTGAACCACCATATGGCTGAGATTAAAAATGAATACAACTACAGCACATCTGTCAAAAGCAACTTACTATTTAATGAGAAATCAGAACTCCAAGATAAAAAGTCTTTGTTTCTCTTGTTGCAATACAGATTTATTTGTCTTGGCCATCTGGTCAATTGGGTATTGTTTTGATTCAGACATGTGACTGCAGGGATGTCTAGAAAATTATGTTGGAATACAATAAATATTCTAAATTGCATGTCATATATTGTGTGAATACATGCACATCTTAATCTTAAATTCCAAGGGTGGGATTTGTCTTTATGGTCCATGTTCTAAATTCCATAGAGTTGGAGGAAGAAGAATCTGAAAAAATATAAAATCCCTCTTTAAGTTTAAAATATAAATTGGTAAGTATGTTTAATAACTTACTTTTCAGAGATCAGAGCACCATTCCTGAATAAAAATTGACCAAGTTCATGCATTGTCAATGACATGTACAACCTACTACCCTACGTACTCTTACCTGGGAATAAGTTCCATTGAACACAGTCAAATTTATTTCTGAGTAAACATCCATAGGCTTGTTTTCCAAGCCAGTGCATTTATACTTGCTTGGAACAATTCCACTGAATCCAAAGAATGTGAGCCAACACAAGAATTATGGATTATTAAGTCTATTGATTTTAGTGAGTTTAGGCATATTCTGTGCTGAACTGTGGCCAAAGAGATGAGCAGGCTGATTCAGAGTGGGCTGTAAGATCAGACAGGGAGACTTTGAGCCCTATTCTATCCTATCCTATCCTTTTCTGCTGGTGCAGCGGCGCCAAAAAGGAGCTTGCTGTATCCAGTGTGTGTGTGTGGGGGGGGGGCAGCAGCAGATTGGGATGCTTTAGAGGGGAAAGGAGATTTAAATCCCCCTAACCCCTTCGTAAGCCTCCCACTCTGGAATGGGTCACTTTGGACCTGCACACCTGCTCTTTAGCTGTCGCAAGTCTGAGGAGAGAAAGGGGGCAGGGAGGCTGCTGATGGAGGGTATAGGATCCAGTGTGCGCCATTACTGCCAAATCCACCACTTCCCGCAGCCTCCCTGTCCCCCATTACTCCCTCTCTGCCCTGTTTCACCCCTCCCCACCTGGTTTTACCCCCTCCCAGATGCAGCCTTACCTGCTACAGCAGCCGTGATGGGGTCCAGTGACAGGCAGGGAGTACTGCTGCCTCTTGTGGCAGCGGTCCCAAGATGGTCACAGATGGAGCGCTCTATGTGCTGTCGGCAGCCATTTTGTGACAGCAGAACTCTGTTTTATGCGACAGCCCAATTCTGCATAGAATTGGGCTGTTTGAAAATGTCAGGGTATTATTATTGTTGTTGTTTCTTTATAGAAGACCTAAGAGTTCGAAGCAGTTCTAATTGTACAACAATCCCTGTCCATTGGACTAAAATCGAAGACCTTGTTATGTACCTTATTCATACCATTCTCCTGTTATTTCATAGTTTAAAGGCATACCCATAAACCCCCCCCCCCAGTGAGTGGCTTAGGCTGCAATCCTAAACACACTTGTCTAGGGAGTAAGCTCCATTGGAGACAGTGAGATTTACATCTGAGTGCATGAAACTGTACTGTCAGTGCAGGCACTTTTGAGAGCCAGCCCAAGAATCCTGTGAATACAGGCAGCTTCCCAAGGCTCACTGCATTTGGAGTCCTGTGTTTTATCATGTGCCAGATGGTGTGCTGTGAAATTTCCTTCATCACAATAGGGTTGTTGTGAGGACAAAAAAAAAGGAGGGGAGGAAATATGTACACCACTCTGAGCTCCTTGGAGAAAGGGTGGTATAAAAATGTGGTAAATAAAATAAATAAATAAATAAACCTTCTTTTCGATGTTGGAATAAGAGTGTCTTTATGTTCTCTGTTGCACCTTAGTTGAAAGTCGTATAAGGAAAAGAACACCCTCCAGGAGGGCTCATGGTTCCTGCACTGGCACTACATGTTGTTTCTGGGATCACATCCAGCCAGGTGTCAGCAGCAAGACACATATATACATACAAATGCTGCCCCAGCCCTAGTCATGTTGTCTGCATCAGTAGTTTTCCTCCCACCAGCAAAGGCCTCCTGGTGTCAGGATAGAAAAAGGCAAAGGAATGAGAAAGATTATTTCAGCTTGATCTTCTGGCTGGTTTGAGATCAGGCAGGAGGCCGTGTGCCTCGAGGTTGTGGTGGCAGTGACTGCGGCTCCGAGTTGTAATGACTCCCTTTCTAGAATCCTGGATCCAGTCTGTTGGCAAAAACATGGTTTTCCCAGTGCACCTACTCTGCACAATGCAATCTTATGTTTTGCTTTTCGAATGTATTCAAGCTTACACCAATGCATCTTGACTTAGATTAAAGGTAGGCTGGCTATATCCAAAAAGGGACAGGGTGCCTATACCTTTACATTTGGGCAGGTGCAGCTCATCATGAAAGGGTGCAACAAGCTACACCTGTCCAAATTCCCTCTTCTTACAATGGTTAAAGGTATAGACACCCTGTCCCTTTTCGAATATGGTCAGCCTAATTAAAGGTACATTGGTATAAGCCAGCATTTCTCAAAGTTCTCCCCGCGAGGCGGGAAGAACTTTGAGTGTTTGTGGGGGCAGAGCCAGCAGCAGCAGCGATCTGGGGGATTGCCACCACTGAAACCACCGTTGCGGCACTTACCAGGGCTTGGGGGAGCGTCGGGGAGGCCTGCACGACCCTCTGCAGGCTCCCCAGTCTTTGGATTGCTTCAAAACGGTGATCTTCAGGCACTTCTGGTTTTCGCAAAAACCGGAAGTGCCTGAAGATCACAGTTTTGAAGCAATCCAAAGATTGGGGAGGCCTGCAGAGGGTCACGCAGGCCTCCCCGAAGCTCCCCCAAGCCCTGGTAAGTGCCGCAATGGCAGTTTTGGGCATTTTGCGAAGGCAGCAGTGGTGATCCCCCGGGTCGCCGCTGTCACCATACTGTCCCCTTAAGGGGGCAGGGGACAGCTTTTGTTCTCAATGGTGGGTCGCAACCACTTTGAGAACCACTGGTGTAAAATGGAAGAGTGTAGTAAGTGAAAACTGTAGGATGCACATCAGGGATAGTACATCGGTTCAAGACAGGTCAGACATCAACTTAGAATCCTTGCCTGGCTAATCGTCGTTAAATTGAGGTTAGAAGTTCTGATCGTATTATTTGAAGCTCTCTTGAGGTTTCTGAGAAAGGTATTTGAGATTTGGCTATAAAGAACAATCTACATAGAACAGGATGCCTGTAAACCACTCTGTAGGTGCCACTGCAGTTTGGAATTTTCAGTTTGAATGGATTTGAAATCATCATATTCTTATTTCTTATGTTATTATTATATTCGTATTTCTTATGTTATGTTTTTTCTTATGTTATTAATGAAATATATTTTAAATATTGGTCTGTAGAATAATTGCCACAAGATGTGATGATGAACACTAGCTTGGATGACTTGAAAAGGTGATTGGACAAGTTCATAAAAGTGAGGCCTATCAATGGCTACTAATCATCATGATGGCAATGCGCTACCTCTGGATTCTGTGGCAGGATACCTCTGAATGCCAGCTGCAGGGAAGCAATGGAGGAAGAGAGGCATGCTTTTCTCTCAAGCTTGTGGTCTTCCTAGAAGCAGCTGGTGGGCCACTGTGGGTAACAGAGTGCTGGACTATAGCTGGGCCTTTGGCCTGATTCAGCAAGGTTTTTTTATGTTTTTAAAATCAGTTCCTGGTGACTATTCCCTGGAAAGCCTGGGTTGAGACTAATGGCAAAATAGCTTCTATCCTGGATTCAGAATTCTATATACCGTAATTCCAGACTGGCAAGTCACACTACAAAAAAGTCCTGTTTTTGACAGAATATCTAACAAAAATGCTCTCCTGCTACAGCATATCGTCACAGGGATAACCTGCACCCGCAATCTGAGAGAACCGTGCTGTCCATCAGTTTAAGGGCAAATATGCCCACTTAAATGGTTTGTGATTGCAGTCCATATGTTCTAAAATCAAACAAATTGCTTTGTCTTGGGAGGCATATAAATAGATTAAAAAAGCTGTCTGCAGAACTTCCCCCAGCCTCAATTGTACTTTTCAAGGATGCACCATGTGCATTCTGATAATGAGCCAGCCTGGCATTACTGAACACTTTGTTCATCCCTCCCCAAAAGATGAGCTGCTCCAGGGGTTTGTGTCAAGATAACTTACCTTGCTTAACTAGCGATGCCCTGGGAAACTGAAGGAACCACTGCTCCCAAAAGGTTTCGTAAGAGAGCTGGTTTTTAAGAGTCTGCTTAAAGTCTGGAATTTCTGTCTGTTTCAGAGCACACCCTCTCTGACAGGTTTTGCTTACCTACAGAAGCTGTGGGTCAATATAGCTGACCTTACCAACAAGCTGAGCACATAAGCTGATTTTTATTTCAGTTACGTCTGCACAAATCCAAACCACTTCAGCTTGGAGAGCTGGTGTAGTTTAAGACTAACAGCCCAATCCGATACTGACACCATGCCAGTCTGAGTGATGTACACCATGGTGTATGCCTGCAGATGTCGGCACAATGACAGTCTCGCTGGTGGACAAGCCCCAGATGCTGGTGCAATGACACACTGGTGTACCTTGGACTCTGGTGTGACTCCTATTAGCAGGTAGGCCAAAACAGGGAGGAGATGTGGGCGGGCCAAGGAGGAGTCAACAGACGCCATATCCCAAGCATCTCCCAGACAAGAGACATGCTCCCAATGCTGGAAAAATGCTATGCCAATAACAAAGCTGGCGTAGGAAGCAGAAAACCTATAGGGAGCATTGGTGAGAGGAAAAACACCAGAAAATGTCACCTCCTACCACCCCCTACTGTAGTGTGGGACACTGCCAGCCATGGGAGAAGGCAGTTGATGAGATTGAGCTGAGAGGAGAAAGGTGGGACCAGGCCAGCCTTTCCAGTTGAGCCTCAGGCTGGAGGGAAGCAGAAAGGAAGTGGTGGAAGGAAGGTCAAGAAAGAGGATAGAAGAGCAGGTTGGAAGTCTGGTCAGGAGGGTGGAAGATGAAACAGAAGAGACAGCCAGGATGGTGTAGTGGTTCTGGTGTTGAACCAGAACACCTGGAAGATCCAGGTTCAAATTCCTGCTCAGCCATGAAGCTTTGTGGATGACCTTGGGCCAGTCACTATCTCTCAGCTTCACCTACATCACAAGGTTGTTGTGAGGACAAAAGGAGGGAAGGAACCATGTACCCCAACCTGAGCTCCTTGGAGGAAGGGTGGTATAAAAATGTGAAAAATAAAATAAAATAAAGGGAAGCAGGAGAAAGCAAGAAGGTGGATTAGAGCACAGAGACTGACTACTGAGAGGACCAGGGCTGGCCTAAGAGAGATCTGACAAAGGGGAGAACAGGCAAAGGCACGGTTGGGAAGTTAGTGGTAGCTACTCACCTGAACCCCTCCTAGTTTGGGGAGGGCCAGGGGGCAGTCCCAAAAGGGCAGGGATGTGGATCAAGTCTCTGACTCAGAGTCTCGAGTCAAGTCTCAAGTCTCTGGGTCCAAGTCTCGAGTCCAAAGTCTTTGCCCCCAAGTCCCGAGTCCCTATCTATTTAATGGGGAAAACGGGTTTAAACCTGAATAAAATTTGACTTGTTGTAAAAGGCTCCCAGTCTCAAGTCGAGTCTTTCAAGACTTTTACAATCGCCAAGTCAAGTCCGAGCGAAGTCATTGACGCAGCTTGACAGAGCAATCCTGACGGAAACTAGGGCGGCGGAACAAGCGTTCCGCCACCCGAAGTAGTCACAAACGTGCCGTAAAGCTACTACTTGAGGCACAAGGCCGGCCTCCCCTGCTCCATAGACAGAGCGCCCAAAGGACTGCCGCCAGACCCAGGTAAGGATCCAGCATGTGGGGGAGGCAGTCCAGCGGTAGAGGGGGACCATTGGCCCAGTCAGTCGGGGAGGAGGAGGGGGATGGCTTCGGCCATATCCATTCCACCGCCGAGCGGCTGGGCTGTTACATGGCCTCCTCCGACTTCCGCCAGTGATTTAGCTGGTGGAAATCCAAGGAGGCCGATCGGCCCTTCCCCGAGTAGACCTCCAGCCGAGCGGCAGCCTGGCCACAATGGAGCATAGGATCCAGCGAGCTCCAACAGTCTGACTCGAGTCCGAGTCAATAGACTCAAGTCTACATCACTGCAAAAGGGTAGCTAGCCTTGCCCTGCCACAGACCTGGGGAAGGCTCTGTGCAAGCAGTCTCTTTGATCCCCCCCCCCCCAAAGATCTTATCCCAGACTATTTACAGGGTGGAAAGCCTCCACCTGACACTTGGCTTCAAGACTATTGCGAAAGAGTAACCTGGCTGGAGAGATCAGGAGGCCACGCCTTTTTCTGTTGCTGTAGGGTGGCTTAGGGTAGGTGGTGTAATCCAGCTTCCTTGCCCCCCTATCCCACATGATGGCATTGAGAAGCTGACAATATATGGCTTCAAGTCAGAATGGGATTGCTCAGATATGGGAAAAAGACAATAATTACCGTATTGTCCTGAGTATAAGACACACCTGATTATAAGACGCACCCTTAAAGTTTGGTGCTATTAAAAAATTTAATTAAATCACTGGCATTAAATTGCAACAGCCTGATTATAAGACGCACCCCTAGTTTAAAAACTTAAATTAGGAGAAAAAAGTGAGTCTTATACTCAGACCAATACGGTATTTCTCCCCCAAGTTAGGAGCCCACACTAAAGGGAGGGGTGAGGAGTGTAAGGAGATAGGACCTGCTGCAGTATATGATTGACCGGGCTGTATGAATTATTGAATAAATGATGACCCTGTTTTACTCCAAGCACTTTGTCTTGTGTGTTTATTGGGGATATGCTGGCAACAGCCATTGAAATAACAAAATGGGAGAGGGAGAGAGAGCTCATCCAGATGCAAGTTAGAAAGGACAGACTGTTCTGTTGAGTAGGAGTTAAATATGAATGTGGCATGAAAGGGCAGCTTGTGTCTTTTCCTGTTTTCTATCAGATTATAAAGAGGAACACAAGGTAGCGTTTATCCAGGCATAAACAAATCTTTTAGCTGTAGGGAGAAACAGAGGGAACAGAGGAGTGTGGATTTGATGAGATACTGGGAGATGAACCCCCCACTGTTTGGCTTTGTCCCAGATGTGTTGGTAGATGCTGGAATCAGTGGTGACATGCGGTCCTGAGACAACGCCTGTTACTGCTGACCTCAGCAGCAAGTGGAGAATTCCCAGGGAAAGCTGATAAGCTCTGTGCTTCCTGTTCTTCACAGGTGCATGAGACAGCATGCTTGGGGGGGGGGGGAGAAGGCAGAAGAGCTGGAAGACTAGACTGGAGAACAAATCCCTTAAAAGACTAGACTGGAGAAAGAATGGTGGTTCTGGAGATAGTGGGTAAGAGAGAGATCAGAAGCCTCATGAACATCAAGAAGTGGTCCAGAATAGCAGCAGCCAATAGCTATGCTCTTTAAAAACCATAAGATCAAACCAAACTAACTGCAAATCGAGGAAAGAGAAAGAAACAGACACACCGTTTAGGATTCCAGGAAAGCCAGAGGTAAGCTTAGCCGGTGGAGAGAAGAGACAAAAAGAAGCAGTAACACAATTCCATCTAAACCAGCCAGCAAAAGATGACTTTCAGGTGTACCAAGATCCAGATCCTGAGCTAGCTGCCATAACCCCAAGATCTCTCCTGGTTAGTCACTTGCCAGTTCAGACTTCAGCTCTGTGTGTGGGTGTGGGTGTGTGCACGTGTGCGTGCTCCTCCAAAATGCAATGCTTTACACTTTTCATTGCCCTTGAAAACTGGGTAAAGTGGCATCTTTTAAATGATGGTTCTCAGGGGAAAAGCTACTGTCCCTATTCACCCTCAGCATAGCATCTTTTCCTGTGGCTGTCTGGTAGTGTCTGTTTTGCATCTCTTTAAAATTATGAGTCCTCTGGGACAGGGAACCATCACTGCATTTATTTTACTAAGCAAACCACTTTGGGATTATTTTTTTGTTGAACTATTTTTTTAACAACAATTTACACTTACATTGGACCTTATCTGCTATTTCACTGCTGGTTCACCCAGTTTGGAGAGATCTTGCTGGAGTTCTTCATAATCTGCTTTTGATTCCACCATCTTGAACTATTTATTATTGTGGTAGAAGAGGGCACATGCACACCTAGTGGTTAGCGACAGCCCTCTCACTCTCCCAACTAGTTGATTGGGGGAGGTTGGGGAATTTCAGTAGATCTCAGCTGCCACTGTCAAGATGGAGAAAAACCAGGCAGAGAGAGGCAACCTTGGAAAACTACCTCCCTGATCTGTAAATCAGGGAGGAGCTTGGGAATCTGCACTTGCACAAAAATCAAGACAAAACAATAATGAGGGTTGAGCGGTCTAGAAAAGTGTGATAACCTGCAACTTGAGGAACCAAGAGCAAGCAGGCAATAGAAAGCAACAAAAAGGAGTTTATTAATAAGCTGGATAAACAAAGCAAAATAACAGGAACAGAGAGGGAATACAGATGATCAGAAACACAAGACACAAGTCAAAAGTCACTGCTTACTCTCCTCCATTGTATAACCTGTCCAGTTTCCCTACCTGTGCTTTGATTTCATTGCAGGCCCTGTCCTTCAGTCCCATGAGTGATAAATGTGAGGGACTTTGTGAACATTTTCCTTGAACATCCAAATATTTAATGTCTCCCGGATCACTCTACATATCTACGTATCTGTTTGATATTCTCACATACGTATTTGATATTTTGGAAGAGTCAAAATATAAATATCTAAGGCAAAAGGAGTTAAGAACAGCTTTCACCCTCACTTGCAAAGACAATCCATGTGCAGAAGCAAGTGTCAGCTGCAGATGGCCATGCAGAATATGATCAACGTATGCAACATATCTGTATTCGGCTCCTATGGTTGCACACGTGCTAATTCTTGCTGGGTCAAATTCGTACAAGCATCCCCTAACAGATGGCACTGTCGGCTCTGCCTGTGCTAATCACCTGTTTGGGGAGGTTGTGGGGTTGGATTGAATCCCTTTCCACTTCTGCCCTCCAACAGGTGATGGGGGCTATCAGAGCTGACAGCATTAACCATCTGTTTGGCAGGTGCCTGTACAGAAGTCCTCATGTGTGTAACATTATGCGCATGCAACCTGTTGCTGTGTGGGAGAACCTGTGAAAGAGGGCTTTTATTTCCCATTTCCTAAAAGAAAATAGAGGATCAAAAATATTCATACAAAAATGTGCCTCTCTCTGCAGGCAAAAATAGTTAATTATTTTACAAGTTTAAACTACTAGAAACTTGGGAAAGTCAACTGCAAAAGTATAGGGCAAAAAAAAGAAAAAAAATGATGTGACTTTCATATTACTTTGGCTGCTTGTTCTTTCTCATTTGCAATCCTACCTGTGAGGATAAGGGAATGGGGCAGATTCACAAAGGTTGATGATAAGCAGAGAGGCTAGTCCTGGAGGTTCTTCATTAGTGAAGAATGCATCACATTTCCAGACAGCACTTTTGCTGAACATGCTAGGCCATCTGCTCTGGAGGCTTTTGGTTTCATTTCAGACACAACTGGCTCTAGCCCATTTCTAGCAGTTGATAAAAAAAAAGTTCCTAAAAATGAATGAGCATCCCAAAACACAAATCACTTTTTTTTTTTTGCACATTTGGTGGTAACGTTTCAAAACAGCATAGAGGGAGAGACCGTATGTGTGCAGCCCTGAGGGGGGTAAAGATTCCCATTATAACTCATTGATTCCTGAACTCCAGAGTTTCATCTGAATATTTAACAATACAGATCATTTTTACTAGACACTGTTTTTTTTTAAGTTTTGAACTCTAAGGCTGCTCGCCTAAAAGCACTTAGATTGGCAGAATCCCACCGAAGCTTATGAGGTTCTGACAGTAGAAGTGGCTCTAGGAGAAAGGCCAATACTGCAGAGTGTTTGGAAGGGTGTAATTCAAAGTCACAGACAATTTATGTGTTGTAATTAAAAAACAGGCACAAAACTTCAGGAAGCAGTGAGGCTGAAATGAAGGGATGTAGAAACTCATAGTCCATGGAAATGCTTAAAGCTTGGTCTAACATAGGCCAGATTTGATCTGCCATATGCAGATTTGGATTCCATCTAAACCAGCCAGCAAAAGATGACTTTCAGGTGTACCAAGATCTATTACTGCAGATCTATTATGCTCTATATCAGGGTTTCTCAACCAGTGGTACTTTGGTCAACTGCTGGTGGTACTCGGACCAGCGGACCGCTGGAACCTTGCTCCGATGTGGTGCTTTTGGTGTCACGTTTTTTTTTATTTATATTTATTTACTCATTCACATCTGCTCTGTACTTGTATAAAGCAGAGGTGTACATGTCTACTTTTATCAAGAAAGATGCATGGGCGGGGGGCCTGAATCCCCTACCATACGTCCCTGCTCCCCATCACTTTGGACATTTTTTTGTCCCCATCTGGCTCATTGTTGGTAACAGTATTGGAATTAGGCTAGAAGAAAAGTGCCCAGGGTGTGGGGTGGTGAGGTGGGGAAAGATTCAGCTCCCCCTCTGCTGCAAGTACCTGTTGATGTAAACAACAGACCTCCTACTCCTGCTTTATACATGTGGCTGAGTCCATAACACCTAGTTCAGGCCTGAGTCCATGCAAACACCCATCTGCAGGGATCAGCAAAAGAAGCCCTGCTAAAAATTCCCACATCACAGAAAGAATGCTTAGGAAGGGAGCACTGCAGTGCCTTTTCAGCTGCAGTCCTCTCTGGGGGTATCAGCCCCAAGGAAATCGGCTGTACTACCTGCAGATTATTCTGCCATACTACCTGCAGAAGAAGGAACTTATGCAATGATTTCAAAAGAATTCAGATTATTTTGGAAGTATTGCCTAAGTTCCTTCTTCAGGAAGGTCTTTGGAGGGTTACTGCAGATCTATTATGCTCTATATTAGGGTTTCTCAACCAGTGGTATTTTGGTCGACTGCTGGTGGTACTCGGGCCAGCGGACCGCTGGAACCTTGCTCCGATGTGGTGCTTTTGGTGTCACGTTTTCACTCCCAAGAGACCTTTGGCTGAGCCTCTCAGGAACGCTGAGAAGGACCCTCCCACCCACCCAGAGCCTCCTACCTGTATTTTCTGGTCTCCGAAAACCTGAAAACCCAGGCATAACTGGCGATGATGTCATTGCCAGTCACTTCCAGTAGTACACAGCAGGAGAGTGGCACCAGAGGTGGTTCTCGGCTGGGAAGGGGTTGAGAACCCTTGCTCTATACCCCCACCCCCATTTGAGATTTGGATGTTAGTTTTGTGCTTTTATGGTTTGGGAAACCATTCCATAGAACGTTCTTGTGCCCAAACTCCACTGAAAGGTACAGGAGTGGCATAAGAGCACAGAGGGCACATTCACTGAAATGAAGAGGGTTCCTGGGCTCTTGAGCAGCTACCCGTCCTTTCAATGGATTGTCCAGGAGAATGTCCGACTGGATCGTATCCAAAATGGATTTTATTTAAGGACGTTGCCGTCTTGGCATTTTAATCCACATTTGGTAAACCATCTTGAACAATATGTTTGATAAAGTACAATATCAATCAGTAACACTAAAACCAAGTCTGTTGGCCATAAACTCCCATGGCAAAATCAGCTTAGTCTGCTGATATAATTATTCTGGGTTGAAGAGAAACATATGCAAAGACATGTGGGAACAGGGCACATTCAAAGGTTGATGCCAAGGAGTTCATTTCTAGCAAGTGATAAAAAGTCTTAGAAATGAATAAGAATCCCAAAACACAAATCACTTTTTAAAAAAAACAAATATTGTGGTAAAGTTTCAAGACTGCTTAGAAGGAAAGATTAGATATGCATAGCCCTGAGGAGCTGCTAATTCTTATTGTCATTCATTGACTCCTTCAATATATTGTTGCATCTGATTTTTTCAAAATAATCATAGAATGTTAGAGTTGGAAGGGTCTTGAGGGTCATCTAGTCCAACCCCCTGCTCAGTGCAGATGACAACAGCATCCCTGATAGGTGGCCACCCAGCCTCTGCCTGAAAACCTCCAACGAGGGAAAATCCACAACTGCATGAGGTAGGCTGCTTCACGTGCTGGACAGCTCTTACAGTTAAGAAATTCTTCCCTCTTGTCTTGTCTAGACGAAATCCTATCATTTCAAGCCATCGGTTTTAAATAGGAGCCACAGAAAGTCAGTCCTCCTCTTCAGATACTTGAAGACATCTATCATATTTCCCCTTAATCCTCTCGTCCCCAAACATACCAAGCTCTTTTAGCCATTCCTCATAGGACTTGGTTGCTAGACCCCCTCACTATCTTAGCTGCCCTCCTCTGAACCTGCTCCAGTTTATCAATGTCCTTCTTAAAATATGGAGCCCAGAACTGGATGCAGTATTCCAAGTGAGGTATAATTAGTGCAGAACCGAGTAGAACTATTGCTTCTTGTGAGCTAGACTCTATACCTCTACTAATGCAGACCAGCAGTGCATTCACTATTTTGGCAGCCACATTACACTGCTGGCTCATGTTCAGCTTGTGGCATATTGACAGCCCACGTCTATCCCCCCCCCCATGCAGCCATACCAAAAAGGCTTGTGCTGCCTCGGGGGGGGGGGGGGTTGAGTCCTGGAGGTCTCCTCCAGAGTAAGAACATTTGTTCCCTTACCCAGAGTAAGCCTCTGAGACACGGACGGATCTACTCAGATCTGGCACAAGTCATGGAGGGGGTTGAACAGGGTGTGGATGGAATAGGGGAGGGGTGGACAGGGAGCAGAGTGTATCAGGCTCTGGAGGAGAGCAGGATCAGCAGCAGTGGCGCACACCGAATCCTGATCCTGATCCACATGCATGGAGCAATGCGGACTTGTGCCAGCAATTGAGCTGGTGCAGGTCCGAATTGCCCCATAGCAGTTGCTGGGGCTTGCCCCAGGGCAAGGAGAGATCCCTCAGCCAAAAATCCCCTCCAGGATGCAGTGGAAGCTGCGCTGGCGCTGCTGCACTGCCACGCGGGGATTATGTAGGATTTCTTCATTAGTGCAACTACTTGGTTGGGCCTCCCTCCCCTTATGGAAGTAGACAGATACAAATTAACTGAGCAGTTTGACTTCTCTCCATCACCTGCTACCACTTCCCCTTCTTCTCTATGCAATAGGCCTACCAGTTCCTTGACCTTCCTTATCTTTTGGACATGATGAAAAAAATATACTTTCTGTTGTTTTTGGCATCCATCCCTCACCAGCCCCAGTTCATTCTGTCCTTTAGCCTTCCTGACATCATCCCTGCAGGTGCGGGTTGCACTGTGTACTGTTTGTTTGTCAATTGCTCCTCCTTCCCCTTCTTGTATATATTCCTCTTGCTTCTCAACTTTTCGGAAAGCTCTTTGTTTGGCTACACTGGTTCCCGTACAGATCTCCCAGCATTTCTTCTCATGGGAACTGTTTGCAATTGTGACTTCGGTATTTCACTTTTCAATATGGCGACAGGATACAAGTATCTCGTTGTCTTGTGCTCCCTGAGGCATCTGGTGGGGCCACTGTGTGATACAGGAAGCTGGACTAGATGGGCCTTTGGCGTGATCCAGAAGGGCTCTTCTTATGTTCTTATCCCATCGCCCTTGAACTGTTCTCTCCTAGCCACAAGGTAAGATTTAATTGTCCTCGGAGCCCTCAGGGTAAATATCTAACTACCTTAGCTTTCCTTTCCCTCAATATCAAGAAGTCCAAGATGATGTGCTTTTTTTTCACCCAAAGTCCCTGCCACTTTCACTTCCTCAACCAGTTCTTCCCTGTTGGTAAGGGTTAAGTCCAGGATAGCAGAACCCCTTGTTTCTTCTGCCACCTTCTAAATGATAAAGTTGTCAGCAAGGCAAGTTAAGTGTTTATCGGACCTCCCACTCTTAGTTGCATGAGACTTCCATCAGTTGTCAGGATAGTTGAAGTCCCCCATTACCATTACTCACAGAAACTTTGGTTATCTATTTTAGGAAAGCATTGCCCATAACTTGTGCTCAGGCTAGTCGTCTATATATGACTCCCACAATAGTATCACTTTTATTCTTCTCTCTTTTTATTCTTATCCAGGCACTTTCTATCTCACTTCCATGCTCGGATTCCTAGATCTCTGTACAGGTGTATGCATTCTTTACATATAATACAATTCCCTCTCCCTTTCTGTTCCTTTGGAGCAAGTTACATAGCCTTTCTGTATTAGGATCTCAAGTTCATCCTGTTTATTTCCCATGCTCTGTGCATTAGCACAGAGGCATTGGAGACTACGGGTATCTCCTCCCATTAGCTTCCCTGATGCCGTTTCTTGCAAGTCTCTGATCACCCCCTCCCCAAGCCTGCTTCTTCCTTTGTCTCTTGTCTTGTCTACAGTGCCTGTCTTTATACAGCATGGCTCTGTGTTTTGCCAGTATTCCAATGCTGTCATACAAATCTATGGTATGACATTGACTACATTTGGACCACAGTGACTGCAATTTTATACACACTTAGTTGGGAGTAAATCCCAAGAAACCCCTCTCAACTCAATGGGTCTTACTTCTGAATAGACAATGCATAGGATTGTGCTGTGTTCTCTTCATCCCATATAAAGGAGGATACCATATAGCTGGAAAAATGCAGAGAAGGGCAAACGAAATGATCAGGGAGTTGCAACACCATCTCAGTGATGAAAGGCTCAAGCATTTGGGGGTTTTTTAGCTTAGAAAAAAGGCAACAATGTGAAGACATGAGAGCAGTTTATAAAATTATGCTCAGTGTAAAGAAAGTGGATTGAGAAAAGTTTTTCTTATCATAACTAGATAATTCAGTAATACAGATTGGTAGTAGATTCACAATGGTCAAAAGCTGGTCACATAGTGCATAATGGAATTCACTGCTACGGGATGTGGTGGCCATAGTTTAATTAAAAGGGAATTAAAGTGATTAAGGGCACAATCCAAACCTACTTAGGCCACCGTTGTAACCAGCGGCCCAGCGAAAACGGGAGTCCCCAGAACGGAAAGGGGATTCAAATCCCCTCCAAAAGGGGAATTCAAAGGGGATTTGAATCCCCTTTCTGTTCTGGGGCCTCCCGTTTTTGCTGGGCTGCTGGTTACAACAGTGGCCTAAGTAGGTTTGGATTGCGCCCTCATAGGCCAATCCATGGTTCTTAGTAATGACAGTTAGATGGATCTTCAATTTTTGGAGCAGTATGCTCTTGCATATCAGTTGCTGGGGAGCAACAGTAGGAGGGGACCAGGACTTCATGCTGAGATTGTGGGCTTCCTGAAGGCATCTGGTTGGAAAACACAATACTGAATTAGAGAAATCTTTGGTCTGAACCAGCAGGACTCCTCTTACGTCCTCAGAATTTCCAAAGTATACACCAGAACAGTGGTTCCCAAACGTTTTAGCACTGGGACCCACTTTTTAAAATGACACTCTATCGGGATGCACCTAGCTTTACACGGCTTAAAAAGAGGTGATCTAGAAAGAAAGAATATTTTTTATTTAGTTTATTTATTTATTTATTTATTTATAAGTAATATTTTAGTATTTACTTGCAAAAAACAAAACAAAATCAATCCATTTCTGGTAATGGGGCAGCCCTAATGAATAGCCTCAAGGCTTGAGGGGCTTAGCTATATGACCCAGCCTTCACCTGTTCCCACTACCTGTCACTGACAAACTTGGAAAAATGCTCAAACATTTATCTCCCTATATATTTACACTAGCTTGCAAACTGCAGGAGCTCAGCTTTTTGCAGGGCAATTAGCAGCTATCCGATTTTTGAATAGCCTCAGGGCTTGAAGCAATTACTGATCTTTCCTTCACCCATGTTTTCATTGGAGGCACTGTGGTACCCACCAGGAATCAGGTTGTGACCCACCAAGTGGGTCCCGACCCACAGTTTGAGAAACACTGCACCAGAAGATCTTCCCCAGTGGAGCCAATATTTCTTTATAGTCAACATCTTGTGGCTCTAGAGATGTTATGGGGCAATTCTTTGTACCAAATTTTTATTTATACATACATACATACATACATACATACATACATACATACATACATACATACATACATACATACATACATACATACATACATACATACATACATCTTTCTTTCTTTCTAAAATGCCAGGAAATATGCTACCCAACTGACTAAAAGTAAGTGCAGCTGATATTACACAATCTAAATGAAGGAAAAAAAAATAGCAGGAAGAACAAAAGCTATACTGGGATTCATAGTTTAAAACCTCTCTCTTATGAAAAATTCTCAAAACTCTCACTCGGTAGTTGTTTGCAGCTGACCTTTCATATTTGACACACACAAAGTTCTTTCTCCATGCCCTGCAACATTTCATTCAGGTTTGCATCAAATGTAAGGTGTTAAACCTCCATTTTCCTTCGCTCTTTGACTCCCCAGGGGAATGTTGGCAGCCTGCTAAAATGTTCAATGAACCACAAACATTCTAAAGAGCTGCATGTCCAAACCTTTCTTCCCACCCGCCTCCACATACTGCTGCAGCCACAGCAGAGCAGAGCTGCCAAAAATCTCTTGAACGAGAAGTGGAGATCAGAAGAAGGGGAACTGGCCGTCCCTGACAGAGAAGCATAGAAATCATCTTGCTTTCTGCTCACCTCTTCGGTGTCTTTCATCTCTGGCAAGGGACTGAGAAGCCCATTTCAAAGTGCGATGAGATGGGCTTGCCTAGAAATGTGTGGACAGCTGCCAGAGAAGGTGCGAGACAACTTCATATCATTGTGGTTGAACTCATAAAGGTAACTAGCTCAAGCACAGTTCATCATTGCAAGGGTTCAAAGAAAATAATGAGTTTTATTCTGGGGATGATGAGCTGTTCTGGAGAGGAATCACTAGAGCAAGCTAAGTATTTGCTTAATTGTGTACACCAAGTCCTTTTCCCTCCACTTAAAATATAAAAGCAATGTGAATTGTAGCCATAAGATTTTTGAAATTAGATCAAAAGGTACAAAAAAGCCTTTGATCGTTTCTTATTCAGGTTTAAATTGTCTTTTGTAAATCCTTCAATAGCGTGCATGTGTTTTTAAGAGGAGGGTGCTACAGTCACATCTGTAACTAGAAGTGACCATCAGATAACCTAGTTTACACTGTGCAACAACACAAAGTCTTTATGCAATGTCCTGCATATACGCGGAGGAAGTTAAGTATTTTGGAACTCCTTCAAAATATTTCTTTCAGAATTATTGCCCTGCCCTGGATAGTCACGTTTGTTGGGAGACTCCATGGTAGAGTACGTATTTTATTATATGCAGAAGATCCAAAGCTCAACCTCCAGCTTCTTTGGGTTGGGCTGCTCAGACCAGTATATCTGACTCAATATAAGGCAGCTTCATATACTGCCTTCCCTTCCCCCATATAAACCTGTCCTTTCATCAAAATCAGCTGGAAGGTGCTTCCTGTGTACGTTCTGATTTTCAGGGCCTTGGCTGACGGTAACACATGAAAGAGCACTCTCTGGGGTTAGCCCCAAGATATTGAATTCTTTCTCACAGCAGACACATTTGGAGCCTCGTCTGCCAGGTTCTTTAATCTGGCTGAAAAAGAACCTGGCTTTTTCAACAAGTCTTTAACGAGTAGTTGCTGAATTTGTATTTGCTGGATCTCATTGCAGTTTGCTCTTTCTGCTGCATTGCCATTCTTTATCATTATTTGAACATTTTTGTTTGTTTTAATCCTTGTACTTAAGCTGCTTTGATTGGAACTTTCTTTGATTGGAAAAGTGGGGTCTACCGGTACATTTCCTCAAACAAACAAAATAAATAAGGTTGCAACTCTGTGCACACTTACCTGAGAGTACGCACTACTGAACTTAAAGGAGCTTCCTTTTAAACAGAAGTACAGAACTTCACTGTAAGAGCTGCTGTTGCAGAACCTAGGTAGAAGGATTGTCAACTGTTTACTTTGTTACGCCTCCCTTCTCTCTCACTTTTTTTTTGTTTATTGTGTTATGTACTATTACTATTTTTATTTATGTGTTATGTTATGCCAATAAAGGTTTATTGATTTATTGACTGACTGTAAGAGCTGTTCAAACAGGAGCATGGGTGGAAGGCCTCATTTACAGAGAAGGAATTTTTACTGTTTGGTTTCTTGACTTAGGAGAGGCTCACTAGATGGTATTTGAGAAACTCTGATGTGGATGCAATTCTGGTTTCACACTCAGCACCTATGGATTCAGGTTTGAGAATCTGGGTCTATTCCTAGGGTCCCACCTATGAGGGAAAAAGCAGGCTAACAAACCTATTATCATCATCATCATCAATAATAATAATAATAATAATAATAATAATAATAATAATAATAATAATAATAATAGGGTCTCCCATCCCAGTCCTGCTGCACACCATCGCTGAACAACTTAGGAGTTCAACCTGGATTGGATCCAAAGGTTCCCTTCCTCTGACGGAAGGAGCTTCCTCCAGAAGAAGAGCATTTTTGGATTCGACCTATTATCTTATCATAAAAATAACACTGCCAAGCTAGAAGCATGAAAGGAAGTGAGGGGTGAGAGAGAACCTTGACCCAAAGAAAAGTTGGGGAAAAGGGTATGACAACATTTTTAATGAAAGTCACATCATGGCAAGAAGCTTAGAAGGTCAGCAAATACAAAAGAGGGCAAGAAAGGCAGCCAGTGAGCCTCTGCTGCCTGCTGTCTTGCATCACATTATTCCAATGTTTAGTTTAGAACTGAAAGCTGCTGCATTTCTTAATCCCATTTCAAAAATCACTCTATGTTTGTACCTGGTTCGTGGTGTTTAAAGTTCTGTAAAACATGAGCCAATGCAATCTTGATCAAAACAAAATAATAAATTTAAACAGAATCTATTATTATTAAGAATATTTATATACCAAAAGTGGTTTACTTAGTTAAATAAATGGTTCCCTGTCCCCAAAGGGCTCACTTTGCCCACCTATGTTTGGTTCTGCATATATTTATTTAAAAATACAACTGCAGCCAAAAACTTTCGTAAAATCTAAAGTTGAGATGCACATTTTTATGCATTTTGTTGTTGTTCAATTGTTAAGTCGTGTCCGACTCTTCGTGATCCCATGAACCATATCCCGCCAGGCCTTCCTGTCCTCCACTATCTTCCTGAGTGAGCTCATTTTCATGTTTGTTGCATCGGTGATGCTGTCTAACCATCTCATCCTCTGCCTTCCCCTTCAATCTTTCCCAGCATCAGAGTCTTCTCCAGAGACTCCTCTCTTCGCATTAGGTGGCCAAAATATTTGAGCTTCAGCCTCAGTACCTGTCCCTCCAGGGAACAGTCAGGGTTGATTTCATTTAGGATTGACTGATTGCATAGTGGTCTGCAGTTAATAGCCTTCAGACCAAATCTGGCCCTCTGGGGTATGCTGTCTGGTCCCCAGTTGCCAACTCTCCCTTCCTGAACAAATGAATGGCTCCAGAACGTGATGAAAGGAAGACAGAAACAGAGAGGCATTTCCGAGAGAAATAGTTCAAAATGTTGCTCTCCCACCCAAATGCATATCTCTGAGAGTAGTGATGGCAAAGCGTGGTCAGGTTTCCTATGCTAAGCCCAAATGGGATACATACTCAGCAGCTACAGCTCGGACTGGGTTAGATTAGATTTAGAAAGCCGATTCTGGGGAGAGTTCTTGGCTTTTTCTGAGTCCATGAAGTTCTCTTTCTCTACCCATCACTAGATTAACAGCCCAATCCTATAGGCTAGGCCCGCTGTACAGTGACACTGTATGGTGTCATAAAAGCCATTTTGATCGTGTGTGTTGCTGCGTGCTTCCAGGTCGCCACCAGAGTAGCACCCCATGCAGCCGTGGTGGGGAGAGGTTCCACCAGTCCCGATATGTTGGGTGTGTGTGTTCTGTGGGCAGGGGATGGCAATCCTGAGCAGACTGAGAGGAGTGTGGGAGGTTTGTTGGAGGCGGAAGGGTGTATTCCAGTGCAAGCAATGTGTGCCAGGATGCTATCCCTTTGGAGCCTCACAACACCCCCCCCCCCACTTTCTCTCCTTGGACTTGAGTCAACTGCATGGTTGGCACAGGCTCGAAGAGACCCGTAGGTGATTGAGGGGCTTATGGTGGGGTAAGGGAAAGTATTCTCCCTTGCCTCTCCCAAGCCTCCAGATTGGCCATCTCCACCATAGCATATAACGTTGCCTATTTTGGCACACCTGCATGCAATAGCGGGGGGGGGGGGGAGAGGATAGGATTGGGTTGTAAAGCAGATACCTAAAAAGACATACCTAAAAAGGTTATGTGTGAGAGTGACTATATGTACCATATTGGTACCCTCATCAGGTCAGAGCACCATGAGTGGTTGCAGCTTCTATGCTGAGTGTACTTTTGGTGGCAAACCTAGGTTACAGTGTAAATAGTACAGGAGTTAATGCGGTGTGAAGAGTTACATTGTGTTTATTAAACTTTAAGTAACAGCTGCCTGAACTAGTTGTGTGAACACAACAGGGAGCACGAACTACTCATGTATTTCATAGAATGTCTGTAGCACTACAGAGAACGTGTTGCTCTGCAGGACACAGAGCCAAGGACCCTAGAATACAATCCTCACGTTATGTTGGATGCAATATTCCTGGGGTAAAACCATGATGAACTCTTGTTCTTCAAGCAAGTGGAAACAGCCACACAGTATGACACACTCTCCCCAATACTTAGTGTTGTGTGTATTCATATCTATGAATGTGGCCTAAGAGGGAGGTATCGTATCGGAACCATAGACTACGTTTTGAAGGAAAGAGAAGGAATCTGTTGATAGCGCTTTATGGGTTTCCTCCATATTCCTGGAGAGGAGCTGGATGCTGTTGCTGCACTCTAATGTACATACACCTGAGAGGAAGCCCTTTTGAACAGAGTGGAACTTATTTCTGAACAGAGTTCCACGGTGTGTTGTACCCAGGCACAGTGAATTAATGGTACACTAACTCCAGTCCTTAAGTACATGATTCCAGCCTCCAGACGACCCTCTTGAACTAAGAGAACTCCTGTGTGAAGAGCCCTACCACCAGGGAACTGCAGCACAGCACCCTGTGTGAATTATATCAATCAATTTAGTGACACCCCCTGCGTGGAACTTGAATCAAGTTCCCTTGATTTAAGGGATTCAACAACAGGCATAGAAGCCAGAGGCGTAAGAATCTGGTGACAGATTCTCGTTTCCTGACCTTTTCCCAGGGGTTTCTTATACTTTAGGATTTGTCTTCCTTCCATTCCGGAACACCCACCTTCGCCTGAGTAATTTCCTTCATTCTTCGTGTGCAGCTCTCTCCACCTCCGCCGCTCCCCTTCCAAGAAGGAACCGCAAACAGTGATCCAACCACCCCTGGAAAGGAGAAGAGAGAGAGAGCGCGCGAACGGGAATTACCCTAAACTTCATTCCTTCATTCTGTCTTTCAACAGATTCTGTGTGCCGAGGGGAGGAGCCAGGGCTACTACCCAAACCTGCTTGTCGTCCAATCGGAAAGATGGTTCCCGGTCTTGCTGAGGCGAGATCCAAGCTTCCCGAAGCTCAGCAGGAGAGAGAAGGGGCGGGAGTTTTTCGCGGGCGCAAGAAGAGGCTCCTGAACTTTTCTCAGAGTCGGAGTCAGCCTGTCTGTCTCTGTGGTCTGGCGAGACCATTGTAGCAGTAGCGACTACAGCAAGAAGCGAACGCGAACGGCGCTGCCCCAACATGGGCCTCTGGGAGCTGCTGCCCTTTCCCACTTACGGGCTGGTGATCGCTGCTGCCCTGACGCTCTGGGCGTTGTGTGCCTCCTGCAAGAGGAGAAGGTAAGGGGGGGGGGGAAACCACCTCTGGCTGGCTGGCTGGCTGGCAGGCACTCTCCAGGCTGGCTGCTGCGGCCGACGGGGACCGGCGGGGTGAGAACGATGAGGAGACTACAGGGAGAAAGCAAACTTTTGTCACCGCTTCTCTGTTGAGCTCCCACACTCGAGGAAAGTCGACTCTAATGCAGGCAGGCAGGGGTTAACTTCTTGAATGAAGAAAAAGAGCCTTGTGGCCCCTTAAGCCTTGTTCTGGAGGGCTTAAAGCTCGATTTGAAGGCTACAGTCTGAAGCACGCTTACTAGGGAGTAGTAAGACCCACTGAAGACGGGGGTTGCATTGCATTGCACAGTTTTAAGGTGTCACGAGACTTGCTCTGTTTCTTGCAGTTGCGCCTATAACAGACTGACCCAGCTCTCTCTACTATGACATTTCTTTTCTTAGAGGTGCTGAGATGCATCAAGGCTGCCTTGAAGCCCTGTTGTGGCAGGCAGCAGTGCATGTTTCAAGGCAGGCCTGGCTCGAGACCTCCTGGCTGGCGCCTTAGGTGATGATATGCCAAATGTTGCCCTCCCCCTTACCTGGCACTGTGCCACCTCTTCGACTCCCATTTCCTGGATTGGAAAAGGAAGAGGGGGGGGAGAGGAGTGGAAGAGAGGAGAGCATTGGGTGCTGTGTTGCCCCCTCTCTCATTCCCTTCATACTTCCTCTTCTGCTCCCTCCCCTTTTGCCTTTTCCAATAGAGGAGGAGCAGTGGATGTATGTTTGCAGACCGAGGTGACCACCTCAGCTGGTCGTGTGAATGGGCTGGCTGAAAACACTTTTTCTGGCCTTTTTCCACTATGGAATCATGAATTGTCTCCCCAAAGTCAATTTCTCTTGCAAGTTCACACTCAATAGACAGAATAGCTAGGTAGCTTACCTGTTCTTGCCCCATCATTTAACCCCCAAAGTTCTATAATTTAGAAGCATATTTATAATGTAGCTTCAATTTTTTCCACCTGTTGATGGGGTTGCAGGTTGGACCAAGCCCCCATTGATCTCTGGCCCTGGTAAAGTATACCCTCTCCCACCCCCATTTTTAGAACCTGACAGCACCCCTCCTTCCCGGATTGACTCTGGTTGGAAGGGGTGGGTATACTTTCTTGGAGGTTTGCAGCAACTTGTGTTCTCAGCATCAGCTAATGTTGGGAAGCAGGGAGGAGAAAGAGGCAACAGGAGTGTGAAGCTCAGTGGATTGGCTGGTGGACAATTAATCACATTTGTGAGAGGTAGAAATGTCCTGTACAGGTTTGTCAGACCACTGGTTCTTGGGCTAAAGAATGGGTTAAAATTAGCTGCAGTTCCATAGAAGTATATGGGGGCAAAGCAGTGGTTCTTGCAGCTCAGTAGCCTGTTTCCAGCAGTGGCCAAGTTAAATCAATGCAGGATATGACTAGACTAGAGGATTCCATTGCTTCCTGTGCCATGCTGGTTATAGGCATGTTAGTGAATTATTCACTTGCATCTTGATTACAGTAATCCCTCCAATAATGCTGCTTACTTTAGTGCTGTTTTGTTACAGTACTCTTTGTCCTAGATTGATAACTTATTATAGTTGTCAAGAGGAGTAGCACATTCTGGCCAATCAGCACCAGCATCCTTCAGTGAGACTCCTTTAGCGCTGTTTCAGGCAGTTCTTAGCTTCCAAGGACCAGATCCCCAGTGTTATTGGAGGTATTACTGTATTGTCTTACTTTTGGGCACAAAGGCCCTTTAGAGTAAAGCATACATACAAAACCTAATCAGAAAATAATGATACATAAACATATTAATGCCAAATGCAATTTTTAAGCTAACAGAATTTTAAAAGTGGCGTAAACGTACTAAAACCAATCAATAAAAACCAATAAAAGCAATTTTTAGCAATAAAAAGCTTGGTGGAAAAGAGACATTTTCAGTTGCTGCTGAAGACTGACAATTAAACATATCTATTGGATCTCACTATGGAGGCCATTCCAGAGTGCTGATAAAGCTTAGTGCCTACTAGAAGTCAGTCTAATTGCTCGTTAGCTGAATAACAAACTTTCCAGGATAGATGGATCTTTGCTAAAACCTTTGAATTGTTCAGAGACTGGTGCCCTCATCTTGAATGGATTCTTGTTTCCTATTTTATAGCTATCATATTAGTGACAACATGCTTGTTCAAGTGAAAGAATGATGTATCTAATGGGCAGTGCTGACAACCAGGTGGTTGGGGAGACTCTAGGGTCGTGATGCCGAATCTATGACACGCGTGTCACTGGTGACATGCCAAATGCGCGGGGTCATTTTGGGTGACATGCCAGTGTTTCCCCCAGGGCCCCGACGCACCTTACATTTTTGCAAACGTTTTACAGGCGTGTCTTGAACATTTAAGGCAGAGATTTTAGCAGACCTCTTTCAAATTATCATCTAGTAAAACTCAGCAACAAAAAAGTCACTAATTGATGTTAAATAAAATGCAATGTGTTCTATAGTTGTTTTCAGTTCAGTTCAAAATTACTATTAAAAGTAGCAATAGTCAAAGTACTATCAAAAGTGGGGGGGGGGCCGACACACCAGCAGAGTCAAGTTAGGCATTTTCAAAAATTTTGACACATGAAGTCCAAAAGGTTCGCCATCAGTGCTCTAGGGCAAAGCCTTGCACTAGGCTCCCCATGGCACTCTCACCCATCCCCCTGATGGCTTGTCCAGTACTGAAGGTTCAGGGGTCAGCCTTGCTGGGTGGGCCCTTGGCCACTGCCCAAACTGGCCAGCCCCTGTAGCCACCCCTGCTAATAGGTACAGGTGGCCCCCCGTATCCACGGATTCGCTATCCACTGTTTCAGTTATCCATGGATCGTGGGGACCCCCCCCCCCCCAGGCTGTTACTTTTTTCCCAGTAAGCTCTGTTTCTTCCTTAAAGAAACAGGAGAAGTAGCCTCTGGCTGCTTATTGCAGGCAAGTAGAACGAGACTAAGTCCTAGAGAGACTCTGCAAGGTTAACAGAAACCTTGCAGAGCCTCTCTAGGACTTAGTCTTGTTCTACTCGCCTGCAATGGAGGCTGCATCTCTGTTTTAAGGAAGAAACAAAGCTTGCTGAAAGAAAAATTAGAGCTGGGGGGCGCGCGCACGCCTGCCAGCAGGGGAGGCAGGGCGGGGGGCCCTCAGGAAACCATGGAGAGGGGGTGTTTGCTCTTATCCACAGTTTCAAGTTTCCACGGAGGGGCCTGGAACATATCCCCAGCGGATATGGGGGGAGTACTGTATATCTTTTCAGTTTCAGTCATTGCTGTCTTCCCATCACACAATTGCAAATGTTTGTGTAAAAGCTGGCAAGTGTAGGCCTGTTCTAGGCTCAGCCTTGAGGTGGAATGTACAAGTGGTGTCAGTTCTGCAGGATTTAGGATTGTTGTGTAAGATAACGCTGACATCAAAGAGAGAGGGTTGCCTACACCTGGCCTCCAAGAGACCATTTCTCTGAACTAGGATATGTCTTCTGAAAGACATTGTTTTAGAACGCCTCCTTGGCATGGCTGCATTGGTGGGGGAGGGGATTAGGTAGGATTGGGCTGTTAATCAAACATCAAAAGAAGCAGCAGCACTACAACCAATGCAGAGAAATCCAAAAAGTAGGCGGAAGCATCTACAACTCGGTTGAACTGTGAGTTCGCTCTCTCCCAGTCTTTGAAGAACATTTTTCATGCTAGTTTCATTTATAAAAGTTTGGTAGAGTCAGATGTAGGTAGCGGCTGTCAGTTTGTGTACCGTATCTGTACAAAACCTACATTTTCAACCCTCTCACCTTGTTTTTGACAACTTATCAATGTGATTGTGTGGACAAATGGCTTTTGATGGTTTTCTTTACAAAGGCTAGCACTTTATGTTTTGAGTACATAGGCATTTTTGGAATTTTGCAGAACTTCTGATTTCATTTCAAGTTCTGGAAACGTGTTGAATGTAATACTTTATTCAAGATGATAGAATAAAATTTGCCAGAACTTCCCTGCCCTATGCTTTAATGCATCAGGCATGGTCAACATATGGTAACCCAATTTAGCAAACTGACATACTAAGTAGGCCTTATCTTTGTTGACTATTAATATTTATATACTGCTTTTAAATGAAGTGGTTTACATAGCTACATGAATGGTCCCCCTAGACCAGGGGTTCTCAACCCCTTCCCAGCCGAGTACCACCTCCAGCGCCACTCTCCTGCTGTGTACCACTGGAAGTGACTGGTAATGACATCATCACTTGTTACCTTTAGGATTTTGGAGGCCAGAAAATGCAGGTAGGAGGCTCTGGGCGGGTGGGAGGGCCCTTCTCAGCATTCCCAAGAGGCTCAGCCAAAGACAGGAACCTCTTGGGAGCAAACACCTCCCCCCGACAGCGCCACGTCAGAGCGGGGGTTTGGTGGTCCAAGTACCACCGGCAATTAGCCGAAGTGCCACTGGTGGTACTAGTACCGCTGGTTGAGAACCCCTGCCCTAGAGGGCTCACAGTCTAAAAAGATGCAGAAGAAACAGCCACAAGAAAAGGGGCTGTGCTGGGGTGAATAGAGACACCCTCCTCCTTCCTTGGAGGAGGAACACCATTGTAAAAGTCTCTCTTTGTCCAGTTGAACATGTTTCTCATGTTCTGTTTTAAAACTTGTGCAACTATTTCAAGTCAACAAACCCATTTGCAACTCCTTTAGAACAGTTTTGGCTGTTCAGGGTGCCACATTACAGAAGTAATGACCTCCTGGCCACTTGGAAACAGCCCTCTTTAGCAAACTGCCGATTTCTTTGGTTGCTTTTCCTTCTTTCCTTTTAGTGCATATCACTGGGGAATTAAAAAAAATATCTTGGAATGCTTCCGAAACAGATCCTATTTCTTCCAAGAACACAGTGCTCTTCTCTCTCCCCCCCCCCATGGGTAATCCAATCAATAACAAGAGTTATGGCTATGTTGCCAATAAAACTTTGTGTATTATCCTGAAATAAACTATGTTGGTGTTCTATTAACATCAGTTTTCTCACGCAAGCTCTTTCACGAGCCTGCCTTTCAGCACGTGATCAGGTTTTGCAATTGACTATAGTATCCACAGAATTTTCACATTAGTGGAGCACCAATGGGAGTTTCCTCCCTGGACCAATAGCAGCTTTTTTGGGGGGGGGGGAAAGACCATTGATATTGTAGAATATGGGAAAGTGTTAAAATATCCCCTCCCTTACGGCCTTGATCCTGATTGCACTCCTATGACTGCTATTCAGGGAAAATATTTTTAAAAGCTTATATACAGTACTGTCCTCACAAGAGCCAAGGCTGTGCACAACAAAATATGACAATAAAAAAAACTTAAATATAATGATCATCCTAATCAAAACAAATACAAATCATAAATAACTAAAAAATAAAACAAGTTCAGCAATAACAAAAGCAGCACTAACCTGTGCTTCTCAACTGGCCATGTTTTGGCCATCTTCCTGAAGACGTACAATATAGGTACCTGTCTGGTCTGCAGCGGGAGGGCATTCCAAAGATCTGGTACTACCACTGAAAAGTCCCTGTCTCTTGTGGATGCCTGTTGACCTGCTGAGGAATCAGGAGCACAAAGCAGGGCCTCAAGATGATCTGAGCATGGGGCATGGGTGAGCATGCATGGGAGAAGATGGTTCTTCAAGTACCCTGGTTCCAAACATTTTAGGCCTTTAAAAGTAAGAACCATTATGAGTTTTACATTGTGGTACTAAAATGGCTAAAGTACACCTCTCTTGATTGAAATAGAATTGGAGATGCCCCCCTAGAAGCCTGGTGGTGCTTTTCAGGGTATATTTAGGGTATATGTCTCCCTCAATACACCCTCTTCATGTGAACAGTGCAATGGCACTGTTGGTTAGCATTAAGTGGCCTGAGATGTCCAGCTTTGTCATGTGAGAAAAACCTGGCCAGAGTACAGCTTTGGAGAATGGTCTTGGCAGTCTTCTTTAAGATTCAATGCTGTAGTCGGAAGAGCAAGAAAAAAACAGTCAAGGAAGCCCTGACTCCTCTTGTTTGCAGAGTTGGGATTCTGACTTGTGCCAGATTGCTGGCAGGCTTGAACTAGGTCACCAGTGCTTCAAGCCAAGCATGGGAGGGATTATATTTCCTGACCTCCACCAAACTGAGAACATCTTGGCCATACCAATCTTTTCTCTTGTCAGTGTGATTGTGTGGACAAATGGCTACTAGCCAGCCTTTCCTCTGAATCTAGAACAGGTGGGAGGAACTAGTCTGTCCTACCAGCTGTACAGCAGCCCTGGGCTCTATCTACCTCCCTGTACTTGGTCCAGATCAGAAGCTTAAACCAGATCAGAATATTTTAAGTACAGTATTTGAAGGGAACAAGGTGCTTCCTTTGCTAAAGGTAAAGGTTCCCCTTGCTCAAAAGCCAGTCCTGTACAACTCTGGGGGTGCGGTGCTCATCTTCGTTTCAAAGCCGAAGAGCCAGTGATGTCCAAAAGATGCTTCCATAGTCATGTGGCCAACATAGTTCAACGCCAAGGCACATGGAACACTTGTTACCTTCCTGCTGTGATGGTACCTATTAATATGTATTTGCAATTTCTTGCTTTCGAACTGCTAGGTTGGCAGAATTGCTATAGACTACCTGGAAGGACAGGTACTGAGGCTGAAGCTCAAATATTTTGGCCACCTAATGCAAAGAGAGGACTCTCTGGAGAAGACTCTGATGCTGGGAAAGATTGAAGGCAATAGGCGAAGGGGAAGGCAAAGGATGAGATGGTTAGACAGCATCACCGAGGCAACGAACTTGAAAATGAGCGAACTCAGGAAGATAGTGGAGGACAGGAAGGCCTGGCGGGATATGGTTCATGGGATCACAAAGGGTCGGACACGACTTAACGACTGAACAACAACAACTAGAGGATAACATTTGTGTAGTGCTTTCAGAGTGTGCAAAATGCTTCACATACATTATTTTAATACAATCCTTATAACAACCCTGTAAAATAAGAGGGTGTGGTTATTCCCATATTGCTGGGAGGTTGGGAGAGAGTAACTTGCCTAAGGGTACCCAATAAGCTCATGGCAGAGGCAAGATTTGAACAGGGGAGTCTTGATTCATAGCTCAGTCTCTTAGCCACTGCACTAAACCAGGAATGATGCTAGACCTCAGCAGTGGTTCAAGGAGATGAGTTAGAATAGGGTGATGGAAAGAGCTGGACATGAAGCAACAGTGGTGAAAAATCCATGACACATTTGACTGAACGTGGACTGGATTCTGTTTTAAGGACTACTCCATGGCAGTGATGGTAACAAAGAAAGTGTACTTCTCTGTCACTGTCACATCTGCTCAGAACCTGCTGGCAGAGATTTTTCATGTCATCAGAGGCCTGTTGCATCTGGGCCCTTGAGATGAGGTGGATTTGTCGATTGCCCACTGTGACCAGTTTGCAAGGCATTTTGTGTATAAAATTGCTCACAGTCATCATTACTTGAATGCTGATTGTGTGGTACCAGTTGATATCCCCACTGCAACTGCTTGTCCCATTTTCTCTTATTCTTTTCAGCTTGTTGAGCCTGAGGATGCGGACAGGATCCTTGGAAGTATGCAATTGTCTGCATGCAGCCTCAACACTTCCCTGTCCTGGCTTGTGAAGGCAGCCAGATGGGGGTGATAGTGGCCCAGTCCCTGCTTAAAAAGCCTTCCCTCAACCCCCACATTTTAGATCACTATTGGCCTGTCTCATATTTGCATTTTGGACAAGGTGCTAAAGTGAGTGTGGTAGTGACCTAACTCCAGGAATTCCTGGATGAAATCGATTATTTAGATCTTTTTCAGTCTGGCTGTGTTTTGGGATGGAAACAGTCTTGGTTGCCCTGGTGGATGACTTATGCCAGGAACTGAACAGGGTTGGCCCTCTCAGTGGCCTTTGATACCATTGATCCTGGTATCTTTCTGGATTGCTTTGCTGGGGCAGGACTAGGGGGCACAGTTTTGTGATGGCTCTGGTCCTGGAGGGTGGATTCCAGAAGATGGTGCTTGGGGACTCCTGTTTGATGCCTTGACTATTGGACTATGTATCCTGCATGTTTCAACAACTACATGAAACTGGTGGGGGAGGCCATCCAGGAGTGTCATCCATATGTGGATGACACTCGACTCTACCTCTTGTTTCATTTCTAGTTGAGGAGGCTGTAGACAAATCTTGTTGCATGGAGGCAGTACCATGAAGGAGCTTGGGGTGTTTTCACTCTTGACTCTTATAGGCTTCATACTATGACACCATACTTGCTCACATGGTTGCTTCAGTGACATCGAATGGCCTACTATTATGTTCCCTGAATGGCCTGGGAGATGCTACAGTACATTTTCCTTCTGGGTTGCCCCAAGTACTATCAGAAGCCTGGAGTCGTGTGGCTCCTATCCACACTGGCATCACCTCTCTAAAAACTGGAGGGATCCCTCATGTGGAAAGGAACTGCACAATGGTGCAAAAGGGTGGTGGTGGTGGTGGTGATGATGATGATGATGATGATGTCTTTAGTGTTCTGCCCAAGAGAGCCTGGATGTAAACTCACAAGTCCCTGGAATGCTCTTCCTCTTCCAGCAGCAGCGATAATAGCCAGTGGTGACCCTGGGAAAAAGTACTGCAGAGAGAGGGGCTGGGCTGGGCTGGGTGGGGAACAGAGCTCAGTCCTAGATGTGATAGTTCCTGCCCAGGAGGCAAGCAGATGCTAACTGCCTGGTTCTTCTGGAATACCCCTCCTCCTCCAGCAACTGCCAATGGCAACAATTTTGTAGGAGGAGATGGTCCCAAGTTCAACTCTTCTCACATGTTTACTCAATCAGCCTGTCAAACCACTGTTACATGTTTTGGACAGTATTTTTCCAGCGAGTACATAAACATGTGGATAATTTATTTATAGTCTTAATCTTCTTGTAAGGCGGATAACCACATTGTGTGTCTGTGTTTTGTTTTGTACAGTAGTGCCAAGGTCTCTGAAAATCAAATCTATGAATATATAACCATTTTGGGAAGGTATTAGTGTGAGTTAGATAAACCATTGCCTCATTCTGGTTTAGTGCACACATTTGAAAATCCTGTTTATATATTTTTGCACTCCTTGGAGAGTGTCTGGATTATTTGTCTTCCTTCAGAGCCAGGAACACTTCCGCTGTGTGTTACCTTAAAATTGTGTGTTTCATCTTCAGAGACGCAGAAGGGCCATTTAGAGAAAAGATGTAAGTGGCAAAATGTCTCATTCTATATCTAAAGGGTTGCTGGATGAGTTTAATTGGAATGAAAATGGCAAGAAGGTTTTAGTGGCTTATAAAAATGTTAACTGCACAAGAGAAGGTGTTGTTTTGAAAACACTAGGTTATAGTGCCATTCCATAGTAATGTACCCTACTTAATGCCTTTTCGTGATCATACTCATTTGGTAGCTTATTGCGTTCAGTGTTAGCTTGTTTGTGCTCAAGAGAGAGAGAGATCTCTGTCAGAACTCCTACCTGGAGGCTATGGGTAGTGGTGGCACACTTGTGGTTATAATTTATTGTTTCAGAGGAGGCCCTGATGACTCCTGCCTTTTGGGAAAGAGTGGGCAGAGACCAAGAATATTTAGATTTCCAGCCTAATATATTTGTCTACTATGCTTGTCTTTGTCATAATTCTTTCAGGTAGATTTGTATTTGTGTTTTGGGTGGTGACTTGAAGGTTAGAGGAGGTTCACTTGCCCAAGGTCACCAGAGGTAAACCAATAATATTGTGACATAAGTTCTTACGTACACAGAAGTTCGTGCTCTCTGTCTCTGTCTCTGTCTCTGTCTCTGTCTCTGTCTCTGTCTCTGTCTCTGTCTCTGTCTCTGTCTCTGTCTCTGTCTCTCTGTCTCTGTCTCTGTCTCTGTCTCTGTCTCTGTCTCTGTCTCTGTCTCTGTCTCTGTCTCTGTCTCTCTCTCTCTGTGAGAAAGTACAGTAATACCTACCATCTGTGATGTACAAACCATCTTGATCTACTTTTGCTGATTATCCTAAATTCTCTATAAAACCAAAGTGCCTCCATAAAGAATCAAGGAGGCAGTGCTGTAAACCCTTGGAAATGTGTGTTTCCAAGTAATTTACACAAATGTCCTCTGGTATGGAAACAACTGGCTTAAGATGCTTGTCAAATGGAAATGAGCCTCTTGTCTGCAACAATTGTGCTCCTTATTTTAAGGACCCATCTGCCCTGTTGAAATTATTGTGCTCTGTAAAAAAACTCTTTAACCTTAGCCTGTCCAGTAAAAGCTAGTTTTAAAGGAAGTACTTCTAATTCACCTGACTGTGGGAATTTCTGAATGTGGATTGGGGCCAAAACTAGTTTTTTTGGTTTGGCCCATAGAGGCTGATTGGGCCAGTGCCCTAGAGGCTCGTTTCTGAAGATCTCTGAAAGAAGACTCCTGCTTAGCGAAGATGTTGGTGAGGTTCCCATCTGTTTGCTGTCTGAGGTCATATGGTAGTGATTAGCTAAGAATATATGACTTTTGTATGATGGTTGGTTCTATGAAGAGTGATTTAAAATTGAATGTTGTCATCACATTTTGATATATGTATTGTGTCTTCTGGTCTTTGGCTTTGTTTCACTTTTTATTGAATTTAAGTTTCGTTGAAGAAAAGCAATAACGTATGATTGGAAACAGACTATAGAACTGACTTGTACTGACATCTGTGTAAGACTGTATATAGATGTCAGTTTTTATTTTACCTTTTTCATTTCTTTTTCTATAGTTGCCTATATTCTGTATTCCTCTGTATTAATAACATTTCCTATATCTGAGTGTTCCCAGCTGGTATATTTCTGCAGATTCCAAATGCGCCTAGCTGTGTGGCAACATTACTGTCAACATTGAAAGGAGCGGGTAAAGGGACAGCTAGAGGGACCATGTGCTCAAAGAGGTGGGGGGGGGTCATAGGCTACTCTCAGACTTTGCTTTTAAAATTCTTAAAAGGGATTGGAGGGAAACTAGAAATCTTTAGGTGTGTTGGTGTCCTGGTTCCCATGATTTCATCCACCACCAATGCATGAATTTTGCCATGCTATTACTTTTGCCATGCTGTTACCATGCTATATACTTTTGCTTTCCAAGTCAGTGGAGTTTGTTCTTTTGCTACAATGTTTGGTCAGGGTGTAACGATTAAACTTAAAAAGGCTCTTACCTATCCAACTTTCCAGCGCTAATGCAGCCATGCCAACAGGGCATGCAGCCAGACAGTTTTCACCAGAAAAAAACACTTAAAAAAAAGTTAACGCTTTTATTCCACATCTGTGCATGTTTACTTGGAAGTAAGATCCATTGAATTGGAAACCTCTTCGTTTTTGGTACTAACATGTGCCTGTGTATTCTAAGTAGGACTGTCCTGAGTGATAACCACTTATTTGAGAGGGAGTCTTTCTCCAGTTGACCTCCTCCTATCTAGCTTCTTAGTGGAGGCAGTGATTTACCATTCCTACAATGCAATCCTGCGTAACAGACTGGCTGCGGTATCCTGAGCCCATTCCTGGGCCGTGCCGGTGCGGCCCGGGAACATGTCAGGTGAAGGGGACATTCTGAAACTCTGAAGGGGACGCTCTGAAGCTGATGTACATCCGAGGCAACGGGAAAAGGATGAACCAGACTGGAAAAGGGCCGAGGATATTGGTGGAGCGTGCTGCCGATATCCTCACCCTCTCCCTGCCCGGTTCATCCAGTGGTCCCCCTCCCTTGCCGCCCGGCCTACCTGGTCAGTGCAGGGCTTACCTGTATCAACAGGCACAAGGACAGTCTGCCGGGGGAGTGAGGGCTGCCAGCCTCTGCACTGGTGGCGTGGCCCTTACTCCCGAATCGTCGCAAACGCACTTTATGGCGCATTTGCAAAATTTTAGAGTGGCGGAACACGCGGTCTGCCGTTCTAAAGTTAAAGAGGATCAGGCTGCTAGTTATTCCCAGTTTCCCCCTATTTATTCCCTATTTAAAGGGTGAAGTGAGAGCAGGAAGGCGGTACCAGTCACTAACCGCTAGGAACTGTGCCCAGTCTGGCCTCATCTTCCCTTACAGTGCCTATATAGGTATAACACTTATTTATTTCCCTGAATATTTAAACCCAGTTTGTTTTTCATTTGCTAGTGTATCGTGCCATATGGTGCAAAGCTGTGTGTGATTTGATAAAAATATTTTAAGACCATAGATAGCTGGCAGTCAGTTCAGGAAGGGTGACACTTCTTGACCAAAGCATGTTTGGTTTTGATGCATCTTGTTGTTGTTGTGTATATTTTGAAATAACGAAAGTTTGTCAGAGACCTCCTGTCTTTCCTGATTTGTTAAAACATAATTGTTTTTCCTAGAAAAATTAAAATAGACTTACAGTATGAGAAAATTTATTGTGAGGAATTATTTTCAAACGAAAAGTGCTGCATCCAAATTACAGCTATGCTCTATGCCACTTCTTTAATGATTTTTATGCTTGATGTGCGCTCATGTGGTCGAATCCAGAAGCAGTAATGAACACAATAATGAAAATGAAGCACCCTCCTCAACCTCTTTGTGGATCTCAAGCAGCGTAGTTGCTGGTCTATGGAAAGGATTGCACTCACATGGTTACTGGAATAGCATGTCTTAACGTGCCATGCAAATGACTTGCTCTGTGAAGAATTTGTGTAGCCCTGGGCTGTTTGGCACTAAATATACAGTATATAAAAGTTAAAGGTATCCCCTGACAATTAAGTCCAGTCGTGTCCGACTCTAGGGTGTGGTGCTCATC
The DNA here is from genome assembly GCA_026170595.1 of Plestiodon gilberti rubricaudatus. Classification (NCBI taxonomy): domain Eukaryota; kingdom Metazoa; phylum Chordata; class Lepidosauria; order Squamata; family Scincidae; genus Plestiodon; species Plestiodon gilberti. Next base: position 38,241,772 of record JANXHW010000004.1, read on the forward strand.
TCCATTTCAAAGCCGAAGAGCCAGCGTTGTCCGAAGATGCCTCCGTGGTCATGTGGCCGGCATGACTCTCCTTGCAGCAGCGCGTAGCATGCAGCTGGAACACGGAGCGCTGTTTACCTTCCCGCAAGCGGTACCTATTTATCTACTCGCATTAACATGCTTTGGAACTGCTAGGTTGGCAGGAGCTGGCCAAGCAACGAGCGCTCACCCCGTCGCGGGAATTGAACTGCCGACCTTTCGATCAACAGCTTATGGTTCAGCGGTTTAACCCGCTGTGCCACCCGCTGGCCTATACAGTATATACACATGCACAAATAAAGTTGCATATGCTCAGTTAAGGTTCCTTTGTTTGGAGAGTTTTACTTTTGTGCTTTTCACTTTTGCATTTGCTGTGAGGACTTTGGCACAGGTCTGATTTGAAGGGGTTATAATGTTTTAATAGACCCTGGCTCAACCTGATGGACTTTCTCTGGTCTGATCCAGCACAGCGTCTCTTACGTCCTTTATCAGATTTTGGTACTTTCATGGTCGACAGGGCTATCGGCAGCAATTAACCTTGATGGCTAAGAATGAGACCTTCATGTTTTGAGGCAGTTTACCTCTGAATATTCAGAACTAGGGGCAGGGCAGGGCAATCTGTCTGCACCCTTTTACAAAGGAGGAGGAATGAACTGACAGTGGCTATTTAATTTGCTCCTTGCTTATAGCAACATCACAAATCTTTCATGTTCCACTAAGACCCCTCCCCCCCACACACCAATTTTTAAATTTATTATCTTACACAAGATTAAGGTATGTTCCAGGTGGAGCTTCGGCTGGGTGTCAATTATTCTTGAAGGTTTACTACATGACCCAATAGTTGGTGAGTGTTTTATTCCACTGAAAGCTTATAAGAACAGGCTACATGTCAAAATATTTATTACGGAATAAGAGGATTGCTGCAGAAGGTAGACTTTTGAGGACTTCTGGAGCAAACATATTTGTGTGCAATTGTCGACCACTGGACAGCAATATAATTTTATAATTATTGATGCTATAGATGTGGGTTTGTTTTTCTTCAGATTCCTTTAGGTTGCTTCCATGGTGGTCCTTGGTGTATGAATCCTGACAGAAAAACTTGCATAGTACACTTGCATAGTATGCTAATACATTATTGGAGGAACCATATGGGTGGCAGCCTTTATTCAGACTCTTCCTGGCATGGGAGCAAGAATGATGATTATGCCACTGATGTATGGAAAAGAGGTTCTAAGGTGGGTTTATATCTTCCATCTCCTGTACAAGACTAGCAACCCAATCCTATTGGGATTCAGCGCTGGCAGAACAAGTGTTCCACCAGCGCTAACTGCCTTATGGCAGTCATAACAGATATTCTGGCAGTGCATGGAGTTGCGTGCTGCTGGGGTGCCAGTGAGAAGGCCAGAGCCTTCCCACACATACCGCAGGAGCAGTAAAGACCCGCTGAGGCAGGTAGGATGGCAAGAGAGGCGGGAGGGGGTGGGGGAGGTGGAACAGGGGCAGGGGGAGGGCAGAATAAAGTGCTGATGGGGGGATGGCAGAACAGGGTGGGGTTGTGGGAAGGGGGCACGTTCAGTGGCAGCGGTGGCCACTGAATTCTAGCCCCTTTCCTGGACCCGATCCCATGGCATGGGTCCACACAGGCCTGTGCCAGTCAATTCACTAGCACATATTGGAGTAGACCCCTTAGCACTGCAGAGGCTTATGCCCAGGCAAGGGAACAAATCTTCCCTTACCCAGAGGAGACCTCCACAAGTCTCTGCGGGATACAGCAGTAGCCGTTGTGGCATTGCTGCACCAGTAGTGGGGGGGAGAATAGGATTGGGCCGTAAGTGAATTCATGGTAATAGCACTGAGCCTAACTTTCCCCAGGATTTTGTGTATGGAGAGCTTGCCTTTTTGCTAACAGTTCTGGAGACAGAACTGCATGCACAGTAGGAGTGACTGTGTGAAGTTTTCCCCAAATACTGAAATACAAGGAGCAGTTGTTGATCCAACAATACTCGAGAGATGCACTGCCAGTCACTTTGCGGACTGGAGTAGATGGATTGGAGTTGTCTAATACAAAAGGAATCCAGTTTACCAAAGGAAAGATTTAAAAGTATGGAGCAGAAATCCTGCAGCTTATATGTAGGATTGTGAAATGCTAAGCCTTGCAAAATGATTTTTTGGGACTGGTCTTACAATGCCAGCAACATTCTAAATTAAAATGGAGCTGCTGTTTAATTACAAATTATGGTCTGTATTTGTTCTTTTAAAATATTTTTAAAAGGATTTGCTAAGAAGTTCAATTGGGAATTACTGTAGTTCTTTCTGGAAATTCAGTAATGCTAAAATCAGTGTTATCCCATATAATAAATCTCTGAAGACAGTTACAGCCCAATCCTGTCTAACTCTGCGCCTTGTGATGCAGTGGGGCTGATGTAGCTGGGAGGTCTTGGGGGGGGGAAAGGAATGTTTGTTCCCTTTCCCCCGGGTTAAGTTCCAGCCGCCCTTATGGATCTCCTCGCATGCCAGCAAATTTGCTGGTGTACATTCGAGAGGCCCGTGTAAGGCCCAACAGACCCGAGAAGGGTGATAGGATATGGTGGAGGAGGCCGCCTCCTGATCCTTGCCCCTTCCCGGGCCCAATCCTCCAATCCCACCCCCCCAGAATGCCCTGTTCTGCCCCCTCCGCCCCTCTGACGCATGGTGGGTGCAGTTCCAGATCCGGGGCAGGGAGAGAGGCCTCTTTGCCAGCATGGACTCCTTGCTGGGTGATGCAGACATGCCTTACGGCACGTTTGTGACACCCTGGACCCACTGGTCCTGCTCTAGAGAGGATTGCGCTGTTAATCTACTAATGTCAGTTGCAGTGCAATCCTATGCTTATGTTCTCAGAAGTAAGCCCCATGAAGTTCAATGGGACTTGCTCTCAGGTAAGTGTGTATAGAATTGCAGCCCAAAGCTCCCTGAATGGTGATGGTAATTTTTTTAAAAACTTGGCTTGTTTGAGACTGGCTGTGTGTGCTCTGTCCATTCTCTTTTGTATTTAATGGCCTCTATAATATTTTCATTCAACCCATGAACCCATCAGCAATTTGTTTTTACAGGTTAATATACTTACAAATGATTTTCTAATAGAATATCCTCATCAGAGGGCAGATTTATTAACATCCCTCCTCCTCTTTTGATTGTCTTTTTTAATCCTAGCTACAAGTATAATTTACTTCTTCCTTGGTGAGTGCTTAGTCTGAAGGAGGCTGTCTTGCTTAAATACTTGAGCTTCGACAAATTTGCCTTGCTCTCCTGGGCAAGATATGTTAACTCCAAGTGTAGCTCTTTGTTTCCTGAGATGAACATGAATATGATAATCTGCTTCATCCAGGACCCTCTGGAGTTGAGACGCCACCACCCGCTCAATTACCTTGCCCCAAAACGGGAGGTTTGAGACTGGCCAGTAGTTGTCCATTATTGTGGAATCAAGGGAGGGCTTCTTCAGAAGGGGTCGAACCACCGCCCGCCTCAAAGCGAGCGGCAGCACCCCCTCCACCATAGAAGAGTTGACCACTCTCCCTGTCCACTCGCCCAGCCCCTCCCGGGCAGATCTGATTAGCCAAGAAGGGCAAGGGCCAAGCAGGCAGACAGTCGGCCTCACACTCCAAAGGAGCCTGTCCACATCCTCAGGCTGTACAAGCTGAAAAGAATCCCACAACACCGGACCAGCAGGTGCCAAGGGGACATCCTCAGATATTGTCAATAAGGCATCCAAGTCATGGTGAATCCGATCGATTTTATCTGCGAAATGTTTAGCAAACATGTCACAGCGGGCCACCGTGTGTTCCTCCTGATCTGTTGGAGGGCTCTGATGGAGGAGGCCTCGCACCACACGATACAGCTCCGCTGGACAATTGCCTGCAGACGCAATGGTAGCAGAGAAGAAATTTCTCTTCGCTGCTATCACCGCCACGGAGTAGGCTCTATAATGGATCCTACTCTGTGTCCGGTCGGACTTGGCACGGGTTTTCTGCCAATGTCGCTCAAGACATCTACCCCGTCGCTTCATCATTTGCAGCTCCTCAGTAAACCAAGGAGCCTCTCTGAGTCTGCGGTGTGGCAAAGGTCGCTCAGGAGGTCAACCAGAGCCTCAGACGAGTCGCCAATCTTGGCAGTGGGAAAGCCCCCCAGAGCCCTCAGGAAACCTGGATCCATTAGCCTCTGGGGGCGGACCATAGAATGCGGTCTCCCGTCTTTGCGGAGGAAGGAAGCAGCAACAAGCCTAAACCTTACCAGAAAATGATCTGTCCATGACAACGGAGTGATGTTAATCTCTTCCACATCCAGATCACCGCCCCCTTTCTCAGCTGTAAACACCAGGTCCAATACATGTCCCACCTCATGTGTCGGGGCCAAGATCTTCTGGGACAGGCCCATGAAGTCCTGAGCCGCACCAATGAACGTTAAAGTCCCCCAGCACTAATAGGCGGGGGGACTCCAATGCCACCACCGAGATCACCCCTGTCAGGGAGACTGTTGGGCAGCAAGGCGGGTGGTACACCAACAGAATCCCAATCCTGTCCGGCCCTCTCAATACAACATGGAGACATTCAAACCCAGTGAACTGCTGAACGGGGCACCTGGTAAGGGAGATGGATTCACGATAGACCATCACAACTCCTCCTCCCCAGATCAATAAGATAGTGTTACTCAAAGTGTGCTTCTAGGAGCCCCGGGGCTCCAGAAGCACACCGTAAGTGGCTGTCATTTTCCTTTTACCAAATTTGCTCATCTGTCCCTCTGGCTTCTCCTTCCTCATTCCCTGCCTTTTTTGGCTCTTTGCCAGTATTGGGTGTTGGGCTCAGTGCTGTGCCAATCCAGGCATGCTCTGGGGCTCTGCAAAACTTGGGGTGCTCTGGGGCTCCCCAAGACTCAGTGCATGTGCTAGAATGACTCTAGAGACCAAAAAGTTTAAGAACTGCTGTGGTGAGATCTTATTTTAGAAGATAGCTTTTGGGAACCCCTGGCCAACCTAAGTATCCCTCTATTAATTTAACAGCAAGTTATTTTATTTTTTTATTTTATTTTTCACATTTTTATACCGCCCTTCCTCCAAGGAGCTCAGGGTGGTGTACATATTTCCTCTCCCTCCTTTTTTGTCCTCACAACAACCCTGTGAGGTAGGTGGGGCTGAGAGATAGTGACTGGCCCAAGGTCACCCAGGAAGCTTCGTGGCTGAGCGGGGATTTGAACCTGGATCTTCCAGGTCTAAGTCCGACTCCCAAACCACTACACCATCCTTTGAGGGGGTAACAGTGATGAAGGTTTGACTGGAGAGATAGTTGCTCTCAGTGCTGGAGGCAGGGAGAATCAACCACTGGAAAATAAGTTTAGAAAAATAGTATTTCATCTATATGAACATTGTCATTGACTTGAATTTGTGTCTCCAGCTACTGTACAAAGCTGCATCCCCAGTGTGATGACGCTCCCTATTGTATGAGTAATCAAGAATGGCAGAAAGTTGCAGAACCTGAGAGTTGTGGATTCTTCTTGTGTAGGACTCAGGGTGATGATGAGTCAGAAGAACGATGCAACTGCCTAGAACTTGGAATTTCCACTGTGTTTCTCTTTCACAACCCAGCAGGCTTCACTTCTTGCAGGAATACGAGAAGCATAAAATTTCTGTTGAAATGATTATTCTGTTCTAGGCAATTTGGTGTTCTGGTACATTTTTCCCAAAAAGGGGAAAAAAAGCCAAATCTCATAACAAAGCTATTTTTGTTAATTCCCTTTAGGATAAAAAGTCACGCAGTGCATATCTTGAAAACATAATTGCTTTCTGATTTGTAGCAGCCGCTGCAAACAAAAGGATATTTCACATTACAAATTCTGGGCAGACAGTCAGATTTTGAACTTTGGAACGCTGCAGCTTCTCTAACCACTTTTCCCAGAGGACCAGTGTGGGGATGGTTGCTTTAAAAAAAAATGCAGCATATTGTGCAAATGAGGAAAATAATGTCGTATTTGGAAAGTTTTATCAATTGCTTAGTAGCCAGAACAGTTGCTTTCAGATTGTGTAAGGCTGCAAGTCCAGGGTGCCCATGCCCCTTTCCATCTCCTTCAAGAGATTGCCCCACCATACTTACCTAGGGCACCTGTAAAGGAAGAGACAGGAAATGGAATCCATGGACAGTGGAGGTTGAATCTGGAACTTGGCTTGTGCCCATCTGGAGCCTTGCAAACTATACATGTGTAGATGGTGGCCAACATAAGGAATCTTGACTATACATTCTCTGGATATCACTTGCCTAGAGCTTCTTAAAACCTGGTGTTTGGTCTTGGAGGAAATGAGAGAGCAACGTGTGCTTTCACCTGGCTCAGAATAAACACTTTTAAGGGGCAGGTGTCGTTATAATCATAAGAAATGTTTTAACTGGCTCCCTGCAGTAACTTCAGGCTCATAGTGCATTCTTTCAAAGCTTTCAAAACTTTCTGCCCCGATTGCGGCACTGCTGCTGAAAACAGCACTATGTTCAGTTTTCCCCATCATATTGTTTAGTAAAGGAAATGCGTGATGTGACATTGTTATGAGTCTATCCCTATCTCTCCCCCCCCACCCCAGCAGCCAAAAATATGGAGTGGAAGTAAGGGAAACATCCAATATCCCCACGATGGGCAAAGAAAGGGAAACCGAAATGTGGAGTTGCTATTCTGAGCAGTCACCCCATGATCAGCATTATGACCAATTCTGCCTTGGTCACCCTGCCTTGTCTTCTCTTGTACCCTTGGTATGAGCTCCTTTACTTTTGGTCTCTATCACCTTTTCTTGTCTGTTGCTGTGGGTTTCCTTGTGAATTGAACCATTTCCCCCTGTTCATTTATCCAGTTGTGGCCCTCTCCTTCTTGTTTTCAACAAAGCTTTGCTTAGTCTTCTAATGGCCCAAACCAAATAGCATGGGCCGCTGCTGGAACTTGCGTTCTGATGGCAGAACGTGCTTTACAGCCATCGCAAATGGCCTGCTGGCGGCAAGGCCAGAGTGGCCCTATATGAAGTAGCAGCGGGAGACAGAGCGAGCACCTGTTGAACCAGGTAGGTCACGGGGGAGGCAGAATGGGGCAGGTGGGTGACTTGCGCTGGATCCTATCCTCTCCAATAGCAGCCAGCCCACCTCCTTTCTCTCCTCAGACTTGTGCCAGCTGAAGAGCTCTGAGGAGACCCATTAGCAGTTGAGGGACTTATGGGAAAGAGAGGGAAAATCTCCTCTCCCAAGCTTCCCGATCTGCCCCACCCACAGGATGTAGTGCAAGCCTTTTTGGCACGACTGTATCGGTGGGGGAAGGATAAGATTGGGCTGTAAGAGACCTTCAGTTGTTACCATTGTGAGATCCCCTGTAGCATGTCTCTTTTCCAGTGCCACAAACGTCATGTCAATAGCTTTGGATCATGTGAGAGGAGTCCATGATATGATTCCTACCACAGCAGCATCAACAGTCCTGAGCATTGGGGCAGATTTGCTATGAGGACTTATGGACACCTCCAACATGATTTAGACTAGAGCTTTTGAAACTACCCTCGTGGCACGGGAGGAAACCCATACTGCATTGGTTCCCTCACCCAGAAGGAATCCCAGAAGGGGTCCTGAGAATTGATCTACCTGCTCTCCTACTGCCAACTGACCCTCCCAACTCATCTTTGCAATTTACTGTCAATCCTTGACCTCTCTTTCCATTTGTGATCTATTTTATCTAATGAACATTGTCGTCCCTCTGAGCAGAGACCATGTCGCTTCTGCATTCTGTACAGCACCTAGCACACTCCTGGCACTATATAAATGGTGAACAGTAGCAGTGACAGCCATTTCTTGGATGAACGGCAGAGGGCAGTTTGTACAGGAATCCTCCCACTTGGAATTGTCCTGTCTCCAAGCATGACAACCTGAAGTCTATTTTGTCAGATTACAGTGATCTAAATCGGCAGCTATAATTTAAAAGGACATTGTCAACCCCTTTGAGGAGCTTAATGTCCATTTTGGAGCAATTGGAGGATATGAGTTATGACTATGGGAATTTAATTTCTCTGTTTAGATTGTAAAACCCATGACATAAAAAAACCCACCCTGAAGTGCTACTATAGAGTGAGAATTATTATCTCTCTGTTGAATTCTGTAACATGCAATAGTTCTTCCTGCCGAGAACTCTTATATCACTAATGGGTTGGAGTTGTATTCTGGAAAATCCTGATTGTTTGTTTAAATCTTAGCCACAGTCACAGAAAGGGTTTATCACTGCTGGGTCACCAGCCTGTCTATATACACACACAGAGGCATGCACACACATACATACCCTTGTACATATGCATATAAATTCAAAAGTCTATTTTGATGTTGAAGGAAGCCAGTGTATCTTTAATATGTACCTGCCTCCTGTAGTAATTGAAACAGTGTTTGTATTTCAGCTGGACAGAATACTTAACAAGTTCTGAAAACAGGCTCAAATCAATGTCACCTGTGATTAACTCAACAGGAAAAAAATGGTGGAGATTTAAAGGAGCATTCTTAATTTATCCACTTTCTCTCTCCCCCCCCCCTCCATACATGTGCACTGTGAAATCGCAAGGAGACAGTGCTGGTTTGAAGAATCTTGGCTTAGTCATGCAAACAGATCTACAGTGGTGTTCGTGGTATAAAGAAAAGTGTCCTGTTATATCCTTAGAGCCAGACTTTTTGCTAGTAATAATAACTGAGGAATAACAACTTTATGAAGTGTATCACTCGTATGTCCACCCATAAAGGTAAAGGTATCCCCTGACAATTAAGTCCAGTCGTGTCCAACTCTAGGGTGTGGTGCTCATCTCCATTTCAAAGCTGAAGAGCCAGCGTTGTCTGAAGACGCCTCCGTGGTCATGTGGCTGGCATGACCTTGCTGCAGCGCGTAGCATGCAGCTGGAACACGGAGCGCTGTTTACCTTCCCGCAAGCAGTACCTGTTTATCTACTCGCATTGACATGCTTTGGAACTGCTAGGTTGGCAGGAGCTGGCCAAGCAATGAGCGCTCACCCCGTCACGGGAATCGAACTGCCGACCTTTCGATCGACAGCTTATGGTTCAGCGGTTTAACCCACTGCGCCACCAAAGGTCATATTATTGATTCTGCTAGGTCTCTGAGCAACTTTGTTTAAAGAGACAAAAGTGTGTGTTTCAGAATTTCTTACCTTTGGAAAACATTGGCTGTCTGTATGTTTCCAAGTACAGTTCAAAGTAATAGCCTATAAAGTGCTAAATGGGTTGAGGCCTAGATATTTGAAGGTCCCACATGAATCTGCCCATCCTGTGAAGACATCTCAAGTGGCCCTGTTGTGGTTGCAATCATGTTTTGATGTTCGGTTGGTGGCAACTGCGGCAGGGCGCTCTTGGATGTGGTGACTGGTCTTTAGAGCTCTATTGCCCCTGCTGCTTGGGGGGTGGGGAAGTTACTGACAGCCCCATGTCTGTTGGCCTTCTATAAGAATCTTAAGACGTTTTTGTTTCATCTTGCTTTTGGTTAATGCTTTTCTGACTCTGTTTTGTGTTGACTTCTGTGCCTTGTTTGGTTAATAGGTATTTTGTTTCTTGTTTGATTTATGATTTTTTTAAAGTGTTATTTTACTTATCTACTGCAAGTTGCCTCAAGTGTTTGTAAAAGGGTGGAAAGGCAGGGTAAAAATGGTTTTAAAGAAATGAAATCATTGAGACTTCGGAGTAAATGTGTTAAGCACAGTTAGGGCATGTGAAGACGTTATTGTAGCACACTACTAGAACTGTAAGAAGCAATTTTGAAGGCAGGTATCTTTTCCCAGGGGGACACCCTTGCCCACGGGGACCAGCTATGTAGATTGCTAAATGCCGTCAATCATGTACACGGGGGGGGGGCAGCAGAGGGGAGTCAGCATAAGGTGAACCTTCCACATGGCTACTTCAAGGGTCAGGAGAACTATTTCCGATCTGCGAAACTAGAGCAATCTGTCTCTAGATACATACAGGCTATTTATAATTCAAGACCTGGTGCCCTCATGTGGACATTGAGATTTGAAAAGTAGAGGGTTCTGCACAGTTGATCAGGGTCTGTAGCAACAGTCATGACCTCTTATCGTTGCAGGAAAACTCCCCTGGGGTTAGAGCAACCTTCCCCCAGCCCCCTCATGAGTAGGCTTACCAGATTTTCCTGGTGTTCAACCAGTACACCCCCCCCAACTAATTAATTAAATAATTAAATAAATAAAATTTACTTCTTTATTTTTGGGGCGCAAAGCACGCCCACAATCTTTAATTCATTAATTATTTAAACCAATAAAATAAATAATTAATTAAAATACTAAGGGGTTGCAAAGTGCCCCTTTTGCCGCGCAAAGCACGTCCGCATTTTTTAATTATTTATTTTTTCCTAGTGAAATAATAAATTTAATTGACTTACCTTCTGAATCCCGACGTGCTGCTACTCCTCTTCTTCACTGCTCCGTCGACGAGAGCGGGCTCTGGGCGAGCGGCCGGCCGAGCACGGCGACGGAGGCACCGATCCGGGCGAGTGCGACCCTGCCCTCTCGCCTGGCCGCTCAGCCCACTCTCACCTGGGCGAGAGCGGGCTGAGCGGCCAGCCGAGCGCGGCTGTCACTGGCTTGCCCGGACTCTCACTGGCGAGCGGATGAGTGGGAGCTAGCGACAGCCTGCTCGGGGCCGTGTGAACCTCAGCGAGGCACGCGCAGCCCAGGCTGACTCTTGTCAGCCTACTCACCTGCTCGCCGCCACCACCGCTTCCATTTTGAAAATGGAAGAACTTACCCGCTTGCTGGCATCTTGGCTCGCAAAATCTCGCAAGATCCAAGATGTTGGCACTCAAATCTCGTGAGGACATGCCCTCACGAGATTTGGGCGCCCAAATCTTGGATCTCGCGAGATTTCGCGAGTCAAAATGGCGGCGCCCGGGTAAGTTATTCCATTTTCAAAATGGAGGTGGCGGCGGTGGAGCTTACCATCCGGCCCGGAAAACCTTCCGGGACTTTCCCGGTAAATGGAGGGCCATTTCCGGGACAGTCCCGGTTTTTCTGGGACGAATGGTAAGCCTACTCATGAGGATCGTGCCTGCATGCTTAATGTCCTTGATCGCGGAGGGCAACCTACAAGTGCTGGCCCTGGGATAGGGAGCTGCCCTTCAGGATGACTCCAGGGGCGGCCACCTCATTCTCGGAGAGCTTCTCCCACGTCCTTTTGCTTGCTGGCTCCCTGGAGTTGCTGCTTAACAAGTGTCTGGGCACAATCTTATCCAACTTATGCCACTGGCTAAGCTCTGCTCAATCCTATCCAACTTATTCCACCGGTGTAACCAGCTGTGCAGCGAGAATGGGAGGCCCCAGAATGGAAAGGGGATTCAAATCCCCTTTGAATTCCCCTTTTGGAGGGGATTTGAATCTCCTTTCCATTCTGGGGCCTCCCGTTCTCGCTGCACCGCTGGTTACACTGGTGGCATAAGTTGGATAGGATTGCGCTGTCTGTTTGGCAATGGCAGGAGAATGCCTTTTTGTGCCCACCAGAAAGATTGGGATGGGAGGAGAACTGAGTCGGAAATTTGAGCTGCTGTTCCTTTGCGTGAGGACATGGGGCTTCCTTTTTGCTGTCAAAAGGATCAAGAGGGGAAATTGGTCTGCCAGAGGCTAGGCATCCTGTGATTTAGGAACCCAGTTCACCCTCCTCTGTAGTTCCTTGTGGCAGCAAAGGAGCAGCCTTCCCCCCCCCAAAGGATCCATTTGGGTGGAGGGGAGAGATTAAACTGGGAGGAAACACAACCTGTAAGCTGAATTCCCCCCCCCCCCATGTAGCAGAGTCCATTCAGTGCAGAACTATAAAAGATGGCAGTGGGCACAACCTTGTTTAATGGGCAAAAGGCAGGATGTTTGAGGCAGACGTACCCTGCATTCTTAACTAGACTCTTTGTATCTAAGTAGTGCAGTCGTGTTGCATGCAAGGCAGTTTTTGTGGGCAACCCTGAATACACAGCACTGTGGATATTCTATATATTGAATAATTATTTTTTTTTTAACATTCTTACCTCTTCCAAAAAAGAAGAAAAGATAGGAATTGCAGTGGAAAGCCAACTCTATGATGTCACCACATATGGACAGAATTTTTAAATGTATTTTTAATTTTTAGCATCAAAAATGCTCCCTTTATCAGCTTGATGATGCGACGTCTTGAATAGTTGACTCTGGGGTTTTCACTAAACTGCCCATGAATGCTGAAACCATCTGTTTTTCTGGACGTTTGTCAGGGTGAGTGTGGCAGAGGCAGCTGTCTGAAAAGGGACGCTTTGGATGATGAACCAGACCATTGTTTCCGAGCGATTCTGTTGCATTCAGAGGCTCTACCCAAGCGTGCTATAGAGCAATCAAAATCAAACTATTGTTTGTACCGATCATATTGATCTGAAAAGAAGGTGGTGGGATGACCCCATTGTAGATGTAAAGACTTGTTCAGAGCAGCTGTATGCCGGCCAAGATGTAGCCACCGTAGGAAACGCACTTGGAAGCTAGAGGGCTCATGCACCCTACTGGGGGAAAAGAAAAGATCATGCCAGACTAAGCCTTAGAGCAAAAAATGAAGACACAAGTCTGTTGGCATTGCCAGGAGTTTGCTTTTGCAAAAAATGTTGACATTACAACTGTGTTCCCACTTATTAATCAATTAAAGTAGGTTGGTTTTGCGAAGTATAAACTGGAATTGTTCATAAACAGGATAATTGCTAAATATATTTGCTTGGACTTCTGAATGTCAGCAAAGTAGGGATTTGGGTAAGATAGGAAGATGACAGTTTTTTTTATTGTTTGTTAAGAATCATTTCCCCTAGTTTCATGCACAATTTAAAGATTTTCTGATTTAGTAATGATGGAAACAGAGCAACTGAATCAAAACATTGTGATGCTAGTTGCTCTATTCAATATGACTGTTTATATAAATAAAAATCTCATGAAAGATCATCTTCCGTGTACGTAATGAAGATTATAGATTTTAGTTCAGAATAAAGCTACATTTCATTCGTTAACATTTAAGCTTTTTCACTTGGCCTTGTCACTTCATTGCTTGCATACTAATATCTCCTCATATAAAATTTAATCTGTCGAACTAAATGAAGGAATTAGTATCTGAAAGACATCTTTCATTAAGCAATTAACGAATCTTTCTAACAAATCTACAAAAGCATATGTGTTTATATTTAATAAGTATTTGTATGATCAGCCAATTACTATACATGAGGATATCTTGTTTTATTTAGGTTTGAATATTTCAAATTCTAAGCTCAAATTCAAATGGCAGTAACAACTTGGTAGCGACGCCATAATTATCAACAGGTCTCATTAGAATGGGCTCCGTTTACCAGCCGCCTTTCAAATTTAAAAACACACACAACCCAAAGTGATAACTTGATTGTTTTCTCACAGATTTCTTGTAGCGGACCTTTCTTATTTGGAAAGGAAAACCACAAGCAGAGATTAGTGTGATACACTCCCATTTTCATTGTGGTTTTTCATATTTTTATACCACCCTTCCTCCAAGGAGCTCAGGGTGGTGTACATGGTTCCTTCCCTCCTTTTGTCCTCACAACAACCCTGTGAGGTAGGTTAGGCTGAGAGATGGTGACTGGCCCAAGGTCACCCAGGAAGTTTCATGGCTAAGCGGGGATTTGAACCTGGATCTTCCAGGTCTAAGTCCATCACCAGAACCACTACGCCATCCTGGCTTCTGATTGTTTATGTGATGTATCTTGACAATGTTGTTCTAGAAGAGGATGAGAGTTTCACTTGCTATGACAAGTGTGTTCCTGTTCTCTGCTGAGTGTGACGAGCCCCTGCCTTGCTTCCAGTCATGGAAGTCCAGAGGCCATTGGGGGTTGTTCCCACAGTTGCACAGGGATCACTGCCCTGGTTCCAGTGTTGGTAGACAGGCTGGGGATTGTTTGGCCACTGGACCAAGCTGGCAAGTCCTCTCACCCTTTGCAGCTCTGGAGCTTCTGTGACTAATGCACTGTCAGGGCGCTTAGAGCACCCTAGAAGTTCTGGGCCAAACCATCAACCCCCTGTCCTTTCCAGCTCCAAACATGAAGCTGGGGAGGGGAACAAGGTAGTTTGTTCCTAACCTCACATGGTGATACTGCGTAGTCGGGTTGGGGGGGGGAGAAGAAGTTTAGGTTTCTGGTGACCACAATTTGGGGTTGTCTACCAAGGCCTGACAAACTGCAGGCCACTGGTTAATGGAAAATCTTTCGGTAACCAAATAGAAGAACCCGTACAATTTAGCAAGCCATTTGGTACAAAATATGCAGCAGTAATTAGCTGCGCCTGGAAGCTACTGGGGTGCAGTTTTTGTTTGTTTCTAACATGGTCCAACTTCTGGCAAGAAACATTGCCAAACAAGAGGGGATACACTCTGCAAGCCAAATGACGCATTCATAAGGTCATCTGGCATGATCCTCTCTTGGGACTGTGAAATCTAAGGAAACATGTTATCACTTGTTTGAAGGCATTTACGCTTGTTTGACAGGGTGTCAGTTTCCCAACATGCCTCTGAGGGGTCCATATAAAATGTTTGTATCTGCTCTCCTGGCTACTCTATGCATTCGGAAAAATATTCATAGTACATAAGAACGTAAGAAGAGCCCTGCTGGCTCAGGCTAAAGGCCCATCTAGGCCAGCTTCCTGTATGTCACAGTGGCCCCACCAAATGCCTCGGGGAGCACACGAGTCAACAAGATACCTGTATCCTGTTGCCACTCACTTGCACCTGGCACAGAGAAAACCTACTTCTAAAACTAGGAGGTTGCTTATGGCTTGTAACCTGTGATGGTCTTTTCCTCCACTATCCAAACCCCTTTGAATCTATCCAAACACTGGATTTCTACAGTAGATTGCCTTGTTTTATCTTCACCAGCTTCTATATTTTGTTGAGAACTCTTTGTTTGTTTAGCTCCTTTCTGTCTCATGAACATGAGGCCCACAAATACAGTCACCAGGTTGTCTCAAGCATCCATGCATTTAATTTCTGGCATGCAACAAGAAATCATCCAGTATCCTCCAGCATAAGAGTATTAACTTGTTTAAAGCCACTTTCAACAAAAGGAAGTTGAATATGCATCTTTCAAAGTGGTGCCAGACTGTATTTTGTACTTAGATATGGCATCCATGTTGGGCATTGAGATATTGCTACAAGCGACCCTCTCAACCACTTCTTTCTCCCTGTAAAATCCCCTTGCCAGGCTGTGGGTATAAAAGGGGAACACTTTGTTGCTGCTCCTCCCTTCTAAATAGAAAGTATCTTTTCTTTAAAAGGTGGTAGATAAAGCTTGAGTACAAGTTGAAATGATTTGCTGTTCAAGAATTGTACACTACCAGCCAGCCTAATAAAACAAGCAACCACATTTCTAGTATCATATTTTCTCCTGTTTGGACTTTAGAAAAGCAAATGAGGCTTACAACCTGGTGCTGAGAATGAAACACAGAGTAGGCCTAATTGTACAAGAGTGCCAATCCTTATCAGGATATTACTCTAGTCACTACACCGTCCCATCTGGTTGCAGCTTCAGAAAATCTGGTGCAGATGGAATACTCATGCCCTGGAAACCGTATGGCTCACAAATTGGGAATGCACACTCCCCAGTCTTTTCTTCCCTCTCTAGAAATGTTTCCTTTCCCAGACTTCTTCCTGGTTTTATGCTACACAAGCAGTGATGCAAAGCATGGCTCCCTCCTAAACCAGATACTGAAGCCATGGTTTGAAGTGGTTTGCAAATCATGGTTTGAAGCAGAAGTCCCCAAACTCTCAGCTGCCAGGGCCACGTCACTCACAGCCTGATCCTGCGTAACGATGGCTAGCTGCAGTATCCAACGCCCTTTCCACGCCATGTCAATTAGCACTCCAAAAGATATTACAGCATCTAGATTTTTCAGCATTGCAGCATTGACTGGATAAAACAAAGGTACCTAGTCTGCTTGGGGGCAAGAGGCAATTCTGTGCGCTGGAGTTATAAGCAGTAGGTTATGCTTGTAAGTCGGTGGTTCCCAAACTTTACACGAAAGTTGGGACCACTGTAGGTAGTTGCAGGGGGGGGGATGGCAGCAACAGTCGCGCTGCCACTGAGAGAGAAAAAGGGGGGTTCACTTCTGTGGGGGTCGCACTGGTCCTCCGGAGGGTATGGGCTCTGCAGGCCTCCCAGTGTCTCAGAATAGCTCCCTGACACGATTGCGACCCACTTCCGGTTTTCATCTGAAACCGGAAGTGGGTTGCAGTCACATCAGGGAGCCGTTCTGAGGCGCGAGAAGGCCCGTAGAGGGGGTCAAGACCCCCCCGCACCGTCCAGAGGACCAGCACAACTCCCAGGGAAGTGGAAAAAAACCCTTTTCTTCTTGCTGCTATTGCAACGTCACCACCCCCTTAAGGGGGTAGTGACTGGTTCCCGCTGGGCTGGGGCGCCATGATGCCCAGTTTGGGAACCCTTGCTTGTAGGTAGATTAGCAGTGTGCATAGAGGGAAGGTTAGGACAAACCATGTAGCAGGGGAAATAACCAGAAAGTGAGGGGAGGGGTGGAAGGTACAAGCACCATGAGCACACACATCTATTTTCATGGGGGCTGGTTTGGTGGGGGTAAACATTAGGCCAAACTAAAAAGTGGTGTTAAGCTACTGTGCGGTATGCATGCATCTATGTGTAAAAACAATGAGATCTTCGTTGAAGGTCATAAGAACATAAGAAAATCCCTGCTGGATCGTGGCACCCCGTGGCTGGTTTCCGCAGCTCCCCTGGGAACCACTGGCCTAAGGGAATTGGCCAGCACCTGTGCTCCTTCCTTGTCTCTGGAAGCTCAGAAGATCCTTCTTCCTCCAAGACGAATCCCTTGAATCTTACAGGGAGCTCTCAAAGCTAGACCCATTTCCTGTTTCACACCAGCTGCCATCTCATCATACTCATGAATACACCCTCAGTTCTAAGCAGACTATAGCTTCCATTTGTAGCTGGGAGGGTTTCTGGGACACAAAAATTAACGACTTCATGCTTCCCCCCCCAGCTGGGAAGGCATGCAGGTAGGTTTTTCCCCAGCTGGGAAGGCATCATGCACCCCACCACGATTGTTTGCTGCCCTCTGTGTTTCACCACTTGACCCAGAACACTGTCTTTATCCTTAGCCTGGACTCCATTCCTATGTTTTAGGATGTTGATATCAACTACAGTAGGATACCCCTGGATCCCTCACAAAGGCATCAGAGTGATTCCTAATGAAGACACTTTCAAGTAAAGCTTTTCTGTACCAAGAATGAATCGTCTCCAGTGGGATTGTGGTCATAAAAAAAACAAACAGATGTGTGTTTACCATTTATTAAGGGCACTACGGACAAAATTGGAAGAGTGATACAAAAGCATAATATTAAAACAATTTTCAAACCAACTCAGAAAATCTCCCAACTGTTGAGGAGCCCCAAGGATCCCAGACCACCGTTATCTACGCCGGGGGTCTACCGAGTGCCATGTAGTTTTGGGGCAAATCTACATAGGGACTACTAAGTGTTTTATCTCCACCAGGGTTAAGGAGCACCAGAGAGCTTGTAGACTGGGGCACTTAGAACAATCTGCCCTGGCGGAACATATGATGGACACTGGTCATTGTATTAATTTTGAGGCTACTAATAGATTATGTCACAAGTCTAATTATAAAGCTAGATTTAAGTTAGAAGCAATAAAATTTTTAAACATGGGAAGCTGGTCCTTAATCATAAACAGGAATTATCTACAATTAATAGGATTTGGACTCCAGCATTAAATAGGACTGCCATTACACGGGTGACCACTAGGGGCAGCAATAGGGAAATGCAGGGTTAGGTTACTAGTAGTCAGCTTTGACGTCTCAGTCAAATGCGCGCCAAATTCCTTTTAAATACAGTGACAGGACTTCTGTGTCCCTTACCATCTTTTTGACCGTTTAGGCTTATAAAGCATCTGATGATATTCGTAGAATATGAATGAAATGTCATGCTGTATGTTTTAAATTGTTTTTATTGTATTTTAAAGAAGACTTTTGAAGTACTTTTATTGCATACATAGCATTGTAAAGATACATTGCATTTTAAGGAAGACTTATAAAGTTGTTTTTAAAGTTTTAAATACATTTTAAAAACTTCACGTTGTTTTTTATGACAATTCCGCTGAAGATGATTCATTCTTGGTACATTGTGGCTAGTCATAACAGTTTCTGCTCTTTTTTTTTTAAGCTTTTCTGTTATAAAAATTTTCTCGGTGTTGGACATTCGCAGAAGCAACCATTCATGGTATTTAAATTCTGTAATTTTCTGAACTTATTGAGTTTCCTGCAGTTTATCTTGCCATCTGTATGGCATAGAGTTCCCAACACTTAAAAAAACCCCAAAACAACTTCATAAACATTTTTCAAAGCTGGTTAAAGGTCTAAACAGCAAGGTTATTTGTACAAATTTAACCCTGAAGACTACTGGTTCAGAGCTAATGAATGTATAGTTTATTAATCATATGTATGTTTCTGAAAGGAGCCAACCACTGTTCTCTTACAATTGAGATTTAACCCCATTTTAACATATTTTAATGAGCTACAGATTTGAATGTGGGCTTTTGTTCATCTGTTGCTTCCACTCAATTGCAGTCTCACCCTAAGAAGACACAAGACAGATTGATCAGGCTTCCCTTCATTGTGAGACTTAAATGAAGTGAACAGGGCCTTATGTTTCAAAGTTAAATGAGACAATTAGAAAAAACACCCTATCTGTCTGATGTTCTTCAGTTTGATTAAGCTAGTGCTACTCAGTGTTTTTGCTATACTGTAAATACGCTCTGGAAACACATTTTTCTTGACTGTAGCCACCAACAAGCATGTGCAATTGAGCATAATTTTGCACGCTGAAGTGTTTATTTCACCATGGAAAACTTACTTTTTCAAAGCACAGTTTCATAGAGGGTAACTTCTCCCACTAGTAGATGTTATGAAGGTGGCTCAAGAGCCAGTGTTTGGATGCACCTAGAATTTGTGATTACATTCTGAGGTACATTTTTGGCAATTCTGATTTCGGAAGCAAGATACAGGAATTGCATTCTGTGGAAGGTGAGAGTTATTGGAAAAAATAGATGTCCATTATGTTCTATGTTCATCTGTTGTGATGCTGTGTGGTGAAGGATAGTCCTTTAACTGAAGGATACCTGAAGGGTGTCCCTTTGCTATGGTTTTCATATCAAAACTCAGATTCTCCAGGGTTATCTAACAATTGAATGGTCATTGCCAACACCAAGTCCGTGATGGCTCGGTTGTCTTCTGTATACTGTATATCGAGAGTGATCGCTGTCAGATTTGACCTACAGGAAAAGGAGAGCTGTGTAGATGAAGCAATCCTGTCAAAACGTAATTGTGAGCTAATTGGACTTCTCATGTTGAAGGAAATGTTGTGAGGATCTAACTCCTAATGAGGAAAGACTGATGGTCAATCGACAATAAAATGAGGTGAAGTTAGTAAATGGACAAATGGGGGAACTGGCTCAGACATTTTTGCCTGTTTTGATCATAGGTACATCTTTCAATATTGGAACTTGACTCTGTATCCTCCTGAGTATATCATAGTTTTAGAGCAAGGGCAACATATGGTATGCTGTGCGCATGCATAGTTAAAGCTGAGGATTCATGCTAATTTAGGCATTTATAGCAGATATCCAATGACAGCGGGAGTAGTGGAGTCTGTTGATTTCTGATCTTTACTGGAGGTTTTGTCACTTTGTGTAAGAGATGAGCCAATCCCTTTAGTGCCTGTGCATTTACATAATGGGAAAGTGGGGATGCAATGAATACACTAATTCAGTGGTTCCCAAATTGGGGAGTGCCTCCCCCAAGAGCTATTTTGCTGGTGCACATTTGAGCGGGTGATGTAACTCCGGGCAGGCCTGGGAAAGGGGATAGGATCTCAGCAAAACCACTCTTCACAGGCCCAGTTGACCAATCCCCCCCTCCCAGAATGCAGTCCACCCTGCCTCGCCACCCAGTGGGGAACTCGCCTTCCCTCGTGGGTGCTCCTTAGGATCTGGACTGGGGGGAGCATCGCGCTTTACGGCATGTTTGTGACACACTAGACCGGCGGGGCGGTGTTCCGCCAGTTGAAGATTTAGACAGGATTCTCCATAAGTGAATGATTAAATTTATCCATGCTAATATATCCTCAGAGTCAGGTAGTGTGTTTTGTGTGAAGAAGTTTGGATTTTGCATATCTGAACAAGCCTTTTGCCTCTCATTGAGGCTCTCCCATGCTGGCTGTGGTGGAACTCCGAACACATTCCTCAACAGTACTTTAATTATGGCTCCTCCTCTCCCCCGTCAGTGAATAATTTAAGTAGGACTTTGCGTGCTCTGATATTCTGCTTCCTGCCTATGCCTGCACTTTAGAACAGCTTTTATTATAGCAAACTTATCAACGCTATACTAGTTTGCAGTGTGGAATACTGCTCAGAAAAACTGAGGTGCAAATACGTTAAGCTGTTGATCCTAGCAGCACCTCTAATCATTAACAGCCCAATCCTATCCCCCCTGCTGCCAGTAGAACACGTGTTCCCCTGGTGGAAGGAGGAGGAGATGACCTGTGGAATGCAGTGAGGCTACCAGCACAATCATTGGCAGCCGGGCATGTTGACCAGCAGAGAAGACTCCACTGGTGTGAGGTAAGTGGGGGTGGGAGGAACGGGGAAGTTTCTGGGTGGTGAGGGGGCAGGGAGGGATGTGGAATGGGAGAGGAAGGGGTGGGATCAGCAGCACTCATGTGCAGCCTGATCTTATCCATCTCCCTTCTCACCTCCATTCCACTCCTTGGTTTTGCACCAGCAAAATAGCTAGTAAAGGACTGAGGAGACCCATAGGGAAAGTGGAGGCATTCCCCAGGGCAAGGGAACCAAAGTTCCCTTATCCCAAGGAGACCTCTGCAAATCCCTCACCCTAGGATGCAACACGCACACCATTACAATGCTTGCATTGGCGGGGGGGGGGGGGAAGAGTTAGGTAGGATTGGGCTGCCCGTTTCACTGATTCATCAATAAGACCAACATGGCAAAGTATACATTTGTTTTGATTGACTTTATTGTGTTACCTACCATATGGTGGTATGTAAGCATTCACCACAATTAAAATGGAGGGAAATGAGACAAATCAATTAGAAAGCCCTGAAAGCGGAAGATACAAATCAAACTGCTGAAATGCTGGCATTTTCAAGATTCCTACTACAGCAAGTGAATCAGTGCAGATTCCAGAGCTATTTACTTGGCTTACGTTTATTTATTATGAAAGAGTTGATCGTTAATACTATCTATCAATACAAGTCTATTTCATTTTTGAAAGTACGTATGGTATACAGTGCAATACAGTGGACCCTGCTATCCGCAGATCTGGCATCCGCAGATTTGTCTCAATGCAGATACTGGGGTCACTTTAAAAAAGAAAGGGTTAAAAATAGTATTTCTTAACCTTTTCGCTGGCAAACCACTCCATTTGCAGGGCTGTAGACCACTGGCGTCAACAGGGGGAAGCGGGGGGGGCGGGCCGCCGGGGGGCGTCGCGCGTACAGGGGTGACGCGCGATTCCCCCCACTTACATTTTTGAAGTGAAGGTGGGCCCGCCCGCCCTCCACTGTGTCCGTTTGGCTCCAAAATGAGACGAAAACAGAGCGGGGAGGGCGCTCTGCTCCTGCGCGTGATGTCACGCGCGGGGGCGGAGCCTCCCCCTTAAGGGCGACGCGCGCCCCCGCTCTGGGGTGACGCGCGTCGTCGCGACGCTGCTGCTGTAGACTGTGAAATTGTGCTCCTACAGCCTCTTGCAGGTCGCTCGACTTCCCCCTCCCTTCTCCAAGGTCATCCCAGAATGCATTGGGGTGAGCCTGGGGGGGATGGCGAGTGACCCAGAAGAGGATGTAGGAGCGTGATTTCACTGTCTACAGCCCTGCAAACAGAGCGGTTTGCCGGCAAAAAGGTAAGGAACGCTATTTTTAACTTTTTTCTTTTTGAAAGCATTTTTAAAGTGACCCCCCGTATCCGTGAAAAGGGGGGTTCAGTTAATGTGGATTTCAGTATCCACAGGGGTTCCAGGAACGGAACCCCCATGGATACTGAGGTCTGACTGTATTTTATTTGACCTCAGAGGTTTGTCCAATAGCCGCATTCACTCAACTATGTTTTCATAGTCAGTTTTGTGTCTTCAGGAGTCAGTGGTAGTCTTAGGCTGCAATTTTATATACGCACGGACGCACGCACGTACGTGCGTACGTTCCTGGGAGTAAGCCCCATTGAACACAGTGCAACTTAGTAGACACACAAGATCTTTCACAGCTAGCTAAGTAGCAATTTTTTGTCTGGCTCTTCATTCTTGTATGACTCATTCCCTTGGCTTCTATTGAATTCATCTCATTGGCTAATGTGTTTTAGGTTGGAGTATATTTTTATAAGAGGATGAGCAAGGGAAGTTTCAAAGCAAGGCCTGATAAAGATTGTAATTGCACTAAAAAGCCATCATGTAGTTCCGCTACAATTTTTTGCTATGGGCTGTGGAGTGTGTCTGTGTTTAAAGCATTTGAAGGCATAAAAACATGATTTTTTTTTAATATAAATATTTTTGGATTCATTTTTTGTTCTCACTGTCAGGATGTTCGGTAGCAGAGTCAGTGGATATTGCTTTGTAGCAATACAGCATTAAACAAATTTCCCTTGACATTCAGTATATGTATGTAACTGAGAATATAGTTCATTTCATTTACTGTTCAATCATCTACTTTCAAGGCATTTGGAATATTACTTAGCTGTGCTCATACTCTACAGACTACACATGTACAGGCCTTCCGTGTGTTTAAACAAAAGTTTCCAAATAGCTCAGGTTACTGAGTGTGGTTTTTATATTATTATTGCCCTCATAATAAGTTCAAGGTGAGGTTTTCAGGCAGTAAGCTGCAAGTCACTTTGCATATAAACATGTTAGAAAAGCTATCCTGACGTCTACCGCTTATGCAGTCTTCCATCTAGAATGTAAATGACTATACCTGTATTATGTTTAGCTTCTTTCGTATTTAGAGGACATCCATTTACTTTAAAAAGAATGTTGAAAAACCTCGACACATATATGTGAAGACAGCCCCGTTGTTCTTGTCGCAGTTGTTGTCCGTATAAAAGAGATGTCATTGAAATGATAAAACATAAAAGGTCCAGGACTTGTTAGAAGGTTCACGGATCTTCTGTCTGCAGTGAGGATTGAATTCCTATTATGTTTCTAAAGCCTCAAAAAGACATGGGAAGGAACCAAAGTTTTAAGTCAAATAAAAAACACTTAAGCCAAGAGCGCATGAATGTATAGCTGGGTAATGGACCTTTCATCTCTGAAATAAAAACACTTCAATTCAGTTGGAACGGAGGGTTTTCCCCCTTTTGAGAAAGCCTATTTTAATGAGTTTCCATTTTATGCGTGGGTTGCTCTTTAATCGATGCTGCTCCATTGAAGTTTTACCCCAATGAAGACACAAGACAGATTGTCCAAGCTTGCGGCTATTGTTGAGAGTTGATGAAGTGTGCGGGCCCTTATGGTTGATAACAGAAGTAGGTGGTCAAAGCCAATAAATAAAACTTTAACTCAGATTGTTGGGCGCTTTCTGCTGAAAAGCTTTCCATTAGCATGAATCTTTGGTTTTGAAGGACTTGTGAACCCAAAGGCAGCTCATAGCTCTGTCACACAAACTAAGTCAGTCAGACAAGCAGCAATCTGTCCCATCCGATAAACACCATTTTGTATTTTAAAATTCTCGACTTCTCTTCAGGAATCAACATTGTTAATGTCTTGACAGACTATTAACTTCATAATACATGTCTGTTGGACTGTTGATTTTTAGCAGAAACATTTGGATGTTTGCAGAAGTAAAATTTGTTTTGCCCTTGACAGGATCTTAACGATGTAAACAGGAGAATGAGCAATTTAGCCCTTGCAAGACCATCTAATAGATCGAGGCGAAATTAGTGAAATAGCTTCCATGATGGCACCAACAAGCAGAGGAAGTGCAAAGACCCATTGGGGAACTGGATTTGCTCCGATTACAACAAGAAATCCTAGGCTAAGGTTAACCTACTTTTTCAGTGACAGATGCAGTTCATTCTGGGGAGGCAGCAATGCTGGGGCTGGTCAGCTTGGCTTGTCATTGTGATTGAATAGATCACAGAGGACAAATCCAAATGCAGTTAAAATATTTTGCCATGTGTCCTACAGAACCTTTCTAATGTTTTTTTTTTAATTCTATGAATACATTTCTTGATTATTTGCTACCTGATAATAACCTGTTATTTCTATCCCTCAGTCATGGTTCAATACAGTGCCTTCCCAAGACCTACAACACATTCCTAACCAGCTTTCCAGCACCGGTGTAGCCGTGCCAACAGGGCGCACACTGTATTTTGTAGTGTAGTGGGAATCATGGAGGCCTCTGCAAGGTGAGGGAACATTTGTTTCCGTACCTCGGGGTTGCATTGCGGCTGCACCAGCAGTGGAAAGTTGGCTAGGATTGCGCTGTCTAGTCTTTCCTGGGGTATCTGCTCCTGATGCCCTCTTGTTAATATAGAAGAATGCCAGGGTGGCTGCCCCCAGTTCAGTGGATAAACAGAGAGCCAGAGTAGGAATTCTTTGAGGTAACCGCCTGTTCACTTATACACAGCGCACTCCTATCCAACTTACACCACCGGTGTAACCAGCGGTGCAGCAAGAATGGGAGGCCTCAGAATGGAAAGGGGACTGTAAGCTGTTCCCTGAGGATGCTAGATATGAACTCTAGCGAAACTTCGGAAAAGGCTTTGCCTCTTTCTGTTTTTTGTTTTAATGAATGACCAGCAGACCTGGGAAAGCTGATTTTAAATTCAGTTATTTATAGTGGTCGTGAAAACTTCAGTTACTAATCTCTTTGTTTTATTATGATATCCATATTTTACATTTAATTATATTTTAAATATTTGACATAGGAAGGAATGCATTTTTTAATTGTATGAATATTTGAGACAACAAGTTGCATGTTAAGTGAGTAGCCCCCGTTCATCCCAGCACAGCATCCCTCTCGGTGGCTGGTTGCTGATCTGTCTCTTGTGTTTCTTTTTGAGATTGTGAGCTTTTGGGGACAGCAAGCCATCTCCCCATTCTTCTGCTTTGTAAATTACTTTGTGAACTCTTTTGTTGAAAAGTGATACACAGGGTAACATTGGGGGGTCGGCCAGGAGAGGGCCCAAGTTGATCAGAGCAGCCCAGGTTCAGCCCTGAGTACTGATAGCAGTAGAAGTGCCCAATGAGCCATTAGGGGGCAGGAGAGGAGCATGTAGCGGGTCCAGTGGAGGACTTTGCCCCAGGGCCCCAGCTCAGTGGCGTCCTCTGACGTGGTGCCCTGGGGCGGTGGGCCCCAGGGCGCAAGGGCGGGAGGTGGTGCGGGGGGGCAGGAGGCTCCGGAGGAGAGCGGGAAAAATCCCGCTTTTTCCGGCGATTTTTAAGGTTTTTTTTTAAAGTATGTCTGCTTTGCGGCACTTAACTGTGTTATAGGAGCCTCCAGCGAAGCGATCGGCTCTCTCCAGCGACGTTCTCTTCCAGGGGCGCAGATCGGCGATCTGAGATCGCTCCTCTGCAGCCCCTGACCAGAACTGCTCATCGTAAGCTCTTCCTTTGAGTTCGCGCATGCGCATAGCAAACAGCCATTCACGCATGCGCGAACTCAAAGGAAGAGCTTACGATGAGCAGTTCTGGTCAGGGGCTGCAGAGGAGCGATCTCAGATCGCCGATCTGCGCCCCTGGAAGAGAACGTCGCTGGAGAGAGCCGATCGCTTCGCTGGAGGCTCCTATAACAAAGTTAAGTGCCGCAAAGCAGACATACTTTAAAAATACCCCTTAAAAATCGCTGGAGGCTCCTATACAAAAGTTAAGTGCCGCAAAGCATACACACTTTAAAAATACCCCTTTTGTAGGGTTAAAATGTAGGTTTAAATCGCCCGAAAAAATTAGCATAATTTATGCTAATTAGTTTTAGGGGCGGGGCCGAGGACCGGGCCCCACACGCAAAATCGGCTGGGGACGGCACTGCCCCAGCTATCTGGTGCCAGCACTGGCGGTGTATAAATATTTTAAATAATAAGAGATAAGAAGTGAAAGATAAGAATATAAGAAAACTCCAGCTGGATGAGACCAAAGGCCAGCTAGTCCAGCGTTCAGTTTCCCACAGTGGCCCACCAGCTGCCTTGGGGATGTCCACAAGCAATACAGAAGGCATGCTAGGAAATGTGCAGTTTTACCACTGGCATCAGGGCCTTGCCATTCGCTCACATCACCTGTTTGACTGTTTGCCTGCTGCTGTTAACTTTGTTAGATGGGGTTAGATGCCCTGAGGCATCTGGTGGGGCCACTGTGTGATACAGGAAGCTGGACTAGATGGGCTTTTGGCCTGATCCAGCAGGGCTCTTCTTATGTTCTTATGGTATGAACAACAGAAAGGTGTATGGCACAAAAGTGCTGCATGGAGAATAATGTTGAAATCCTCACATACTGGGGGTAATGATTTTTTTTAAAAAAGGAATTGTATTGTAGGTAGAGTGAAATCCTTTTTGTGGCTGCATTTGAATAACACCATAGCTTAAGGCCCCTTTCTGTGAGTCACTCACCTACCTCTAGCAGACATATCCCAGCCATGGGGACACCTCATCCCTAATTCTCAAAGCTTGGTGGCTACAGGCATTTCCTTGGTCTACAATCTGACTGGAGCTCTTTGAGATGCAATTTAATTTTGAGCTGCTCTGCTTTACAATCAACACACTTGTTTTAGAAAGCTTCATTTCTTGTTCTTTCTTGTTCTTCCTTACCTGTTTGCTGCCTCCAGGTTCCATTTGTACATTCTACCTGTGTATTATGATTATGATGAGATCATATTGAAGTAACAGTATTATGTTTTTCAATTACACAGAGACTTTTGGGCATTGGATTTTAGGCACATAGGTAGATTTCGGGCATATAGTCTCTGTGTGGATGTGTGGGGATGGTGCAGGTGGGAAAGAAAGATGCGCCATCGCTCGGCTCCATACAATGGGCTGAATTGGTCCGGTCTACACATACCTGCACCATCTCCATAGCTGGCACAAGCCTACATGGACCCAGGTCAGGGGATCGAGGGCAGGAAGAGGGTTAGGATTCGGCAGATGCTGGTGCCGCCGAACCTGTCCCCATCCTGGTCCTGATCCCCTCTCCTCCCCACCCCATCACCTCCCCATACCGCCCATCCGCCACCAACCTCCCACACTCTGCACACACTATTACGGCACCAGTGGCTACCACAGGGTAGCCACTGGTGCATGGAGCCGGCTGCTTGCCGCTTGCATTAATAGCCAGGCTGCACGCTCTGGCGGGTTGCCTCTTGCGACAGCCGGAAAGTGCTTAATGCTGTCAGAACACATGTCCTGGGTGTGCTAGGCACCAATAGGATTTGGCCGTGAGTTCCATTTGTGTATTGTCATCTTGTCCAGGAAAACCTTTAACAGGATAGCATGATGTTGGTCTATAGGTAAAGGACCACGACCACGCTATAAAAAAGAGAAACAAACAAACAAAAAATGACATGGGGACTCCTCCCAGCTTTAACAATATACTGTCTGTTTTTTTTTTCTCTTGTTCCGCTCTTATGGCTGCCAAATGTGGGTCAAAAAGGTATGGCTGGTACTCCTTTGTACCCCAGCAATGGAGTAATGAGGACATCTGTTTTCATATGGTTCTTGACACACACCACCAGAAATTTGGTGTCGTGCTGTCCAACCTTGTACATCACTGTGGAACAGCATCAGATTTTCTGATTGATTCTGACAAGTCACTGACAGTTTTTGAGGTGAAACACATACATGACAAAGGGCAAGCAAAGGCTGCATATGTCAGCTGCAGCTCTCCCGTGTTGACTCAAGGGGCAAAATTGTAGATTGCCTGTCTATATTTACCCCTGTTTGCTGTTTAGCCTTTTTTCTCTATCGCCATGCATCCACTTTTTTTTTCATTATTTCATTGCATTTGCATGATAGGTAGTGCTTAATAATTTGGGGAGAAGCCCAGTGCTGCAGAATTAATGCTTTAGATGAATTCATGATTATGCCCATGAGGAATACTTGATATACTTGAGTCATGGATTGTCTGAAACTATTTGGCTATGTTTTCATATGATTTGAGGCTACAGAATTGCAGGATTTTTGTCGTTGTTTTTCCCCTATGTAACCATGTCGCCCCAGCCCATTCCAAATTCCCTAGCAGGAAGTGCCTGGCATAGGCAGTACCATCCTGACCGCTGGCATAAAGGATTAGTTTTGAGTCTGTTTCAGTAGAATAAGGACAAAGATGCATCTCTTACTGCCCAATCCTGTCTCCGACAATTACTGGCGATGCAGCCATGCTGATGGACCGCGTGCTGCATCCAATGGTGGGTGTGAACAGGAGGCATGCCAGAAGTAAATAAAAATATTTTCTATTTACCTCTCTGTAGGCCTCCTGGTGGCCTATGGATCTCCTCAGACCTACATCTGCTAGATAGCTGGCATATGTCCGAGGAGAAAAAAAAAAGGGATAAGATCCTGGGGCATGCTGGTGCCGCTGAGATCCGTCCCTGCTTTCCCCCCTCCCTGCTCATGACATGCCTCTGCCGCCAATGTACTGGCATCAGCAGAGCCTCCGGGAGCAGCTTCCTTGTGCACCGTGCCTTGCACCGTTTGTGGCATTGACCTGTTTTCGCGTCGCCATAAAGGGCCTTGTACTGCCAGAACATGAGTTGTTGCAGTGCAAGGTCTCGACAGGATTGGGGTCTTAACATAGGTTTACCATGTTCATTGCAGTGGTTAGTGAGGTCAGAAATGTAGTTTCTTCTCTCTCCTCTTCCACGTGTGCTAGGCATAGACAAAAGGTGTTCTGTTGTAAATCGGTGTCCTAACATTGCAGGCATGTTTATCATCCCATGGGGTAAAATAAGCATACTAGACCCTGCCATCTATTAATATTGGCAGCCTTGCCGTTCAAGCTTTATCATGGGTAAGCTCTGCTTTTGGCCACTGGGACGTTTTGGAAAAGGAGGCCGTAATAGGTGACCAGCAGCCATCAAATATTAGTGCAGTCCGAAGCATGTTTACTCTATAAGGACATTCCACTGACTTCAGTTGGACTCATTTTCAAGTAGACTGCAGTCCTCTGCATGCTGATGGCATCTGGCCTAGATGCCTTTAAAAGGGGTTTGGACAGATTCATGGAGGAAAAGACCATCACAGGTTACAAGCCATAAGCAACCTCCTTGTTTTAGAAGTGGGTTTTCTCTGTGCCAGGTGCAAGGGAGTGTCAATGGGAAACAGGTTATCTTGTTGTCTTGTGCTCCCTGAGGCATCTGGTGGGGCCACTGTGTGACACAGGAAGCTGGACTAGATGGGCTTTTGGCCTGATCCAGCAGGGCTCTTCTTATGTTCTTATGCTTGCCTCACACTTCTGCAACCACACTCACACCAGGGCCAGCCCATCCATAAGATCAAGTGAAGTGGTCACTTCAGGCGGCAGATTGGTGGGGGTACCCATCTCTGTCCACTTAATGGCCTCCACGGCTCCTCCCTTTCCTTCTACTCCCTGGATTGGAAAATAGAGAGGAAAACAAAGTAGAATTAAATAATTCTGGGAGGAGAGTACTGAGCTGGAGCACTGGAGAACGGAAGGAGCAGAGGCTGGCTCATGGGAGGGTAAGGAGCGTAGCATTTGGCATGCTGCCTCAGGAGGTCTTAGGCTGGCCCTGACACACATTCTTCTCTCCCCCCCCCTCTCTCTTTTCAGTTTGCCTTATTTTAGTTTAATATATCCTGTGATTCTTGCTCATTCCGTTTGCCAAGGTAAATACCTCCAAGGGCACCGGGGGGGGGGCATAGATGGCGATTTGTTGAGGGCTCCCTGAAACCAGCCCTGTGTTTGGGAGTTCCTCATAATTGCCCATTGGTGAGAGAAATGCACTCTGGAATGCACGCTGCATCTGCAAAAATGATCTTGAAAGATGGAAAGCCAATAACCTGGTGACGCGGTGGAAAACTGAAGAGACAGAGAAAGATTTTCAGTAGGTGCAGGGTTATTCTTCTGAAGCAAAAACAAATGTACCAAATAAGCAAATTCTTGTCCATCTGTTTGATTTACATAATTCATACTGATCACAGAATGTATTTCTTTTGACACTGAATGTTGGAGTGAGGTGCTGATGTAGCATATAGGTATATACAGATATTGAGTACCACAGCTCAACAACTAGGGCGCTTCCCTGATTTAAAGAGATGTTATTCAATTAATCATATAAATCTGCTAATATTTTCACATGACTAAAACGATTCTTCTGAAGACAGCAAAGGCATTCTTTATTTCTAGGCAGATGGAGCTATGGTCCAAGTTAGTGTAAGGCAGCTTCCTATGTTTGTAAGATTAAATGGACATGGACCTGTCATAGGACCAGTTGCTGAGAGTTGAGCACACACAATGCTCAGATAAGAACCAGTCTTGCAATGATTTAACTTAACATACACAACCAGGATTAGGCTACCCAGTTTCCCCAGTGGCACTAACCCCAGGGTTAAATTAACTCAAAATATTTTGCATTGTTTCCTGCATCCATTGGTTATGGATGAGAAGTTATCTATGCAGAAGCATAGATTTTCAAAGTAGTATGTTCTTTCTTTGCTCTCCATATGGAAAGGAAATTTGCATTGGAAAAATTGCATTTTTGAGACCTAGTGTAAAAGCAAAACAAGAAACAGCCACACAAGGAGAAATAACATATTCATCTCCCAGGAATAAACAAGAGCACTAATATCCTCTTAGCTTCAACCTCTTCAAAGCAGCGTTTCAGTTCAGGGAATGACAGTTGGAATGACTGGAGTCAGACAGGCAGCCTTTTTTTTTTTTTTTTTGGCTCCACCTCACTCAGTTTCAGTTCATTTGGATGATACTTTATTGGCATGGCAAGTGGTACCAAGTGTTGCTAGAGGGCAAGGACAGGAGATGCACTCAGTTAGGGGCAAAGTTTCAGGTGAGCGCTACATGTGTTTAGGGTAGTCTGGTCGAAGCACCTGGATAGCTTAGCTTCGTTTGGTTTTTCCATTCTTGCTTAGGGCCTGACTACATAGTGCGGCACTTATTTTTCTGGTGCTCTCAATTTCCTCTCACGTATGAAACATAATTATGGAAGATGTGTAGCTGTCCCTTCAGTCAGTAGGCCCACATCTCCTCTTTTGTAGGAAGACTTCTAATAAAACAAAATGTGACTTCATTGTGCTCCAACGTTTCCTCCCCAACTCCATGGCTTCGAACAAAAAGTGTAGGAGGCTGCCGTACACCAAGTTAGATCATTTTTCCATCTAGCTCACTGTTATTGACGATGGCTGGCTGTAGCTTTCCAGGATTTTAGCTGAGGGGTCTCTCCCCAGCCCTACCTGGATATGCCAGTGATTGATCCTGGGACCTTTTGGCATGCAAAACAGATGCTCTACATCAGTGGTTCTCAAACTTTTTAGCACCGGGACCCAGTTTTTAAAATGACACCCTATCGGGACCCACCTAGGTTTACGAGACTTTAAAAAATGTGATCTATAAATAAATAAATAAACTTATTTATTTACTTTTTTATTTATTTACTTATTTATTTACAAACTTATTTATTTATTTACAAGTAAAGAGCTTAGCTGCTTGTAGGGTAATTAGCAGCTAGCTTGCAAACTGCAAGAGCTTGGCTCTTTGCAGGGCAATTAGTAGCTATCTGATTTTTGAATAGCTTCAGGGCTTATGTCAATAACATATCTGATCTTTCCATCACCTGGGACCCACCAGAAATCAGTTTGTGACCCACCAAGTGGGTCCCGACCCACAGTTTGAGAAACACTGCTCTACATCACCGCTAAGGCTCCTCCCCAAACTAAATAGTTCAGGAATATAACACATACCCTAACCCAGAAACAAGCTGCATTTCAGTATGTTAGTTTGGTTCAGACTCTTTGAGGTTTGTTCCACACTGTCAGAGTTCAAATTCTCATGTTGTCATCTGTCGCATTTTTCAAGCCCTTTATCATTTTTCCTCCTTGGTATGAGTTTGTTTATTTTTTCTCACACCAGAGTAAATAAATAATGTTCATCTCACTAACCCTTCGCACTAAGGAGAGAAACCAGAGTACGTTAACTTTGAGGAAACTTGATCCTGGGCACTGGTGAACTTAGAGACACTGAAAATGAATTTCATCTTGAACCCAGTTTAGAAATATTTTCCTTTATTCTCCTTCAAATAATGGCCTTCTCGCCAGAGGCAAACTGAAATCTGGCAGACACACAAGGCCCTGAAGACGGTAGCTGAACAGAAGAGAGCTGGATAGCTCATTTGAAAGCTTTAGAGTAGCTTGAAATCCTTACTCCTCTGAGAATTGGTGTGCTTAAAAGGTCTGTCTCTTGATACAGTGAGACGGGGCAAAAGGATTAGACAGACATTTTATACTTTGATGCCTGTTTGTTAAATGTTGCCACTGAAAAAGGTTGGGCTTGTATACCTGCATGAGCCAGCCTGTTGATGAGGAGCCTTCCTATTAATATTAATCTCCCTCACTTCTCCTCAGGGGATTTTGTCTTCTCTGCTTTTTTTGCCAGGTATACTGACCTGATCATTTGGTGGGTTTTGTGATGTGCTGTGGTCAGTTCTTGTATCCAAGACACAAATCCTCTCATATCGGAGAATCTGTGTCTGGGGCCCTTTGAATTGGTTTTGATGTGCTCTAAAGGTTTTGAATGATACTTGTTCAACCAGCCCCTGCTCCATGGGACTAAGATGTGAGCATGTCATGTCATGGCCATGCACATCCCACTTCTCCCCCTTGGCACATTGGGCTTAATTGTGTGTGTGTGTGTGTGTGTGTGTGTGTGTGTGTGTGTGTGTGTGTGTGTGTGTGTGTGTGTGTGTAGGGGTGGGATTTGTTTGAACCATGCCTTTAAATGTACCATTTAAACTAGTATTTAAATCATGGTGAAGAGGTAGTACAGTATTTACCGTAAATCATGTGTGGAGAGGTAGTTTGGAAGAACCCTCCACATACAGGGCTGGCCCTAAGGCAATTCAACCACTTCAGTTGAATCGGGCCCTGTGGTGGCCCAGGGGGGCTAGCACCTCACATGAAGGTAAGTCTCCGTGCAGAGGCCTGCGCGGAGAGTGGAGCTTGACTTTGGCCAGCCTGCCTCTGCACTTGATTGGCCCCAAAACCAGGCCTCCCAGAAACAGTTGGTGGTGATGTGACATCATCACATCACCGCCATCTGCTTCAGGGTGGGCATGCTTTGTGCCTAGAACTCCCAGAACTGCTGTGCAGCAGTCGCAGCTCATTCGGGTGAGTGGGGGGGGCACATCATTGGCCTCCACAGCTCTTACAACCAGCCCTGTCCACATGACTAGGGAAGAGCACCCCAGTGTGGGGGCAAGGGAACAGTGGGTCATGCACTGTCATGTCATAATGACATGGGGTGGGAGCCTGTTGGACAAGTGCCATCAAGGGCATCCCAAACATGCTTCTTTTTGTGTTGGAATTCATTTCCCTCTCTGAAGTAGAATGTTGTGCTAAAGTTGACATAATTAAGGCTGCAATCCTATGCACACTTCCATGGGAGTAAGCCCCACTGAACCCAATGGGACTTACATCTGAGCAGACGTGCATAGGATTGTGTTGCTAGCGTTTCTTTGTGTAGGTTTAACTGTTCTGAAGGAACAACATTAATCCAGAATAATTGAATCTCAAACCACAAAGGAACAGAATAATACAGTACCAAAGGTATTAGAAGAATATGCACCCTTTGAGAACTGGTGGAATCCAGTGGCTAGACAGCTGGATTTGTACCAGAGAGAAGTGGACCTAAATAATGTCCTCCTTAGCCATAGACTTACTAGCAATTGGCCCAAAGCCACCACTTCACAGCGTCATAATTAAAGACTGTAAATCATTTTGCAGTGCATTAGTTTCATTGGGCTTAAGTGCATTAAATTCTCTGCTGGATTGTGGCCAGTATTGTCTAAAAGCAGGGATTCCCTATCTTTGGAACAAAAAGTAGACTTGAGTCTATTGAGTTGGACTCAAGTCGCGTCAATGACTTGACTCGGCGATTGTGAAAGACACGACTCGAGACTTGGAGCCTTTTACGGCAAGTCGAATTTTATTCAGGTTTAATCCCATTTCCCCCATTAAATAGATAGGGATTTGCAACTCACAACCAAAGTCTCGGAACTTGGGGGCAAAGACTTGGGACTTGACTTGAGACTTGGACCCAGAGACTTGGGACTTGACTCAAGACTTGGAGTCAGAGAGTTGATCCACATCCGTCTGTGTAAATGATAAAGGCTTGACCACTATTGCTGGGATGTGAGTTCCAAATTCTGCAAATTTATTTTTCATGGATAAATGCTACTGTTAATTCTAAACTGCATCTGGTTCTTAATATTCATGTGAGTGTGGTGGAGGAGTTTAGAGCTCAAATTATTTACATCCTCTTGAGTGTTCTGTATGTTTGACAAAATGCAATTGTTTGGCATCTCTACACTAAGCTTCCAGCTACTCTTTAGATTGTCCTTGACCTAAAATGTTAAGTTTATAGCCAGAGCAAGCATATTCTTGGCTTCAGTGTAGTTTGCCCTAGTCCACTCCCAAAGCATGCGTGGCAGGATGTTCATGGGCTCAAGAAGCAAAATGTGTAAAACTAAATATTTGGAGCTTGGACAAAGCACGCATTTTGCATAAAACTGTTTAAAATTAATTTCTCAGTCTTTAATCATCTATTTATACTTTTGCTCTTGTCTACTTAGATTGCATTTTCGTTGTGCTGTGCACTGCTTTGAACCTTCCTGCAGTGGTACATGCATATTATAATAAAATCTGATTATTTTGTGCCTGTGATTTTGAGATGAGGATCCTGCAGTGCGCTTTCAGTGGTGCTGCCCTTGAAGACCATTCGGTAACATAGGATACCTGGTCATCTTTGGCATAAATGGAATCGGAATGGAGGTATCGGAAGGTCAGTCCTGCCACTTTCATTTGGATCAATTTCAGCACTCTGTTTTACCAGTGCAAAAGGGGCAGCATCTGAGTTACACTTGTGTCTACTCTGGGTGAATTGATACAGGTGAGCTAAGTGAAGACAAGACTGAAGCAACGTTAGCAGTCAGTCAATGGGACAGTAAGAATGACGGTCACCAGTGGGGTTTGGCCTTGGTTTGAAGATTTGGGTGTTCCTGAACTCATCAGTGTACCTCAAATACTAGGTCAGCGGTTCTCAAAGTGGTCGCGACCCACCACTATAACCGAATGCTGTTTCCTGCCACCTAAAGGGGCGAGGACAGCATGGTAGCGGCAGCGATTCCAGGAATTGCTGCCATGAAAAAGTTTTAAAATATCATTTTTACACTTACAGGCCTGGAGCATCCTAGAGGGTGCGGGGAGGCCTGCAGTCCTCTCCGCAGGCCTCCCCGAGCTTCAGATCGCTGCTCTGCGGCGACTTACGACCACTTTCGTTTTGCGCAAAAACTGGACTTGGTTGTAAATCGCCACAGAGCGGCAATCTGAAGATTGGGAAGGCCTGCGGAGGGATCCGCAAGTCTCCTTGCACCCCCCCAGAAGGAGTCAGGACCCCTGGTGAGGTAAGGACAACCACTTTTTCCCCCGGCGGTGGTGCGATCCCTGTGATTGCTTCCGCAACTGTCGCCACTCCCACAAAGACTCAGAGTTCTCCCCGCCTCATGGGGAGAACTTTGAGAACCAATGTACTATGTTATGGCAGGAGCAAGGAGTGCCCTTCATCAACACTACTTGGTGAGAAGGCTGCACCTTTCTTAATGCCTTTATTCATGCTGCAAGTGTATGCAGAGTTTGTCCTGGAACATTTTTCACACACTGCAATTGTTACAGGATGTCAGAAATACATTACACCAGTTTTCTGCGTTTACACTGGCTTTTTAAAAATCTTTTTGTCACCAAGCATAATTCAAGCTAGTGATTTTTACCTCTGTGGTTACTAAGGGTGGGAAACCCTGGCACCAGTGCCTCCCGCCTTTCCCCTGATCTGCCCCTGTGTCAAGGCCAAAATCAGTAAACTGTTGCCAATATGAGTACAAAGTGAAGCAGTGAGAGACTGCCTCGAAAGCCTCCCTCCCAGTTACATAAAGAACCCCCCCCCCCAACTCTACCCAGTAGCATGGAGTCTAGGACCAAGGAGGCCTGGGGCAAGACTCTAAATTCAGCCAGCCACAGGCGGGTAAAGAGTTAAAATGTAAAAGAGACTTTATTAAAAGTTGGGGGGGAGGGGAGAAGTTGGGAAATGCAAGGAGGAAAGAGTAAAGGAATCAGGCTTGATAAATGGCTTTGGTATTGGCAGTGCCCAGGTGCAGTGCTTTGCAAAAATACAAGCAGGCAAACAAATAATTGCCTAACGTGTCTAACAGCCCAATCCTATCACCACCACCACCACCCCGCCGATGCGCCTGCACCACCGGAGTGCACGCTGCATCCTGCAGGAGGGAGGGGCAATCCTGGAGGTCTCCTCTGGGTAAGGGAACATTTCAGAATTGCTACCCAACGAATTGGCAGTGGAGGCAGGACCTGGTCCTCCTCCTCCTCTCACGTTTCCAGGTCAACTGGCAGACAGTTAGGCCCAGCATGCCTTGCGGAGTGGGTAGGTCTAGTGCCCAGCATAGAGCTTTGCCCGTGGCCCAACATAGTCTGGTGTTAATGCCGTCCTTCAATGATAGAATCCCCTCCCCAGAGGCTCTCCAAATCCCCATCATGAGTGCATTTTGAAATGTTGCAAAACCTGTCTTTTGGGTGTTAGGGTAGGTTAGGGTGTTGGGGTTCTTAATGCCTTTTATTCTGTGTTTAGTAAGTTTTTAAAAATGACCTTGTACGTTGCTTTTAATTCGCTCCCCACCCTGAGCCTTCACGATGGGGAGGCTGGACTTGAAATTGCGATCAATAACTACAACTAGTTCTGCCTACAAGGTCATAAACTGGGGAAGTCCCCAAGCAGTCCCCTGATGAGGAGTATCTTTCCCTTGGAGCCTCGCACCTCGTGGCTGAGTTTCAGTAGCAGCAGGACTTTGCAGCCGGTAACGTGGATGGCAGTGGAGTAAAAAGACATGCTGTGTGCCAGGAAATACTGCGACTCCCTCTTGCATTTTGTATAAGCAATTTTCCAGTCTGTTGTCTTCTGTCAAACGTGATGTTCTGAAGCATCTAAATAAAGTTAACGTTGCTGTTGAGTTATAAATGGGGGTGGTGAAAGCCTCAGAATGAAACTCCCGGTCAGGTACAATCCACCTGTATAAACTCAGACTTTGTCCAGCACTGTCATGTTCTTGACTCTTGTTGGCTGAACAAAGCTGAGACTAAATTCAGGAGATTTATTTCAAATGGAGGAACCCTGCAGTTTTCTAACTTTTCTTCTTCTACAAAAGTCAAACAGTGGGTGCTGCTAGGGGAATCTGCTTGTGTAAACCTGAGTGCATTTTATGTGAGTAAATGGAAATAGCAAGGTTCCTGTAGCCTAAGGGTCAATTCACACAATTAGTAGAGGTGTCAATTTACCAAAAGATCTATTTCTGTCATCTCAAATGTCTCCCTTGGTTGATAGTTTCAACTGATTGATTAAATAAATGTTCGTATTTTCACAATTGTGCTTGTTGCATATTGCTTGCAAATATCACATAACAGCATCCTCATGATTCTGCACTAGCTTTCACATGGGTTTGCCTACAGAAAAGTAATATTTATAATTGGCACAGCACTTTCAAGTGCTTCACATGTATGATCTTCTTGTAATCCTTACCTTACAGGGTTGTTGTACAGTATCTCCATACTGCAGATGAGTGGGAGAGGGTTGAGGCTGAGAGGGAGTGGCTTGCTAGAGGCCACCTAGTTAATGTCAGAGGTAAAATATTGAACTGGAAAGTTCCTGATTGGAGTTCAGACTCTTAGCCACTATGTTACCACAGCCCCAATGTTTAATGTGTTTGAGCTGTGGTAGCTTCTCAGAACTGAATGTTTTCCGTGATTTGGTGCCTCCATATATGATCCAGTCACACTGTGTAGCCTAACAGGTCCCTTTTCTCACAGGAGACTTCTCTAGTAGGTCTCCTCTTAAGCACTCCTTGTTGCATCAGTAGCTCTTCCAAGATGGCAAAGGTATGAACCCAATCCGATAGATATTTGTGGATATGATGGCAAGCCTGTCAGTTGCAAGTCATTCTATTGGTAAAGATGCTACGAAATACTAGGTGTGTAGGGTTGTGGCAACATAATATGTTCTGCGGTAGTCGGATTAACAACAGCAACAGCAACCAGTATTTATATACCGCCTTTTCTTGGTCATTGGATTTCTCCTCTGACTTTATTTCAAAGGCAGTTTATATAGACAAGCGTTTTCTAAACCTTCCAAAGGGGTTTTTACAATACAAATGTTCTAGTATTGCATAGAACCCTTCATTCCAGGTGGTTTCCTTCACAGTCTGGCCTCTCTCTGGCATTCGCCTCCCATGCTTTGACTGACGGCAACCCTTACCCACACTCAGAGTGCCAGCTGCAGCTTTCTCTCTCCCACAGAGGCTCTGTAACTTGTCGGCGGTATGTTGACAGCTCTCCGACAGCACACGAATACTTCCGTGCATCTCGAACTGCTGTCTTCAGATCTTCAGACTTATGAGATGGCCACTCTTCCAACTGAGTCAGATCTCTTGCCCTTAAAGGATTCTTTAAATCCTTAAAGCAGAGGTTCCCTAACTCCTGGGAAGGCCCTCCACTGCTCTAAGTGGCAGCAGGGCCTTCCCAGGGGTCGTGACGACGCGCCTGGGATGCCGCCGCCGCCGCCGCCGCCACCGCCGTGCCCGGGATCGTCCTTGTTACCTTCATTGGTGGGCAGTGGGTGTCTGGCGGGGGTTGTGGGGAGCCTGCGGACCCCTCCGCAGGCCTCCCCAAGCGTCGGAGCAGCGCTCCAACGCGATTGCAACCCACTTTTACGCGAAACCGGAATATGTCATTGATAAACTGTAGAAAAGGGATTGGGAGCACGTTTGTCTAACATCTTACCTAGTGCAGTATTTGGATGTCTGTTTCACCCCATAGCACACATAAACCTCAGAAGTCTGGAATTCCTGGTTAGAGTGGGCCTCCTTTAGGAATAGTTATGCATATTTAAATCAATATCTGTCTGCTGAAGGCTGATGGTGTCCACAGGTCAGGTTTTTCATGTAGGCTGCAGATATGAGTTGTCAAACACGTTTCTGTTTTAAAATATATAGGTCATATGAAATAATATGCACATTTTAGAAACGTTTGCATATTGTTGTTTCTAAACAAAATTGTGGGATTTTAAAGCTATATAAATGAATTTGTTGATAGTAGTAGCAGACCAGCGGTGTGAATTGGCTGTGCTGAATGTGGGGACACAACTAATCTCTCAGTCTTTAAAAACCACAGATATCGACACCTCCCCCGTGGCACCTCTTGAGGGGTTGGAAGTGGTCAGAGTTAACCTTTGTTGAAAATATGGTGAGAGTAAGAGTTGAAACCTCAAAGAAAACGGAATCACCTTGTACGAAGATGAGAGAAAGCTGGTACAGAACTGTGTTTCTTTTACAGATACATGAAGCTCATCTCCAGACATTGTGACATTGCTGCAGACAGTGTTTGTCGTCCATGAATTTACAGCTTATTCGGCTCTATTCATAAATTGACTAATTTTTTATTTGTGTGTGTGTGTGTGTGTGTGTGTGTGTGTGTGTGTGTGTGTGTGTGTGTGTGTGTGTGTAAGTAAAATACCCGGTTACAGGTTGTGTTCTATTTAGCCCTTGATTGAAATGTATTGCTTCTCAGTATCTTTTAGCTATGAAAATTATAATATGGAACAGAGATTAGAATGAAATTATCATGGCTAGGAGGCATTTACTCAGTGGTGGCAGCCACATAAACCTGGGCCCTGAGAATGATGATAATACATTAGGTTCTGCATGCCTGATATTATTGCTGTACATTATGTATGTTTCATTTATACTATTTCGCATACACCAGCAACGCTGACAGATAGGTAATTACTCTCTGCGCCAATGAACACTTATCAGCACCGCCACTGTTTATTGCTGGAATGAAGTGCGCTTGTCAGTCAAGGTCACTTGTTTGTGTGTCCTCTTTAATAGTTCTTTCACAGTTGTTGAACTTTGCATACAGTTCTTATGGCAGGGGTTACTTTACTCCATAATGTGTTGCTTGTGTTATCAAAGTCACTTATATTTATCACTTTAATTGATAAACAACTGGGTTGCAGGAAGCAGAACTAAAGATGTGAAAAAGCATATTTTGCTAGTCAGCTGATCCCAGCAGGCACCCGGTAATGAATGACTAGGAAGTCAAGGTGTTTGGTGTGTAGACTTTCCTTTGTAGACAATGATATATGCTGCTAGCCAAAGTGGATTTTTTTGTAAGAATGATAAACCTTAATGCCATGGCTGTGGATGCCAATGTGGCTTTTCCAACAGCTGTAGTGTTAATATTTTGTGCTTTAGAACAAGATGTTTGCTAAATCTGGATAGGTTTGCTGTTGCTTTATATCCTAGGATGCTTCCATGATAGAAACCATCCCTTTTGTGTGGCTTTAAAATCGATAAGGTTTACACAGCTGAAATTAACATTGTAGGAAGTCATTATTATTGTATTAACGATGATATTTCTCACATGGATAATCATTTTTGTGCTAGATCAGTGGCTCTTTTCCTTTAAACATCTCAGGGCTTTTTTTTCTCTTTTGACGTCAAAGCAATCACAAAGGCATTATGTCAAGCTTGTAATTTCATGGTTGCAAAAGGGAGTGAAATTCTTAAGCATTGTCCATTCTTCCCCTTGCTTTTCCCTCCCCCCCCTTCCATAAACTGGAGCTTTATTAGAAAAGCTGGAACAACCTTTAGGATATAATTTATCCAGTCAAGATAGCTACAGCTATTTCCTTAAGCCTGTAATCAGCCTGCATTTGTATGTTCTGAGATTTATACTGCAGTTGGTGGTGACCAAATGGTGGTGGTGGGGGGGGAGTCAAGAGAATTTATGAAGAACATATTTTGTGTGTGTGTGTGTGTTTAAGAAGTGTTTACTTCCTACATTGATAGCACTTTAGTTTGCATTTTTAGAAGGAAGTGTGCGCAAGCCCACGAATCATGTGATACAGATTTTCTTAGGTGTTAAGGTGAAATTGCACTAAATAGTTACAATAAGTGCTGCTTTGTTTAGGACTAACTCATACCTCCGTGCTGTAGCACCACATATTACTCATAAATAGCTGTAGGGATCCATTTCTGCCAAGGTATAATTTGATTATTAGAGGATTTTGACAATTGACAAGGTGCAGGGTGTCCATGAATGTTTTGGTTAATTTGATTACAACAATAGAAAAAGAATTTTACTTATGCTGAAAGCAGTAGGTCTTGGATGTTTTACAGTGCAGTTTGCATCCTCGTCCTCAACTGAAAGGGAGCAATGCTGGGTGCCTACAACCAAACCAGTCAGTTCAGTGGGGCTAGAGTGGGCAGTCCATGCAACCCCTCCCCCAGAAATTAATTGTGGTCATATAGCAGCAGCGCACAGTGGTCTGCGGACTCTCTATCTGTGTTTAATATTTCCGAGTCAGTGCAGATTGTAACATGGTGATTCTTGAATTTCTCCTGCCTCACTCTTCCCTATTTTGAAATCTATGCCTTGCCTTGGTTCTTCGTTTATGAGAATGTTACAAAGGAAGGGTTTTGATCTCATGTAGATAACGTAGCATTAATTACCCTGACACTAATTAAACTGCATCAAACAAATACCACCGTGTTCCTCAGGGGGACAACAGAAGGCAGTTTAAAATAATTACTGGAGCTTCATGCATGTGTGAAGTTTTCATTACTCTTAGGATACAAGCAAAAGAGATTTCATATCATTAAAAATCCCCCCTCCCTTCATTCCTTTAGTGTTTTGCAAAGAAACGACTAAAATTTCCTTGGAGCATATTGATGTCTAAATAGTAGCAGTTTCAGTTCTTGCAAACAGTAACTTTCTCGAAGAACCGTAAGTCTGGGAAACGGGAACAGGTGTTCCCGTCCACATTCTAGTATGATTATGTATTAGCTTATGTTTGTCAGACCATTTCATTAACCACCTACTGCTATCACATATACATATACTTTGTTCTTTCTGAACCATGAAATGAAATGCATATATCTTCACTAATGCTTGCTATCAATGTAAATGAGAAAAGGAGGCTTATTGCCAATCGCTGCTGCTGTGAAGTACACACCTTTGTACAGTTACAGGTAATAAACATCTTTTCATAAGTAGGAAGCAAGATATATTGAGGTCTGTGTACAGTAAAACAGCAATCCTTTCTTCCATGCTTCAGTATTAATGGGTAGTAATGCCCTTGCATATTACGCATTCAACACCGTACTCTGAAGTACGGTATATATTTTGTAAATCTTGGAACCATACGTCTCTCAAATGCACTGGAATCCAGTGAAACTCCTCTGACCAGCAGCTAATTTATTTGATTAGCATTTCTACATATTTTGTGCCATTGGCTCTGCACAGATACAGTCTTTCTCAGTCTCTTAGCTTCTCAGTTTTTCATGCTCCCCCTATCGTCTGTCCCCCCAGGCTTATGCACTGCTCCCTTCTCTCTCTTCAGTTTTCCTCCCTTTCTTTCTCAGTGTTATCTGTGGTTGTGTGTTCATCAAGTTGAAGGCTAACCAACACCTGCTTTAAACCAGAGGTTGAAAACCTGGTAAGAAGCAGGTTTTAAATCTTGCTTGAAAGCAGACTGCAGTTAGTTATTAGTATTCAATTGGACGCACACATAACAGTGACCATAATTTTTCAAGGAAGAAGAGTTCGTGGGTGGATAATCAAAGGTCTGAAAGGGAGGGCAGGACAGGAGACTGGCAGATGCCCCCAATCTCTTAACCATGATGAAGAGATAGGAAAACATCTCCTGTCCTGACCCACAGTGGCTATAATTGTCTTGGTTCTGCAGCCTGCAGGATCTTTCTTTTCTGGGTTGTGAACTTTGCTATAATGCAAGTCACCAAGCAGGAGCATTCAGTAAAAGACTGTTTAGAAGCAGGTTTCTGACTCTCCTAAATCCCAAATACTTTTTAGATTTTTTTCCCATCAGTAATTCTATTGTGTATTGTGAGCTGGGATCCAGATTGCTGGACACCGACTTTTGCTTTCAGAATCCACACCCTGTTGCTTCTTGAAGCTCATGGAATCTTTCAGTGCAG
This sequence comes from Plestiodon gilberti rubricaudatus, assembly GCA_026170595.1. Classification (NCBI taxonomy): domain Eukaryota; kingdom Metazoa; phylum Chordata; class Lepidosauria; order Squamata; family Scincidae; genus Plestiodon; species Plestiodon gilberti. The sequence goes on from JANXHW010000004.1 coordinate 38,285,172, forward strand.
CACAAGGTAAAAATCCTAATGCTCTCTATACAGATGCATGGAAGCATTTATCACAGGTGCATTTCTGATGAGTACACAATGCGCCTGAATGCTTCTGAATGTCCAGAGGCATCATTGGGGGGGCGGGGTGCCCCAATCAGCGGGGTACGAAGCGGCGGGGTGGGTGGGCATACTTGCCGCCAGATACGTCTCTTTTTTCCATCATTTTGTCGCTTGTTCCTCTTTATGCAGCTGTCCTCTGCTGCAAGATTAGCCCTCCCGCCCGTCTGGGCATCATTTGGCTCCAAAATGGGGTCAAAAAGCGCCAGGGGGCTGTTGTCGCACCACGTCGCTGCCGAATTTCAGCGGCGGCACACGAAAGTGATGTCATGACCCCCAGGGGGCAGGGTTTGTGGTGTCACGTGGGGGGTGTTGCTGCGGCGGCCCCTCACGGGGTGTGTGTGTTGGAGCATCACTGGTCCTGAAGTTATGTGTGCCTGTGCCCAACCAGTATCTGGATGGGAGGCCCTCAGGAAAGCAGACCTTCAGAACTTTCATACCACAGGTCAAAACCTGAAGAAAAAAGGAATGAAAATAATTTGGGAAAACTATAGTCACTGAGACCTGATTGGATGGAGTGAGGAGTTTCACTTTCACAGCTCTGTCTGCCAGGTTTGGGGATACTGTAGCATCCCCATTTGCATGGACCAGTGAAGTGGAGTTACAATGGTTTATTATGAGTCCATCCCCCTTCCTGATGCCCACCTGTCTCCCTGCCTGAGCAGCTGGAGGAGGTTTTGGGTGTGGTGTTGGTGTCCCCCAGGCTTTTGTTGTTGGGGGACTTTAACATTCATGCTGAGCCCCTGCCCGTGGTGTGGCTCAGAGTTTCATGGCTACCATATTGACTATGGCTACCATATTGACTATGGGCCTATCTTATCAACCCTCACGCTCAGAACAGGTCTGAATTTGGTGTTTGCTGTTAGGCTAGCTAGAGGATGGTAATCTGGGTGGACGAGATTCACAGCACAAGCCTACATATGTCTACTCATAAGGAAGTCAGTTCAGTGTGATTTACTTCCAGGTAAGTATATAGGATTGCAGCCTAAGATCACTACTTTGTCATGCTCCGATAGTTACCTGGTAGGTTTAGGCTTTTCAGGACCCTAACCTCTCCAAGGGTGGGGTGCCCGTTAGGATGGGCCACCTGAGAGGGTGATGGAACTGAATGGATTCCCATGGGTTCTAAGAGGCTTTCCTGTCATTAAAATTGATGTCAGTGCTTTGAGTGACTTTAGAATGGGGAAATGGCCAGGACGATTGACATAATGGCTTCTGAGTGTCCTCTTCTTAATCATAGAGCCAAGTTGGCTCCATGGTTTTCTGAGGAGCTATTAGCAATGAAATGCTTAAAGTGAAAACTTGAGCGATGGTAGCAGAAGACTTGCACCATCAGAAACACACAGGCTAGGTCCCTCTTTCAGGAATATTCTGTGGATGATGATGATGGCAATGAAAAAGGTAGATCATTGCATCTACAGAGAGCCAGCCAGTGGAGCTATTGCAATTCATGCAAGGTTTGTTGCATTTGGCCTCATGTGATGTGTTGGAGGATTCCTTGTATGACTCGGTGTCCACATTGGCAGTTCCACTTTGGCAGTTCCAGTTGAGGTGCCTTCATCGTCTGCTTACCCTGTGTTTTTGGATTATTTTCAGTTTGTGCAACCTGAGGATGTTGACAGTGTGAGGTCCTTGAAGTGTGAGGTCATCTACCTATGTTTGTGACCCTTGCCCATCTTGGCTTATAAAATCTTCCTGATGAGGGACTGGATAAGTGGGCAGAGAGGGTCAAAATTCATTTCTTGCAGAGGGTGCTAGAAGGGTATTGTGTCTTAAATTGGTGGTGGTGGTGGTTCACCCACAACTAAAGAAACCCTCCCTAGATTTATTTATTTTAAAAAATTATACCCCACTTTATCCCATGCCAAGGCAAATGCCCAAGGCGGCTTACAACAAAGATAAAAATACATAATTTAAAACAATACATAAAATAAATTAAAAACAATAAAAACCACGGGGGGAGGACAATATAGAGTAGAGAAGCAACGGAGCTGAACATCTTGAGACCCAGAAGTCAGACATCAACCCATCACCCAAACGCTAGATGAAACAAATGTTTTGAGCTTTCGCCGAAAAGTCATGAGGGAGGGGGTAGTTCTCAATTCCCCCGGCAAGGAGTTCCACAATTGTGGCACCACAACAGAGAAGGCTCACCCTCACGCTGCTATTCCTCTAACTTGAGATAGAGGCGGCCTTCACAGGAGAGCCCCCTCAGATGACCTAAGAGGGCAGACCGGAATATATGGGAGAAGGCGGTCCCTCAGATATCCTGGACCCAAACCATGAAGGGCTTTAAAGGTCATTAGCAGCACCTTGAATTGGGCTCGGAAACGAATGGGCAGCCAGTGCAGCCGCTGAAGCAGCGGTTCAACAGAGTCAAACCGCCTACCTCCAGTGACCACCCGGGCTGCCGCATTCTGCACTAGTTACAGCTTCCAAACCGTCTTCAAGGACAGCCCCACGTAGACCGCATTACAGTAATCCTGTCTTGAAGTCACTAAGGCATGGACCACTATGGTCAGGTCCGATCGACTCAAGTACAGTTGCAGCTGGCTCACCAGCCGAAGCTGGGCAAATGCACCCCTGGCCACAGCTGCCACCTGGCTTTCCAGGGAGAGCTGTGAATCCAGAAGTATTCCCAAACTGCGCACCCGTTCCTGCAGGGGGAATGCAACCCCATTCAGAGTGGGTTCCCACTGTATCTCACAGAGATCCCACTGTATTTGGTAATTACTGGGCAGGCTCCAACCTTCCATTCTTGGGCAAGATGCTAGAGCACATGGTGGGCAACTCAAATCTAGATATTCTTAAAGGATCATCCTTGACCCATTTCAGACCAGCTTTTGACCTGGTTTTGGGACTGAAACAGATTTGATTGCTCTACTGGATGATGATCTATGCCAGTAATTGCATGGGGGAGTGTGTTTCCATTTATTTTGCTGGACCTTTCAGTGGTGTTCAATAGCATTAATTATGACTCAGATGACATCTGTGGTCTGGTGTACTTCTGCACCTGTATTTGTTTGTCAGATTTGGCTTCAGTTATTTATGCCTTGTTCTTCTCTTGTTTGGGTTACTGTAATGTGCTTGGCCAGCGGGTGGCGCAGCGGGTTAAACTGCTGAACCATAAGCTGTCGATCGAAAGGTTGGCAGTTCGATTCCCGCGACGGGGTGAGCGCTCGTTGCTTGGCCAGCTCCTGCCAACCTAGCAGTTCCAAAGCATGTCAATGTGAGTAGATAAATAGGTACCGCTTGCAGGAAGGTAAACAGCGCTCTGTGTTCCAGCCGCATGCTACGCACTGCGGCAAGGAGAGTCATGCCGGCCACATGACCACAGAGGCGTCTTCGGACAACGCTGGCTCTTCGGCTTTGAAATGGAGATGAGCACCACACCCTAGAGTCGGACACGACTGGACTTAATTGTCAGGGGATACCTTTACCTTTACCTTAATGTGCTTAATGTGAGGCTTCCCTTCAAGACCCTTTGGAAGCTTCATCTGGTACAATATACAGCCCCAAGAATTTTAACAGGTACAAAATACTATGATGATGTCACACCTTTGTTGTTCCAGCTGCATTGATTGTCCATTGATTGTCAAGGTGCTGATTATGACCCTTTAAAGCCCTAAATGGCTTAGGACCAAGATATGTGAAAGACCATCCTTCTCCGCATGTTCTAAAATCTGCTTGTGGGGGGGGGGGCTGTCTTGCATGTCCCACTGTTGTGTAATGTCCCACTGCTGGGAATGTGCGAGAGGGTCTTCTTTATGCTGGTGCCCTCCCTCTGGAATTCCCTCCCAAGGGAGACTCATTTTGCTCCCTTCTGGTTTTTCAGAGGAGGTGGAAAAAACATATGTGGTTCAAACCTGCTTTCTCTAATTTAGTTGTTGTTTTTATCTCTCGGCTTTTTCTTTTTCCCTTTGAAGTGTGTGATGTTTCTCGCATGTGCTCTGCTGGTTTGTTTGTATGATTTTTATTGTGCTTTAGTCTCTGTTGTGAGCCGCCTTGAACACTTGGAATAAGACAGGATAGAAATCGTTTTAAATAAACAGACAAACAAAAACCGTATCCCTTACATGTTTTTTGCTTTAAATTTAAAAAAACAACAACACTGCTCAGTTAGTTTCCTTAAATAGAGCCTTGAGTTAATCTTGGGAAATTGACTCACTGACAGTAAACCAGTAGAAAGGGATTCTGAGAATCCAGCAAACGTACATGCAAGAGTACTTCTATTTCTTTATAGCCAGATGGTTTGTCCTATTTTAAACTGATAGATACTTCATACATTTCTTTTGGATGTCACTGATTTTAACTGCCAGACAGTATCTACTTGTAGAACTTTGTTATTCCTAGATTATTTTCAAGTGTATTTTTGGCACATATGGGAGATCATACTGTATGTGAAGTTAATTTTTCCTTACACTTAGCTCATACTTGAAAAAGTGTTTATATAATATTAAAAAAACTGTCTAAAATGAACAGTTCATTTTTTCCCCCTTCTTCTTTTGACATGATGTTGACAGAAGTCGCTTTGATGTAGTTTAGAGTCATGAATTTTCTATCTGTTCTGTTTTTCCTGGGGCTCCATCTATTCAGACATCCTGATCTGTCATTTTGCAACACTTTGTGAAATGCTTGACAGAGAGTGGTTTTGACAAGTGCTGGACATCAGCAGCAATTCAGAATAAGCAGAGTATATTTCTCCAGGTAAAGTGACAAAACGTCCAAAAGCGTAAGAAGAGCTGTAGTCTTCAGTCACATTTAATGTTACAAAGCACAACCTTTTCTGCTTTCTGTATTTGTTCTAGTCATTTGTACCAGTTCGTTCTGGAGAGGATGTTGGGATTAGAGATGTTGATCCTTTTTGCATTCTTTAATACAGAACTTAGCTTTTCTTGCAGTGGAAACCGAAAAGGTTTGAGACAGAATAAGCATCTTAAAAAAAACCCAGAACAATTAACACTTTTAGTGACAATATAATTTTTTGTTTTGTTTTTCCGGATCTGATCATCTCCGCTTGGTTTTGAGTATCTTTTAATCCACCCAAATGCATTTACTGGTCATAAGAGTGTAATCTCAAAAACTGTTCACAACTGGTTCATACCCCTCAGCTAATTGTGTGCTGCAATTACATGGTGTCCTTGCTTTTCTAATAGTTGCTTGTGATGCATTGGTTGTGTACGCATAACATAGTTCAGGCAGGTTGAACCAATATTTACATGATGTTGAATATTGAAGCTGTAAAACATTTTCTATAATTAATTTGCATCTGTATACACTCAAGAAACAGCTGTTGAAAGTTGAAGGGGATGTGAAATGCCACAGCCTGGAGATGTTCTTGTTCATTCGGCTAACTCCTTTTTGATGTGATACCTACTGGCAGAGTTGTGTGGTGGATTCAACTTCTTTGACAGCCATCAGCCCCACTGACCAGTAGTTTCAGGTTTTGTAGTTAGGGGAAGAGAAGAAGGGGAAAAAAATTCCATAATTTAGGGTTTTTTTTCAGCTGCTGGATCAAAAGTCCCTGCCAACAGCTATCTAAATCAACACCATGCCAACATGTTCTGTAGTCCGAAGGTCACTCAAACATCTGGCCCCGCAATCTTGTTCTTTAAGGTTTGTCGCTGGGCAGCATCTGTTTATAGATTCTTTCTCAATCTCTCTGATCACTTTGACAGCAAAAAGAAGCTTCTATCATCCTTGATGTGTTAAGAAAAAAATATCGGGAGCATAGACCATTTTAAAATGACCCTAATTTCTGAGAGCAACTAGTGAAGTGTAAGCTTACAGCGATGTTCTATTAGTGCAAATTAATTTTAAATATCTGTATTTAATATGGTGTTTTGGGATTAGTGGCATTTTAGTTCTCGTGTGTGTGCGCATGTGCATGCACGTGCCTGGGAGATGTTTTGCTATGGCTTTTCAGCATATTGTTTTGCATAGTGGGAATGCAAAAAATATCTAACCCTAAGGACAACTTGCTGTGTCTTCTTTATTTATTTAAATGCAGCAACCAGATTGTTAACTGGCGCTAAAGATTATGACCATGTCACTCCCCCTGTTGTACCATCTACGCTGGCTACCACTTTGTTTCTGAGCACAATTCCAGGTGCTAGTTATTCCCGGCACAGTTTGGGACCTAGGTCTTTGAAGGGACCATCTCTTCATCTGTCTGTCCCCTGAAGTCAGCCCTCCTGTGTGTTCCATCATTTATAGAACTTCAGTTGGTGGCAACGGGTGGGAGGACGTTCTCCCTTGTGGCACCTGGTCTTTGGAACTTCATGCCAGATGACATTCTTTTTCCACGCTCCCCTTCTTTTCCATAAGAAAGTGACGATGTTTCTTTTCTAATGAGCAGTTGCACTCATACAACTTTTCCCCACTGTTGTGTTTTTCTTGCTGCTGGTTCTTCTATTATTGTTTTAACCAGGGCTGGCCTCGATGTGAAACAGCTGTGTGAAGCTGCACCCTCGGAAGTGCAGTGAATGGACACACACACACCCCTCTGTCCATCGCCCTGTCTAGCCAGTTGGTCCACTGGGGGCTCCAGTCCTCTTCTGACTCGCTGAGAGCAAGTTGGAAGAGGCTTGCAGCAGTGGCAACCTCCTTCTCCCTCTACTGCTTCTGCAGGAAGAAGTAGAGGGGAAAAAGCTGTCACTGCTCCAAAGCACCCCACCACCACCAAGGCACCAAGTAGGCAGGGAAAGGCAAGTTGGAGCCAGAGATGTCACTAGGGCGCGCGCTGCCCAGGGCTGGGCACGCGCGTCACCCTAGTGATGCCTCCCCACGGACACCCCCCTTAAATAACCTTTGGCGATTTGGGGGGTGCCCGACCCTCAATCGTTGCAGCCGGCTCAGGGACGTCTTCCCTGGCCGGTTGTCCGGGGCCTTCTGAGGAAGGCCCACTGCGCGAACATTATTTATAACGTTCTTTTGCACATGCGCAGACTGTTCCTGAGGGAAAAGGGCAGCCCTTTTCCCTCAGGAACGGTCTGCCCATGCGCAAAAGAACATTATAAATAACGTTCGCGCAGTGGGCCTTCCTCAGAAGGCCCCGGGCAGCTGGCCGGGGAAGACGTCCCCGAGCCGGCTCTCCCGACCGGCATCACGTCGCTGTACCCTGGTGACACACGCGCGTGCGCGCAGGAGAGGCGACGCGCACGTGTGCGTGCATCACCTTTCTGTGCGCGCGTCACCTGGGGCCCCCCGCACTCCTCGCCAGGCTACAGCGACGCCTCTGGTTGGAGCCTGCCCACTTCCCTTTCCCCCTTCCTTTTACTTACAATGAGCACAGGCAGGCTTCAGTTCATTCTCTGTGCTTCTGCTTGGAATGAACAGGAGCACATTCTCTGCTCCTGATAATTTCAAAGAGAAGTGGCACAGAGCAGAGAGGTTGTTTAAGACCTGGGTACCCTTTCTGGTATATGCCACTTTGGGAGGTTTTCAATCTAAAAGGCAGGGTGTAATCTCTTAAATAATAATAATTTAAGCTGATCCAAACCGATCCAAACCAACCTCCCCCATTTTCTCCAGCCATTATAGAGTCATTATATTCTCCCCATTACAGAGAAAATGAGAAGAGAGCTTCACAACTTTCATGGATAGCCCCACAAAATTTGCCAATTTTCAGCCTGGAAAATACTGGAGAAAATGGTGGGAGACCTTTGTGACTTTTATAGGTAGCTCCAATAAAATTTTCAGTTTCCAGATGGGGAGACTCTTACAGGGACATTGGTGCGCTCAAGCCACTGCTTTTCTTTCTTTCTTTCTTTCTTTCTTTCTTTCTTTCCCAGAGTGCAGGAGACCATCATGCAGTTGCTGCAAGACATTCTAGCAAGAGCCAAACCAATGTCCTCTGGCCCCCGGGTGGGGTGGAGAGAGCACTTCTGTGTCTGCGGTCCATGTGCTCACCTTGGCTTCCTGCTGGCTGCCTTCAGGGAACCAGGATTCCCTGGTACCTTCTGGGAACATTTTCACAATACTTAGGTGTATTTAGGTTTAGAAGTTTTTGCTGTTTAAAAAGTAATTATCTATTTGTATTTTTTGTATTTTTGTATTTTATTTTTGTGTAAGCCGCCTTGGGTCCCTTTGGGGAGAAAGGCGGGATAGAAATATTGTAAATAAATAAATAAATAAATAAATAAATAAGAAGTTCTGGTCCAAAAAGGACTGGGAAGATTCTGCTTGGTTGTTTAGGTGCTTTCTTCTTTGACGTAATCTAGTGTGCAATAGTGCAGCCGCATTCATTTCCTTACTCGGATGCTGGTCAGGCAACTCAATTAAACTCCCTTCTGCAGTTCATAAAACTCAATGTAGTGTGCGTTAACAAACAAGTGTGTGATCAAGTAGGCGCTAGAACAACCAGGCCACCTGTTTTCAAATTTAGTTTCATCCAGGCGTAATCACTTAAATCTCAAGTTGAAATTCTGACTGCACATCATTAGCATCTAGAAACTCCCTTGTGATGAGACTAAATCAAAAACTTCAGCTCCTGTGCTCTGGAACAAAGTGTGATGTAACCCCAGACCATTTTTTGCTTGTCAGCAGATAAATCACAAATGGGAGTAAGCCTGTACATCAATTTTAGCTATTCTGTTGGCATTGCTTTGTTGGCAAACCAGATGTGGCCCTATGAACAAATCTATACACTAACCAGTTATTCCAGCTGCTGCTGTATTGTTTCTATTGTTGTGTATTTGAAGGAAATGTGCAGCCTGGAGAACAGATGTTCTTCATGCTTGCTGTTGATCAGAAAAATTGAGATGATGCAAGAAATGATTATTTAGCACCTGCCTCAGGCTTAAGGCTCTAACCTAATGTGCCTATGAAACAATTAAGCAAAACCATAATATGCTTATTTTCTGGCTGCTTGCCCATTTTGTCCATAATCAGATATGACATAAGTTTGTTTTTCATCAGCCATCTTCAGTCTTTGACCTTCAATGTAGTATGGAACCACCATAGAGGAGGATAGTGCCATGAATAGGTCCATCTAGCCTAGGATAGAAGTCTTTAACAGTTGAATCAGGATCCAAATGTGGGTCTTGACCCAAGTGGCATTGCTATAGTGAGGCTGGGGAGAGCCAGTGCGCCCGGGTGACAAACTGCAGTCTCCTCATGAAGAGGAGCCGCGGTGGATTTTTCAGGCTCCATGGCTGCTTTTTTGCAGTCAGAGGGCTGTGTTTGCAACCGTGGAGCTGAAATGTGCTGAAATCGGCATGTAGTTCAGCCCTCTCACCCGCCCTGGCTCTTGGAAGGCTTCAAATGAAGCCTTCAGGGAGCACAGGGGGCAGGGCGATGACATGAAATGCATCATCACACACACACCCCATGGAACCCTGCTAGCAACGCAATTGCTAGACCCAACCTTGGATGGGTGGTAGCAGTGCTACTGTTCCCATTTTGTTTTGAGGCTCAAGCTCATTACATTTGAACGGCCGGTTAATGCTGCCAGAGATTTTGGCTTTGGAGGGGCTCTTATGGACAAGTTCTACAGTCTTCAGTGGGTCTTCTCAGTCTCACATCTGTCCACCTGTTCACTCCTGTCATGGCACTCCCTCTACTCTCTGACTTGCCTTGCCTCATTTCCTTGTTCTCTCCCTCCACCTTTCAAAATTCAGTGTGCACTGTTCTCATGCCACTCTCTGCCTCTCCTTTCAATTGGCCTGGAAGGCAAGAAGGGACAGAATGATGCATGCTGGCTTTGGTGGTGCATGCTGATTTTCCATCTCTAGAAGGAAAAAGAAGAGGAACTTTGGTCCCTCACCTGCCCCATCCACCTTCTTGCCTGCTGGGCTCCTGGAGGTGGATCCCATGTTGCAGATTAGGGTTTGAGGTGGCTTCCAGCTTTTGAAAAGTTGAAGACCCTTGATCTAGGACATCATGCCTTCTATTCTATGGTCCTATTTTTTGATAGTCTTCTGTTATCTAGAGGTCTCCAATAAAGCTAGTAAATAAATATTTGCTGATTTTATAGCAGGGGTGAGAATTAAGTATCTGTAATTATTTATCAGCTTGGCTTTTTCCATGATGATAGATGACTCTCCGTCTATCTGAGACTTTGCTCTGTTGATGTCTCCACATATATTCTGCTCTGTGAGACTATGTACATTACCTATTATTTTAATTACTAGTAATTAACATTTCTTGCACTGCTTGCCTTTAATTGATTACTATATGTAATATATGCACATGTCTGTTTCTCAGGAGAGCTCCTATCCATTGAATCATTCAATATTTTTGCTATCTTGGGCCTTGCAGTTGAAATTGCCCCACTTTTTATTTAACATAACAATAGCAATGATGGTTGTCTTTTATACTTCTTCAACAAAAGCATTTAGATGTCACTTGATGAACTGTCATCACTTTTTCCCTCTTCTTAATTTAATGCTGTTTAGGGGGGGTGTCAATAAAAGACTAGATGTACCATTTAAGCTAGCAAAATGCTGAACAGTCAAAGATATAAATACAGTAGCAGCAATATCTGTAAATGTCATTTTTTCTCATTTATATTGCTTTTTCTTATGGGAGTTTTTACAAAATAGCACACGAGTGCAGACTAAAAAGAAAACAGGCACAGGTAGAAATCAATCAATAGGAAAAGAAGTTTTGAAAGAGGCAGTTTCTAAAGTCACGTTTGGAACCATCAGAAGAGAACCGAGGGGGGTCAAGGACTAGGAGGTATTTTGGGGGAGGAGGGAAACGGAGGCTGTCTGGAGTTTCCATTCAATCCTTGGAAAAAATGCCCAGTTGCACACAGACCCGAAAAAGTGTGTTTTAAAGTTTTTAATATAACATTTTGTCTTTTTCTGTGTGCTAAACAAATATTTATTAAAATTGGAGCTAGATGAGTAAAACATGGTGTGTCTTCCAGACCATAACATAAACATTATCTTCATAATAGTAACACGTAGCATTTGTATGGTGCTTTCGAATGTTCAAAGTGATTAATGCTTAATACTGAGTAGTTCAGCAGCCCTGTCAGGTAAGTACGTATTGTTATCTCCATATTGCAGCTGGGGAGTTAGGGTTGTGTGGGAGTAGTTTGCCTAAGACCGCCAAATGAATTCGTGGGAGATGTGAGATTTGAACTGGGCAGTTCTGCTTTGTAGCTTGCTCTCTTAGCACTACGCGATTCAGCAGGGGTGGCATCAGAGGCACCCCTCTGGGGCACTGCCCGAGGGCCCATGCCCATAAGAGGGCTCACCTGACCAGACTGACCCCAAACCTTCATTACTAGTGGCAGCACTCTGTGTGCCATCAGGGAGCAGGCAGGGGGGTGCCCTTGTTACTGGGTGTGTTTTCAAACACAGGTAACACACACAGAATGTAATGCATTCTGGAGCTATTTTGGGAGAGGGAATTGTGCGACCCGGAAGAGACTTCCAGAGCATGAATTGAGGCTGTTTTAGCAAGCATACACAGCAGTTTGCTTCTAAAGGGTAACCCCCCTCCCGTTTTACCTCTTCCCCCTTTTTTTTCTTTTTACAGCAATTTTAAGGGGGGCTCCAGTATCTGCGGATCCTTGTTATCCGTGGGGGGGGGGGTCTGGAATGGATCCCCTGTGTATAGCGAAATCCGACTGTATTTCCTTCTTTCTGGTCTATTACATAACAGATGAGTTTTTAGGTATTGCACATGACCACAATCCTGGACATAAGCTGCTAAAATCCATTGTCTTCAGTTATTGCTTGCAAATAATCATTTTTTAAGAACAAAAGCCTCTGCACCATGTTTCTGCAGAGGGCCTTTCTGGAGCATGAAGCTTCTGGGTTCATTGTACATATTCAAATATTCAGTAATGTTGGAAGTCCCCAGGAATGCACTGCATGTCACATTAATACTGTTTAAATATTATGATAGAATGAGTGAATATACGCAAATGGTTCTGACATGTTCATACTAGCTTTTGCTCTACATCTGTACTAATACATTGCTCCTCCTTTTCAAAAAGATGTTTTCTGCAGTGCGTGTGTGTGCATGCGTGCAAGTGTAAAAAACACCGCATCATTTTTGTCCAGGAGAGTGAGTGAAATGCCTGGCCATGCAATTGGAAATCAAACATTTTATTTTATATCTATTTCTTATTATTATCCCCGCTCAGCCATGAAGCTTCCTGGGTGACCTTGGGCCAGTCACTATCTCTCAGCCCCACCTACCTCACAGGGTTGTTGTGAGGACAAAAGGAGAAATATGTACACCACTCTGAGCTCCTTGGAGGAAGGGCGGTATAAAAATTTGAAAAATAAATAAATAAAATAAATAAAAAGGTTTTAACAATGACACTTTGTAAAATGAAAAAGAACTCAATGAAAACACAGTGCTACTTTTTTTTCTTTTCAGACCCTTCAGGTTTGTGTTTTCTCAATGAAAGTTATGAAAAGCAGGATTACTCCTACCCTGCAAGGCGACGTCTTCATGGCAGGCTTTTTTTATTGCTCTTCATGTTACGTGATGTTACAACCAGATGCCAATCACACACCAGTAGTGGATTTGCTAGATTTAGGACAGGAGAGTGGAGACTGAAGGTTAAGAACAGGCCACAATAGAGATTATGTATATTTGTGTGTGTGTGTGTGTGTGTGTGTGTGTGTGTGTGTGTGTGTGTGTGTGTTTGTGTGTGTGTGTGTGTGTGTGTGTGTGTGTGTGTGTGGTAGACAGATCTGGATTAATGTTTATCCCAAACAAGAGATTACTATATGTCTGTTTCTCGTTGTAAACAGACATTATTAAACAGAAGGTTTATGTTTGTGAAATGCAACTACAGGTGTTGCACACTTATGATTTATGTTCCAAGATGTTCACCTGTTCATTTTTTGCACCAAAGATTGAATCAGGAACAAATTAGAGATGTCTTTTCTCCTTCATGAAACTAACAATGGTACAGACTAAACTTACCTTGGCTTCATGTAGCAAGGTTCATTTTTAATTATTACACATGGTTATTGCAAGATAACAATGCAATCTTACTGTCAGCCTTGACTTACTGACTTTGTCATCCTGGGTTTTGTGCCCTGCTTATTTTATGTAAAAGTTTTTAGTTGCTTTCTTTTTGTCAGTGTCCATATTTAAGCTATGTTTTATTTGTGTATGATTTTTTTTTACATGCACATTTAAAACAATCTCCATGACAAAAGATTTTTCTGGTACCTGTCTTTAAAAAGCCAATAAAACCAGGCTGGTATCAATGGCACAGTTTATGACAGTCTGTGTTACTTCCATGGTTTAAGTTTTGTAAGGCAGTTTGGGGGAGAATCCTATTTATTTTATTTATTTATTTATTTATTTATTTATTTATTTATTTGTGGTGTTTATATACCCTTTTCTTTAGACTCGAAGCGGTTTTCATAGGCAGGCAATCCTAAACCCCATTTTTCCAAATGAGGTTTTTACAAGTATTATTTAAATCATATTGATTTGTTTGTCATATTGATATTGTTTAAAACATATTGTATTGAGAACAATACAAGTATTGTTCTCAAAACATATTGAGAACATAGCACCCTCAATTTCCTGATATTTCCTTTCGAAGTGCAGCCACGTCCTAGCTGTGCTTCTGCCTTCCAAGCTTTTCGCAGCAGCCTCAAATCTCCCTCAGTAGGTTCTCAAAGTGTTATCCATCTTACTAGCTGACTCCTACACATTCCACACTCAGAGTGCCTTCGCAAGATCCGTCAGCAGCAGTGGTCCCCCTTCCAAGCGAAGACCAGGGCTAAACCTGCTTAGCTTTCTTCAGGCAGGGCAGCAGCTCAATTTCTGGACCATACATCCATTGTACATTTTTGTAAAATGTACAGTTGTACATTTTAGCCAGGTTTTCTCACTTTTCCACTCAAAAAGACTATATGGTTATATAGATTATGCTGTCTGTGTTGTAATACAATACTTGAATGCCTTTTTTTCACACATTGGAGCAACTTGGCAACCCACCAGAGTTTGCTCTCATACAAAGCAGGATCACACATTAAATTTGCAGGAGAAACTTCACCGTGTACATGGAAATCTAGATGAAAACTGTACATAGCCACCCCCACCCCCACCCCCGAGTTGTGCTGTTCATTAAGTACCGGGTATGTGTCTTCGGTGAAACGATTCACCACCTTGCACTCTAAACAATTCTCATGTTCTTTTTTAAAACAAAAACATCAGAGCAATGTGAGCCATTGTTGACTTCATAATTCTGATGAGGAAAGTCACATTTAATTGGGTACTCCAGTTTTCATGGCCGCAGGTTGCAGAGCATGAAGTGTTTAAGGGGTTTAAAGCCATGGTAAAGAAAAGTATTACATCACCTTTTCTTTACCATGGCTTTAAACCCCTTAAACACTTCATGCTCACATTTAATTATTTTAATTTATATTTAAATAATATTTAAATTAGTATGCATATTGAAGCTTAGGATCACTATATCTCTGTATTGCTGAAGAACTTCACCTGAACTGCTCAGGAAGAAAGTCAATAAACACAGATATATTTTTTTTTAAAGGCCTCCTAAAGTTGTTTTACACAGATTGCACTCTTCCTTCCTGTTGGGAACAAGCAAAGACCATTTTACATTGAAATGCATTATTGTACGTGGTATAGGTTTCCATTTTGTTTCTGAGAGTATTTTGCTGGTTCTAAAGCCACAATTGTCCAAGCATTTGCTGCAAAAAAAGAAGCTGACAGATCATGCCAACTCTTTCACCAAATTTCATGTGAAATAAATAGATTTTAGTAATAAATGAAAAGATTTAATAAATGGCTCTTTTAAAGGTGCATGAAAATAATAAGGTGTGTGAAATAATAGCGTATAAGACACTCGGATCAGGAGTGTTATGCGGTTTAACAATTTGTGCAGTGAGACATTTCATTCACACACAAAGAGGCTAATATATTAATATATTATTGATAGATATAGTAGCATGCCACCTCGGCTCAGTTGGCAGAGAGCCATAAGTCATTAAAATGACCTCTAGCTTCCTAAGCAAAGTAAAGGCAGAAATAAAGATGCATTTCTGTTATCTACGATGGGTCATAAGTGACACCAGTGTGATACTTTCCCCTGCACTACGCAAAGCTCTGACACTGTATTTAACAGTATTAAACTTATTGCCGCTGAGCGAAACATGTCTGAAGCAAATGATGACCCTTGCGTCTTTGCGATGGCAAGATGTCTCCCTGATGTGATCCTCCAGACTTGGAGCATTAAGTTAATTTCTTCCTGGATTTCTGAGCTGCGTCCTTTCTACCCCGCGGAAAGCCTGTGAAGAATACAGCTTTTGACCGAATGACAGAGCAGGGAGGCTGAAATTAGGTGTATTAAATTAGAATATGACAAACAGCCTATCTAAATATCTGTCACAGTGTTACTTAAGCAATATAGTGTCCAAGCCCAAAAGTGAAAGCTGGACACACACACGCATACAAAGATAACAGGTATACTATCCAAATAAGTTAGTCATTTTGAGAGGCTAATTGCAGCTCGGGTACGGACTGCCATAATGCTGCAGAGATGCTTTTGTCTAAGCTCCACTTCCTCCGTTTTGTCATTTCATGGAGAATTAACCACTAGCAAGTTTTCTGTATCCAGGGCAATTTTTGTGCCACTTCAACAAACAGTAACTGCTAGAGGTTTCTTGTATATATCGGTTCTATGAAACAGAGTGTCAGAGACCGGGAAATGTATTATAGTTTGCCTCTCACACCTGGTCACCAGTTTGTGGACTGCAAAGCCAAGTTTCAGTTTTGTAAGATGATCACCCAAAAAGGAAAATCTTTTTGGAGGGTCTATAACAGGGGTGGCCAAACTTGCTTAATGTAAGAGCCACATATGATAAACTTCAGGTGTTTAAGAGCCGCAATATTTAAGAAGCGTTTAAATTCTTAAATATATTTACTCATCATGAACATAAGCTTATGTTTTAATCCAGTGGACTCTCAGTTTATACCTGGTAACTAATTATAAAGCTTTAAAAATTCTTATTTACCTTGTTATAATAATCTGTGATACAAAAAGGAGCTCAGCCAACATATTTCCGAGAGCCGCACATTATAGGTCAAAGAGCGGCATGTGGCTCAGGAGCTGCAGTTTGGCCACCCCTGCTCTATAAGCACAAAACACAGTTAGCTGCTTTATGTTGACACAGACCATTTGTCAGTCTAGCTTAGTATTGTCTACAAGGACTGGCAGTGACTCTTCAAAGTTTCAGGCTTTCCCAGCTCTCTCCAGAGGAACTGTATGCATAGTGGGCCAAGGTGCTATAAATGTATTTTGTACCCTGGAATTTTGAGTCTGTAGTGCAGAATGGGGCATATGTACAGCTCTAATTGAAGCAGCTCTGAGCACTGATCTACTATGGTTGTGTGTCTAGTGGGGGTGTTGTGGAGACTGCCCTGGACAGTGGTGTTGGAAGCTCATTGCCAGTTGTTCGATGCAGGGAAAGGGAAACTTCCCTGAAGCTGTTTTTTCTGTCCCAGGTTAAGACCTCATCCCAATGCTGGAGAACGTTTGCTGTTCATGGCAAATCAGAAATCTGCTTGCACTCCAACTCTGTGCGTGTGCATGTGCGTGTAGAACTCTAGTCCCTTATTGCAGGAAATGGGACCTTGTGCGCATGCAGGCTTTATTGATAACTCTTACATAATAACCGCCTTCTGCAAAGCCATTGGTGTAACCCTTTGCCCTCATCCCCCAATGGACAAATCCTAAACATGTGTAACAGCATTTGCTCATATTTCTCTTCTTATCCTTGCTTCTCCTGCTGCACTCCTCCTCTCTCCCTATTTATCCTTTCTTATGTGGTTTCCTCCACTGTCAGAATTTACATTGTAAACTGATTGGAGGAGGGATTTGTTTTTCCTCAAGAAACTCTATAAAGCTAGAGGCGTCACTAGGGTTTGCGTCACCTGGTGTGAGAGCTTATCGCGTCTAAAGCACTATGTACATTGATAGATAATAGATTTTGCATTGGGCTGCAATATTTAATCAATTAATTGGTTATATTAGTTAAGAAGAAGAGGCATTGCTAACTCTGTAAGAGAAAAAGGTTATCTAAAGTCATCTTGTTAGCAGAGTTGACACACAGCAAACTGACTTTTGTAAAGAACTTTAGCAGGACATAGAGAGAACTGCAGCCATTGCTACACATCGGCAGAAACCAGGAAAAGAACCCAAATAGGAGGGTACTCAGATGTACGGAGAGAAGCAACCCAAAAGCCTTTAAACTAACACACTCCCCCCACTGGTGGAGGCCAACATCTACATACTTGCTGACCATATACTGGGTTGCTCAGTTCACATGCTGTGTTCTGACCAAAATGTCTATGATTGCAATCCTATACACACTGATCTAGGAATATGTCCCACTGAATTCAGGAGGACTTATTTCAGAACAGACGTGCATAAGATTGCACTGTATGATTCTTGCTGAGAGATATGTACACATTTTCCAAGAACGTATGTTTATTCTTAGATTACTCTTCAAATGGAAATGTATTCAGCTTTTAATCAATTAATCAACCAAAACTCAACTAAGGTTTCTTAGTTAATCAACTAAGATTTTTTTTTGGTTAACAGCTATTGTATAAGATTTTTCTGTCCATATTGTGCAAGTCAGCAGCTTGCAAATGCTGAGCAAAAAATGCTGAGCAAAGGGTTTGTTTTTGTTTTAAAACATCTCTTCTCACATTTCATAACAGGCTATGATAGGGTTAATCCAGCCACATAAACATCCATGCCGTGTATGACAGTAGTAAAACTTGTGATTCCTTGATCTTTGATTAGATACAAGCTAGTAAACATCTTGCGATTAATCAAACTGAGTTGTTCTCCATGGAGTATGAGTCACCTTTCCAGACGGGGCTGTAGCATCAGAGTTTATTTATTTATTTATTTATTTATTTATTTATTGTTTTAATCTTTTCTGTAATGGACTTGGCTTCTGTTTCTTTGAATGAAATTGGGTTCAGGAAGCTACTCAAGGCTAGTAAAGGACAAATGTGTAACTTGCATTTGTGAACGTAATTATTGGATTACGGTATGTGTAATGGTTATAATTTGATTTTAAGGGAAATCTAGCAGTTATTTGTGTTCATTCGCAATAAGTTATACATTCAAATACATAAAGAAAAAAATATAACTGATATGGTGTGTTTGTTTCTCTGTGGGGAATATCACCTCGGGTCAGTGAGTGCCTATCCATTTGTACAGAAAACAGAGTGACCCATAAACAAGGTAGTGGGATCTACATTTTCAGGGCACTCCCTACATATGCACAAGTAGATGCAATTGTAAATAAAGAAAAGGCTGATGCAGAATGGGTGTGCTGTGGTCCCAGAAACATCGGAACATCGAGATGTCAGTTTGGGGGAAAAAAACAACCCAGAACACGGCAGGGGGAGAACTTGGCCTGCTTGAGCCAACTGGGCATTTTGAGCCAACCAGAGGTGTCGCTATAGGGGGTCTGGAGGGATGCAATTCCCCCAGGTGACAACCGTGGTCTCCTCGCGAAGAGGAGCCGCGCCGGGATTTTAGCGCTCCGCGGCTGCTTTTTTTGCAGCTGCAGAGCTGAAACGTGCCAATACTGGCACATTTTCTGGGCCCTGCCACCCACCTTGGAACTGAGAAGGCTTCAAATTAAGCTTTCCGGGAGTGGAGGGAGCAGGGTGATGATGCAAAATGCATCATCGGGGGGGGGGGACGGACGTGGCCTGCTAATGATGCAAAGGGAGCTAACTGGATATTAGGGTTGGAGAAACGGAACATTTTGTTGCAGGTCCCTCTTGCATGGTCTTCATTTGTAACTGCTTATACAGTAATACACAAAACCAGTTTTGTTTTAAGAGCAGGAAGTAGCAAGAAATCTGAATATCTGCATGTATAAATTGTACATTAAGTTGGAAAGCCCATGTGTGTGTTATGATTAAAAGAAATCCTTGAATCAATTCCAGCCTAGGGAATGAAGTTCTTTCTTTTAATGCTTTACGTATGCTAAAGATGATCGTCCCAATCAGCAGTTTTGGTACACACGTTCCTGCAATTGCAAGGACTTCCCTTGACAATATAAGAGTTGGAGGCGGAAAGCACGGAACAGCCCCAGACCCTGAGGTCAATGAGAGAGCCCTTCTGTGTACAACAGAACACACAAAGAGCATCGGACTGGGACTTCTCAATCCAATCTGTAAAATTAAGATGTTTTGGGATTTGTATGCAGCCTTTCCACCTCCTCAAGGCCTTCGGGCTGAGTTTAAAAGACGCAGGTCACGCAGCTCAGCTTTAAAAAGCACAGGTAGAGGTGGTGGTGGTCCTTCTTCTCCTCATCAGGCCGTTGGCCTTTGTGTGTGAGGACGGAGGGGCACAGTTCAGCTTTCAAAAGCACCAGCAAGTGAAAGTGGTGATGGTGATGATTCTTTCCTTGCTGAAGATGTTTATCTTAATAGGAAATGTTGAACTAATTATGCTTTCTACTTTTTTATATTTTTAGGAAACCTGGAGAGCCTCCCTTAGTGAATGGCTGGATTCCTTTCTTGGGAGTGGCCCTGGATTTTAAAGAGAATGCTTCCAATCTTTTATTTTCCCTGCAACGAAAACATGGGGAAGCTTTTACCTTGTATATCGCTGGTGAGAAGTGTGTTGTTATTTCTTAGAGACATCTTAGTAAGTGAAGTAACAAAAAAAAAAGTGCTTATGCTAAATTCCGTCTGCTTAAGAACACTTGGCTGGATCCGACCAAGATTCATCTAGAACAGAGGTTCCCAACCTGTGGTAAGCGTATCACTAGTGGTACAAGGACCACAGGCTGGTAGTATGCAGGCCACTGGCGGCCAAGATGGGAGCTGCCATGGCAGCCGCACAGCACCACACCAGAGCCCAAAAAGTGTCTCGAACTCTGCTGAGCTGGCAGAGCTCGAGTGCACAGGCTTCTAGCACAAGGAAGAGCCCGCCCAGCCTTTTGTCTTACCTTGCTCTTGTGTACTTCGACGCAACTGCAAACCCAGAAGCAGTAGCGTCGTTTGATAGGGGGCCCTATGGCCTTGGGCCACAGGCGCCAGCTTCTGGAGGGTGCCAAAGGGGCGCCAAAACGTCCAGGAGTTTTAATTATTTCGCACTTTTTTAACGTGTTGGATGGCCCCAGCAGCGCCCCTCCGGGAGGCAGCTGCTTCATGCACCTTCGTGGGGGCGAAAACAAACATTTAAAATCCGGGGGGGGTATCACCCGGGCGCAGGGCGAAGAAAGCATTGCATTTTTTAAACAGCAATGAAATATGCCCTTTCTTCCCTCCTCCCCCCTCCTCCGATTTACTCCACTTGTCTCTGTGTCACCTCCTCCTGCTTGTCTCTGTGTCACCTCCTCCTGCTTGTCTCTGTGTCACCTCCTCCTGCTTGTCTCTGTGTCTCTCCTTCCCAGGACGTGTAGAAAGCAAGCCATGCGATGCGTGCGAGGACTCGGCCGGACGCGGGGCGAAGAAAGCAAGCCATGCAGACGACTTGGGCGACGCGACGAGGAAGTTCAAGTGCCTCTCTAGGAGACGTCTCCCTACTGGAGGCACCTCCTAGAGAGGCACTTGAACTTCCTCGTCGCGTCGCCCGAGTCGTCTGCATGGCTTGCTTTCTTCGCCCCGCGTCCGGCCGAGTCCTCGCACGCATCGCATGGCTTGCTTTCTTTGCGTCCTGGGAGGGAGAGACAAGCAGGAGGAGGTGACACAGAGACAAGCGGAGTAAATTGGAGGAGGGGGGAGGAGGGAAGAAAGGGCATATTTCATGGCTGTTTAAAAAATGCAATGCTTTCTTCGCCCTGCGCCCGGGCGATACCCCCCCCCCCCAGGATTTTAAATGTTTGTTTTCGCCCCAACTGAAGCAGCTGCCGCCCGGGGGGCGCTGCTGGGGCCATTCAACACGTTAAAAACGTGCGGGGAAAGCCGGGAGGGTGGAAAAGAGGGGGGCGAAAAAACGGGAGGGGCAGTTCAAAGGTGTGCCCCCAGTAGATTTTGGCCTAGCAACGCCACTGCCCAGAAGTGCCGATGATGTCATCGGCACTTACTTCCAGTGATACACGGCGGGCCGGTGGCCCACAAAGGTGGTACGCAATGGCAATAGGTTGGGAACCTCTGATCTGGTCCATCAGTTTCTCTCCAACTGCAGCCAGCCAGATGCTTCTGGGTGTTCACAAACAGGGCATGAGGCAATGGGTTTCCCCTCTTGTTTCTCCCCATATCCTGATTTTAGGAGGTATGCTGCCATTGTACTTGTGGTAAAGCATTATGAATATTTGCATGAAACCTAGTATTTAATACACATCACTATTACTGATGATGAGAGCTGGTGTAGCATGGTGGCTAAGAGGCTGAGCTATGAATCAGGACTTTCCCAGGTCAAGAGGCTGCCCCCCCCCCAAGATTCTGCATGAGGAGTGTGCTTGCCCCCTCTTGCTTTGTTGTGACTCCAGCAGGGACTGGAAATGTCTCCCATTTGATGCAATAAAACTACAGGACTTCATTACATTAAGTGACTGACTGAAGAATTCATTGATACTTTAGAATGAAAAGATAGGAACTATTTCTCTACTGACCCATGATTCTGAACACGCATCTTCATACAGGCAGAATCACAGGCGCTTGTGTCAATATCTTGTGTCCAGTTCTGCACTGTACACATGCGTACACCACAGTTACATGGGCTTACAAAAGAAAAGCCCTGCCGGATCAGGCCAAGGGCCCATCTAGCCCAGCATTCTGCTTTTCACATTGGCCTACCAGCTACCTGTGGGAAGCCCACAAACAGGAGAGAAAGGCATAACTCTCTCCCGCTATTGCTTCCCTGCAACTGGTATCCAGAGGATACTGCTACTGAATCCAGAGGTAGCACATAGCCATCGTGACTTGTCGTCATTGATCAACCTGCCCTCCATGTATTTCTCCAATTCTCCTTTAAACCCATCCAAGCTAGTGGATGTGGCAATGAATTCCATCATGGGGCAATGAATTTCGCTAACTAATTATTGCCTGTGTGAAGAAGAACCTCCTTGCGTCTGTTATAAATCTGCCGTCAATTACCGTATTTTTCGCTCCATAAGACGCACTCCCCCTCCAAAAAAAATAGGGGGGGAAGCCTGCGTCTTATGGAGTGAATAAAAAAGTAAAGAAAAAATACTTACTGGGGCTTCGGGGAGGCCTGCAGAGGCTCGCGCAGGCCTCCTCGATCTTCCTTTTGTCCAAAAACGGCCATTTCCGGCCATTTCCGGTTTTCGGGAAAACTGGAAGTGGCCGAAAATGGCCGTTTTTTGCCGAAATGAAGATCGGGGAGGCCTGCGCGAGCCTCTGCAGGCCTCCCGAAGCCCCGGTAAGTATTTTTTCTTTACATTTTATTAATTATTTTTATTTTTATTTTTAATGTAGTATGGAAACTTTCATGGCTTGGTACAATCTGTAATGAAGCAGGCATTATGGGTTTTCTAGCCATGTTTATTATTTGAGAAATAAAACTAAAATCGTACTGTCTTCTTAAGAGATTTCTCTCACACACACACTCTGGAGATGTGCGTAGAGGCGAAGATGAGTCTTTATTTCTCCTACCAACGTTTCATCCCACACGAGGGACCTTGTCAAGGTAATTCAGCATAACACTGCTGGATGACACTGAGAACATGGAGCTCTTGCTAGCATATACCAGTAAAAGCCATGGCAACCGTTAACTGACAATGGAATCATCAACCTCTGCTCTATTCCTCCAAGGCTGCAAATACGCTCTTTTCAGGATAGGTAGCCAGATTTTATTGGCAAATGACAGCTCTTGCTGTCTATTCAGAAGACTTGCAGGTTTCCTTTGGGAGATTGAAATAGCCTCCAGATTTAGTCTTCGTTAAGACCATCTTTAGCTGCAGAAAGGCGCATCGTCACAGATTCCTTGTTGGCTAATGGTTATCAGTTGCAGCAAATTAACAAATGCTGGGAGAGACAAGTTAAAAAGAAAAACTATATCCCTAAGCCGGGAGAGAATAATGAAAAAGAGGAGGAAGCTGACAACGAGAAACGATGGTTATCATTGCCTTTCCTACAAGGAACCACGGACAAAATAGCGAGAGTGATGAGAAAATATGGGATCAGGACTTTATTTGCTCCTACAACTAAGATAGAGCAAATACTAAGAAATCCCAAAGATCAAAGACCTACGTTAATGAACCCAGGAGTCTATGAAATAAAATGCGGTTGTGGTCGTGCTTACATTGGAAATACAATGAGACCTATTAAAGTAAGAGTACAAGAACACCAGAGAGCGGTAAAATTATCACAAGGAGAAAAATCTACTGTGGCAGCGCACGCCCTGGAATCTGGCCACCAAATTGCTTTTGAGCAGGTCCGTTCGTTGTTTTCGGAAGCCAGTCTAAAACGAAGACTAAATCTGGAGGCTATTTCAATCTCCCAAAGGAAACCTGCAAGTCTTCTGAATAGACAGCAAGAGTTGTCATTTGCCAATAAAATCTGGCTCTTCGGCTTTGAAATGGGGATGAGCACCACACCCTAGAGTCGGACACGACTTGACTTAATTGTCAGGGGTCACCTTTACCTTTTTAAGCATGTTTACTAAAACGTACGTCCCATTGAGTTCAATAGGACTTACTCCCATGTAAGTGTGGTATAGGATTTCAGTCTAAATTATCCTGCTACAGACATTGTCAAGAGGCCAACCCCTTCCAAAGAAACCCCATACTAATCCTTCTAAATATATTCTTAAATGATTTCAAGTTGATTTGTTATTGCACATGACAAAATGGCAGTCAAAAAATTGCTTTTAGACTCCCACCTCCAAGAGTAATACCTCCCTTTTGAATACAGGTAAATGCAAATAACAAATACTCCAACCATCTCTAGGTGCGACAGTGATTGCATCCTTTTTGTGTGCTTGTAAAAGCTTTACACACTTCAAACATAAGACGAGAGGCGGAACGCGCCTCGTGGGCCCCCGGAGCAAGGGGGCGGGGCCAGCGTCACAACGCGCCCTTGCGTCACGCAGACGCCCCCCGCCCATTTTGCTCCTATTTCGGAGCCAAACGGCTCCAGGGAGGGCCCAACGACATCGCGTTTTGTCTCTCCATCGCTCCGTAAGTTCCACGCCCTCCCCCACACGAGCGCCTGGAGCAGGAGCTCCATCCGCTCCGCCGTAGTTACGGCACTGCATAAGACAGCTAATTATTTCATTTGTCTCATAGGGTAATCTCGGTGTGCACAAAAGTTAAAAGCAGCAGGTCTTATTTATGGCTCAGATTTCACCTTGTAACCTATTGCATTATAACCACTATGAAATAGTAAGGAGAACTGACTGACTTATAGATTGTATTCTTTCTTTGGTACGCGATACTTTTATGACTTTGTGGCACACTTGTTCAACCTCCCCATTTTCTGTTCATACTGAAAGTGTTAGATATTGGAAGTCCACAAAGGAGAAACAGTAGTGACTCCACTGCTATAAGAACGTCTATTCATAATGATCCCAGATGCCAATATATGCAGCAGTTCATGATTTCTTTCTGAATTGAGAAAATTGATATTGTGTACAGACCTATCAAAATACCCATCGCACTAATGCCATCTATGTACTATCATTGCTTTCTCCATCCAGTGTAAGGCGAAAGGTCCTGTCAAAAAATTCTGCCAATATATACTGTGCTAATTATTGGTTCTCAGAGTAATTCATTTGGAAAATACAGAACGATGCTTGGAGTTTCTGGCATTGCCCTGGACCGGCAACACGATTTCACTGATTGTACTTTCCCATGTGATGAGCAAATGATTGTCATCCCGAAAAGTCTTAAGGGACATGGATGTCATCTTAATAAAGAAATTAAAAAGCACATCTTTTCATGAGAAACAATGTAAATTCCTGACCTGTCGCAGAAAATAGTTCTCTAATTGGTTTTGTGTGGTGGTGCAGCAGAATCGTTTTCCCCAAACGTCATTCCGGCGAATCGCTACTGTACATCATTGTCAGCCATTCAGCAAAATCTTCCTAATAAGACCACTGTTACGTAAATGTGATTTCCCCCCCCCCCCAAAAAAAGGAGTTGTTTCTATACAACTGTACTTCAAAACCCAACTTGCTTGCTTGTCTAGCTAGGTAACAGCATTGTAAACCTTGAAGTATTTTTATTGTTTCTCATGAGGCCATGTCTCCTTCTACTGAAATACTGCAAAGAATTGCAAAGGGGAAGCCATGTTATTCTGTTGTAACCAAAAAAAAAAAACACCAAGTATCTTGTGGCACCTTTAAAGACTAACACATTTATTGTGACATAAGCTTTCATGGATAGAGCCCATTTGGTCAGACACAATATTTGTTGAAGCTATTGCATGCTTTGTAAAAAGACAATCTTTTCATTACAGTCTTATTTCATTACAGAAATAAAGCCATTGCTGTCCTGTACAATTCTCACTCAGAAGCAAATCCCACTAAAATAAATATGAGTTCACTACAAATGAAGTAACGTGGATTTGTTTTGTTAAACTCCACAAAATCCTTTTGCCCTCTCTTAAACATTTGTCCTGCCTGTCGGTCTGGGCCCTATGGTTTGTGATGAAATGCTGCTTCCACATTTCTTCGCTGGTGTAGGAAGCCACTGGCTTGCAGCTCATCAGTCAATTAAGGGCAACACGTGAATATAAAACACTTTACACTCTTGCCCTAAACAGGAACTTGAAAGCAAACCTAGTGGTTTTAATTAGATGTATTTTCAAGGAAGTGCCTCATGCCAGGAAATTTGTCCCATTAACTTGTTCAAAGATGAGACCCATTGAAATGAATAAATGTATTTG
This sequence comes from Plestiodon gilberti rubricaudatus, assembly GCA_026170595.1. Lineage (NCBI taxonomy): Eukaryota > Metazoa > Chordata > Lepidosauria > Squamata > Scincidae > Plestiodon > Plestiodon gilberti. The sequence goes on from JANXHW010000004.1 coordinate 38,311,056, forward strand.
TGGATTAGTCTGTCTGTGGATTAGTTTAAAGCAGTAATGGTGACATAATTAAAACAGTAAAGCACCTTCTTTATGTATAAAATTCCTCTTTATGATACTGTAGCTCAAAGAAATCCTTTCACAGTGGACATTCTTAAACACCATATGGAAGTGTATTCCTCCATACCACGGAATTCATCATCCAGGACCACAGAATTCTCTTGTCATTAATAACTTTTTCCTGTCTTATATAATCATATTTTTTTGCTGCAATGATGCAATGCAGACTGAATGGAGATCTAAGGCATTATTAGTAGAAGTTATAACAGAAGTCAAGGGTTTGGGAGAATATAGGCAATGTCATCAATAACAGGAACAAAAAAAATCCAAGGGCCTTTCAATCTTCAGGGTTGTGTTTTTCTTTTCCCCTCCTTCTTTTCATGGAATTAAACAGAGAAGCTGACTTTGCTTATTAGGCAGTAAGGAATTTTCACAATACAGGCATGTCTCTTCATAGTCCATTGGGGGGGGGAACCCGATTTTAGCATCAGCTGACATTGCCAGGCTCATAAGAAGAACTTCATTAAACTATCACCGTGGGCTCAGTATAAATAGATCCAATACAGAAAGCATGCAGCTTTTAGGAAGACTTGTGGACTGATCTCTTGAACACCTTGGCAGATGTGGGAATTGGCTTCTGCACCTGGTTAGATGGACGCTCTGACTTGTGAGCTTGCAGAGATGACTTGGCTTTTGGTGTTTAAGGCATGCATGGAGTAAAACTCTTGTGAGGTATTTTCTGACTCACTTGCAGTGCACTTGAATGAGATTGGAAGCAATAGGGTTTTTGTTTTTAACTGGCTAAATTAAAATGTAGGGAAGGCTACATTTGTCAATACCTGGTGTATTGACAGTGTGGGGGCAAATGTAGTGGGACAAAGTTTTCTCACAGCCAATAAGAATAGACACCATTGAAAATTGCTTTTGTTTTGATTGATGGTGCTGATTTTGTATTACTGTGTTTGTGAGTTGTCATAAGTTGTGGAAAGGCAGGCGGCATGCAAATAAAAATAACTCTTTTAGGTTTATAGAATGGACAGAAAACAAAAATATAGTTTGCTGATAGAAGCTGCTGGCGAGATATGAATGTCGGTAAAATATATTGAGAGACTGGGGATGACTAGTAAACTCCATACTACAAAGCAGAATGGTCACTATGTTTAAGTGAAGGATGCAGGCAATACGTTGGAGTGAAGGACGCAATTTAAACAGGTTTCTGTCCCAAAGCTCAATGTGCTGGCTGCAATCCTGAGAACTATGCAAGGAAGATCTTGCATATGTACACTATAGGGTGTACATTGTTCACATTTTCAACCCTACAGGCCTTAACGTGTCCCGTGTTTCAGGTCTGTAGGTGGGATAAAGTGAAGTTTGGTTCTAGAGTCAAACAAAGTATGATTATGCACATGCAGTCATGACTTGGATCTAAACCTTTTTATATGGAAGTAATCTCCTTTGACATCAGTTGAACATGAAGCTTAGTCCTTTGTGTATTTACTGAGAAGCAAGTTTCACCTTTCAAAGGAGCTTACTCCCAAGGCAGAATGTATAGGATTGCAGCATTCAAGTAATGTTTTTATAGTAAGGGATTGGCTATCTGGTTCTTCCTTATGCAGAGAGATTGCTCTTCTCAGATTTTAAGACAGCAAAAATCTTGCAAAGCTTAGTCTTTCCAATCCCCATTGAAAGCAGAGATTTTAAAATGATGGTTTACTGCATGTAATTTGTTAGGAAATGTCCAAATAACATACTTTTGTGTTTGTAAATTAGCAAAATTAGATTCCGCATACAGGTGATTCTTGCTTCACTTTGGAATACATATTGCATTTTTCTTATTCCATTTCAATGATTGTGTTGACTTGAGCCTGAAAGCTGTGACTTTTGCAAAATGATGGTGCACTTTTGGCAGATATCAAACTAAAAATCATGCAACGAATAGAAGTGTTGATGTCTGACACTTTCGTTGTCAGGCACGTTTTGAGTGAAGCCCTTCTTTTCAATGTGCTTACACTGAATGAGTGTATTAAGACACTGAGAGCACAGTCCTAAGCATACTCACAAGCGAAGCTAAATAATTCCATGGGGAGCATAGTTTATCGGCTTATATTAGAGTCTCATCGGCTTCCCAAGGAAATGCATTTAGAATGGGTGTGATAGTAGACTTAGATGCCCATGTTTGCAAGATGCTTTGCTTGAAATTATGTTGATATTTAAATGTATAAGAATTGGAATTGTTTAGCAAAATGGAAGATCACAAAGAAAGCAGCTCATATTTTTCATCTGAAAATAGCAGATGGTGGACAGATGGTTTAAATTAATATTAATTAATTTTTAAAGAAATCTTAAATTGTTTACCCTGAATGCTCAGAGTTGAGAAGCTAGCTGACATGTTCAGGTTAATAGCATTCAAAACCAGCTTTTTAAATACCAGAGCAGAATGTAGTATTTTCAGGTTTTTGGTCATAACTTTGATGCCTGCAAGAAGAAGTGCTCCCAAGATGATTTCTTTGTAAAAGATTTGGGTTATGGCCAAGAAACAAACAAGTAAAAAATAGTCGAGTCTCTAAACAATTTGGGGCAAAACGTAAAGATATCTCTTATCCTATCTGTGAACTATTCAGAGCTGATTTATTTATTTATTGGCTAAGGCACTTAGCTTCTATTACACTTACTACACTTAAGAGGTCACTGCTGTCAATTTGATTAACTCTCACCACACCACACAGTTAGTAGGGTTTTAGGTCTTCTGTTAATAAAATCATTTGTCTAAACATGAAAATATCCAACGAGATTACATTTGAAAGCTTGACCCTTTTCCACTCGCCTTCTAATCTATGTAAAACTAGAATTGTATCATTATGGCTGAAGCTTATTTACTCTGACGTTAAGCTAGAGGTAACCAGGAGCATAATGAAAGGGAGCGTTGGAGGAAGACATTCTCCTTCAATTTCAGGTTGAGTATCCTTTATCCGGACTGCTTGGGACGGGACGTTGTCTGGATTTTGGGTTTGTCTGGATTTCAGAATGTTTGCATAAATATAATATCTTGGGGATGGGACCCAAGGCTAAACATGAAATTCATTTAAGTCTCTTATACACATAGCCTGAAGGTAATTTTATACAATATTTTAATAATTTTGTGCCCCAGCATGCCTTGCACTATGCCAGCCAGGTGCTTGGAGAAGTATTTAAAGTCATAGCCCCCAAAATGTCTGGATTTGGAATAGTCTGGATTTCGGATGTCCGGATAAGGTGTAATCAACCTGTACTTACGTCTTGAGTACTAGAGCTCTAGATCCACTCTGTGTTTGTGTGTTCTTAATGAATGTGAAATGAGCCAGTACAGAAATGGAGAGTGAGGGATCTGGGTTGCTGGTTGAGCTGCAGGTGAAGTTGATGCCCACCTACATATTCAGACAAACCACCTGGAACAGCTCTTCTCACCCATGTGTCTTTAAAATTGAAGGGAACAGGGGCTTGTGTGGTCAAATACAGGTGGGCCCCCGTATCCACTGATTCGCTATCCACGGTTTCAGTTATCCACGGATCGTGGGGACCCCTCCAGGCTTTTACTTTTTTCCCAGTAAGCTTCATTTCTTCCTTAAACAAACAGGAGAAAACAAACTTCCTTAAAACAAACAGGAGAAGCAGCCTCTGGCTGCTTATTGCAAGCAAGTAGAACAAGACTAAATCCTAGAGAGGCTCTGCAAGGTTAACAGAAACCTTGCAGAGCCTCTCTAGGACTTAGTCTCGTTCTCCTTGCCTGCAATGGAGGCTGCTTCTCTGTTTGTTTTAAGGAAGAAACAAAGCTTGCTGAAAGAAAAATAAGAGCAGGGGGGGCAAGCATGCCTGCCTGCAGGGGAGGCAGGGTGAGGGCCCCTCAGGAAACCATGGAGGGGGGTGTTCGCTCTTATCCACGGTTTCAAGTATCCACAGAGGGGCCTGGAACATATCCCCAGAGGATATGGGAGCCCACCTGTACTCATTCATGGAGTGGGGGGGGAACGCTTCCTGCCTGCAAAAAGCTTCTATATCCAGGAGAGGGGTTCCAACTTTTTATGTTGGAGAACATTTCAAGATGATACTTTTTTGTGTGTGTCTCTGATCTGAATCTATATCTTGACTTCAAGTGCATTCTCTAGGAGTGTAGTCAGTTAGTAGCACCAGGCAGCTGCAAGAATCATAAGCATTCCAGTATAGTGAGCTTGATGAATTTACAATACCTTAATCAAAATATCACAGGAAATGTTCTATAGAGTTCATCCCATGGGATTATTGTCAAATGATTTAAGAAATGGTATGAAGAGAAAACACTGAACTATTTTTGGAATTTATTAGAATGCTTCTCACAAAACTTTGGAATATAATGTGTAAATGAGCTACAAACTAGCTTGGGACTCGGGTACCTAAAGGACCACCTTCTCCCACGTGAGCCTGCCTGTACTTTCAGATCTGCCCCAGGACCTTTCTCTCAGTCCCTCCTCCATCACAAGTGAGACAGGTGGTGACTAGAATAGGGTCTTTTCTGTGGTGGCACCCCAACTTTTATTCTCTCTCCAGAGTGTCTTGGCTGGTGCCACGTCTGATATATTTTCAGCAACAGGTGAAAAGCTTGCTATTATTTGAGACCGTTTAGTATTCTCTTAATTCAGTTGTATTCATTTGCTACTGCTGGGGTCTTAGTAATTTTGTTAATTGTCATAAGTCTCTCTTTGGGAATTCCAGGATTGAAGACTGGAAGTTTAGATATAAATAAATACATTCAGAGATTCCCTTCCTTCAACAGAAGGAGTCTTCGTCCAATGAATGAGAACTATACAAAGCAGGATAAGGATAAAACTGCAACTTATTTTCTTGAAAATTGTTTTTTTTAAACCACCCCATACATCACTGATTACTATAACCCTCATTTCATCCACAGATATTAGTGTTGTAAAGCTGACATATAAGCATAACCTATGTCATATGTTTAAGTTGATTTTCTATTGAGTGATACGTATGCATAGTTGAATAATCTTTTTGTTTTGTAATTTCTGGGTTTTTTTCTAAAATAAGGAATGTTCTAAAAATCATTGTTGTTAATATAAACACAATTTCTTTTTTCATACAGTGCCTGATTTTGTTCACTGTGTTTCAGGACTGATGTCAGTTTATACATCAGTCCATATCAGAATTGGGCTGTACTGATATTAGGGTATTTGGCATCTAGTATATTTTAAATATTTTCAAAAATCTCATTTCTTGCAATAGTAGAATGAGCATCATGTTTCAATGTGTAACGTAAGTTTTCCAATACAGAGTTTGGCACTCAGAAAATAATTGTTGACTTATGTTGCTATGCTGAGCTTGACAAAATTTATTTATTTTTCTCTTTCAGGCAAATATATTACATTTATAACAAACCCCCTACAGTATGGTTCTTTGATCAAACATGGCAAATATCTTGCATTTGAAATAGTTTCTGATACATTTGCATCCAAAGTATTTGATTTCCCATCCATCTTAAGCGAGAATTATCCAAACCTGGGTGAAAATGTGCATCGGCAATATCAATACCTTCAAGGCAAGCCATTGGATATGCTCTCTGACAGCATGATGAAGAACCTCCAATGTGTATTTCAAAAACGGTTTGCGTGCACAACGGATTGGGAAGTGGAGAAAATGAACAAGTTCTGCTTTTCTGCAATGTTTGAGGCCAGCTTTATAACACTGTATGGAAGAGATCCTAATGCAGATGACCACAATGTTGTTGATGCAATTGGAGACAAATTTAGCAAATTTGATGCCAAATTTTCCTATTTGGTTGCAAATATACCAATTGAATTGTTAGGTGCTACCAAGACGATCCGGAAAGAACTCATCCATTATTTCTTATCCAGTAAGATGGCCACGTGGCTGGAAGTTTCTGAACTGATCCAAGCCAGAAAAGACATGTTTGAGATGTACGAGATGCTCGGGGATTATGACAAAGCAGGTAGCAAACTTTTGAATGATCGCTTGTCTAGAATCTGATAATTTACTAGAGACCTTTGAAATTAAATGGCAAAATGGCGACCTTGAACATTTTAATGTTTTTTCTAATTGGCTAATGATAAAATGTTTTACTCTGAAACAACCCTGTATGATAATTGATTTTCTCTCTCTTTTTTTGGCTGAGGTGGTAAAACAAGATACTTAATAGTGATAATGAGAGAGATTATAACTGAGCTGCATTTCCTCCCTCCCTTTATTTCACCCCCACCCCCACCCTGAAATTACATTTCAAACTATTCTCATTAAGCAGAAAATTAGACTTCAGAAGCCTATTGGTCCTCATTAGCATTCACTGATCCTTGGCTGGGTCTGTGTCCTAACATCTTTTAATTAGCACACTGCAAATCTAATCAGTGTAATAAACGCTATTAATCTTCCTTTTCACTTATTTTCTCCCAGCACATCATTTCGCCTTCATGTGGGCCTCTGTGGGAAACACAATTCCAGCTACATTCTGGGCCACGTATCATCTTCTGCGGCACCCAGAAGCTCTTGCAGTGGTGCGTGACGAAATTGACCATTTGCTGCAGTCAACAGGTCAAGAGAGGAGGCCTGGATACAGCATCCGCCTCACCAGAGAACAATTGGACAACCTGGTCTACCTAGGTAATTTATTTTATCCCTCCTGAAGAAAAGTAGGTATCTCCCTGTAAACTCCGTTTATCACTCATTCTATTTAGTGAGAAGGTGGAGAACACAGCTGCTTAATTGACATAATAACAACCATTTACATCAATTATAAATTATGTAGTTTATAGCTGGAGATACACTTGCTGCATGTAAACATAAAAAGCCCTGGTAATTAACTAGGCAAGGTATGGAAAAGGCTGAATCAGTTTGCAGTTATTTACAAAAAGTTTATGCTTATTAAGTTTGATTCTAAACATCTGCTGAAGTGGTAGTTCATTTCAAAGGCATCAGCGCTATTTTGCAAAGACAGACCTGTTCACAACTTGAAAGGAAAGTAGTTGGGACAATCAGTTTGTCTCAAAATATAATTACGTTTTGCAACAATAGCTTTTATTCGTTTAAGCTTTACAATATTCCTTTATTCCAATATGCATTTTTCTAGGGGCAAATATTTTCAAATTTAAATACTGTACGTATTGGCCAAAATAAGACACATGTGAAGTGCTAGGAAGCTAATTGGCCCCTCAGTCCTCAAGACATTTTCTTAAAAGAACAGTTTTCAGTGAAAATATTTTCTTCGCTGAGAAGCTTTTCTAAATGAAACGAAGTACTGTATCTATAATCCTAGTTTTATTTTTTAGTTGGCAATGAGAGCCAGTTAAACCGTTCTTGGAGACACGTGGTACAGACCCTCCCACAGGATAGTACTTACCTTAAAATGCAAGTGTATAATGTCATATTTGAAAGATCCTCTATGGCAAAATCTTCATGCAAAAAATCTAATGCATCATGACGAAAACTAGGCCTATGAGCCCTATTCCAGATATGTAAGCTTTCAGTGTGTAGGGAAATTTTGATATCTGTGGGCAGAAGAAATCACTCATTTTAAAAGGTGACCATGTATATTCTGAAGTGGTGCAGCCCCACAAGCACTGTACCATGTGCCCCTTCTGAAACCATATAATTTTTCCCCCGATGAATTCAGATATGAATTTGCTTTCCCCTTGCTTTAAAATTTTTCATTAAACGTCCATGGTTGTTCTATGAAAGATGGGAAACACTGTCACAAGTAATACTGTGGGATGCGACTTGCTGAACATAAAATATGTCTTAAACCTACATAAAATAATTTCACACAACTTCATGGGTATATATGGGAAACCTTTCCAGGTGGAAGAGGTAAAATTAGAAGTATAACTAGACTAAAGAGATGCTCTAGTCTAGAGAAAAGAGACTGACTGCAGAATCCTGCGCAAGTTAAGGCCGGCAGAGCGAGTGTTCTGCTGGCCTAGAGTGTTGCCAAAGCCGACGCCACTCACTCTGTTGCCGCAGGACACCTGTGCCGCCAGACACAGGTAAGCCCTGCGCTGGGCAGCAGGAGGGCAGGCCAGGTGGCGGGGGAGGGGTGATAAGCTGGCCAGGGCAGGGAGGGGTGTGGGGATATCGGTGGCGCACTCCGCTGATATCCTAACCCCCTTCCTGGGCCTGGTCAGCCTTACTTGGCCTCCCCGGATGTGCGCCAGTAAAATAGCTGGCGTGCATCCAAGGAGGTCCATTGGGGCCACTGGGACTTACACTGGGGGAAAGGGACAAATGTCCCTTTACCCCGATGTGTGCCTCAGTCACACTGGCGCAGGCCACATCCTGCTTAGGATGCAGCGGCCAGCCGCTTAGGCTGACCGGTGCACCCTACACAGGATTGGGCTAAAAGTGAATGATTCAGAGTAATCAAGGAGATTGGACCAGGATAAATTTTGCATGGAACAGATTATCTATTCCTTTGTTAATGTTATTGTTATGTGTTCCTTTGTTTAAAAAAAAATCACCATGATCAGAATCTAATTGTATGCCCAGTTCAGGAATTTGGCATCAGTCAAATATAAATTTCCCGCTAATGGAAGTATCGCACAAACCCTGTAAAGTGTAAAATGTCATCCCAATAGAACTTGCTTGAAAATGTCGTACAGTTACTATGGTTTGATTTTCCTTTACACTAAAAAGTGCCTTCTACTGTGGAAGGGAGTCTATTGAGGTGTATGGACTCCAAATATTTTTACTTGTAACTATATAAAAGGGGCATGTGTCTAAGTTTACTTGTAAAAGGGGCATGTGTCTAAGTTGCTCTTTAACAAAAATACATTCTTATCTAGGTTAATGTACTGTATAGGTGAAAAGTCCTTTGCAGTAAGCAAGAAAGCTCCTGTTCATATCAATGGAGCCAAGTTTGCTCTGACTGCTGGAGGATTCACCAGCGGATCTTGCATTGCTGTCTAAATTATTGGTCCCAGGTTGCAAAACTAAATTCATTTTAAAAGGTTTCATCCAAAGATTCACAAATGAGCTTGCCTTCTATCAATTCATCTCTACAACATGGAGAGTGTGTTCTTTGTTTTTGTATGACAATCCACATAGGATTGATTTATTTTTATTTTTTCTCATTGTCTTCCCGTTTTACGTGCTGTGATTCCTTCATCTCAGTTGTGGATACCAAGGGATAGGAAAGGATAATACTGAAGAGATTCATTGATGATCAGTACCACAGCCTTGTGGGTGGGTCACCTATGTGTCACATGCGTGGTACTGGATGGGGAATCAAAAACAATTTTCCATTCATGATCCACCTCTGGGCCCCTTCAGTTGCTTGGAAACCACTGCAGTATTATCTCTTGATATAGATAATACACATTACTGAAGTCCATCACGACATAGTTTCTGCATGCTGACCACACGGTCTGTCAGGAAATGATGTTGCCAGCTTTCCCACATAACTGAAAATGCAAATTCCAGGAAACCATTGCACCACCAGGCCTCATTCCTAAGTTTCTATTTCTCAAGGATAACAAACTTGTCAACTTTTGGGTGCTACTTGTGATTTTCAAAGGAAACAGAAAAGGATTGCATGTGTGTTCACAACAACATACATTATTACCTTTTACAGCTCACAGTGGAGCTTCAGTCCAGAAATTGATGCAGGGGAACGTTCTGTTAGTTTTCTTGACTACCCCAGTGATATAAAAGGTTAAAATAGAGATGTGTCAATTATGCATTGCACTGTGGCCGTGTTTTCTTTGTTTGCATATATTTTAATTTGTGCATACATTCCTATTGTGTATTATTTTTATCTTTGGAGTATTATTTAATTCCAGATATTTGCAATGAAGGGAGCATTGCTTGGGAAAACCACTTCCTTTCTGCTAGTGGCAGAAGAAGTAAAACTAACCACAAGATTCAGTAATCTTGAATGATACGATGGAAATGCAAAGGATTATACCTCTACCCTGTGGTGTACTAGTCAGGGCTCATTGAGACTTAACAGATCACAGTTGTCCTTGTTTCCGCAGATATTTTTATAGATGCATCAACCTAGATAGAGTAAATGACACACACTCAAAATATTTGCATACCCAACAACTATTTTTCTTCCATACCCTCCAATGCTCATAGGGCCATATTACCTCCTAAATGCTTCGTATAAAATTAACAATCCATTATGTGCAGTAAGTTTTTTTTTTATTAAACACTTACAGATCGAGATCATGTTTAATTAAAATTAACTTGCTTATGAAAGCCAAATGCACTAATGATTCACAATGACCTTTTATTACCTGCAGTCCCTTGTTTTGGCTGGATGATTGACAGCTTGCTGTTTGGCTACCATGTTGTATTTCAGCTGACAAGACTTTTCATTTTAACTCAATTTGCCTGCCTATCACAAGCTGGTGGCAGGCCAGGCTCAAGTCGCCCAGCTTTGCCTCAGCAGCTTGCTCTATTTCTCATTAGTACGCATTTATTCAGTGGAAATTGGAAGACAAATGCTTGAAGGCATGTGAACTAAGTATAGCAAATTAGGTTTAAAGACTGAATATTTATAAGTATATTGAAACGACTTCTTTTTAAAAAAGAGATCTAGGATGAATTGAAAGTTGAGTATGTAAGAGAAAAGCCAAGTGGGAGGATTCTAAAAATAACAAATACTATGGGATGCCTCTCTCTCTCTCTTTCTCTCTCTCTCTCTCTCTCTCTCTCTCCCTCGCTCTCTTTTTCTCTGTACATAGACAATATGTCAACTTTTCTGACAGCCCTTTTTTGTGTGGTGATGTTTCAGCATCTCCTGTGTGTAAGAAGGGGGGAAAAATGAGGGTCATGTTCATTTGCTGCTTGGTTATCCCTTGGTATGCTTTAAATTGCCTTGTTTGTTCGGCACTAGCACAGAAACAGATGTTGCGCTATCGTGCTGGATAATTTACTGTACCTCATGGTGCAGAATGGAAGGCCTCCCAAGCTACCCAGCTGGCCTGACAGGAGCACTGGCTTGTGCCTACTGAAGTATGACAACAGCAAGTACAGGCTGCAGTTTTATCATGCAGTTGTCGTTCTTCTCAGCATAGACCTCCAGCAGTCACACAGGGGCGGTTGGCGGGCGCCGGGCGGGGAGATGAATGCCGTTTTTTGTTTGTTTATTATCGTGGTAGACTGCCGCAGACCCACACAAGCTCTATCCTCCTTTGTTGATCATAATGTGACTCATTACTTTTGTCATCTAAGGATTATCGGCATGATCGCTCAGAGCTAGAGCCAGGCTCGCCTTCCCCCACATAACTGGTACTGGAAGGTAAAACAGATTTGTCATTTATGATCTGACCACTAAGCCACACTTGGAGCTCCATTATTGTGATTAACTTCTGCATAAGATATGCTTGCCCAATTGTCATTTGTGATACTACAGTGGGCACAGACTGCCATGCTTCCTGGGAAAATGTCAGCCAATCTGATGTGACTGTCTTGCTTATGCCGCTTGCTGGAAACCTGCTCTTTCAGCAGTGGCACTTCCCTGATGATTTGGCTTGCTTCCTTGTTGTTTGTTGTTGTTGTTGTTGTGCTTCCTTCACTCCCCCTCTCCCTGCCCTTTTGGTTCCTTTGGTGTATGCTGGCATTACATATGTCAGCTACCATTTCCACGCTGGAGACTAAAATGGTGTTATCAGCTTCATTTAGCCTGGGCTGAAGACAGCCCAGGACTGGAGTCTGGACCTTTCCTTTGTACCATGTAAAGTTTTTGTTGCCAGAATGCTGCCAGTTGAAATCTATCGTGTCAGGTGCCTTGTGGCTATCCGCAATAGAGGCCATGTTCTGGAACCAGAGTTCTTTTCTGGCTTCGTCACCAACAAGCCGATTTGACTCTCCCTGATTATAGTAACGAAGGCAGTCCAAAAGAATATGCACAGCCTCACTGTACGTCACATTGAATCATGGCGCTGGCCACACAAAGCTGACCGCAGCCTCATTTCTTTAGACAAATGCACGCTTAAGGAAAAAACTCCTGCGAGAAAGCATCCAAGGCCACTTTATTTGCTATGCACACTGAAACAGATTTAATTTTTAGTGAAAGAACGTTTGTTATTATCTTTCTCAGATGTTTCTATGCTGGGGTTGCTATTATCTAGGTTGCTAGTCAACTAACCTTTGAGTTTGAGGGGGTCACCTCCCACTTAGGGAGGGGTTCACATATATTTAAAAAAAAAACATGAAAGCAACCCTCTATTTGTCTTTTGTTGGAAGGGAGCTCTGCGGTATTTTTTTTAAGGGCTAATTTTCACACTGATGATTTGAAGGAGTCAAGCCGCCTATTACGGCACCCAGCCATGCTGGTGGAAAAATAGTCAGTTTTGATTACAAAGTGAGAGATGCAGCCCCAGACAGGAGCTACATGCTGGTATGCGTGCTATCAGAATGATTTATGCAAATTATGCATATTATTCCCAGAGGAATTCCTCCTCAAACTGCCAGGATAAATTGCCGGAAATTAGCCATAAAATCTGTCGTGCTAGGAGCAAGAGGTGAAGGCCACTGGGAAAGCAAGGACATTTCCCTTCTAGAGCCTTCCAAGATATGGTGGGCCTTCTGGAAAATGTTTGGGATTTGTGTCAAAATATTGCACAGTATATGGGTTTTCCCCCATTAACTCATCAAAGCATTGCACATAATTTGAATTTGCTGAGCCAACAGCAGAAATTATATGTGATGATGATATCGCTATGGGTTCCTTAATTCCCAATATTCTTACCTCACAGTTGACTGTACAGTTGTTCGGGTAAATGGTTTTTGTAATACTTGGTTGAAGTCTAGCACAGGGCTTTTGAAAGGCAGGCTGAATGGAGCTTTTGATGTCACGGCTGGTATTTGCTTGCAATTTATGTAAATGCATAAAAGCATTCATTTCTTTTGATTGTGGTGTGTTCAACATGATGTCCAATAATGGTTTTCCACCCAAAATCCACTGCATTGCCTACAGCCGAACTAAATTCATCAGATCTATCAGTGAGGATTATGTTTAAAAGTTCAGAATTGCAGAGTTTTTCTTCTAGCCCTCTGGGAAAGTTTATTACCTCTTTAGTCGCTTCCCCCCTCCCCTGCCAATCCTCTAGCTTCCTTTGCTAGCCGGCTCTAGTGAACTGGTAGATCTCTGGCAGCTGTAGCAGCTTATAGCATCCAATCACCTTCCATATTTGTCATGCTTTAGGGTTCTTATTTTTTTCTCTCTCTCCTGTTTATTTAAATTTAGAGAGTGCGATAAATGAGGCTCTACGAATGTGCTCATCTTCCATGATCATCCGTTTCGTCAAGGAAGATTTTATTCTCAAGCTTGAAGAGAATCAAGAATTCAGTTTGAGAAAAGGAGATTGGACAGCAATTTTTCCTCCAATTCTGCACATGGACCCCGAGGTCTACGAAGATCCAGAGGTAAACATTCATCTGGAATTGCATGTACCACTTCAGGCGCATTTCAGCAGCCAGGCATTTTGTAAGATCTGTATCCTTTTTGCTTTTTCAAGAAGAAACAAACTGCTGTTCCTTCTTGTGGAACAAATCTTCTTACTTTTAGATCTTTTTTGAAGTGCCTACAGGTCAAAGGATGCATGACCTGAAAAGAGAAAATATGTTGATGAGACTGACTTGCTCCCCTTGGAGGAAAAATGACAATTGTACGTTGACTACCATAAACTTGAGGCTAAATGTGGGCTTTGTTTGGAAGTGGATCATTGGATGCCCAAAGAAGGCTGGATAATAGAAGGTAGCCTAAAGAGCAAATAATGTGGACCATTTAGCTAAGTGCCCCCAAAGCATCATTGACTTTCTAAAGCCCCTGTAATAGCGGTGTCTTCTTGAGCCATATGCTTTTTCACCTCTCTTTATAGGGATGGGCCCTTTTGTGGTCAATTAGTATGGCGTTGTGAAATCTAGATTGTAAAGCTGTTGCTCTGCCGTGAAGCTTTGAGGGTAATTGTGTCATCGCCTTGTATTTTTTCCCCCCTTTAGGAGTTAATGAATATCAAATGCTGGAAATTAATCCACCCTAGCTCTGCCTTAATATGACTCCAGAAGGTCATCACCTGCATGCAAATTGAATAGTCATGCTCTTCCCTAGACTTTTGGGAAGACAATTGTTGCTGACTTGGGGATACCATAAAAGAAGGGGGGATTTTACAAAAGTGAGATAAAGTGTCCATTGTGGCTTTACTCATACCATGTACAGCTCTGAGGACCTTTTGCTGATAATTCATTAAAAAAATACTTTTGCCCACTGTTTCTGGTGATTTTGTATTACATACAGTTGTCAGGAAACATGGGGAAACTATAACAGGAAAATCATAAAAAATGTTGATACACTTTTTAAAGAAAATGGTACCACAAATGAAACACTCTGCTTCTCATATTTTACTATACTTAGAGTCACTTTTATAAGTCAGGTACATGTTATAAGTACATGTATAAGTATAAGTATAAGTATAAGTATAAGTATAAGTATAAGTATAAGTATAAGTATAAGTATAAGTATAAGTATAAGTATAAGTACACTTTTATAAGTCAGGTACATGTTTCAACGTGTGTTGAAATGGCTACAACTTCATTTTTAGTCATTTGTCCACCAGTGGCGTAGGAATGGGGGCAGGGGGCAGTCCGCCCTCGGGCGTCGGGCCTGGAGGCCCTGCACCAGGCGTCAAAGGGGGTGGGGGCCCAGCAAGAACGGCGATGGCTCTTTTCTTGGCTCTGGCAACATTTTTTGGCACCGTGCAGCCGCCCGGGCCCGAAATAGCCCTTTTCTGGCCAAAAAACCACCCGGGGGGGGGGGCGTTTTTCAGCCAGAAAAGGCTGGAAACTGATGTTGACCCCGGAGGGGATGGGGTTAGTGACATCATGCCGGTGTCACGGGTTTAGTCACCGGCTGCTGCCCCCAGCGGCACTTTCTGCCGCCGCCCCCCAGAGGCTGGGTACACCACTGGTGTCCACTACAAGTGCATGTAGTGAGGAGCTGTAATTGTCTGTAGCTTAGCTGCTGATGTTTTTTCCATTCCAGCCAGAATGTCATGCGACTCCACTACAGCCTCTGTCCTTGCGCTATTCATTTATTTATTTACAGTATTTATATCCCGCCTTTCTCCCCGAAGGGACCCAACATCTCTGCGCTACCATAACATCTCTGCCCATTTCTCAGTTCGCGGCTACCTCTGTTACAATACAATATTTCATTTTATTTATTAATGTATAGAATTTATACTCCAGCCTTTAAAATGAAGGCTTGCCATCAAGGCAATGTGCAACACGGCTTTGAGGGCTTTTCACATAAAGTGTCAAAAATAAATTTAAAAAATGCAAAATAGAAACAGCAAAACAAACAAAAATAGAAACAAAAACCCTATAACGATAAAAACAGAACCTTTTAATGATAAAAATTTAAAGAATCTTAAATACAGTTCAAAGCATTAAAAGGAACTTAAATACAAGCATGAGAGAACACGACGGACTATGCTTGGCACCTAAAAAAGATAAGAAATCAAATTTAACAGCACCAGGCAAACATGTTTAGCAGGAGCTCTAGTATTTGGGCACCACCAGAGAGAAGGGTATCCCTACACATTACCTCAGGTGGACCTTTGATAAATATCAATTGATAGGCAGGTTCAGGTGAAAGCAGTTGGTCCGGTAAATACCTAAAGTCTGGGCCATTTAGGGCTTTAAAAAAAATTTTTTTTAAGCAGTACTTTGAATTGAGCTTGGAAACAAGCTGGAAGTCAAGCTGGAAGATATTTTAATATTGGAGTAATATGTCAATAGCGATCAGTAGTGCCAAACCACACTATTGCACCTGAGTGACTTTGATTTGATTGGCAACCATACTACTTGCAGTGGCATATGAATACAGCAGATCTTATACCCAATCCTGAACAGTTATTTGCTCAAGCAACAGATATTCTTATAACAAAACTTCTATCACACAGTAATTGTAAAGATGAAGTCAGATGTAATATTTAAAGCAGACATCGCAAAACGCTTTGCACCACATTACCACCACCAACCCTGGTATGGGGCCACTTCACAGTTTATGTAACAGATGTACATACCAGCAGATTGAATACTGGTTCAGCCAAGGGGTCACAGACGCAATAGAAGTAGCATGAAACTTCTGCTTCCTAGTTTAACATGGCCATATGCAAGCCCAGAGGCATAGGTAGCCTCTCCAGTACCCCCCCCCCCGCAGAATGTCAGAAGCCCTGCCCCCCGCTGGTTGTGTCCCGGGCCCCGCCGCATTGCAGCAAAAAAAAAAACCCCAGCATTTTTTTCTGCTTTTGACATCGTAGGAGGGCGGGCAGGTGGGCCAATTGTCCGCACAGTGCGGCTGTTTTTCGGCCGCCTCAGCAACGCGATTAACACCCCCCCGGCCCCTTTGTTGCCTCTCGCGGGCTGCCCGGGGGTGGTCCGCCCCCATGCCCCATCCCTTCCTCCACCTCTGTGCAAGCCTACATTATACCTCATGGCTGACTTCAGCCAATCAACAATCGCCACAGCCAGATTCTGTTGCAGCTCATAATGAGAGAGAGAGAGAGAGAGAGAGAGAGAGAGAGAGAGAGAGAGAGAGAGAGAAGAACCTTTTAAAATAAAATGTGCTTTTCATCTCATCCCATCACTCTGTAAATGTAATGCAGAATCTTTATTCTTCACACTGTAGTATCAGCAGAACAAAATTTAAAAGGAAGTCACCCTATACAAGGTGTGGCAAGGAAGAAGATTAAATGGAAGAGATGAAGTCTCGGTATAAAGTTAACCAACTTTTAATCTTAACTATTGATCATATTGCTAAATGTACTGTACAGTTGGACCTTTTTATCCACTGGAGTTCTGTTCCCAGAACCCCAGTGGGTTAAAAAAAAAAATCAGTGTTATATGAAAACCGGGATGTGGGGTGGGGAGCGGTGCCATGTTACCTTTTTTTCCCAGCATCTTCAGCGCCTCCCTCCCCCTGAATTCATTTAAACTGACTGGAAAAGTGAAAAACCGCTACCGGAAACAACCTGTAGATGGCACCAGAGACTCCCGGTTGCATGTGCATCTTTTTCCAGCAGTTTAAACACACTGGGAGGCGGCTGGCAGGCCCCCGACAGATTCCCGGTTGCGGGGGTATTTTCAGCAGTATGGATGCGTGCAGGAGATGGGAAGAGGCTTGCAAACACCTGACAATGCTGACATACCAGGCTATGAAAAAAGAGGTAATGTGGCGTGGTCGGACTCACTCTTCCACAGTTTTGCCATCCGTGTTGAGTCAAATCCGTGGATTAAAAAAAACATGGATAAAAAGGTCCGACTGTATATACAGTACAAGCTAGTCAGAAGGTTAGCAGTTATCAGCTACATCATGAAATTCTTTCTCAAGCAAATCTGTCATCGGTAATATGGCAGGTCATTTATTTGCCTAATCACAGATATTTTCGTAGTTGATTTTTCCACCCGATCTGCTATTATGTAGGATTTTCTATGCCACTTTCTCATTCACTGCTGCTGAGGTTTGTTTGTCTACAATGAAGCCCTCCAAGCCCTTCAACTGGAACATAAAGTTTTGACCTTCATTATACAATGTTTATTTCAGCCTTTTGATTCTTAGCCTTCAAATAGCTGAAAAATATCACAAATACATAGTTCTATTGGAATAACAAAACGGAAAGCTTCAGTATAGGTGGAGATCACACTGATAACCACAACATTCAATTTTAGCTAATGGAAATTCACTGTAGCTGCCCTATGCGGTTAAAAGCAGCGCTCTAGTTTGTGGCAGGCTTGAGCGTTATATGACGTTACACTGGTGATTCCTGCAGCAAACATGTCAAGTGTGGATGGTATATTCTTATCTTTAAACACTGATACACATACCTGGAACCCCTGGTTGAGGTTTCCTGACTTATTGACATGGTTTTTAAAGATGCAAGTACATCACGTATGCTTGACATGGGGGTGGGCAGAACTCATGTTGCTTGCAGTGCTACAGACCCATGAATCTCATGCAACTACAGTCCATGTAGCAATCAGGATCACATTGAAAGCAGTTGCTGGCTGGCAAATTGCATTTTCTATGCAATAAAGCACTGTGGTTTTTGTTGGGGAAATTAGACTTACCCACTCCAGAAGTAATTCTTTGAGGGAAGATACTTGGATTCTTCACAACAACCTAATGGCTGTGCAGTGTTCATATGGCAAAAGCAATTTGGTAAGGCCCATAGTGCGAGTGCCACTGTATGGAATTTTGATTAGAATTTGTGCTTAAAAAATAGTATTGGATTTACTAAAGAAATCTGTTAACGGCGCAATCCAGTGTACAAATGCGCTTGGGAAGCATGCGCTCCCCCGGTGCATAAAGCTTTTTATGGCAGCCGATGAGTAAGGGCAGCTGGCGACCCTTACCTGGGCAACTGCCCGGCCCTGCGCCCACTGGAGCAGGTAAGTCCTACACCAGCCAGGGGAGGGCGGACCGGGCGATGAGGGGGGGTGGCCATTGGCCACCCCAGGCCTGGAGAGGGCGGGGATATCAGCAACGAGATACACCATATTCAAAGCCCTCTCCAGGCCCATCTCGGCCTTACACGGCCAGCGCGAATTGGGCCTCCTGCCGCTTACATCCGGGGAAGGGGACAATCGTTTTAGGCCAGCCGCCGTATCTTACACAGGATTGGGCTGCCTGGCACATAACATATGTCATTTATGCAATTCACTGTGTTGAGGGTAAACTTGCAGAATTTTGACTTTCTGGATTGTAGGGTTGATTTGTAGATAAAATCCTGAAAACAGGATAAATGGAGATTGGACTTGGGACATATTTAGTATTTCCAGACTTTAGACAATGATAGCATATTTATTTCATTAATCTGAATAATTATTTTTATGGATATGTCTGCACCCACTCATTTTCACACCAGTGGTCATTGTAAACAGCACAAAGAGCTGGTGAAGTCCCCCACTTCCTGCATTCTTTTGATTAGAATCCTTCATTTCCTGACGTCTCTGTATGTTCTTCGCTGAAAAGGTACTTATTTTCAACCAAATTGTGCAGTCAAAAGTCACACAGAGTTCCACATCTAATCCTTTATTATTGGAGAAATTTCTTATTTACACCAATCAACTCATTCTTCAGAGACACGACACCTTGCTTAACTATGCCTAACTTGAAATGAATTAACAGGGTTTGCTGGAAGAGATTAACCCTGTTTTTATCCTTGCTGCTTCACAATTCCACAGAGGCACTTCCAGTTTCCCAATACACAAATATACTATTTTCACATTAAAAATCCTAGTGTGCAGGAGTACACAGCTGTTGGAATTGTTTCTATTACTTGTTTGGCTCTGATGTGTTATATCACTTAGTGTGAGATAAATTCTAATTAGTGACATTAAGCAGGGTCGATTCTGTCATTTTCATTAGAAGGCTGCATGATTATTTGGGTGACACGATTCATAGAATCAAATTTTTGTAGAGCTGAAAATAACCTAATAGAATCACAAAACAGAATCAGCGCTGCTCAAATAAGCTTTTAACATCTTTCTATCATAGTTTTTGTAACAGTATATCCAAAAAAATACTTGAATAATGGGCAAGTCAGACATTGGTGTGTTGTTGTTTGAATATATGTTGAACTCCAAGTCAGTAGGCAAAAAAATCAACGTGTGTCGATTACCATCTGCAGGGAGGGAGTTTGACGGTAGGAGTCCTCTCTATACTGGGATTGTGATGCTATAGTAGAGGATTTTTTTTAATGCTTTTCCCCTGCTGTTTTCTAGCCAATAATGTTAGAGTAGCAGAAAATGGGGGATGGGTGGGATTTTTAGCAGGAGAATGGTGAGGAGGGGGTTAAAATAAAATAAAATATGAAGCTTCAGGATATCCTTCTAGAATTCTACACACCTGACAACACTTTGGAAATGTGTTTCCCATCTGTACATCAGGACTGAGGCAGCATGCCAAATTTCCCCCCCCCCTTACCTGGTGATGCGCCAACCCCTGCTCCTCCACCACTCTTGCCCACCACACTTCCACTTTGTTCCACTCTTCCTCTTCCAATCCAGGCAGTGGGGGAGGGGGGAGGAGGAGGACCAGTGGAAGCAGGCAGATGGACAGAAATGGGCGCCCCCCTGCCAGTGTGCTGCCTCAGGTGACTGCTTCAGTTGGCCTCTTGGAGGGGCCGGCCCTACTATCCATTATACAGTTAGGCTGCTATCCTTATATGCACTTACATGGGAGCAAGTCCCATTGAACTCAGTGGGGCTTGTGTCTGAGTAGACATGCATAGGATTGCAGTCCAAATCTGTTTTAAATTTCATTTTCAAATACTACATTTTTCTACTTCTTAAAGCACAGATACAGCCATGCCTTCTGAAAGTGGCATAGGCCCAAATAAAGCCACTGCTTTTTCGCCTATCTGCTGTACTGATACATTTTGACATCACTTTGTAACTACTATGTTTCTCACTTTCTTTATCTTCCAGAAATATAAATTTGATCGTTATGTAGAAAATGGCGAGAAGAAGACTACCTTTTACAAACAAGAAAGCAAGCTGAAATTCTTTCTGATGCCCTTTGGTTGTGGAAGCAACATGTGTCCTGGCAGGTTCTTTGCAATGAATGAAATCAAGCTATTTCTGGTTTTATTGTTGGCTTATTTTGATGTGGAAATAGCAGAAGAAAAAGAAGTTAGATTGGACACACGTAGACTAGGCCTTGGCATCCTCTTGCCTGACTCGGACATTGTCTTTCGTTACAGACTAAGGCCTTAGTACAGTAATTCAGTTGTTAACATTACGAAATGTCCTACTCCAGATTTGTTCTATTTTTTTAATGACAGTGTGGCTTTCATCTCTTCCTGGTCTTTGCATTCATGGATGAAGCTTGCTACATTTTGATTGATGCTAAATATGTGGTTTAATATCACGGATTCTGACATATTTTCAGAACAGGCCCAGAATCATGTGTATGTCAGGCCTAATTTAGAAGACCCCCTGGAATTAAGAACGGCTCCCTCTTTAGAGACCTTTCGGCGGGGCCTTAAGACGTTTTTATTTAGGTTAGCTTTCAATGTCTGACATGGTGGCTTTTTAACAAATGGCTTTTAACAAATGTAAATACAGGTGACCCACTGGGGTTGTTTATTTTAATTGTTTTAATTATGTGTTTTTAATTATTTTAATGTACATGTTTATTTTAATGTTGTAAGCCGCCTTGAGTGCCCTTGCTGGGAGAAAGGCGGGATGCAAATTCTTTAAATAAATAAATAAATAAATAAATAATGCACATATTTCACTATAAGTTATAACAAACTATAACAAGGAAACAATAGGCTATTTTATGGATCCAGACATTAAGAATTCAAGTCCCTATAAATACCGACCTATTGATGAGATAATTGGCCTACTTAAGGAAACATGCCACCTAAAGCCAAAGCTCTAAATAGACTTGCTTGGAATTAAGCCCCATTGAATTTCAATAGGACTTAATTCAGAGGAACATGTATAAAATCACACTGAAATTGGAAAAGGTGAGCTATGCCATAGGGCAAAAAGGTAAATCTACTGTATTTCTTCAATTCTAAGATGCATGTTTTTTCCCAATTAAGCATTTCAAAAAATGGGGTGCGTCTTAGAATCGAAGGTCTCCAAAAAGCACCCCAAAATGCTATCTTCTTACTTACTGGGGCTTGGGGGAGCTTCAGGGAGACCTGCGCGACTCTCTGCAGCCCTCCCTGATCTTCAGTTCGGCAAAACCCGGTGATTTTCACAAAAACCAGAAATGGCCAAAAATAGCTGTTTTTTTGCCGAACTGAAGATCAGGGAGGCCTGCAGAGGGTCGTGCAGGTCTCCCTGAAGCTCCCCCAAGCCCAGGTAACGAAGGAATTTGCACTTTCTGGCCGGGCCAGAAATGCTATGCAGTGCACTCAGTCATCCTCAGCTGCAGGAGTCATCCTCAGCTGCAGGAGACATGCTGGGGAGAGTTGGTGCTGAGCGGGTAGATTCAATGAAGGGAGGTGAGTCTTACAATCGATGGATTTTTTTTCCCCTGCCGGTGGTACTGAAAGTAAAGGTGCGCCTTAGAATCAATGGCGCCTTAGACTCAAAGAAATACGGTACTACACGATACATGTCCTTTTAATTTTTGGTACTTTGTATTGATAGAGTGCATTGCCTTGAACATTCATTGCATTTCTCTCTGGGAGTGTTATAGGATTGTATGTTTAGGCAATGATTGTGAGAACCAACTTTTAGTCAAACAAAATGATTTACTATGTGAATATCCCTAGAAAGGCAATGGGAAAAATGACCCATTTATGTTTTAGATCAGCAATTTTCAACCACTGTGCACATTGGTGTGCTGTGGATGGTTTACAAGTGTGCCACAAGAGTTTGGGGGAGGGTCCCCCTATGGGGGAAAAAGTGGGATAAAAATCCAATAAGTAGTAATATATTAGTAGGGCCATTGATGGATGTGAACCCCTGGCCAGCAGTGCGGTGTGACTTGTCAGTTAAAAAAAAAACTGATGGTGTGCTTTGACAATTTTAGCGCCTTCTCGGTGTGCCATAGGATGAAAAAGGTTGAAAATCGCTGTTTTAGATTATCAGGAAATCAATGTGTGGTTTGTTGGTTATAATGCATGAATATGAACCTGCCATTTAGAACACAAACATGGATTGCCAGATATTTCCATGGACTCAGATTTGTGAAAAATAAAATGCCTTGACTTCTTTACCGTTCTATATATGGAGGTTAAACTCTGGTCCACAGACCATCACTGGTCTATGGAGTACTTTCAGGTGATCTGCAAGGTCATGACAAAGGTAGTAGAAGGGGGAGGGCGAGGCTAAACCCCCTTTCTATGCAAACAGTGACAAATGGAACAGTGGAATCAAAACCTGATTCCAGTAATAGTATACAGTATTAACATAGAGTATGTGCAAGCCTAGCAATGCCAGCCTATCACCAGACAGTGCTTCCATTTTCCCTTCAGCTTGTGCATATATTCAAGCAGGAGGTGTGGTCTGAGTTGAACTGCTGGAAGCTAAGCAGGAGCAGCCCATTCATGTTGGAAGGGAGCAGACCGGAAATCACTTATATTCCAGGTAAAGTTGTTATGACCCTCAGTGGCAGAGAGGCGCCGCTGTTGCGTGCCATAGCGAGAGTACGGACTGGAATGCGGAGAATGTCAGTGACAGAGCGGTAACTGGAAAAAGTTCCCCTGATCAGCATGATCTGTGGTGTCCTGTGGAGAGCTCAAGGCTTGTGTTCAGTAGCTAGTGAAGATGACTACACCGTGGAAGAACCATCTGGAATTGTAGGGTTATATATATTGGATCTAGACAAGCCTACCTATGTAAATTGCCTTGAGTAATATCCAAAGAGCAATCTGAGGATAAGAAAGGCGGTAAATAAATACATAAATTCAGTACAGTGGAAGGAGGAGTTGGGTTTTAATCTGGAAACCTCTCAAGTGGCTCCCCCATGTGGGCAGTAATATAAGAAAATGTGGTTGTTTGAAAAGAGCACACAGGAGTTACCTGCAGCAGCAGCAGCAAGCAAGATTTTAAGAAGTGCTGATCTAAAACTCTCTGTTGCTATTCATGTTCCCACACTTGGAAAGATCTTTTGTTTTTCATACCACACTATCAGCAACTGAATGTTTTAAGTGTGTGGACAGGTATTGCAGCTACTCGGCATAGCTCACAATCCAGCTTGAGTGTTCCACCCTATTTTATACAGCAAGAGGAAATGTTGACGATAGACCTTATTGCAGAAGTATAAAATGTGTCATACTACAGTTTATGATAAATCCTCCTTTGGCATAGTTTGGTAGCAACTGTGAAAAATGAAAGGTATTTGTTTTAAACACAACCCATAATTTGATTCATGCTGTGCTTTTAGGACGTTGAATTTAAATATCATGTGTTGGAGTATAATATGATAGGATGTAATGGCAGTGTGTCAAACATAATGGCAAAGCACACATCAGATTAATCACTGATCTGTTGTGGAAGTGTCTCTGTCAGAACCAATAGCAGAGCATTTGTAAATGTGCAAATAAAATCTAGGGAAGAGACCTTCAAAAGCACAATTGGCTACGAGGTGCCCAGCTGCCATTCAAACCCTTTATGCACACATGAGCATGCCGGAATGCTCTAGACAGAGCCCCAACCTTGCAGAATAGACTCGTGGGATCTTAAAATAATGTTGGATTGTTTGTGGCTGTTAATATTTTGCTGGTGAACTACTGGTTTGTGGAAATTATCTCAGTATGCCTGATAACACGATAGCCTGGCTAGGACTTCTGTTTTGTTCAGAGTTCTATAGCAGGCAGTTCATAGCAAGACTTTGCCCTCTCATTTCTGGGGATGGCATGGAATTGGTGTGTTGGGAAGAATTAGGAGGCCTGTTATGCTTCTTCCCACTATGTATATTCTCTTAAGGAAATAGGAATGCCTTTCAGGTGAACACCTGCCCCTTTACAAGGCAATAAAGCTAGGTGGTGGGATTGCATATAAAATTAGCATACCTTTTTGAATTCTCACAAAAAGTAAAAGGTCCAGTACTTGAAGAACTTTAACCTCCAGCTTAATCTCAATACTTAGGCTAGTCAAGAATAGTGTCTTCCTATAGTAATACTTAATGGCTTAACAATTAAATTTAAATTTAAAAAGACAAGTTGATAGTGACTGCATTCACTCATTGCTTCAACAAGTTTGAATGGAAAATAAATCATCATGCAGCGGTGTTAAGAGTTACTGATTTTTCCCTCTTATGAACACAGGTGAATCTAAAGCATATATTTAGTTAGCATGTACATGAGCTGTCGATCGAAAGGTCGGCAGTTCGATTCCCATGACGGGGTGAGCGCTCGTTGCTTGGCCAGCTCCTGCCAACCTAGCAGTTCCAAAGCATGTTAATGTGAGTAGATAAATAGGTACCGCTTGTGGGAAGGTAAACAGTGCTCCGTGTTCCAGCCGCATGCTACACGCTGCGGCAAGGAGAGTCATGCCGGCCACATGACCATGGAGGCGTCTTCGGACAACGCTGGCTCTTCGGCTTTGAAATGGGGATGAGTACCACACCCTAGAGTCGGACACGACTGGACTTAATTGTCAGGGGTCACCTTTACCTTTACCTAATCAATCTTACAAAAGAATAATCATCTTAATGAAATTAAGGAATGTGTAATCTGTGATCCTGAAGCTTTTCATGGAATGATACAAGAGCAAATATACTCAGGAATGTTTAAAATTAAAAAGCCCTCCGAAAATTAGCGACACAATAAGTTAGCGCATTTACGTTCCATTGATTTCAGTAGGAAAATGACATGTTTTACTTTCTCTCCCACTGACACCAATAGAATTTAGCAGTGCTTACCTTTGGCAGAATTATGTCCAAGGTGATATGTCTTTCTGCCACATCCCTAGCAGGATATTTCAATTGTCCTGAAAGTCAATTGATGTGATGCTATTCTCTGATTTGGTATTTGTATACTTGTTCTTGGACCTTTATTGCAATATAAACTTTGGACTCGAATATTCATTAGTCATTGTTAACTCTCTTGGAGCCCAATCCTGTGTAACCTTTGCACCAGTGTAACAATAGATCCACCGGTATAAGAGCACTTATGCCAGTGTAACTTGCCATATGCAGGAAGGACACCGGTGTAACCCCCCTCGGATGCCGCACATGCACAGTTCGGACACAGGACGGACACCAGAGCAACTCCACCAGCTCAGGGGGTAATCAGAGGGCATTTGAATGCGCCCTGCACCGGCGACGTTGCACTGGCATCCATCCTGTGTCCGAACTGCGCATGTGCGACGTCCAAGGGGGGTTACACCGGTGTCCGTCCTGCATATGTCGGTGTACGGCAAGTTACGCTGCGATAAGTACTCTTACACCGGTGGATCTACTGTTACACCAGTACAAGAGTTACACAGGATTGGGCTGTTGATGTTGTAAGAAAACAGTGCTCTGTACCACACAACCTGACATTTCATTATTTGTATCTTGATGGCAAAAAAGGTATAATTGATATTTCTCAAATTGTCAGTTATTGAAATAAAATTGAAACCTCATTGTTATGAGAGATAGTTGTTCATTTCCTTCCTGGCTATTTATGCTTCTGAATAGTAATTTTTCATTTTAAAAAATATTCTCATGTATGTTCTCTGGAAGGAGGAAGGTGGTATTCTCCACATATGGGTATGCCCCTCCTTCCCAAGGCAAGGTCGAACTTTGAAGAAGTCTCCTCCCAGTAGGGGGGGCCATTCCTTCCCCAGTTCGACTTTGCCTTGCCAGAGTATAGGTCGAATTGTTGCTGAGCTCCATAGGCTCAGCGTTTTTTCTCCTCTCTATTCCTTTTTCTCTTTCTGTCCTTTTCTCTCCCTTTTTCTGCGCTGCACCGCCGCCTAGTTTCAGTTCCCCTCTCCTTTTTCTCCAGACTGAAGGGAGAGTCCGGAGAGCGTGGGAGGCCCAGCGAACCTCCCAGAGCCGCCGCGGGAGGCCGCATAGCGCGCGCCCTCGCCGGCTCAGCCACACGAGCGGCGGCAGCCTCTTTGGCCGCAGGGAGGAGCTTCGGGGAGCGGGAAGAGACGAGCGCCCGGCCATGGGTTGCCGCTCTCACCTCTCCTCCCTGCAGACAGACCCGGCTTCTCTCCTTCGGGGTCGAGGAGCCCCGACCCGGCCGTGACTCGCGCCGGCGGCGAGACTCCAGGCCGTCTCCCTGGGATACCAGCTACTTCCCTCCCACCACGTGGGGTGCGGACTGGCCGCGCAGCGTCTTCTCCTACCTCCTAGACCTATTCAGGTATGGCGGACGCGGCAGGCAGCAGCGGGACATCGTCCCAGGTTCCCAAGAAAGGGGAAGGCACACAGGGGGGCTCTTTAGACCCAGCTACAGTGGCGCAAATCAAGGAGCTCATGAAGGCTGAAATGGGAGGGGCCAGGAAGGCGCGAAAACACCGCTCCAGTTCAGGCTCTAAATCTAAGCAGAAATCCCACAAGCGTAGAGCCTCCAGCCCTGCCAAAATTTCCTCTGAGGACTCCCTGTCCGAGGACTATGTAAGCCACTCCAAACGCAAGAGGAGGTCTAGAGAATCCAGTCAGTCCAGACCTCACAAATACAGGAAGCGATCCCATAAAAAGTACAGGAGGCGGGTGTCCTCCCCCAGTTCTTTGTCGCATTCCTCAGCCCCCTCCTCTGCGGAGGATAGCAGAGAGGAAGGGGAACTCTCTGGGGAGGAAGAGATACAGGGGGGAAAGATGGATAGACTTTTTCCCTTGGACCTATTCCCCCGCATGCTGGGTAAGGCCTTTCAAACCCTGGACCTCGACCCTTCTAGCCAAAGTCAGGATCAGTCCTCCGCCAGGCCGGGTTCGTCCAAGCTGTTCCCTCAGGGGCCGGCAAAGCCAGTAGCGGTCCCTTTCCCAGAATCATTTCAGAGGGTGCTCGATATGGAATGGACTCACCCCATTCAAGCAAAGCCCGCCAACAAATTGGTTAATAAGATTTACTCCCCGAGACGGTCCTATCATCACTCAAGACCCCAGTAGTCGATGCGCCGGTCGCGGCCCTCTCCTCCTCCGCGGTTATCCCCTCGGAGGGGGAGGGGGGTCCCCGTGACCCATGTGATAAGAGGGTGGAGAACTCTGAAGCGCAATTTCGAGCTCTCCTCACATGCGTTGCGGGCGGCTGCTACCAATTCCCTAATGTCCAGGGCGGCGGTCCAGTGGACTGAGGAATTGGTGTCATCTGAGCAAGGACTATCTAAATGGGCCAGGTCATGCATTAAGAAAATAGCGCTGGCCGCGGCCTTCTCAGCGGACGCGTCCTTGGACGCTCTTCAATTTAACGCAAAAGCCATTGCGGCCAATGTGGTGGCCAGGCGCAACGTTTGGCTCCGCCAGTGGGCGGTAGATTCAGGCTCGCAGACTAAATTAGTGGGGCTCCCTTTTCAAGGGGAAAAATTGTTTGGACAGGCCCTGGAGCCCCTGTTAGTCGAAAACAGGGACAAACGCAAGGTGCTTCCCCAGGGAAAGAAGGAGGCACCCAAGCCCAAGGGTCATTCCTTTCACTCTAACAGACCAGATAACAGACCCAGGGAGGGACCTAAGCCCAAGAACCGATGGAATCGTTCCTGAGTCTTCCCCAAAAACAGGGCCCAGGGCGGAGCACAATCCGGGGGGCCCAAGCAAGATAAGGAACAGAGGGCGACATGATGCCAAGCCTCCCATACCATCAAAAAGTATAGGGGGACGGTTATTAAGATTTGCCGCAGCTTGGGGGGAAATCACCAGCGATGCCTGGGCGCTGCAGCCAGTGACCGAGGGTTACTCCCTGGAGTTTGCCAAGATGCCCCGCAACAGGTTTTGGAAGGTTCCACCTTCCAGGAATCAGTCCAGGCACCTGTTGAAGCTGCAGGCCATAGACCACCTTCTACAGATAAGGGCAATCGAGCCTGTCCCAGCTTCTCAGTGGGGACAGGGGGTTTATTCCACTCTGTTCCTGGTTCCAAAGAAGAACGGAAAGTGGCGGGCCATCCTAGACCTCAAATGGTTGAACAGGTTTCTCAGGAAACACAAGTTCAGGATGGAAACGTGGAGATCCATTACAGCGTCCCTGGAAGAAGAGGACATGCTGACCTCCATCGATCTTTCCGAGGTGTATCTCCACGTTCCCATACTGCCACGACACCGCCGCTACCTGAGATTCAGTTATGGGACCCGCCATTTTCAATACCGGGCCATGCCTTTCGGTCTCACCACGGCACCGAGGGTGTTCACAAAGCTGATGGTAATTCCGGTGTCTTTCCTGAGGCTGAAGGGCATCGCCCTGTTTCCCTACTTGGACGACATTTTGGTGAAATCATCGTCCAAGACCCAGGCTCAGGCCGACCTACAGGTTACCCTGCACTGTCTACAGACGTTGGGGTTTGTTATCAACTGGGAAAAGAGTGCCTTGACCCCGTCACAACAGCTGGAGCACCTGGGCCTGTTGATGGACACAGAATCCTACCGAATCTCGCTGTCGAGGGACAGGCAGCAGAACCTTACGGCGGCTCTCCAGCGAGCAGTTGCTGCGGACAGCTTGGACTTGATGATGCTAGCGTCCTTGCAGGGCCAAATGGTATCCTGCCAGGACGTGGTGAATTGGTCCAGGTTCCGCGCACGGCCCCTACAGACCCTCCTCCTTCCACACCAGGCCAGGATAGAGCAGAAGCGTCATTCTCTGGTATCTCTGTCGGAGGAGGTGCGGACCAGTCTCCGCTGGTGGTTGACTCCAAACCGCTTGGCGGAGGGCAGGAGCTTGTCCACTCCAGACAGGTTAGTGCTGACCACCAATGTGAGCCTGCTCGGGTGGGGAGCTCACGTGGGAGAAGCTTACGCCCAGGGAAAGTGGTCCGGGGTGGAGTCTTCTTACAGTATCAACTTCCTGGAACTGCGAGCGATCCGGTTGGCCCTGCTGCAGTTTGCGGACAGGTTGGGAGGCCATCATGTGCTGGTCCGCACGGACAACATGACAGCCAAAGCCTACGTCAACCGGCAAGGGGGGACACGATCCAGAAAGCTTCTTCGGGAGGTGTCCCTCCTCCTGGAGTGGGCCGAAAACAACTTAGAGTCCATCCGGGCAGAACATCTAGCCGGCACGGCAAACATGTCCGCGGATTGGCTCAGCAGAAAGCAGATCCAGGAAGCGGAATGGCAGCTCCACCTGGAGGTGTTTGCACTGTTGGTGCGCAGGTTCGGACGCCCGCGGGTGGATCTGTTCGCCACAAAGGACAACACCCATCTCGGTCGCTTCTTCTCCCGGATGGCGGGGGAGGGAGCGGAGGCAGTGGATGCCCTGAGCAGCCCATGGCCGGACGGCTTTCTGTACGCCTTTCCTCCGTTCCAAATCCTTCACCTGGTACTTCAAAGAGTAAGAATCCTCAGAGCAGAGGTGGTGTTGGTGGCACCCAGGTGGCCAAGGAGGCCATGGTTCCTGGAACTGATCAATCTATCGGTTCGGGAACCTTGGAGGCTACCAGACAGGCCAGACCTGCTAATTCAAGGGCCGATACGACATCCCCGTCCACAGAGCTATTGCTTGACAGTGTGGCGGTTGAGCGGGAAGCGCTCCACCGGCAGGGATACTCGGCCCCGGTAGTAAACACCCTGTTGGCATCCCGGAGGTCTTCAACCAAGAGGGCCTACGGGACGACCTGGAGGAAGTTTGTCCATTGGTGTAAGGAGCGTGGGATCGTACCCACGAAACCAAAGGTGAAACAGGTCTTAGAATTTCTTCAGGCAGGGTTGGATAAGGGTCTTAGTACCAGCACACTCCGTAGGCAGGTGGCCGCCCTCAACAGCGTTCTGGGGGCAGATCTGGGACTCAAGGTGTCGACCCATCCTCATGTTAAATGCTTCCTTAAAGGGGTAGCCCTTATCAACCCTCCTCCTGTGCATAGGTTCCCGAACTGGGACTTGAATAGGGTCCTGTCTGCTCTTACTGGTCCTCCCTTTGAACCCATGGCCAAGGTACCCTTACAGGAAGTGACCCTTAAAGCATTGTTTCTAGTGGCTGTGACATCTGCTAGGAGGGTGTCGGAGCTGGGGGCACTTTCTATTAGCCCGAGTCTATGTACCTTCCATAAGGACAAGGTGGTCCTTAGGCCCGACCCGGGGTTTATGCCAAAGGTTAACTCGGTCTTCCACAGGGGTCAAGAGTTAATCCTCCCTTCTTTCTGCCCTGATCCAGTGCACCCAAAGGAAAAACTGTGGCACATGTTGGATGTCCGCAGGGCTCTTCGCTTTTATTCTGAGCGGACAAAGGATTTTCGAAAGACGGAATCTCTCTTCGTCAACTTTAAGGGGCCTAAATTGGGACTAAAGCCCTCCGCGTCTACCCTAGCGAGGTGGTTGCGCATGGCGATTGGCCTACAGGGCGTTGGAGAAGGTGCCTCCGGAGGGAGTCACCGCCCATTCCATTAGGGGGGGCGGCTACATCCGCCGCTTTTGATGGGTATAGCTCGCTAGCAGAGATAAGCAGAGAGGCCACGTGGTCATCAGTGCATACTTTTACTCACCATTATCAAGTGGACAGGGCCTCTTCGGCAGAGGCCTCTTTGGGCCGGCGGGTCCTTCAAAAGGTGGTGGTCCCGTAGGCGACCCTGCTGCCCTGCCCACCTGAGGAGGTGACTGCTCTGTCATATCCCATGTGTGGAGAATGCCACCTTCCTCCTTCCAGAGAAAAACGGAATTTCTTACCGGATAATTCCTGTTCTGGGAAGAGGAAGGTGGCATTCGGCCCTCCGCTCGGGGCAGCAGTTGTTCGCCTTGCGGGCGGTTGGAGGATGGGGCTGTCTCCACATCTGGTTCTGATTTGGTCGTCAGGAGTTCAGGGTACCAGGGGTTCGGTTCTCTTTTCTTGACTGTGTTCGCCCGGTTGGCAGCCTCTGTTTCCTTACCTGTGACACGGGCCGTTGCCCGGGCAGTTGTGGGGTTGTTTCTCTTGTTTTCTTTTTTACCTGAGTTGTCCCGCTGAGTTCTCTCCACCGTCGGAAGCATGGCCACTGGGGGACGTCGCGGGACTGGAGGGACCTTTTCTCTTCTGCTCGTCATCACTTGACTGGGGAAGGGATGCCCCCCCCTACTGGGAGGAGACTTCCTCAAAGTTCGACCTTGCCTTGGGAAGGAGGGGCATACCCATATGTGGAGAATGCCACCTTCCTCTTCCCAGAACAGGAATTATCCAGTAAGAAATTCCGTTTTTTCATATGGAATTTCTTGGAGGGGGGGGGAATTGTAAGTATACAAATACCTTTTAATATTTCCAGACCTGAAATAATTATAACAGATGGTAACTAGTTTTAAAATGTTTAATACTTGGGACAAACCTCAGACATAATTAGAACATAGCTGCCTCTATCAAAGAGCTCAGGGGCGTGTTACCTTTACCATTATTTTAACATTTTACTCCTCTATCAAAAATGAAGAGCAAGCTAAGGGAGCATTATAAAGTATATACAATAGCATATTACTTACATGAAATGCTAGTTCCTCAATTCTGTCATTTTATTTATTCATTCATTCATTTTTATACCACCCTTCCTCTAAAGAGCTCAGGGTGGTGTACATGGTTCCTTCTATCCCTTTGTCCTCACCACAGCCCTGTGAGGTAGTTGTGAAGCTGAGAGATGGTGACAGACCCAAGGTCACCCAGGAAGCTTCATGGCTGAGCAGGGATTTGAACCTGGGTCTTCCAGATCTAAGTCCAACACCAGAACCACAACTAACCCATCCTGGCTCTCACACC
Source organism: Plestiodon gilberti rubricaudatus (assembly GCA_026170595.1). Classification (NCBI taxonomy): domain Eukaryota; kingdom Metazoa; phylum Chordata; class Lepidosauria; order Squamata; family Scincidae; genus Plestiodon; species Plestiodon gilberti. The sequence goes on from JANXHW010000004.1 coordinate 38,343,386, forward strand.
ATCATGATAGGCAGCCCGATCCTACCTAACTCCCCATGCGCCAATGCAGCCATGCCAATGGGGCATATGCTGCATCCTGTGGAGGAATTTTGAGCCATGAAGTCCTCCTCAAGGGAACATTTGTTCCCTTGCCCTGAAGTAAGCCCTCACTGCCCTGTTGGATCTGCTTGGACCTGTACCAGCTATATAGCTGGCACAAGTCCAAGTAGACCTGGGAAGGTGGATCAAGGTTGGGAAGAGAGATAGGATATCGGCTGCACTGCTGCTGCTGCCAATTCCGCCCCTTCCGCCCCTTCCGCCCCTTCCCAGCCTCCTTCATCTGCCCTCCTTCCCTCCCTGCCCTATTCCACTCCCCCCATCTCCCCCCCCCGCACTGACTTACCTGCACCAGGGCTCATTAGAATGCCACTGGTGCATGGACCCTGACACTTGCAGTGATAGCCAGGTTGCGCTGTATGGTAGGCCATGTTTTGTGACAGCCATAAAAGACCTTATGCTGCCAGAACACTAGTTCTGGTACCATAAGGCCTGTTAGGATAGGACCATACGAAAAAGAATTCAGATGGAGATAGGCAGGTAGGAGTATGCTTAATTTCTAATGGCTCCCATTAAATTCTGAGAGACAAAATAAATGGGCTGCAGTAGTTGAGACAATTTGACCCTTCACCAACAGTCTGCTCCACCCCAAGAATCGGAGGTGACTGCAGAGGAGATTTCCTGCCCCAGACACCCCATAACAGTTATCATGATCAGGTCCCCCCCTTTACTTGCAGTTGCACCCATAAGTACTTTTGGAATATATTCTCCTATAAATGCAAAGAATCCCTTAAATTGCCATTCAATTCAGTGCTATGAGGAAAAAGAGCTACATTAGGGTAAAGTACACTGGTTGGTCAAGCCTCCCCTAAAATGATCCCCCAGGAAATACATAATTTGTCTATATATTGTAACTTCCAAGACTCAGCATTTGCAATATACAGGCTCACTTCCTGTGCCCCTTACCTGTCAATGTGGTGAGTATTTTGCAACGATGGCATATGGGGTCACTTTTTGCTATACAGTATAGTTTTGCTAAATAAAAAAATGAAGTTTTCCACAGAGTATGGGCCCAATATATCAATCTGTTGTAAATGGCCCTGCGATGGCACAAACTTTGCGTCACCGTCCCATGCAATGGAGCCACTGGCGGAAATGGTCAGCAACTCTGCACACACACCAAAATCACCCGGACACTCTGCTGGCCCACATAATGTGGCAGAGGGAATGGTTCAAGGGCAGTTTGGGGGAGGTTCGGGGGCAGGGATAAGGAGGACAGGGAGTGGGCTGAAGGGGGTAGATTTTGGTGTCAAAAGCACACACTGGATTATCCCTGATTTTCCAATCTGACCTGCCCCTTTCCTCTCTTTGGGTATACACTAGCAAAATATCTGGCATGAGTCCGAGGAGACCCATAGGTATTCAGATGGCCTATTGGGAGGTAAAAAAGTGTTTTATTTGCCTCTTGCGGGCTGTCTGAACGCCCTCCCAAGCATCAGTGCGCGCTCCACTGACGTGGCAGCATGCTATGGAGTGGCGGGGGATAGGATTGGCCTAGAATTCAGCTTGGACTACCCAAGACAATCAACCAGTTTAATCTCACTCACTTCACAGAACTGATGATGACATAGAACCAGGTAGTCCAACAGGATAACTGTATGGAGCAGGCTGTTGGCAGGTGATTTATTAGATCCTCCCATGGCTGTGATCCCACATAATTCATTATAAAAATAGCCTGAGCGTTCCTTTGCCCATCAAGTCACAAAGACAGACATGGCTGTCCCCTGGCCTTTTTAAAATGTACAATAAGTTGTATGCTAGATAAGCTTTACAGGAATAATACAGTATTTGGTTAGGAATTAACTTGCATATATACACAATATTTAATAAATTGACCAATTTGGAAAGCCGTTTAAAGTGAAATTACTCAGTAAACTGCTACCTAAACATATGGAATGCTGGTGGTTTTATACAAACTGCACATTCTAAAGAGACTAGTCTTAATTCATATGGCCAAAGTAGAAGTCAGTGTAAAATAGCATTTCTCCTATGAGATAGTAGCTAATATTTGCCTTGACATCAAGTATACAAAATGCATATAACTTTTATATAAATGCATACTGCATGTAATATGTCAATTCATAAACTGCAAGTTTAACTTCTATTCATTGACACTAAAGATCATAAACGGTTTGTAACAAATGTTAACATCTTGTCTGAGAAATTATAAGTGGTATATTCATATTTAAGAACTGTGAACATGCTAAGTTCAGTACCAACCCTCAAAATGATTGCTTTCTATCTGCATTTATAAAATTTATCATGGCCAGTAGGTAAAATTAGCCTGTACTTCTTTAAAAGCTTTACAACAAGTTTCTGTATTTCCCCCCGTATAGCAGAACACTTTTCATTTACAGTACTCTGTGCCTGAAATCTTGAATGAAAATGCCAAGAATGCAGCGTGATCATGATTTCGGTGCTCATATTAAACCAATTCTAAAAACCTTTTATTATAGATCTTGTACCCCAGTGTGAAGTGTCTATATATTCAAACATCCATTGGGCTTCTTTATACCAGTTATTTGTGCCAAAGTTACATGATTTTGTAATTCATTAAAATTAAACCTCAATTCTAACTTGAGACGCATCTGTATTTATTAAAGAAAATGTCATTTGAAACTTGCAGCATAGCCCCATGTCTGTTTATGCAGAAGTACGTCCCAGTGAGTTCAGCGGGACTTACTCACTAGTCAGTGTGCTTAGGATTACAGCCTGAAGTGCCAGTTTTGAAAGCACGTTTTACTCGTCTTTTTAACATGGGTGATGTGCATTTTGCTCTATTAAATAAATTGCAAGTCTAAAGTTGCCTGATACAGATTGAGTATATTGCAGTACTGTTGAGGATATATGGTTCAGCATTTGCCCAGTTCCCCTGAATAGCTGCAATGTTGCTCTGCAGCAGACAGAAAGTCAGTGCCCCTTATTGCCGCTTGCCTTGTGAGCTGTTCAGCATTATCCATTTTTTACTTTGAATTCCTAAAGCTGAATTATATGAAGGAGTAGAATCAACATGTATTATTTAACATAGTTAAGTGCAGCACAGAAGATCTTAACCTTCAAAAGAATTCCAGGTGTGATACTTTCCATCTTTTTTAATAGAGGAAACTTTTAAACTTGTAATTCAGCATACAGTACTTTATTCTCAGCTCCATGGACCCAAGTAATAATAGTTAAGAATATAACTTCTAAATTGTAATATCTGTAAGGCAGAGCCTGCTCTCAAGCCTGCTCTACTTTGTTCATCTTCTAGTTCTGTAAGGTACCTACAGTTTTCTATGCTGCATTTTTTGACACTTTGCACCATGTATTAGGAGAAGGTGCCCCTGGTGGCCTTCATCCTAAACTCAATACTTATTCACTGATATGAAAACACTTAAATGGACTTAACCAGCCAGATTTTATGTCTAAACTCATAAACATGGATACTTGAATTGATGAGAAGTGGGCTAATTATAATAAGGCAATAACAGGAAATGTTCACAAATAAAAACTTGCAAACATTTCTGTGACCCAACTGTCAGTCTGTTGAGAAGAAAATCGATTTAGAACTGCTTGCTGCTTATATCTGAGGCAAATTTACAGTAAAATCATATACATGTACTGTATACTCAGAGGTAAGTCCTGCCTGGGTTCAGTGAGGCTTACTCCCAAGTAAAGCAGGATAGGATTGTGGCTTTAGACTGCTTCATTTGTGTCATCTTTTTAAAATGCATTTTTTATTTTATTTTAAACAATTACATGACATGCGATTACTTTTTTAGCCTATTTTTTCTTCTTCTGCCATCTACCATTTGAAATTATTCACACATCTTAGTTCTTCTGTGTGTGTGTGTGTGTGTGTGTGTGTGTGTGTGTGTGTGTGTGTGTGTGTGTGTGTGTGTGTGTGTGTGTGAATTTTAAAATGCTGCTATAAAAGTGCTTGGAACACATAAATTTACTTGCTATTTTACTACACAGAGCCTGAATCATGTTGAGAGGACAAGGGCAACTGGGGGGGGGGGATTTAACTCCTTCCCAGGCTGGGCGTTTCTAATGAAAGCTAAGCCCATTAGGAAACGCTTTCTCCTAATCGCAGTCTGCAATGGAGCTGATCTCTGGAAATGGTTCTGGATAGATACCCTCACGAGCTGGCTGACGCTCCACGACCTCTGCTCATTTAGCAGAGACTTTACAGCCACGCGAGCCAGTTAGACTGCAGTCCTTAGACTGAACCCGAGAGACAGTCCTCGTGGTTTCAAGGGGGGGGGGGCACCTAATTAATACTTCGGCTTGTTGTAGCGGCATCTTTAATGGACTATAGTTTGGCGAGATAATGCAACAGCTGCTGGGTGGGAAGGAAGCTTTAAATAAACATGCATAGACCACTTACAATCCCCTTGAAGACAAGGAGGCTTTTGATAGGACTGGATGGGGAAACCAATGGACTTCCCCATCCAGTCTCAACTAATCGTCCGTTTCAGTTTAGAAATAAGTTCCTTTAAAATCAGCTGCACATACTGCCATGTAAACCTACTTGAGGAGCGAGAGGGGTGTTCCTTGATTCACAGCACAATCCTATTCATGTCTACTCGGAAGTAAGTCCCATTGTGGTCAATGGGACTTACTCCCAGGAAATTGTGTATAGAATTGCAGCCTTAAACATATATAGAGAGGGCTTAAATTGAAGTTGATTCTTTGGAGGTCAGGGCTGGATTATCAATTTTCCACTGAGGTTTTTATTATTATATTTTAAGGCCAGAAACAGATCATCTGCGCTTGGAACGGCTGGAGCTGAACTTAAGTAAAACTGCAGGTGGAAAATTTGGGAGAGCGATAACAAAGTGCTAATTTGGCCAGGCAGCCTCCTGTAGTACTAGGCTGACGTGCTCCCTAGTAGAGGGTGGGGAGAGCAGGATAAGCCACGGCAAAAAGGCTGATGAGCGAGCCATATGCGTGGGTTACGGATGCGAAAGGGTGGCTTGCAAGGCGAACGTTCCAAGGGGCGGGGAAGAGGAGCCTTCCAGCAATCTCATTGGAGGAAAAGGAGGAGCCCCGAAGGGAATCTCCGAATCCCAGGACAATTAGTAGCGTCTCCAATGTGGGGGCGGGGGAGGAAGCGGCCACTAATCGCTTCAATGAGAGCCGGGGCAAGAGGAAATTGACTCTTCTCGCCGACTTGACGCTTCACCGCTGCGCGTAAACAACGATGTGTGGCAAGGCAAATACTGTATTCCGTTGTACGAAATCAGAAGTGGTTAAGTTATTGAAGAGCACCACCACCCTCGTCCGACGTTATCCTCAGTTTTAACAGCAGGCTCGAGCTTTCTATATAGTTTCTCTTCCTTATCGGGCATTGACTCTTACTTGACTATCTGATTAAAAGCCCATTTATAAACCCTTCAGGCTATTGACAAAGGGCAAAAAGCTTTACGCTCTAGTAAACTGTCTTGCAGAAACCACGAGGGCTAGCACCTCGTAGGTATTATGCCAAGAAACAAGCAGTCTACTCCTCCACCTTGAGCAAAACAAGTAAAAACAGTCACTGTTCCCAAATTTCCTGGCACGTGGCTAAATTCACCTTGTCTGCTGCGGGTTTTTTTTAATTAAAGCAAATATATTTTATGTTCTGATGTTTATATTACGCCTTTAATTACAGTCAGAGGCAGCATTCTGCGTGTCTTCTTCCCTTCCCCTCTCCCCACATTCTAAATCACATTTTCATTAAAGGTTTTAATAAGAAAACTCACTTGACCGCTATTCATTATCTCTTCCCTTCCACGCACACACAAGTTCACTTACCCATCCGTTCATTTATTCACTTACTCATTCCAACAGATCCGCCGCAACTGACTGCTAGCAGGGATGTGAACACTCATAATTATTTGTCAAAGTCTGCAAAGTGTATTATCCCTTTTTCTAGTGGTAATTAGTTACCATAGCATCTAATACGTAAATGTGCCCAGAGCACACCATTAACAGTTAAACGGAGGATTCAATTTAACACATGATTATATCTTTCATAAGTCATTACATTAGCAAAGTCAATGTCACTCATGCTGGGACAATTGCGGGATTAGAACCGGGGCTAAGGAGGGAGGGAGCGAGAAGCTCGCCTTGGCAACCAAGGTGAAAAAGGAAGAGGGGGCGGGGGTGGGGGTGGGGCAGACCCTTGGACGGACTAAACGGTCCCAGTTTGGAGGGGTGGCTTGAAATGAGGCAAAAGCTCTTCAAGGGGGATATTCATTTCTGATTAAGTGATCCATCAAGGGGGGAAGGGAGGGGAGGAGGAGAAGAAGCCAGAGAGAGAGAGAGAGAGAGAGAGAGAGAGAGAGAGAGAGAGAGAGAGAGAGATCTGATGCACAACAAGGCAATTTGCAAGCCCTGCTCAGTGAGCGCATCTCTAAGCTCTAGTTCCTCGTCAATTCCCAGCGACGCTGCTGATTATACTGTGGAATAGGAGCGAAGTGTTTAAAAAAAAAAAAAAGCACCCGAGTCCCTGTCACTGTCTCAGACTCTCAGATTTCACGCACAGGTAGCAAAACACGAATAATTACAGCAAGCCTCAAGCCCGTCCTGGTCCCTGGAAAAAGAGGAAACGAAGGCTGTCTCCCACTGGAGACTCACTCTTTTGGGGGTCCTCGGTCTGCTCAGCGATGAACCAGAGTAAGGTCAAGGTGAAGTTCAGCACCTCTCTCGTTTCTTTTCTCCTATCCACTAATACCCCCCCCCCCACTGCCTCCGCCCCGAATCCGTCCCCCTCGCACTCCATATTGAAACTTCCTGGCATTCGCCGACGTGACACCAGTTTGGAAGTATTTGCAACGGAGGGAGGGGTCCCTCTGATACCAACTGACATAGCTGAAATGTCAAAATCCCAGAGAGTCCTGGCGATCAAGAAAAGGATGCCAAAGAAGTGATTCGAGCACTTTGTTCACAGATTGGGGGGGGGGAGGGGAGGGAATGAATGATAGTTTCTCCAGGAAGCGAAGAGCTGCTCTGGTCCACCAGCATCCCAAACTTTTGGCAGCCGGCATAGACCAGAGTCAGTGAGAGAAAGAAGCCCCCTGGGCAATGTCCAAGCGTGGTGGGAGTTCGCGCTGCCATCCACACGCCGTCAAAAGTCAAAATCTGGATGCTGGGCTCCTTCAGCAGACTTTTTCTGGCCACAACGTGCAGTGCAATAATTTCAACTACCGCCTAGCCGCGTAAAAACTCATCTTTGCTGACTTCGAAGTAAGGCTGTTGGTGCAATGTCAAGTTTGCAACTGGCTACACTAGGGTGTAAGGTGTTGCTCCCGAAATCTGAGTATCCTGGCTGCTTCTAAAGAGATGTATTTGGAAGTCCATCCTACTGATTTCAAGGCCATTTGTCTCCAAGAAAGTGTGTTTGGGACTGGAGGGACTTCAGCCGGCTGCTAAAAGTCTGGCTGGGCACTTTTGTACATCGGTAGACGATATTCCCCCCCCCCCCCCAATCCTTTTCGCTGGCAAATATGCACTTTTATCAAACGTCTCAAACGATGTATCCCTCCACCCCTCCTTATTTTCCACTGCTATCCTTCATCCTGCTCAGCAGCAGCCTCAACTAGGGACACGGGGTGGACTGTCTCTGTGAGTAGCGCACCCTTTTTCTGCAGTGGGGAATGCTAAGTGGTGGGAAATCTTGACGCCAAGGAGCCCACGTTGTTAATATGCACACATCTAAAAAGAAATTTGGGGGGGGGGGGGAAGATAGCCAGGCTTCTGGCTGTGTTTAATTCCTAATCAGGATGATGGACAGCAGAGACAGAACAATACAAACTAATGGCTGTGTTGCTGATCACTTTACCCCTTGATTAAAGACACCCAATTATGGCGCAGAACAGTGTCGTAATTATGTTCCTTAATCACATCCAGGAGGTCTAATTGCCTTAACGATGTGTTTCATTAAATGAATTTAGGTATTATAGTCGACAGTTTTCATACACAGTTGTTTTCAAATTAACATAATATTAGACATCGTCATGGAAATTGTTTTAATAATCATAATTAGACGCACCCAGGCTTTGTCTAGTAAATACTGAGAGACGGTTTCGCCTTGCGCCTGGGGGTGAGCTGCCCACCCTGTCTGGGCTGCCTGCGCCGCACTGTACAGTCATGGCTCTTGAAAAGTTACAGGTTCTGATTAATCTTTTTTGATGCGAAGTGGAGCAGAAAATATTTAGCCTCCTCTCTCTCTCTCTCTCTCTCTCTCTCTCTCTCTCTCTCTCTCTCTCTCTCTCTCTCTCTGCCACATCGCCCCCGCCGCATCTCAGAGCCACTTAGGGCTCTTGCAGGCGGAAGCCAACGAAGGCCAAACGCCGACCAGGCTTTGGTGGAACAAGCAGGAGTGTGCGCGGGCAGGCGAGAGCCCTGTCCCGCAACCACAGCAGGCGCCTGCCCATCAAAGGAGGCCCTCACTGCGCTGTGCTGCAACGTTTCCCCCTCCCAGAGCAACGCAGCAGTAGCAATGTGGGGAAAGGGAGTTTCTCAACTACCTGGCTGGACGCGACAGGTAGAGCAAAGCGCCCGCCGCCTTGGGAGCTCCTCAGGTGTACTTCCACACACCTGATCGACCCTGGAGCGCTTGGAATCATGCCATTCCCTTACAGGGCTGGAGTCTCTCCAACCCAGAGTCTTATCTTCTTCTTCAGACAGACAGTATAACCTTCAGTCCTCCTCGAAACAAGGAACTGACGGCCTTCCCCCACGCCTGAACACCACAGGTTTCCCCTTCCTCTCCGCCTAAACAGAACAAAATAATTTCAACGCCTTATTCCTTTAAATAAGTGTCCCTCCCTCGTCTTTTCTCCAGGGTATTTGGTTTCTTTTGTTTTTTTTGGATCGAAGCAAATAGGAAGGGGGGGGGGCTGGAGGTCTTGCATGTCTTCCGCCCCTCTTACAAAGCACAGCGTGATAAAAGATTTGTTCAAAATATTTTAATAAAGATTCTTTCCGACATAGATACACATACAAACCATCATACATCGCTGTCATCATCTGATTGACCTATTTAATATATATCACTCTTTACACATCCATGACCTGCCAACAGATCCATCACGGCTCTCATTTTGCCATCCAGAGCTGACAGACTGAATTTGGATTATCAGCAAGTAGTGGAAAATACTGGGGGGAGGAAGAGAAAGATTTTCGGGATCTACACTTGATTGGCAGCATAATCCACAATCCAAGTCTGCCCAAGTACTTAGATTTCAGAATACCCAAATCCTAGTGAAGGTAAAGAACCGATATCATAACCCAGTTAAGCTGAAGCTCTTGATATTTGTGGTTGACACCATAAAAGACCATTTTCCTTAAAAGTCTGTTTTGGTTAAATTAAATGGGATTTAAGTTCAAGCCTGCACGTTGAAATCCAAGACTATTTAGTCCCAGCACAGACTAACTAGTTCCTCGATCCTGTTTGACTGAAATAGGCTTAGAGCTATTTCATCCTACAATGTTAAATACACTTATTAGGAAGAAACTTCTACTGACACACCAATGGGATGTACCGCCACATCAATGTAGTTTGGATCAGGGTTAGAACTGATTTCGACTTAACTGGATTGTGTGCCAGTTGTTAAAACCCAGTACTTTGGCGTGAATGGATTATGAACTGGTTGATAAAGAAACGAGAACCATACAAAGTCAATTTCAAATCTACCTTTGAGGGAGCTACTCCTCTACTCCTCAGCCTTATATAATCATTATAGAACATGTATGTGAAACCACAGCTAAGATGACCACCTTCAGTCAAAATAACTTCAATAATCAAAAGGGGAAAAGTCGCCATATTCTCTCTGTTTGAGAAACCAAACACCACCATCTGGAAAAAAAATACTTGCTTTGCAAATTCTTGATAGGAGCTATTGCCTAATGCCTTGTCACAGTAAATAACTAGAAACAGAAATATCTTTATGCTGCAAAGAGTTTCTAGTCACCAACAGCCCATAAGCAATTAAGAATACACCTCTCCTGTCATTTTTGGACTGAAGCAATTTATTAAAGCTCAATTTATAAATACAGGGATGATGCAACTTAAAATCCAGATGATCTTTCATAAGCTTCAGCAGCTTGGAGACATCAAGATTTCTGGTTCACATGTCCTTGGCAAATCAACGTTTTGAACACTTGGCACAAAGTTTAAGTTAATGGGAATTTTAAGAAGCATTTAAAATAAAATTCACATAAAAGACCCATGACCTTAACACAGGGTGAATATTGTTGGCATGAAAGGGCCATTAAAATGAATATAAAATTCTTCTGGTACACAGCTTTCCAAAGTGAAATGAAACAAGGTGCACATCTTTTCTTAAAGAATAATAAACCTGCAACACTTCAGCCACACAAATAGGAGTTTGCCACCGCTTTTTAAGCTCACTTTCCGCCAAAACTTTGCGCATTTTCACAGGCTCAAAAGTTCAGAGAAAATTAAAAAAATGCAAGTATTTTCAGAACAATTTTTGCACGTGTCTAATCTCAAGAAGTCTACATTTCAAGTTTGCTTGTTTCCTGGCTCAGAAGCAAAAAATAAAATAATAATAACATTAAAAACAAAACAAAACTTTTTAAGTGCCCTTCTTGATTTGTCTGAGTTCACAATCCAGTTTGCCTCCACTACCGCATCTCTCCTGTGCCCGAGCCCAGCGAACACCCCTTCCCCTAGTCCTTGGGTGCCTTTAGCAAAAGTTCCCAGTATTTGGAGCTTTTAAAGAAGCCATGTGGAGGGCAGAGGAGTTCCTCCCGATCTTGTTATTTCTCTTTGTCCACACTCACCCAAAAACATACACCCCCAAAAACTGAGATTTTTTTCTTTTTTGTGTATTTTAAACTTCGCTGAGGTTTCAGTTGCACTCAAGTCCCCCCTCCCCTCCCCTTCGCCCCATGATCATCCCCCCAAAGGCGGCTGCAGCCTGCAGCAGAAGTCCTGCCAAGGAAAGGAAGGAGGGATCGGGCTGGAGTTCGCGTCTCTTTTTTTAAGGCTTCTCCGTGCACTGTTTGCAGAGGCTAGAAGAGACGCTGTTGAAAATGGAGCATTTCTCCGGGCACGAGGTGGCGGGCGGCAGGCCGGCGCTGAAGGGGTAGCCCGCCGCCGCCTGCTCGTAGGCCCCGAGCGCCGGGTGCAAGGCTGCCGCTGCCGCGGCCGCCGCGGCCGCCGAGCTGGGCAGCGAGGCGGCCGAGATGGCCTGGCCCTGGTTCAGATAGGCGACGAGGCGGCGCATCTCGTCGAGGGCCTGCGCCTGCATGAGGATATAGTTCTTGGCCAGGAGGAGTGTGGCGATCTTGGAGAGCTTCCGCACCGAGGGGCTGTGCGCGTACGGGATGACGGCCCGCAGCTCGTCGAGCGCGTCGTTCAGGTCGTGCATGCGCCGCCGCTCGCGGGCGTTGATGTTGAGGCGCAGCGCCTTCTGCTCCTTGGACTTCTTGCCCCCGCCGCTGCCGCCGTGGTGGCTGTTGGAGCAGGCGCCGCCCTCGGGCGCCTTCAGGAGGGCGCCCCCCGCGCCGACGACGACCCCCGAGCCGCCGCCAACGCCCCGCAGCAGCAGCTCGCAGCGCCCGTCGCTGTCGTCGTCGGGGCTCTGCTCGCCGCCGCTGCTCTCCGCCACCGAGCTGCGGCTCGTCGTGCTTTGCCCGTACTTGACGCACACCGAGCCGCCCAAAGGGTCCCCGGCCACCAGCGCCCCCGCCGCGCCTTCCCTCAGCAGCACCTCGGAGTCGGCCGGCTCGTAGCAGCTGAGGGGAGACGGCGCTTGCCGCTGCTCGCGCTGCTGCGCTTGGTGGGCGGCCAGGTCGAGCCCCGGGGGCGAGCGAAAGGCGGACTCCATCCTCTTGGCCGAGGCGCTGAGACTCTTGTGGAACAAGTCCTCGTCTGAAGGCAGGCTCAGAGCCCTCTCCATGGCTCCAGCCGGCGGGCTCCCCTCCTCCAACTCCTCCTGCCGCCCCCTCCTTCGCCCTCTCCCCTCCCCCCCGGCGGCTCCTCCAAAGCGCCGGGCCGGGGGTCTGACCCTGACTGGGGCTGGGGCTGGGACTCAGCCGGCGCCCTCAGAGAGCGGCTCCTCGCGCTCCTGCTTCTTCTTCTTCTTCCCGCCGTTGGAGTCCCTCTGTGGCGAGGCTGCTTGGCCGGCCTCTTTAGCGCGCGTTCTTCTTTCTCTCCCTCGCTGCGCGCGTCTCTCTTCTGTCTCTCTCCGTCTCGCTCGCTCGCAGTCGCAGCGCCTCTCTCCTATCACCCTGTGAAGGGCTCAGGCATTGTGAGCTGCCAGCGAGCCTCTCGCACCGTTTATCTTGCTTGGATTCACCTTCAAGAGATTTCCGGGACCCATCAAGGAAAGGAAAAAAAAGGGGGGGGGAGCCGCAGCAGCGCTCGCTCGCTTCCCTGCTCGCTCGCTGCTGCTGCTGCCGCCTGCCAGCCCACCGCCGCCACCACCGCCACAACAGCCGCCGCCGCCACCACGGACGGGGGAGTTTTTTACCTCATTATCTCTCCGAGAAGGTTATTATGAAGAAGCCTCGCCTGTTGGGACAGAGCTCTCTACCCAATCAGGTTAACGTTTTAATTAATAGGATTAAAACGGTAACAAACGAGCCCAGGCGCGAGGCTTGGCCCGGAGTCTGCAGAGTTCTCGTTTCACACAGGTCTGGAGGAGAAGACAGGCGGCAGCTCGCGCTTTATAAAAGGCGCCCGCTCCATTCTTCTCCCTGCCATCTGTAGGCACAGCTTATCGCATATGTTTGCAAGGCGTTGTGTCCTATTAGGAACCCAACAACTGCCTTTAAAGCTTGACATGTGTGGCGACTTTCACTCCTCAATGAGCACACTTAAAAGCCCGACTTAGGTCGAAGAATGCTCTTGGCCTCCTTCAGCAAATTACGGAGCGGCGCTGCTGGGGGTGGGGTGGGGTGGGGTGGGGTGGGGGGGCTGCCTAGCTTGCTGCACACTTTCTCTCCGAGGGCTGCTGCCAGCGGACTTCTGCTAACTTTGCCAGGACGACGCCCCTTCACGCCAGCCCCTGTTGACGTCCAACTCTGCCTCTTTGCGAAGGGCTGGCTCGCTTATTGGCCATCGAACTTCACCTTGGGGCTCAAGAAGCCAACCCATTTGCCTCCACTGCGCTTCACTTTGAGTACCCACGCTTCTCTCCCCCCCCCTTTTGGGCAAGGTGTGTGGTTTTTTCCCTTTCTCCCATTTCCCACCCAGCCACCCACTCTCTCCATCTTTTCACTCTTCCATCTAACCACTAGTGGCTGCTGCTGCTGCATCCGCTTCACTTACTCTCACAGAAGGGGTGGGTGTCAAGTCAAGAGTTTGGCATCAATGAATGGATTGGGAGAGGGGATGCCGCTCAACGTCCGACCAAGACACTTTCTCTAATCTCTCCCTACTCCCTTAACTATGCCAACGTACTTGGAAGTCGCTTTCCTCCATTAGAATCCCAGGACTTATTTCCAAACCAACGATTGTAGCGCCACGCCAGTTTCTTTGACGACAGTAGGGCTCGATCAATCAGAGAGCTGCTGATTTATGTGAATCAATCGTGTCGTTTCCTTATTAAGGATGGAACTTCCTAATTCCAGGATAGATATTCTCCAGGGAATATCATCGTAGTTATTCGACACAAGGAAAACTTATTATGTGTTGCTGTTAAATAGCTACCTTATCTCAGATCTGCATTTCATTCGCCTTGTTCTCATCTCTCTGCCCCTCCTGTGGCTCTTTCATACTTTCTGAGCAGCCAGGGGGGCCAGAATGGTGAAGAGACCATTCTTCTTAAAAGTGTGTCTATCTGATTCTCTACAAGGATTAAGCAGCAGCCAGGTCTATTTTTTACTGGGAGCTCTCCAACAGCCTGTGCCATAGAATGGCATGGGTTTTATTTCCTTAGTTCCCCCCACTCTTACATCACTAGATAATATTTCCCAACACTACCATTAAATCATTCTTATGTGACAGTATAACTGAAGGCTATGAAATTTTGGGTTTCTCTGGTTTCATTAAAAACCTTTTAATTGTGTCTTTCACAGTTGGCCCCAGGTGTTGGACTCTTTTCATTACATTTCGCTCTAATGTGATGAAATTCTAATTCTCTCCTTACCATATGGTTAAATTTCCCCACTGAGAATTAGTTGAAAAAGAAGAAATAATCTATTAATCTCTGTAATAGATTCACAAATGAGGTTTGCCACAGAACCTTGTTTTTGAATGGCAATATCAGAACAGTTGGGTGTCTTGTTTCAGCAAAGAAAAAGAACAGGCGACAACAGACTCCGTTTGAATTTTTCACCTGGAAAAGAAGCCAAGCTGTAGATTTCGTTCTCCCTCCTCCCCTCCCTTCCTTCCCATTGACTGGAGATTTCCATCTACCGATGACTGAAGTACGACGATAGTCTCGTGTCCCTACATTTAAGCAAGTCAAGCCTATTAAAGACCCCCCCCAGCCTTCTCTGCCCGAATCCCAAACTCCCCCATCTTTCAAATGCACCACCTTCTTTCTCGAGGCACTGATCACCTCTGTCATTGCTTACTGTTTTTTCAATTAGCATTTTAGCAACTTCATTTTCGCGAGGAACATAAACAGAACAAGCTCTTTTCAAGCAGCAGGATAACCATTTCGCTGCTTAATAGCAACTTGCAAAACTTCCTGGGATCGCTTAAGCATAAGCGTTTTTATGATTAGAGACAGATAACCTTTTCTGCTGCTCATAGCTTCAGTTTTGGGACGACAGACGGCTTCGTCGTCAATGATCTACCCTGCTTCATTAATTCAACCCCTTCCCCCGAAACTTTTAATTAATTAATTTTTGCTTGAAACTTTTCGGATGATGGTATATTGCCCGCTAAGGCAGTTTGGGAAAGGAGAGAATGAATAGCTCAAATGATGATATGGCTTTTAAAGGCATTTCATCGTTGTCGTCGTCATCATCATCGCTCTGATTGCTTGTAGAAGGAGGGGCTGGTTAGCGGGATGATTGATGCCGCGTCACTGTCTGGACAGGTGGGCCACTCTACAAGGAACAGGTGGAAGAAGTGTAAGGTCATATTATCAACAATGAGATTCAAGGCGCCTGTTCTTCAGTTCCCCCGCTGGGTCTGTTCTTCTTTCCTCATCATAAAGAGGGTCAATGACTTCCTGATTGAACGTAGTCTTCCCCCTCCCACGCGCTGTGTCATCATCTCTTCCTCCCCCCCCCCAATAATTGACTCTCCGTTTGTCAGTTTCGGTCCAGCCTCGCTTCAGAACACGCTTCAGTACAGTATTCTCTGTCTATGCCTTCAACTTTTTAGACACTAGCGCGCCAGTGCGCGCGCACACCCGTGTGTGTGTGTGTGTGTGTGTGTGTGTGTGTATGTATATATATGTATATGTATATGTGTGTACACACACACACACACACACACACACACACACACACACACACACACATATATATATATGAGAGAGAGAGAGAGAGAGAGAGAGAGAGAGAGGAGTTCTCAATCATGTTTGCGCATGATCTCTCAATTCCTCTGTAGTAAACTCTTCCCGGCTTCCCTGGAGAAAGGTAGCCTGTTTAATAGTCGCCACTAACTTTAGTTTGGAAGCCGGCAGAAGAATTTATAGAAGCTTTAAATGCGGGGATTATAAAAAATACCCGAGGAATGGTCTTTGTGGTTTATGCACTCGTAAACTTTTGCTGATTGCTTCTGGGAAGTTGTCAGGCATTTAACACTGCATTTATCTTACAGCGCAATGAAAACACATCTGCCCAGTGTCTCGTTACCTGGTTTAATTGTAGCGCAGCCCTATGTCACGAAGTCAGGCTCCCTCTCTTTCATTATGTCGCTTGCAAGCAGTCCAGGTCTATAGGGCGAAAAAGGGGAAGACGTGGAAGGAAGGCGCTAACAAATCAAGCAACTTGGCCATTATGCCCAAGAAACGTAAACTGCCGGTGAACTTTCCTAGACTGCGGGGCGGTGCTTCAATTTGCAACTGTGGCGAGCAGGCCGGGCTGGGAGAATTATGCCCTTTCACAAAAGCAGGAAATTCAATTCAGTACGTGCGAGGTATCTCCCTAGACAGGTCGAGACGTTGCACAGGGCTCAGGGACAGCAACTGGTTTTACCCCTTAGCAGCAAAAAAAATTCCTTTCAATATCAAAAGGGCTCAAATGTAGCAATTATTAATTTTTTGTTAAAGTATCTGTACCCGACCTGAATGTTTAAAACACGCCAAATGCTACAGTAACACTATATTCTTACCGCACCGACTTGGATTGAAACTCCAGGTAGACGCAGATTAAGAGCGAGCACCCACAGGCATGCTCACCACTCCTCTCCATGACAGTTACAATCAGGTGATTACTCCAATTTCTCACAGCGCAGTCAGCTTAAACTCAAACTTTCTCTCACTTCACCTTAACAATGGGCGCCGTTAATCTGCGAGTCAATAGAGCACTAGCTGGTGAGACACCAAGTCATGCATGATGTGAGAATCGTAACAGACGTCGATGGCACAACACCAGAGCAAGTGGCTTGCAAAGTCCACACTGCATTCAACAAATCAGCCAACATTATTTTCTTCATTGGGGGGGGGGGGTAGGTTGGGAGCTGGTTACTGCTTTAGATACTCGCACTGCTCCGCTTGTGGGTTGTAGCAGCCTCACAACTCCGAACACCTCCTCTGCTGCTTTCGAGAGTAACCTTGCCAGCAAAAAGCACCCCCCCCAGTACAAAAAGTTATGCGCTTCCTATTACCAAGAAAACTCCATGATGTCTGCCATTGGCAGCTTTTTACTGGTACGAGGCATATTTTCTCCAGATTAAAGACAGCTTCACAGCAACCGTAATAGTGCATATCCTAAACTCCTAAAGCTCTGCGAAATATTCATCGTTTCTTTGACACCTCGAGAACAGCTGATATTAAGGTTAGTTGTAGATCCAAGGTGGCTTCTCACCCCCCCCCCCCATCAGTTCAATCTCATCTGGACATTTCAGGGGGTGAGATCTGATTATCTGGATTCCTTCTCGTCACCGCCTAAATGAAATGTGGCATTCGAAGCTTCATCTCATTTACCTGCAAGTCGTGCCATTGATTTCTCAGCAGAGTTGCTGAGGGAGGGCGCAATCCTCAACATGCCTACTAGGAGGAAAGAGGAAGTCCCATTGTCTGCACCTATGACTTCCAAGTAAACACATTTTAGAAACCGGCTGCCTCACAGTGTGGCCAGCATCCTAATCTAAACAATACGACTCCTAGTTTACTGACACTTGAGTGTAGCTAGAATGCCAACGTTAAACGTCTGGTTTCGATCCAAGACACGGAGTGGTTTCCTCTTCCTCCTTGTTGACCTTTAATTTCTAGACACTTTCGGAGTTTTGTTACTACGTTGCCAACAAGCGCATTATTGCCGCTTGCACACATTTGGCCCCGACCCAGTTAAAGTCAGTCGCCACTAAAGTTGCAACGTTTAAACCCACTTCTTGCATGGGAGTGTCACTGAGTTCCCTATATATTCCCCGGAAGACAGCTACATCTCCCCTGCTTTCCCATAACGCTACAGGATCGCCCTGCTTTTATGTAATGTCAGTTGTTTGTGTGCCTTCATATCAAGCCCAAAGACCTTTGTGGGGAAAGAGACGCTGCAGACGAAGCTATTCTCACGAAATCCTCCTAACACGAGGGGAAGAGGAGCGGGAGAGAGATGAGGGGATCGCAGAGGAGACTCAAAAGGTCAAGTGCGGAAAAGGCCGGAACTTCTGTGCCTAGAAAGCCCCAAACAAAACGCCCGTACACCTTTACTCCTCCTAGTGTTTTGTGTTTGTTTGTCTTGTGAAAATCTTTCCCTTCATATGAAGGACTTTGCTGTTGTCCTGCCGGCTTATGCCCGACTACAGCGACAGACCCTGGAGCAGTTTTAGTTAGAATGGCCATTGTGAGCCCGCACACGGTGGCTTCAAATGCAGCAAAGTTGTAAAGAGAAGCGGGCTGAGAAAAGAGGGTTGCTGTAAGAAAATATGGGGGAAAAAGGGGACACCTTTTCTTCCGAACTGCTTCCCGTGGTATCTGGCTACCCAGGCAGGGTTAAATCAACCCAACCCCAGGAGCTGATCCCGTAATTAAAACAATCCTATTAGCTGTTCATTTAACAGTTTCATAAGCACGACCTCAGGAGGGAAAAAGAGACCCGGAGGAGCGAACATTTTCCCTTTCAGGGTGAGAAAGCGCTCGGGTGGTTGAGACGGTAAACCTCTGGTCATAACCAGATGATTGTAACCTATGAATACTGAACTGTAAGTAAAACTACTTTTCTTTTTACGATACAAGCCTCAGACTCCGTGTCTCATTTCAATGCTAATGATAGCTAGCTAGCCTGGGTGCTGGGATAACTCTACTGGTTAAATAAGTATAAGGTCTTCTTCCATTTGCAAACTCTGCTTACTTGAACCCCCTAAGGTTTATGAAATAATATAATAACCCCCCCCCCAACAAGAAGAGGGGTTCGTTAGACTTTCTGCTGGCAAACAAGCGTCTCTTGGTTTCTGCTGCAACTTTTGCAGCTTCCTTTTCCAGTTGGGATCCGAACCCCAAAGTCCTCACTTGAGACTTCGTGCTGCAATTCATTGATACATACATCATGTAGTGATACATTCACAATAGGGGGCCACGTAGTAAGAACCGTCCAGGGGTAATTTAGAATTATTATGTGAATAAGGGGGAGGGGGAGTTGGGCACTGAAGCTTCTTTAGTTTTCAGGTAAAGAATGAAAGATTACTCCACACAATCACTTTTCACAAATGCACAGTGCAAGGTGTAAAGTAGTAGTGCAAGTCTTACGAAAGATGCAAAGCGTCCACAGTGATTTGGTTCTCAACAAAACTATTATATATAAACCCAGTCTGAAAAAAGAGGCGGGTCTACATACATACAAATAAAACAGCACTGGATATGCTATACACACAAGTAAAATGCGACACTTTTAAGTTTTTTTTTTTTAAAAAAACCACAATCCAAAACTAAACAAACCACGATATTTCGAGATCACGTGATTATGATTAGAGAATATTTTCCCGTTGATTGCATTTTGGGGCGCACAGGGTAGAAATGTGTCCATTCTGATTCAGACAAAAGTTTTGTAGCAGCACTTCAGTTTCTCTTTAATTTCTTCTTCTTCAACTAAGAAAGAAACCTGGATGAGAAATTAACGTCTTTGGGTTATTTGGTTCAGTTTGCGATTTAAAAACCACAGCTCCATCTCCTGGCAAAATCGGGGAATGGCTTTGTGGAAACGAAGCAACATCTTTGAGACTGGTTGGTCAAGTTCAGCTACTAAGTACAGTATACAGTTGGGCTTAGTGTAACTAACCTCTGGTGTCTTAACAATTTAAATTAGAACCTGCTGGTCTTAAAGGCAACAATATGGCACATCTTGGTCTCCCTGCATGTCTCCATTGCGTTTGTCATAGGAGGGGTTAGGTAAAGGTAAAGGTGACCCCTGACAATTAAGTCCAGTCGTGTCCGACTCTAGGGTGTGGTGCTCATCCCCATTTCAAAGCCAAAGAGCCAGCGTTGCCTGAAGACGCCTCCGTGGTCATGTGGCTGGCATGACTCTCCTTGTCGCAGCGCGTAGCATGCGGATGGAACACGGAGCGCTGTTTACCTTCCCGCAAGCGGTACCTATTTATCTACTCGCATTAACATGCTTTGGAACTGCTAGGTTGTCTGTGTTGTCTGTGACGGATCAAGAGAGAGATCTTGGGGTGCTGGTGGACAGGTCGATGAAAGTGTCGACCCAGTGTGCGGCGGCTGTGAAGAAGGCCAATTCCATGCTCGGGATCATTAAAAAAGGGATTGAGAATAAAACGGCCAATATCATTCTGCCCTTGTACAAATCGATGGTAAGGCCACATCTGGAGTATTGTGTCCAGTTCTGGTCACCACACCTCAAAAAGGATATAGTTGAATTGGAAAAGGTGCAGAAAAGAGCGACCAGAATGATTCGTGGGCTGGAACACCTCCCTTATGAGGAAAGGCTACAGCGTCTGGGGCTTTTCAGCCTAGAAAAAAGGCGCCTGAGGGGGGACATGATTGAGACGTATAAAATTATGCATGGGATGGAGAGAGTGGATAGAGGGAAATTCTTCTCCCTCTCGCACAACACCAGAACCAGAGGACATGCACTAAAATTGAGTGGAGGGAGAGTTAGAACAGACAAAAGAAAATATTTCTTTACCCAGCGTGTAATTCATCTGTGGAACTCCTTGCCACAGGATGTGGTGATGGCACCTGGCCTAGATGCCTTTAAAAGGGGTTTGGACAGATTCATGGAGGAAAAGACCATCACAGGTTACAAGCCATAAGCAACCTCCTGGTTTTAGAAGTGGGTTTTCTCTGTGCCAGGTGCAAGGGAGTGTCAACGGGAAACAGGTTATCTTGTTGTCTTGTGCTCCCTGAGGCATCTGGTGGGGCCACTGTGTGACACAGGAAGCTGGACTAGATGGGCTTTTGGCCTGATCCAGCAGGGCTCTTCTTATGTTCTTATGTTCTTATGTAGGTTGGCAGGAGCTGGCCAAGCAACGAGAGCTCACCCCGTTGCGGATTCGAACTGCTGACCTTTCGATCGACAGCTCATGGTTCAGCGGGTTAACCCACCTAATTGGCACGGTGTACAGCCTGGAAGTCTTTCTGGCCTCTCAGCTGCTGCAGGAGTTTCAGATGGCAGCAGTGACCAGGGCTCCTTTGACCAGTTTAGGCTGATAGGCTGACTGTGAGCGCTTCTCTCCAGCAAAGACTTGGTCTCTCTTTTCTGCATTTGGTAACCTCTCTGTCCCGAGTCCCAGAAGTGAGAACTGCAAGGACTCAAAACCTCAGCTTTTCCACAGTGGTGCTCACACTGTGGAATATGTTTCCACATGGAAAATGGCTGTCTGCATCTCTTCTGACCTTGCAACTTGGACAGCCCAACCCTATGGGGTGCTTATGGTAGCGGATTTCCCGATCTGCCACCATAAGTGCCAGGGTGCTGCTGCAAAAGGCATCCTGCTGTTGTGCACTGCAGAACAGTTGGCGCAAATGGCCATGAGAATGCCAATGGCCCACCCAGATTGCACCGGAGCAGGTAAGAGATGGCAGTGGGGGCAGGTTGTGGGCAAGGGAGGTTTGAGGAGGAGTGGGGTTGGGAGCGGGCAGGGCAGAAATGGGAGGGGGTGGATCTCAGCAGCAGCAGTGCATGCTGGGATCCTAGCCCCCTTTCCTGGCCTGGACTCACCCCCTGAAGCTCCTCAGACATTTAGCCAGCATAGGTCCAAGGAAACCTATTGGCGGTCAGGCAGTCTACTGGGGGGGGGGGGAGTAAAGTAAAACATAATTTACTTTTTACTAAAAAAAAAAAAAGTAAATGTTTCTACTTTCCTCTTCCAGGCCATCTGGTTGCCCCCTCCCCAATTAGGATGCAGTGTACACTCCATTGGTACCACTGCATCACATAATCTGGTGGGGGATAGGGTTGGGGCCTTAGTTACAATTTCTAGGATGCATTTCTTGTTGGGTACTGGGAATGGGAACTGAAATGTTTTTGTTGGGACCAAAACTGAAATCTTTGGGGCTGTGTTTCATGTTGGCTGACTTTGACTTCTGTAATGTTTTGTGGTGGTTTTATTGCAGTTTTTTATTGCATTGTATACTCCAGGTGCCATATGTTTAGCAGAGAACACAATTATTTAATTCTTTTAACCAAATTATATAATAAATACGTGCAGTGCTGGTGTAATGATTCTTCACTGCGACTCACTCAAACAACTTGTCTGCTGGTGGCAGAGACCCGTAGAACCTATCAGTAAACCGATTGTATCGAAAGTGAAACATGCTTTTTTTATTATTAAGTTCCTACTTTTTATTTTTTTTATAACATGTATAAATTGCCTTTCTACGAGATGTACCCACACCAGTGTACAATGTTAAAGCACACATGCACACACATTCAAAATAAAACCATCAATTAAAAGCAGCAAATGAAAGTCAACAAATCAATGACATACGGTGGCAGAACAGACCCCCCCTTCCAAGCCATAGACCTGTTCAAGCAAAGTGGTCTTGATAAAGTGCCTAAAAATATGCAACGAAGGGGCCAGGTAGGCCTCTCAAGGGAGAGAATTCCAAAGCCTGGGCATGGCCACTGAGAAAGCTCCACCCTTTCCTTGGTACTTGCAGTGGCGTAGCTAGAGGGGGGTGGCACTGTAAGTAGCTCAAGATGCTACAACACGCATGTGAGTGGCCCCTCCCACTCTCCATTGGAGCCATTTCAGGGAGTGACAGCAATGTGTAGTGCACTCCCCGCAGTGCAGTGTTGCTCCCCAGAATGGTTCCAACAGTGAGTGGGAGTGGCTGCTTTCACATGTGTTGCAGCATCTTGCACTGCTTACAGTGTCGCACCCCTTCTAGCAATGCCATTGGGTACTTGACCAGCATAGAAACCTAAAACAGGTCTTCCCTGGATGATCTCACTGTAAAGTGATTGGCTCCAAACCTGCACGCAGTTAAGTTGTTCAACTCCCATGAACCTCAATGGCATTTAAGTGTATTAGGCATTAATAATTAGGTCATAGGGTCACTTCACATGCCATACCCAGTGAATAAAGATGGATGGACCATGTTGAGTCATGTAGGTCCTATATTGTAAACATGAACTTAAACATGTCCAGTCCAGAGAAGGTTAGTTGTGCTTGTCCCACTGAAATCTGTAGCAAAAGTCAGTTGACAACTAAAATCAAAAGGACAAGTTAGATGTGACTAGAATTAGGGTTTCTTTATATTCATACACCTGTTCAATAAATTACCCCCTGGCAGTATTTAAAAGGGAATATACCCCTAGGGGTGTGCAATTATTTTTCATGTTTCTTTATTCCACTTGTTTTCATTATTATATCCCTGATTGTATTATTACTCATCTGTGAAGATCATGGGTCTTCCCATGAGCACCCACAGTTTCTCTTCCAGGGGAACAAGCACTCTACCTCTGGAAGGGGGGATTCCTCCTCTGGAGCAAGCAACTCTGGGGACGCCTCACATTTGTTTAGGTGGTTTTTCATTTGTTTCATTTTGGGTGGGTTTATTTACATATTTATTTTGCTGCTCCCTGCAGCATAGCAGAACTCATTTTAGTAGCTGCCCCTCAGCGGACACCATTCTTTGACCCAGAATGCCTGAACATTGTCATTCGGGGGGGGGGGGATGACTGGAGGCTTACACAAAACATGGCTGCCACTGGTGGTTACTATTTTCTCCTTTATAAAGCTTATGACGACACCATGCCCACCTCTTCTGGGTAACAGATATGACTGCCAGGAGACATCACCTGAACTTAGCTTTGCTATGGACAGGACCAGGTAAGTGCCCCCTCCCCCAAAAAACAATGAATGACAAAAGCAGACATGATTTGTCAATCATTTCATTTTTCATTTATTTTGGAGTAAATGAAAAATGAACAGAGTTAACCCCGTACCCAGTTTGGTACATACTTTTCATTCAATCTAAAACAAATACACATCCTTGTATGCAAACTTAACACATCTCTAAACATCTCCTAGAATTTCTCTAAACATAATATAATATATGAATATAATCTGACTATGCCCCTCCCTTCCAGTTGATGTCTTCCAGTTAAAAACTTTTTTTTTTCAGTTGACCTTCCCACCATAGTTTTGGTTTGTATATGGCTGTTTTTGCTATTTTAAAATGCCTTTACAGTGGTGTCACAGCCCACCAGATGTTTGGACTGGGAATTCTACTCATTTAAGAACTGGTATAATGTTCACTGTATAATGTTCAATGTTCCTAGTAGTGTGGCTCGTTGCAGTTGTTCAACTGTTATCTTGTCTATGCCTATATTGGCCAGATTCTTATTATCATTTATTATTATTGCTGCTGGTGCCGGATTTTATGCTTTTTTGCATTATGTATGTTTTTATGATGTTGTATGCTGGCTTCCGTCTTTTTCTTACCTTTTACTGTTTTTACCTTTTTACCTCCTGTATATTATTATTTTTAATGAACATTGTAAGCCACACTGGGCATCCCATTATTGAGGGCAGGGCAGGGAATCAACAAAAACAAACAAATGTTATATATTTTTTCCATGGAACATCAGGAAGGAAGAATAGAAGGAAGGAGTTCAGTCTCTAGAGTCAGAGGTGTTAGTCAACTCTATAAAATCATTTTATATGCTTAATAATTTACTGAGAGAACATATATAAAATATTCATACAATAAAATCCAGTTATAGGAGAGTCATAGAACCATATATTTCATACAAAAATAGACTTTTGGTGGGTTTTTTTTCCAGCTCAACTACTTTTAAAAATTAAATTTAGTTATATTTTCTCTCATGTCACATCTTAGTGTCTTACTAAATAACAAGAATAAATAGTGGAACTTTCCTTGGATTATTATGCTAAATTCACCCTTGAATCTTTTTTGTACATCATGTTTTTCAGATGCATGATTGTCACCTTTATATTTCAAGAAGTGTTACCAGGAATTCAAATTCCCCTCAAGCAAGTCTCTCTGGGCCCTATATAATTTTTATAGTCTTTATAAAAATAATTTATTGAAAAACTTAAACCTTTTCCAAGTCAACTGACTTTTGATTTAAATGTATGTGCTCTTGCTCATGGTAATCAATTGGGATGAATGTTTTTTTTTTTTTTAAGAATTAGATTTTGCTGTTTATACCACAACTTTTGAAGGTATAGAAATAGTATCCTGTAAACTAGATCTGGTGAGCAGAAAAGAGACATTTCAGGCCATCTATTACAGTTATACCAGATGGAACTGCAGCCTGTAGAAGATATTGAATCTTTCCCTTGTGTATTACATGTACTATTTCATAAGAATGCAAGAAAAGTCCTGCTTGATCGGACCAAAGGCCCATCCAGTCCAATATCCTGTTTCCCACACTGGCCCACCAGCTGCCTCTGGGAAGTCCACAAGGAGGAGATGGACATACTTCTGTCTTGCTTCTGCTCCCCTGCAACTGGTATTCAGAGGTATACTACTGCCACGAAACCTGGAGGTACAGCAGAGCCATTGACTGTCCTGCCTTTCATGAAGTTGTCCAATCTCCTTTTAAAACTATCCAAGCTAGTGGCCATCACCACATCTTGTGACAATCAGAGGCGTAGCTAGACTGGAGTGGAGGCAATTAGTTCTGCAAGACTCTGTTACACCGGAGTCAACGGCGGCCCCTCCCCTTTGCTGTTGGAGCCATTCTGGCAGGGACAGGGGAGTGTTCTGCGTGTTGCTGTTGCTGCCAGAATGGCTCTAACAGCAAGGGGGAGGGGGGCCACTGACTCCAGTGTAACGGAGTCTTGCAGAACTACTTGCCTCCGCTCCAGTCTAGCTATGCCTCTGGTGACAATGAATTCTGTTGGTTAACTATGCACTGTGCAAAGTACTTTTTGTTTGTCCTAAATCTCCCCCTAGTCAATTTTATTGGTTGACCCTTGGGTCTAATACTGTAAGACAGACAGAAAAAAACTATCTTTCTCTACACCATGCATAATTGTGTAATTCTCTGTCATGATCCCCCTTACAGTCCAATCCTAACTAACAACCCAATCCTATCTAAATCCTCACACGGCGATACAGTGGTGCCGGTGCGGCTACCACTGTATCCCGCAGGTTTCCTCAAGCAGTCAAAAGGGGACATTTGTCCCCTTTTTACAGGGTAAATGCCAGCAGCTGCTATGGGTCAACTTGGACCTGCACCAGCTCAATTGCTGGTGCAAGTCCGCGTTGACCCGGAAAGGTGGATCAGGCCTGGGAAGGGGTGGGTCAGGATTTGGCATGTGCCACTCCTGATGATCCCCTCTCTGATCCGACCTCCTCCCTGCACTCATCACCACCCCGTACCACACCCCTCGCCCTGATCAATACCTCCCTCCAACCCCTTGCACAGGCTTACCTGCTCCGGTGGGTCTTCGTGGGTCCACTGGCGCATGGGAGGCTGATCTGGCTTCCTTGGCATTGGGCCTGCAGCATCTGCGGAGGCTGCTTTGAAACTGACGGAAAGAATCCCCCACTGGTGCAATGCTAGTCAGAGACGACGGGTGCCCTCCCGGTGCCTGGGCGCGTGGGGGTGGGGCTTGCACGCGTCACATGACACACCCCTCGTGTGATGTCGACGCGCCCCCCCGCCCGTTTCATGCTCATTTCGGAGCCAAATGGGCTCCAGGGAGGGAGGGCAGGCCGATCCAGCACCTCACCTCACTTTGGTGAGTTTCCCCCGAGCGCGCCCTCCCGCCCTCCCGCCCTCCCGCCTGAGTGCCTGGAGCTTCTGATCCACCGAGGTTCCGCCGCTGATGCTAGTTATGCTAGTGGGGGAGGGGGATAAAACCCTCCCGCTGATGCAGCCACACCAATGGGATGTGCTATATCCTGCAGGAGGGGCAGTCCAGGAGGTCTCCTCAAGGTAAGGGAACATTTGTTCCCTTACTTCGGAGTAAGCCTCCATTTCCCTGATCGGTAGAGGACTTTGAAAATGGTAAATGTGAAATAATGCAAAGTTTGCATCAACCCCCCCCCCAAATACAATGATATTTAAGAATAAAATAACCCCAGTTTGACCTCTTGTAGTGCTGTCTCATTGTTCCTCCGGTCTTTTTTCAACCAAAATGCATTGTAGAGCCTCTCCAGCAGCTCCAACATTCGTCCTGCTGCTTCTGTTGCTTCTACTTCTATTGAAAGGCTCGTTATCAGTGATCTCTACCATTCTGTACTGCCCCCTCCTGGGTCGGCTAGGCCAATGGCCCCCCTCCCTCACCCGCCGGACCACCCACGTGGCTGCCTGGGGAGCACTTACTGGCATCGGAGTGAGGGAGGTTGGCCTTGCGCCGGCCTCCCTTACTCCCAAGTAGTCGCAAATGTGCTTTACGGCATGTTTGCGACACTTTAGAACGATGGAACGCGCGCTTCGCCGTTCTAAAGTTACCCAGGATTGTGCTGTACATCATTTAAAAATACATTTGATATAGGTTTGTAATTATTCATTATTCTGGAATATTATTTGGGCAAGATCTATCCCCCATGGGGGTGCAACTGTACACATGGGAGGAAATCGGCATAAGGATTAATGAAGTTCTCTTTCCTCCCTTTTATCATTGGTCCCATAGTACACATGACATCTGCATGCAGTGGCCAGTATATTTTAACACAGGTGTAATATACCTCCTACACAAGCATACTGTATAGCCATCCCTTTCATTTCCAGGGTCAAGGCCAACAGTTTGCTCATGCACCATAGGCTGATCCCATCCTGTACACTGTGCAACTCTACCTTTAGGAGATGGATCATACCCTTCAAATAAAACTTAATTCAAACATTTTTCTCCCAGCCTCTCCACAGGTTCAAGGTAGCTTGTACCACTTTTAGATTAAAAAAAATACATGCTCAAAAACAGCAACATATGTGAATCTCTCCCTTTTGTAAAGGGAAAGGTGGGATAACATAATAGAACACTTACATTTGGATAAAATGTGGAAGATAAATCAAGTGTACATTCTAATCAATACAGATTTTACAGACACACATGAGTCAGAGTAGTGGCTGCATGTATGAAAATTTCCTTAACCTTTGAGCATTGTATAAGAAGCAATGGGTTTTGACATTAGATATAGTCTAAGTGTAAGGGAAGAAGAAAAAGGCAAATGGTTGAGTTTTCACACTTAATCAGTGTTTCATTTCTATAATTAGAGTTGTTAAAGACATAGTAAAAAGTATTTTTTCACTCAGTGTATGTTTATGTTATTTTTTATTTGTAATAATATTTCTAAGCTGCTTTTCCACCAACAGCCCTCGAGAGCAGTTTACAATTAATAGAAAAAAGCAACAATAAAACAACATTATACAACTAACAGCCCAATTCTATCTATGTGTGGCTAACCACTGTATCCCATGGGGTATTTTCAGCTGCTGAAGGTCTCCTTGGGGTAAACAGACATTTGTCCCCTTGATCCAGGGTAAGCCCCAGCGGATGCTCTCATCCCCGTTGACCCAGGAAGGCAGATCAGGCCTGGTAAGGGGCATGCGATGACAACGACGTGCAATTGGCGTGCGATGACAACAACAATCCTGCCCATCCCAGGTCTAATATACCCTCCTCCTCGCTCCCATCACCTCCATGTTGCACCCACCCCTCCCCATTCCATCCACCTTCAGCCCTGTTCAACCCCCTCCCCGCCTCCCCCCAACCCCCTGTGCAGGCTTACTTGCTCCGGTGGGTCTCCATGGGTCTATTTTAGATGACTACATTTAAAATTTGTCTTGTATGATGCTGTGAACACTTTTAGTGGAACCATATCTAATAAATCAAATGGTAACACAAACCAGGTGCTCCAGTACCCTACAAGGCCTTGCAATCTTGGTTTCCAAATTGCAGGAAGTATGATTGGGGTGCTCAGAGCAACATAGATTGACTACTGCAGTTGGGGCCAGGATATCTCCATAGGAGAAAACAGCCTAGCTGGGACTTCTGAACTCATGGTTAAACAAGTTCCAAAGGAAGACAGTCTAACTAATGTTCAGTGGTGGCATCAAGGTAATATTTCCTGGTTACTGGGAAAAGGAATAGTAAAATATGAAAGGAAGGAAGGAAGGAAGCTCTACATGAGCTCGTTGCTGCCTCGACAATGACAGCCAGAAGGCAGATCGGTGGAACCTCCAATTGACGTAGATAACCCCAAATCTAGGTGCCAAGCAGTCTAAGTAAACAAATAGAGACTTGAACTCAAAGCAGGAGTTCTTTATTAAGGCCTTGAACACAATACAACACGTATGGTATACAAGGGTTGGCAACAGTTTGTTACCACCCCGAACAAGAGAAAGAAGGAGCTTTTTATACAGGTTGTTGTATAAGAGTTGTATAAGAGTACCTCGTGACCATGATCACCTCATAAGATCATTAATAATCAGTTGTTTATGGTTTCACATTTAGCTTCACAGTTAGTCTCTGGGTCAGCTTGACCACTTATTCTGCAGCCAAGGACATGTCAGTAAAGTCCAGATGTTTGTTATTGAGAACTTAGTGGCTATTATCCAAGGACATTAGTTCATTCAAAGTATTACTGTTAGAAGCACTGTTATGTCAAAAGCCTTTATGTTAGGCCTTATGAACAAGGGTAACCATGATTCTATATGGAGTATCATATATGGAGAGGATTCTGGCACGTCTCCAACAGCTGGAAGGAAGAAGGCTCTGGTGAAGCAAACTTGGAGGGTAGAAGAGTCCATAACAACACATTGTACTTGAAATTGTTAACAAAATTGCCTTTGTTATTAGGGGAATAGCTTAAATATGGCAATTTGATATATGCAGGGATCTTTAGACCAGCTATACCAGAGTTGGGCTTCCAGAATTCAGTTTAAATAATATTGAGGACACACGTGGTTACTTTCCAATATTTACTAAATAGTTCAGGCAGAATCATACACAAATACAATCATACACATCATACAGATCTAGGAACTCAGTTGGAAAAGACAGAGACTTTCGCATTAGCAGCAGGATTCCCTTTGAAGCATTGGGGGTAATAGTCACCTTTTCCTGGAGAGGAGTTTCCTTGGCTGTAGCGATATTGGAAGAGAGAGGGAGAGGAGAAGGAGGGGGGTAATGGTGGTTTGGGCTCCAACCAGCAGAGCACAAGGAGAGGAGGAGGAAGATACAAAATGGCTCTGAGGCTCTGCACAAGCAAGGTTCAGAAACCTATAGAGTAGCTGACTGAGGAGTAATGCAAAGAGAAGGGAGGGGGTTGCCAGAGAGAGGGGGGCAAAGGGGGGGAAGGGAGAACAAGATAGAGCAGAGAGCTCACCAGTGTTCAAAACGCAAGAGAGAGACTGCCAGGCTGTCTCTACTTTTTATAGGGCCAAACATATCCTGGGGGCACAAAGAGCACATGGGGGAAGAAGGGGAGGAGGGTACCTTAGGCACATGGAAAAAAGGAAGGAGGACTCCTAGAGTGGACTTCCTGTACACCTCTGGGTAAAACTACACACAAACAATAGAAAGGTGGGAGGGGGACCAGTGAGAGTCCCGCCCATTCAAAATGGATGCCTCCCTAGAAAAATGCCCTGGAAAAATGCTCCCTGCACCCCTCCAAGACAAGTGCCCCCAAAGCACACACACGCCCTGGGGGGCACATGCCCTGGGGGGGGGGCCCTGGGAAGCAGTGGGGGGAGGGCAGAAAAAACAAAAAAGCAGAAAAAACCAGACCTAAAACGAAAGTCATGGAGGCATGTGCCCCCTCTGGGGGCCAGCGCCCTGCGCCCTGGGGCCCTAGGCTCCCCGCCCCCACCCTGGCGACGCCTCTAAGGGGAAATCTGGTTTGATGGTTAAGGAGACAAAGCAGAGGCTGGGATGAGTCATTTCAGGTGGCCTGTCTGTTGTCTTCTCCCAGGTCCATACTTAGCATATCAATGAGGGGGGGGGGGTTGAGGAGTACAGCTTGTGAGAGCTTAGACACATGGCAGTGAGTGAAATGGTGGTTGCTGCTCAGGTTTTTCCCTCATGGCTTCTTGGCTTTGGAGACATCCTTTTATAGCATGACTCCACACAATCATGGTGCAGGAACACAAACGCAGCATGGCTCTCACGTTGCACCATAATACAGTCCAGTCTGGCACATGTTCCATTCTTGCTCACCTCACAACCCAAAAGTCTCATGGCAACAAGCATCACATTTTAAAAGGACACTGGGCAACAATTCATTTTAAAAGGTCATGGGGCAACAAAATACTCAGAATTCTAATGGGTGTAGAAGC
Source organism: Plestiodon gilberti rubricaudatus (assembly GCA_026170595.1). Taxonomy (NCBI): domain Eukaryota; kingdom Metazoa; phylum Chordata; class Lepidosauria; order Squamata; family Scincidae; genus Plestiodon; species Plestiodon gilberti. The sequence goes on from JANXHW010000004.1 coordinate 38,374,265, forward strand.
TGATACACTGAAAGCATCAGATTTCCATGACTGGTTAAACCCTATGCAGTTTCATGTATTTTCATATTATACCCTTACTTAGAACATTTGGAGAAAACTACTTGAGATCAACATTTGCAAGATTGCAAAGCTCCCTCCATGCCCCCGTTGCGCCGACACAATAGGCATGAATGTACGCAAGCTCCGGATATTATATGTACAATATTGGAAGAATTCAGAGATACCTTTGCTGGAAGTTTGGTGGTTGAAAATTTTGGATTTATATATAAATGAAATAAACTTACAATTTCAATTAAGGAAAAGTCAATTAACCTTTTTGTGAATGATTGGAAACCATTTATTGATTTTTTTTAAGAGAGAGAGAGAGAGAGAGAGAGAGAGAGAGAGAGAGAGAGAGAGAGAGAGAGAGAATGATGTGATTATGCAGATTTAATGAATAGAATGTTGGTAATATTTTGGCTTAGTTGGATATTGTATGTAGAAAATAGTGAATAGTATGCTAGTAGAATATATTGCTTCGTGCTTGCTATAACCTTTCGAAATATGTATTGTTTTTATGTTTTAATATTATATCAATAAAATAAAATATACAGAAAAAAATGTAACGTTTTAATTTCTTGGTTAAATAAGCTGTAGATAACTTACAACTCCCTGACAAATTGAGAGCAATGGCATAATACAGGTTAAAACAAACAAACAATCTTAATGATACACACAACAATCTGCTCAAGTTTGATTTCTGTTATGAATATTGTCACATTTGTGCAAGCAAGTATCATGAAACTTCTGCATGTCCTCTTCTGTCCAATTTACTTCCTGTTGGGAAAAATACAGTAATTGTAGTTTATATTCAACTTCATGCATGTTAGACAGAGAAGATGAAAAAACAAAGACTGAAATGCATAAAAATGCAAATCTAAGCATATATCATTAATCTGGCCTTGGAAAGTGACCAAGACTCGAACATAGAGGAGGTGGAGGTAACCTGCATACGAAGACTTGCAGCACCAGCTACGTAGTAGCTTGACCTAGGTCATAAGAACATAAGAAGAGCCCTGCTGGATCAGGCCAAAAGCCCATCTAGTCCAGCTTCCTGTGTCACACAGTGGCCCCACCAGATGCCTCAGGGAGAACACAGCCAACAAGATACTTGTATCCCAACTTGGGATACTTGGTCCCAACACAGAGTCCATTGGCGAGAAGCTTCTTAAACCAGAGTCACCTGGTTTCCCCTGAGATCAGGAAGCAGGAGGTCAAGGAGCTGCAGAGTTGGCCAGATGGATAAAGATGAGCACCCTCTGCCAATCTGTTCCCCCTGCGCCTGATTTCTCCTGAGCCTGATTCCCCAGATAGTCTGGTCCCTTTGCATCAGGATGCTCACACTTCCTGATGTCTGCTCATCACCACAGACAATGCACTAGGTGGGAGTTAGCAGAGAGATGGAAAAGTGCCAAGCTCCAGACCAGAGCTCTACCCCTTTAAACCTTACCACTCTTCTGGGAAGGGGTGGAGCCTGGGAAGGTTCCTCAGGTCAAGGAAATACTTTCAGCTGAGCACAGCAACTGTAAGAGCAAGTTGTCTGCATGGAGCTGACCAAGGTGCTGAAGCTGCAGCGTGATCTTACCAGCTGCACTTCAACCACAGACAGCTCTGTGGGCTACTACTCACAGAAGACAGTCTGCAAGTTTCAGATATCTGTCAGAATTGCATTACTTTGAATGGGATGCAATTCCAGTCTGCATTCTCTTCTGCACAATTGGTGCATCTAGGCCAGGGTTTCTCAAGGTTTGGGTCGTGACCCGCTTAGTGGGTCACGTCCCGATGCTGAGGTGGGTTGTCAGTTGGGCCAACCCGCCTGCCCCTGCCTACGTTTTGCTCCAACCGGAGGCCACTTCTAGGTGGCGACTCACCTTCTGTAGACTCACTTCCCATCATGCCGGCCCCAGGATGGCCTCTGGAAGTGACTTCCAGATCACTTTCAGTTTCACCGCCGCAACTTCCGGGTACGTTGGGAGGACTTTCTTTGGCCTGCGGAAGTCTCTGGAGGCTGAACTGGAGGGTCATGATGGGGGAGCAGCTGCAGAAAGTGAGTCACAGGGGCGGGGACTTTGAGAACTGCTGATCTAGGCAATATGCATATGCCTGTCCACTGCTTAAATAGGTATCAGAGAACATAACTACTTTTTCAGGGGGGGGGGGGAGTCAAAGAATCCCACAAGCACATAAGTTGTTTGGAAAAGCAAAGCTTCCAAAGACATTCAATGGATATTTGAAAGCATGGGGAGGCTAAGCAGAAAACTCTATGGAAATAAAGGAACATGTTTCATGCATTCGTACTTAATACTTATTTATCCAGTGGACCATAAGGTGTATTCAAATCTTAGAAATTAAAGACAGAAAAGACCTCTTAGGTCATCGTATCCATCTGGGAGTCCTTCTGCTTGCTTGGACATAATTTTGAAATAGATGCTGGAAATGACTTCAGAGAAAGAAATACTGTTTAGTTTTCTTGGCCTGATTTTCACTATCCTTCTCTAGTTTTAACCAGTATAGCTTGCTTGATATTCTCTTTCCATGGCTGTTGCTTAAATGCATAATGTTTCATGTTAAATGTACCCATATAGAACTAAAGTGGTAATATGGTGAATCAGGCTTATTTCTTAATATAACATTAGGGAAATGGAGGTGTTGGTGACTGAGTACAGGAGCACTTATTTCACCATTGTAAGAGTTAAAGTTCATTCCAACCAATGGCAGCTACATCCTTTTGTGTGTGTTACTGCCACACATTCAGAAATAATGTTCTCTCTCTCTCTCTCTCTCTCTCTCTCTCTCTCTGTCTCTGTCTCTCTCTCTCTCTCTCTCTCTCTCTCTCTCTCTCTCTGTTGCACTAAATCTATGTGTGCTACTTTGTCTAGACACCACTAAACATCAAGCAATGAAAACCAGAGGCGTCGTTAGGGGGGGCGCTGGGCCCAAAGCAGCAGGGCGCGAAGCAGAGGGGGGATACTTGCTGCCGGATCTGTCGCTTCCTCCGCCACTTTTTCCTCTTTGTGCAGCCATCTTCGGCTGCAAGATTGACCCACCCACCCACCCAGGCACCATTTGGTTCCAAAAAGGGATACGAAAAGCGCTGGTGTGTGTGTGTTTCCGCACCATTGCGGCGTATGAAAATGATGTCACATCCCCGGGGGCAGGGCATATGGTGTCTTGAGGGGGGGGCGTATGGTGTCCTGCGGGGTGTGTGTGTCAAGGCGGCCCATCACACAGGGGGTGTAGGAATGCTACTGATGAAAACTTTCAGTTCTAGAAGTTGATTTCCTAGTGAATCAAGGCACTGTTGGGGCCAGACCATACCTATATTTTAACTTGGAGGATGTGTTCTCCAGCTCAGAGAGGATTATCAACTCTTAAACTAAAAAAAAAAACATTCTAGTACCTGTGTACCAGGCCTGGGGGTGGAGCCAGAGAAGGAATGCTCCAGAGGTAGAGCCCACAGGACATGCTATGTTTATCTAATGTGTACCCCCCTAATGCATTTGTCTACAAGTTCCCTGCTATCATGCAATACCATCCACAATGATATCAGGCCCCTGCAGTTGACAGCACAACCCTGACACAGCTGTGTTACCATCAGAAAATAGGAAATAACTCACATGCAAAACAGATAGTTCAAGTAAGTGAGCCAAGTAATGCATACAGGTCACATCACATATATGCATGAAATCAAGTATCTAGAACAAATGTACACATGGTAAAAAAAAAACTGAGCATGAGACTAGTACCAAGGACAATCAGTTAATTCAGGACACAGACTACAGGTCAAGTCACATGAATATATTATAATAATTGGTTGACCTTATATTACATATGTAACTTGACCGGTAGTCTATGGCTTGGTGTATTGGAGAACATGGAAGATTTCCCCGAGGAGATAGGGTGTGGTGTCAGCAGTGACTCCTTACCTTGACAGGTCTGGGGAATATAGGGTTAACCCCAGGGCCTGTGCTTACCATGGGTGGGGCACACAGGTGTAACATAGGAAGGATAATGAGGGCCTGGCCCTTGAGGATAAAAATGAGAGAATCAGCACCAGGTGGTGTGGGTGGAAGGAGTGAATATGGAGTGGAGGAGAAGAGAGTTGGGGGAAAGAGGACTGACTATCTGACTAACCAAACAAGGACAAGACCTGATAAAAGCTGGTGTGTGGCTGCCTCACCCAGGAGCACCTGAGAACTGCTACGGTTAGAGAAGCAACTGACTGGAGAGGGATGGACCTCTGTGCCTCAAGCAGGTGAGCCACCTGGTTCCTGAGGTCCTGTAGGGTGCTTTGCAGAGCCAGGGTTATTGGGGAAACTAATCTGCTTAAAGTGGGCCTATGCTTCCTACAACTTAACCAGGGAATTTTCTGGGATACTTGGTTATGCTCTGTGTGTGCAGTTTTCTGTCAGGGAATCACTGTGTGTGCTTAGTGGCAGTTAGTATTTATACCAGGCCTAGCCAATCCAGAGCCTTGATACTGCCTGCTGATCACAGGGAATGATGTTGCACATTGCTGTTCCTCTGTACCTTGAATCGACTGTGAATTCTGGTTACAAATAGCCTGCGGTAGATTGTAAAGTCCCAGGCTCACTTCTCAGTCTGACAGACAGTGCTGCTGCTAACCAACAAAGGCAAGAAATATGATCCTCCAAACCTTCAATTTATAAACATTTGTAAAATAAAGAACTATTTGGAATTTCAGATTATTTTAAATTTGGTTTCTGAACTTTGGATGCCCAACTTTATAGTGCCTAAATTCACACATGAGATGTAAATATCTCCCCTTTGTGGTAATGAAGGATGAGATGTGATCAGCTAACAGTGTACAGCATGGGGTGAACACTCTCAAAACCATTCAGTGATTTTTTTTCTTTGTTATGCCTATTATGTGATTAAACAGAAAAAGATCATTTTAAAAGTTTGTATCTTCCTACCTCATATCAGTACAATATTTGTGACAGAACTATTTATAATTCAACACTGAAAACATAAAACATGAATATGTATTCACCCAACAAAGGAAAGAGAACTTTACAGCCTTGCACACATTATTATAACTCAGCGATGATTTTCCAAATTCACTAAAGGGCTATTTTAAAAGTGCAAAGGCCCAAAGATGGGTCACATCTGTGTCTTCATCATCCATCACCATCATCATCTGTTGTTTTCTCTTATTGCACATTATTAATCCTTGGATTTTTCAAATTTCATTTTGTATCCTTTGATTTCTTTTTTGGGAAGTGAACAGTTGACAAACTACTTTATATGCAGCATGCGTACCATGCAAATAGTGTTCAAATTTAATTCTGCACCAGCTGTACATACATACATGTGGCATGCAAATGTTGCCGCCTGCAAATGGTGCTTATTTTGATTTGGAGTTGATACCTAAAACTGTGAATTATTGCTTGTATATGTATTGTTTTGCTTTCAATGGGTAAATTCCATCTCTATTAATGAAAATAAATACAAATGCCTGATGTGGATTTCCAACTCAACTTTCTCTGATTTAGGTTTTAAAGTTTAGTTTTTAGAAGATGCATTGTTCTAAATGCTTTCCTATTCAGAACCAAGAGCGGCCACATACCGGCAGGGAGAAAACAGAACGTTTAAAATAAAGTTAACATCACAGCACAGACAGTGACTTTCTCTACATGACATATATGCTCCTCTTCCACCAAATACATGATGCAAATTCACTGGATCTGCTCCAAGAGGAGGGTGGTTATCACAGAAGTGCTGCCTCTTAACCATATGGTCATATGAGAACTGCTCCCATTGCTGCACTTGGAGTCCAAACCACCACAGGGATCCAACTAGGGAATAAACATGCATGGAAGGAAGTTTTTGCATGAGCATCCCTAACTGGATGTGAAGAACAATGACTGCAAATGGCCGGCTGAGTGCAAGTGGAGTCTTCCTCTAATGCAGTGCCTGGACCACAATACTGCAAATCAGTTGCTAAGGAGAGGGAATAGTGGACTGGATTTACAGTAGCTGCCTATGCTATTCTTCCCTTCTGGTCAGTGTGATTCCTAATAGGGTTGCTGCATATTTCCACACATCATTGGTTCAAGGTCTAAATCTGAAGGTTGGGCTAAAAGAACAGCTGCTGAGAGCAGAATTGAAATGGGCAGCCCTTTGCCCTCAGAAAATGTACTGTGCATGCGCAAAAAACAGAAAACTTTCCGTTTTGAACCAGCGGGCCTTCAGAAGGCCCTGGAGCGCCAGCAGGGCTGGACGCTCCGAGGCCGGCTCCCCGGCCTTGAGTGCAGGTGGGGGGGTGTTGGGGGGGTCACCTTAGGGCGGGGGGGTGACGTGCACCCCCCTGCTCTAGGGTGTCGCGCATCTAGTGATGCTAATGTATAGGGGTGTTCCATCCTAAGTTAGAGTAACCTCTGGTCTTAACCAGATGCTGTATATATGAACTGAAACCGTGAGTAAACTATTTCTCTTTTGCAACTTCACTCAGCCTATGCCTCATGTGTTTATTTAGCTAAGTATAGCAGTCTGCCTTGGGTGTAAGAGGGAAAATAACTACTAAACCCAACACTTACCTGGGCATGAAACTCCTTTTAAAATGCACCTGATGCCACCTATGGACAAGCAACTGAGGAAGGTCATCCTAAAAATGTACAGAATATTGGATGACATGGGTCTTGGTCTGATTATATTAGGAAAGTTGGCAGAGGTGGAGTTCCAGGGCATCCCGGGAAGGATCTGAGTGGGGATGGGACCAGCTATCAGGCATGTCAAGGACTGACTGGCAGCAGATTTCAGTGACAGTCTCAATATCCTATGCCTCCAGCCCAGGCTTGACACACCCCCTTGGACCCACTCAGATTTATGCCAGCCAAAGAGCTGTTGGAAATTGGGCAGCGTTTTGTCTGCTGAGCACTGGGGGGCGGTGTGTGATCCGGTCACCTGGGAGACCCTTCACCTGGTTGTCTCTATGCCCTGGAAGGGGTGTGGCTCCTGACCTTTTTTCCTATTTCCTCTTCTTGACCATGCGTTCGCTCTCTCTTCTGTTCCAGACTCCAAAGGGGTAAGGTGTGTGTTCCCGGCTCTTCCATAGCCCGGGGGCCATCTTACCTGCATACCTCATGCAATGGAGCTCCAGCTACATAGGGGGGCTTCATCCTAAGTTAGTGTAACCCTGGTCATAACCAGGAGCTGTACAGATGAACTGAACTGTGAGTAAACTTGTTTTTTCTGTAACTATACAAGCCTCTGCCTTCGTGTGTTTCTTTTACTGATAGCAAGCTAGCCTGGGTGTTTGGGATAATTCCGTTTTACCATAGGATAAGGTTTCTTCCGCTTTTTTACTCTGCTAAATTGATTAAAATCCTCCATGCTCCAAGAAGAGCTAGCACCGATCTGAGTAGGCCCATTGGGGACATGGCAGGGGACATGGCAGCGGCAGAGTAAGTAAAACTGTTTTTTACTTATCTCTCCATCACTGCCTGGTTCCTGACTGGCCCATCGCATGCAGCGGAGGCTGTGTCAGTGTTGCTGCAGGCTTTGGGCTGGCCCAAGATAGGACTGGGCTGTGTGTAGCCTTTTGGTTCCTTCCAACATCATGGATCCAGTCAGGGTTGGCCAATCCATGATGAGGCCTACTGAAGTGGTCACCTCAGGCAGCAGATGGGGGGGGGGATGCCCATCCCTGCCTGCCTACTTGCCTCCACTGCTCCTCCTCCTCCTTCCATTCCCTGGATTGTTAAAGGAAGAGGGGGACAGTAAAGAGGAGGAAATTCGGAAGAGAGGAAGGTGCTGAGCGAGAACATTGGAAAGCGGGAGGAGCAGAGGCTGGTGCATCATTGGGTAAGGGTAGGCAACATTTGGTGTGCTGACTCAGGTGTCAGGAGGTCTTGGGCCAGCCCTGGACCCAGTTCAAAGAAAATTAGTTTCGGTAAAATCACTGGAGCTTAATTTAGGACTTGTATTTAACTTAAGGCACACTGATTTTACCTGCATAACAGTTTTTAACATCTTCTGGGTTAGGGCCTCGGATTAATTCTATATATGCACTGTTTTAGCAACTGGAAGTGTTCAGTTCTCCCCTCCTGCTGTGAGAAAAAACTGCAGGACCTGCCTCACTCTCTCCTCCACAACCCCCCTAGGAGCAAACTAAAAAGAAATAAATGGGAATTGCTGGCAATTGCATGACACAGACAGAACTTCTGCCTATCCAGCAAAATGCTTTTGCAAGAAAGCAATATCAACAATCTCAATAAGCATCTTGGAGGGTATGCCTTGCTGGCAGTATCACGTGGCACTCTGAAATCCAAAATAGGCACCCTCTTTAGTTATTGGGAGGACTAACTAATATGCAATGAGCTTTCCCCAATGACCTTCATTGTTGAGCAAGAGTCAGCCAGACTGAGCAGTGGGAATGAGGAGTTGGGGCAGGAAGATCAGAGCAGCCAGCAAGTCCTCAGTGTTAGTTTTCCCAACAAGGTGATTACAGGAAAGTACTTGGGAGGCTGGAACTCGGAAACTGACTGGGAAGAGTGAGGGCAATGCAAAGTACTGGTCTGGGGCTTCCTTAGAACCTTGGGTGATGTGATGTCTATACTTCTTTATGGATTAATAGACCTTCCAGGTGAGATGCTCCCAAAACCTGGAGTGATCTGAGGTAGGGCCTGGTAACTAGTAAGACTGCCACCCCTTGAAAAATGGGCTGAAAAAAATCTGGTACTGGGGCCCCACAATAAACAGTGGAACCCAGCAGTAAGGGGGTGGAGCCTCGTGTTAAAAGGAAGAGCAGAGAATTAAAGGGGGAGTCCAGTAGCAGCCCCCAAAAGCAAAAAGCTGGAGCAAGAAGTAAATTTTAGGCAAACTGGCAACATTATGTATTAATGTTTCTGACATTTATCTCTCAGTTGCTTCTCATATGACACAGAGCGCAATCCTGTGCATTTCTAGGCTGGTGGAGCACGTGCTCCAACAGCCTTAAGGAGTCATAAAAGTGCCATAAGGCACTCTTGCAGCTCCTCTAGTGTAAGTACTACAAGTAAGCACTGGTGTGGAGGCCGGCTCACTCACCACTCACACCACCACTGGACAGACTCCATGCTGCCGGACACAGGTGAGTGCTGCGCTGGGCGACTGGAGTGCATGGGGCAGGATTGACAAGGGAGGGGGTCATTTGCTGTCCTGGCCCGGGGGTGGAGGGGATATCGGCACTGGGTTGCGCCAACATCCAATGCTTCTTCCCAGGTCGGACTGGCTTTACACGGCCTCCCTGAATGCGTGCCAGCTAAAATGCTGGTGCACATCTGAGGAAGCCCATTGGGGCCTCTGGCGCTTACACCAGGGGAAGGGGACAAATGTCTCCTTCCCCCGAGGTGAGCCTTGCCCATGCTGGCACAGCCCTCATCCTGACTAGGATGCAGCGGCTGGCCCTTTAGGCCAGCTGCCCCATCTTGGGCAGGATCGAGCTGTGATATTATTTTTTCATCTTCTTTCAATAATAATAAAATAACAGCCCAATCCTAACTAAATTCCCCTGTGCCGATACAGCGGTGCCAGTGCGGGTTACACTGCATCCCACAAGGGAATTTAGCAGGCTGAAGGTCTCCTTAGGGTAAGGGGACATTTGTCCCCTTGTCCCGGGGTAAGTCCCAGCCACGGCAATGGGTCAACTCAGGCCTACTCCAGCGATATCACTGGAGCATGACTGTGTTGATCCATGTCGACCGATCAGATCCGGAAAGGGGATAGGATATGGCTTGTGCTGTTGCTTCTGATTCCTTCCCCCTCCTGGGTCCGATCTGCCCACCCTGCTCTGTTGCCGCCCTTTACCTGTCCCGCTTCCCCCCTCCTTGCCCCCCCATGCTGCACAGCGCAGACCTTACCTGCTCTGGCAGGCACTGCTCTGTCCACTTGTGCTGGCAAGAAGGCTCTGGCCTTCCCACTGGCTCTTCCTGAAGGCGTGCTATCGCAACATGCTTTGCAGCACGTTTGTGATAGCATGTGCCGGTGGAGCACATGCTCCACCTGCACGTGGTAAGGCTACAATTGGGCCATGAGCAACAGCTGTAAGTCTTCATCTTTAGCATATGTATATATCACTTTTCAAGAAAAACAGCACAGTTTCTGAAAGGAGTTTACATAGCAAAATAAATGAAAAGCTAGTTCGCTGTGTCAGAAGACTCACAATCTTAAAAGACACAAAACAGACACCAGCAGGCAGCCACTGGGGAAGACACAGCGCTGGAATGGAAAGGGAAAGGGAAAGGTTGCTGTCCCCTTGCTGCATACAAGGAAGTCATAATCACTCACTCTAAATAGGTGCCTCGCTCTTTGTCCAGTTCAGGGGTACTGGCATCTTTCTAATGTGTGTGGTCCCTCTAGGGTGGGACAGGTAGATGCTAGCATTGCTGGAGCACTGTGAACTCCTTTCAGTATAGTTTGCATATGTTTGGAATGGCTCAGGGGCCAAGGTGCTCATGTACCTTTTCTCCACTCCCCACAACTGCCAATAGTATCTTCTGCTCCTTGGCCTCATAAGAGATGTGGAAACGACTAATACGGTATTACCTCCAGAACAAAGGGGAGCATAATTGTGGGGAAAATAAAAGGAAGAGCAGGATGCTGATAACAGAGGAGCATGAAAAGGGGCAAAGGACAATGAGGAAGCTTAATGCGCACAGAGAGATCTGCTGGCAAAGAGCCAATGGAGAGACAGATGGGAAGTACAGAACTCGCTTCTTCCTTCTGCCAGAGGCACATTGGCAGAGTCTGCTTCCCACTCCCAGCTCTGTAAACACTGTAAGGAAGTGGCTAGCATATGACTGGAAGTGTCCACAGTTCAATGCTAGAGTACATGCTCTGCGTGCCTGGAGTCTCTGCTTCCGTGGCCTTATCAGTCAAAAAGATTTCCAGAAGCAGTGGATAGGACTCTTTCCTGAGACCTTGAAGAGCTGGTGGCAGTTCGAGTAAACCGTGCTAGGCTAAATGGATCACAGTTCGGTTCACCACATCCAATATAAAGATGGCTGCCTACGTTCATATGAAGGCTAGGTGTGCAACTTAGGCTAAAGTCTAAATCAGTGGTCTCCAACCTTTTGTGTGTCGCACCCCTCCCCAAATAAATAAATAATGAGACTGGGGACCCACCGTTGATCCTGCCCCCATCCAGGGACCTGATCCACCCACCCCCCGCCCCTGTAGGGTGATTGGAGAAAGGTCTTGCTGATTTTAAAAAAAGGTGCAGATTTAAAAAAAAAATCCTGCACGCAGTGTCCACTGTGCAAGGCCGGGCCACCTTTGTAAGGCCAAGCCCCACCTTCGCCACCCACATTTACCAACGAGATTGCCTGCAAATTCTGGGGATTGGGAGACTTTTGATCAGCAGGTTTTGGATTTGCTTCTGCAGCCATGGAAGCCTGCCGGCCATTTTGGTTTCTATAAGTTGCTGCGACCCTACAAATGAGGCTTCGTGACCTCATTGGGGTCATTACCCCAAGGTTGAAGAACACTGATTTAAATCATGTTAGTTTAGAGAACTTGGAGCCGAACCTCCTTACAAAGCTTACTCTGAGTTAACTGCCCCCCCCTCCAGTGCCAGCTATGCTTCTTCCCCTAATCTGTATTTTCCTTCTGGGTCTCCAGGTTTATCCCCATTGACACAGGCACTGCAGTATCAATGGATTTTCAAGCCCCTGTTTCAGCTATCGTGAATCCGTGCTGGAGGTTCTCTGGGTGGTTTCCCAGCAGTCCTCCCCAATCTCTTTTTAGATTACATTGCAATTTTCCTCTAAGTGGGACTGGCACCGCTCCCCATTTAACAGCACACTTTCCAAGCTGATGATAAATCGTGATTGCTAAATAATATAATCAGAAAGTTTTTAGGTGAAAAAATGAAATAGATAATTCATTATGTGATAAGGGGAGTGATTTTATAACTGATCTTATTACTTAAAGCCCTAACATTATTTTTACTACTCGTTGTCTCCTATAAATTAAGATGAAAGTAGTTGGACAAGGGGAAACTGGAGTGCTGCAGAATGCTTCAGGGATCACGTCTTTAAGGGTTATTAAGCACAATTTGTTTTTGTCAGATTCCAATTTATCTGTATTTTAGCCAATCCCAGGAACACGTTCTGACATCTTGTATATCTTTATTAATCATTTATTCTGGAGACTTTGTACTTGCTTGACCTTAAGGACTATGTACTGTTTACAGAACACTAAGGTAGACTTTTTCATGTTAAGTATAAGAAGATAACTCAATAGTCACTTGAGACACCAGCTTACTGGACAGGACTTGGTAGAGCAATATAGCACATCAGTGTGTAGAATAGTTTGTGTGGCTTGAAGGTATTGCAGAGGGATTCTGTTTCTGTAGTTACAGAACTAGGAAAATCTACACCAGTGTTTCTCAAACTGTGGGTCGTCGGGACACACTTGGTGGGTCGCAACCTGATTTCTGGTGGGTCTTGTGTGATGGAAAGATCAGATAAGTCACTGCCACAAGTCCTGAGGCTATTAAAAAATCAGATAGCTGCCAATTGCCCTTCAAAGAGCTGAGTTCCTGAAGTTTGCAAGCTTGTGTAAATATAGGGAGAGAAACGTTTGAGCATCTTTTGTGTGTGTGTGTGTTTCTCCCCCCCCCAAGTCTGTCAATGACAGGTAGTGGGGGCAGGTGAAGGCTGGGTCACATAACTAAACCCCTCAAGACTTGAGGCGATTCATTAGGGCTGCCTCATTATGAGAAATGGATTGAGTTTTTTTGCAAATACATAAATATTAAAGGTAGATAAATAAATATAATATTTATTTCTAGATCACCTTTTTTAAAGTCTTGTATAGTTAGGTGGGTCCCGAGTGTCATTTTAAAAAAGTGGGTCCCGGTGCTAAAACGTTTGAGAACCACTGATCTACACTGATCAAATCCCGCTGTCCATATTTTAGTCCAATAGTTCTCAAAGCATTAAGGATTATTTAGACAGGGGTATTATTATTTATTTAATCAATTTATACCCTGCTTTTCTCCTGAATGGGCACCCAAAGCAGCTTATAAAACAATATAGTAAATAGTTGAAAAACATAGAATAAAATACAGGATTTAAATTTTTAAAAAATATAAAAACAAAACCACTAACATAAAAAAACAACCAGCAGCAATCTCCCATTGATAAAAGAAGAAAAGAGCAAGCATATAAAATACAGAGCAGCAATAAAATACAACCATAAAAGTCCCAGAACATCCAGTGCTAAAATGACCAGAATAAAATGAGAAGGCTAGTCTAAAAAGAAATGTTTTAAGGCCCCACTAGGAGGGTTCTAAAGAAGGAACAATTTGTAAATCTAATCGGAGGGAATTCCATAACGTGGGTGCCACTACTGAGAAGACTCTATTTCTTGCCCATCGTCTCTCTCATCTCTTTAAGAAATGGCATATCTATAAGGGCCCTCTCTGGATTATACGGAAGAAGGAGGCCTCACAAATACGCTGGTCCCAAACTGTATAGGGCTTTAAAGGTCAAACCTTTATTGGGCCGAGAAATGACCCAGCAGCCAGTGCTGCCACTGGAGCAGCGGTCCAACAGAGGCAAATCGCAGACCTCCTGCAACCATGCAAGTTGCCGCATTCTGCACTAATTGCAGATTCCTAACTGTCTTCAAGTGTGTTACGATAGTCTAACCTTGATGTCACCATGGCATGGATCACCATGGCCAGGTCCAAACGATCCAGGTACTGCCACAGCTGGTACACCAGCCAAACCTGGGCAAAGGCCCCCCAGATACAACCATCACCTGGATATTGAGGAGCAGCTGCAAATCCAGGAAACCCCCAAGCTGCTAACCTGCTCTTTCAGAGGAGGTGCAACCCCATTCAGAGGAGGACAGTGGTCCAGTACCTGCATCATGAATTTCTGAACCAGGAGAACCTCTGTCTTGTCCTGATTTAATCTCAGTTTGTTCACCCTCATCCAGACCCCAATCACCTCCAGGCAGCATTCTAGGATTTTGACAGCCACCTTGGCATCTGGTGGAAAGAAGAGAGAGAGCTGAGTGTCGTCCGCATACTAATGTCACTCTCGTCCAAATCCCCAGACGACTTCTCCCAGCAGTTTCATGGGGGACAAGAGTGAGCTCTGATGCACCCCATACCTCAAGGGCCAGGGTGTTGAACAGGGATCCCCCAGCACCACCATTTGGGACCTATCTGCCAAATAGGAGCAGAACTACTCTAAAATGATGCCCCCAACCCCCAACTCGGCCAATTGGTCCAGAAGGACACCATGGTTGATAGTGTTGAAGGCTGCTGAGAGGTCCAGCAGGACCAACAGGGATGCACATCCCCTGTCCAGTCCCGGGTGGCAGTCATCCACCAAGGCCATCAGTTTCCCAAAGCTTGGTCTGAAGCTGGATTGAAAGGGGTCCAGATAATCTGCTTCATTCAGGAACCAAGATATAAGGAGTACGTTTTATATTCTAGTACATGTAGAATCTGGTACGTATGTCAGAGGGTGCTGTTCAAAAGTATGTAATGCCTTTTGGACTGATATGACTCCTATATGACTGCAGTGGCTAATGGGTGAGGTTTCGTTGAGAGGCAGAATGGTGTAATGGTTAGACTTGGACAAGCTCACTGGGTGACTTAAATCACTCTTGCTATCTTTCAGGATTACGCGCCTCACAGTATTATTGGGGGGATAAACTGGCATGTGTGCTGCCCTGAGTTCCTTGGTGGAAGGGCAGAATATAAATTTAAGAAATTAAAATAAAGCACTATTGTGTTTGAGAAGCCTGCTTTATCCTTGCCTCTTCTGCTACTAAAAATGAATGTTCCTTTTTGGACAAATACCAGCTTTGGTGTGTGCGTGTGTGTCTGATTTCTGACAAAGTGAAAGGGTTAATTCCTTTTCAGAAAAATACTGTGATTCTGATTTGGATTATTCCCCTCTCCTGAAGTTTAGTATTTTTTTTTTAAAAAAAAATCTACACAAACAGGAAGGTGACAATGTTTTTAACATCATGTTAAATTTGACCTTAGTCAAGAGCATTAAAAAGAGTTTAGTCAAGAGCATTAAAAAAATTATTTCAGAATATGCCATGTACAGGTATAGGCAAGCCCAAGTTCCTAAGTATTTTTCTGAGAAGACTGAATATTGTCATGATGCTACTTCTTTCAAATCCCTCCTCAACTCCCACCCTTTCTGCGAAGCCGTTCACAGAACTCCTTGGTCCCCATTCTCTACTGCAGGGGTGCACAACTTGGCAGTAGGTAGGGGCCAAAATTAATAGACTAAGGCTGCCCGCCGGATCCTGTGCACGGACTGCCCATTGAGAGGTCTACTCGGGGAAGGGGACGTTCGTCCCCTTCCCTGAGTGTAAACACAGGCTGACCCTATCGGCCTCCTTGGATTTCCGCCAGCTAAATAGCTGGTGGAAGTAGAGGAGGCCGTGTAATGGCGTAGCTGGCATGGCAGGGATGGGGATATGGCTGACGCCATCCCCTACCCCCTCCTGAACCGGCTAGGCCAATGGCCTCCCCCTCCCTCACCTGGCCAGACCGCCTATGCGGCCAGCGACAGAGCGCTTACCGTCCGCCGCCATCCACGTGGAGATCCAGCACCGCAGTGAGGGAGGCCGGCCTTGCGCTGGCCTCCCTTACTCCCGAGTCATCGTGAACGTGCGTTATGGCACGTTGGCGATGGCTTCTGGTGATGGAACGCTAGTTCCATTGCCGGAACTATTTCCAGAATTGCGCTGTAAACCTCTTTGCGCTGCAGATAGGTGTCACGGGGCTGTGTGTGTCAAGGAACCGTGATGTCACTTCTGCTGGAAGTGACAATCACAGGGGGGGTGTCCATGTGCTGGAAAATCTCCAGAAAAGCAACATATTAATAAATCAAGATATTTACTTTTTTATATTAATTTTTTTTCTGTTCAGTACTGGGCACCTCTGAGCACATGCTGACTGCCTTGCACCTAGTTGTTGAGATCGTGATGGTGATGGTGATCTTTCCCCAGATCGGATGCCCAAACTGGGGGAGCCCAAACTGGGGGAGGATAGGATTGGGGTGACCGTCTGAGAATGTGATACTGAAATAAATGCATATTTAACACCTTTTTATATGCTGCATTTGCTTGCATTTGCCTAATGGCTCTTGCCCCTCTTTTGAATTTAGGATCTTGTTTGTTTGAAAGATACTTTTTAATACAGATTGGGTTTTGTCTACTCTGCTCTTAGACATGCTGGTGGATACACCATCTCTACAGCTGGTTAATGAGGAGGGCAATAATGTTTTCATTTCTGTGAAGGAGCCAGAAATGAGGTGCAAAGTCAAACCCTATTTAGTAATCAACTCGGGCAATAGAGATGTTGCGTCTCCAATGTGTCATTAATTGGGCTCTAGAAAAGAATCAGTAATCAGCTTCTCTTTACAACCTTGATGCAAACTTGTGAGCTGCAGTTTGGTGTCTATGTAGAACACAAAGTGAAAGATGCCTTTCGTGAGTGAGAGTGAGAGACTAACACCTAACCACTAGGTTGGAAACAGCCCCTCTGTGTGCCCTAGCAGAATGGCCATTTTGGATCTAAACCTCAGATATTATGGGAAAAAAGTAGTAGAATTTATTAGGGATACATTTATGTTATTTATAAAGTTTCTGTATCATACAAGATCTCACAGTACAATCCTATGCGAGTTGACTCAGAAATAAGACCCATTGTATTCAGTGAGGCTTACTCCCAGGTTAGCATGCATAGGCTCAGTTAGTAGAGCGTTTGTCTCACAAATGCCTGAAGATCTGAAGGACAGCAGTTCAAGACAGCCAGAAGTCTGTCGGAGAGCTGCTGGCACGCCGAGCTGATAAGCTGCAGAGCCTCTGTGGGGGAGTGGAGCTGCAGCTGAAGCACTTGAGTGGCAGTCAAGGTTGCCTGTGTCAGCTGAAGCGTGCTGAGGCGAACGCCAGAGAGAGAGAGAGAGAGAGAGAGAGAGAGAGAGCTGGACTGTGAAAGCAACATCTCGAATGAAGGGTTCTATGAAAGATTAGAACATTATTATATTGTAAAAACCCCTTGGGGTTTAGAGCAGCCTGCCCATGTACACCACCTTGAATTAAAGTTGGAGGAGAAATCCAATGACCAGAAAGGCGGTATATAAATACTGTATATTATATTATGCTGACAGTGACGTACACTTTTAAAACCCATATACATCTTTCTCAGCTCCTTGGAGGAAGGTGGAATATAAATATTAGTAATAGTTTAGAGCAGCAGTCCTCAAACTGGTGGGTTGCGACCCACCAGGAGTACCAGATAGTGTCCCCTGCCACCTTAAGAGGTGGGGACAGCATGGCGGCAGCGTTGATCCTGGGGATCACCACCACTACCAGTAGGGGGGGGGGAAGTTTAAAAATGTAATATTTACACTTTCCGGGGGTCCTGAAGCCCTCCGGTTTCCGGGCATCCCCACACCATCCGGAGGGCTTCAGGACCCCCAGAAAGTGTAAACATTACACTTTTCTCTGGTGATGGTGGCGATCCTTAGGATTGCTGCTGCTGCTGTCCCCACCTCTGCACATACTTAGAGAAATGATAGTTTAGAGCAGGGGTTATCAACCTGTGGTACGGGTACCCCTAGGGGCACGCAGACCTTTTGCTGGGGGTACGCCAAGCCCTGCCCCTTATCTGCTCCATCAGCAACTAATTAAGTGTTAAATAACATGGATTTTAAATTTTAATTATTTTTGGAGCCCTTCTGTCTCTCTGATTTTGGTTCTGGGCTTATTTTTGTACTTTGGAAAATGTACTTTGGTGCGGTGGGGGAGGGAGGAGCTGATTTTGGGAAATGTGACTTAGAGAAAAAAGAGATCTTTGCATCTCTCTCTCTCTCTCTCTCTCTCTCTCTCTCTCTCTCTCTCTCTCTCACTCACACACACACACACACACACACACACACACACACACACACACACACACACACACACACACACACACACACACACACACACACACACACACACACACGAGTTCAATAAGACATTTTTCACATTTACAATTGTTTTAGTACTTTTTATTTAACGATACCCCTTCATGGATCATTGCCTTGTCGTGGCGAAGGGGCTTGCGTAACTCAATGAAGCCATGAGCTATGCCGTGCAGGGACACCCAAGACGGACAGGTCGTAGCAGAGAGTTCTGACTAAAACTGATCCACTGGAGAAGGAAATGGCAACCCACTCCAGTAACTTTGCCAAGAAAATCCCATGCACTCAATATGCCAACAAATTTGGAAAACTCAGCAGTGGCCAAAGGATTGGAAAAGGTCAGTTTACGTTCCAATTCCAAAGAAGGGCAGTGCCAAAGAGTGTTCAAACTATCGCACAATTGCACTCATTTCAAATGCTAGCAAGGTTATGCTCAAAATCCTACAAGCTAGACTTCAGCAGTACGTGGACCGAGAACTACCAGAAGTACAAGCTGGGTTTCGAAGAGGCAGAGGAACTAGAGATCAAATTGCCAACATGCGCTGGATGTTCCAAAAAAACACCTACTTCTGCTTCATTGACTACGCAGAAGCCTTTGATTGTGTGGATCACAATAAGCTGTGGCAAATTCTTAAAGAGATGGGGGTACCAGACCACCTTACCTGTCTCCTGAGAAACCTGTATGCGGGTCAAGAAGCAACAGTTCGGACCGGCCATGGAACAACCGACTGGTTCAAAATTGGGAAGGGAGTACGGCAAGGCTGTATATTGTCACCCTGCTTATTTAACTTATATGCAGAGTACATTATGAGAAATGTAGGGCTGAATGAATCGCAAGCCGGAATCAAGATTGCCGCGAGAAACATCAACAACCTCAGATATGCAGACGATACCACCCTAATGGCAGAAAGTGAAGAAGAACTCAAGAGCCTCTTGATGAGAGTGAAAGAGGAGAGTGCAAAAGTTGGCTTGAAACCCAACATTAATAAAACTAAGATCATGGCATCTGGTCCCATCAATTCCTGGCAAATAGAAGGGGCAGAAATGGAAGCAGTAACAGATTTTACTTTTTTGGGTTCCAAGATCACTGCAGACGGAGACAGCAGCCATGAAATTAAAAGACGCTTACTCCTTGGAAGGAAAGCTATGGCAAATTTAGATAGCATAATAAAAAGCAGAGATATCACCATACCAACAAAAGTTTGCATAGTCAGGGCGATGGTGTTCCCAGTAGCAATGTATGGTTGCAAGAGTTGGACCATAAGGAAGGCTGAGCGCCGCAGAATAGATGCTTTTGAACTGTGGTGCTGGAGAAGACTCCTGAGAGTCCCTTGGACTGCTAGGAAATCAAATTAGTCAATCCTAAATGAAATCAACCCTGACTGTTCCCTGGAAGGACAGGTACTAAGGCTGAAACTCAAATATTTTGGCCACCTAATGCGAAGAGAGGACTCTCTGGAGAAGACTCTGATGCTGGGAAAGATTGAAGGCAAAAGGAGAAGGGGAAGGCAAAGGATGAGATGGTTAGACAGCATCACCGATGCAACGAACATGAAAATGAGCGAACTCAGGAAGATAGTGGAGGATAGGAAGGCCTGGCGGGACATGGTTTATGGGATCACGAAGGGTCGGACACGACTTAACGACTGAACAACAACAACATTTAACGATTAATTACCTAATTAATTAATTGATTAATCCAATTAATTAGCAGTTAATTAGCAGGGGGTACTTCAGAAAATTGGACCATGATAGGGGGTACCCAGGCCTCCAAAGGTTGAGAACCCCTGGTTTAGAGAACTTTGAGAAATTGTGGTTTAGAGCAGTGGTTCTCAAACATTTTGGTCTCTGGAGCCTTTTAAGTGTTTTAAGGAGTCCCGGGGAGCTCCAGGCATCAGCGCATGCGCAGAGTGGCACAGTGCCGAGCCCAACAAGGACGGGAGAACAGGAAGGAAGAACCAGAACAGGAAGGGAATGAGGAAGGAGAGCCACAAACAGGGGAGGCAGGAGGGAGGGATGAGCAAATCGGGTCGAAGGCAAATGGTGGCATGATATGCTCTTGGAGTCCCTGAAGGGGTCTCGGGAGCCCCAGGGCTCTTAGGAGCACACTTTGAAATGCTGCTTTAGAGGACTAAGGATATGTTGTAGATGGTTAAGTTTATCCATCTGGCTAAATTTGGGAAGGCAGGGAGAAAGCCAATCAGATCAGGATATACTGGGAAAATTTGAGTACGTTATTAATATTCTGGAATAATTATTATGATCAAAATGTACCTGTAGCATTATTGAGATTTTGAGTTGTTTGGGGTTATTGAGATTGATCGCTATTTGTACAATAAATATGGCATCTTGTTTTAAACATATGAATATTGTGTAGTGGTAGTTGTACTGATTTCTTCAGTTCTATTATTTGAAAAAAAAGGAAGATCAGGATTTGTTTTGGTCTGTAAGCAGACCTTTGTTGCTGTGATATACCTGCAATCTAGTTATGGTAAAGATTGCCAGGCAAGTAATTACCAGAATGGAGTGCTATGCAAGCAGTCCCTGTGTCAAAGAAACTGACCTTGTGAAGATAATGAGACAAGGAGAACTCAGAACAGATGAAAGCCAAGAGCACCTACTTTATCTCGTGACAGCCAGGGAACACCTTCATGCTCAATCAGTTCCTGCTAATGAGACAAGATGGGGCAAGATGTTAAAACAGCAGTAATGGGCAAACTTTTTTTTCCAGCTTAATGATGTATAACTCAGATAAAATTGTCTTTTAAACCAAGCAGGAACGTCAGTGCAAATGTAGACACACAAAAGTGTGTCCGACAAAAGGAGGGCTTCATCTACTTTGGACTTATTTACAGTACCGTAGAAATAATGTTGCAGAGCCACATTGTGGGGAAATGGTGAAGAGCCAGATTATTTGGTAACCTTGTGCTGAGGATGTTTAAAACACCCCCCCCCAAAGGGCCAGTCTAATGCTGAGTTAAACATGTTAAACCACTTACTTAAATAGGCTTAAGCATACATAACGCTCTGTTGGGTTGTGGTTAACATGTTTATACTGAGCCATGTGATATTGTCCTTCCTGTGGAATGATCCCAGAGAGAACTCCTTGCAGCAGCAACAGGGTACTGCAGCAGGACTTAAATCTGCCCAGGACCTGATCCCTGGAATAAGGACAGGCAATGCAAGACATGAAGGAACCATCCCTGTTCAGCCCAGTTACTGCCTTTTTCAGGAGTCTGACGTGGGATGTACAATTGCTGATGATGATGATTAGGTCCCAGGCTTCTTCATACGATGGAGTCAGGCTGTCATGGGAGCCAGCGATGCAAAACCATGATTGTCAAACTGTCTGGGAGAGAAGAGTTCAGGTAGGATCCTACGCTGCCATTGAGGCAATCCCAGGGGAAGCGGGACTTAAAGCCAGAGTGGTGATGCCACTCAGGTGCTGCTTTTGAGACTTTTTTCAAAGGACTTGCTGAGAAGTATTGGGTTCAGTAGGAGGTAAACTGAGAAATTTGCCTATGTTACTATCTAGATCAGGGGTTTTCAATGTAGTGGGTCGCGACTCACCATTTTTTCTAGAAGTGGCCGATATCTCCTTAAAGGGGGTAGCCAGCAAGAACAACTGCGGCGGCGCTCCAGGATCGCGCCCACCCCAAACATACTTTTTTAATCATACCTGGTTGTCCTGCCAGTTCCTCAAAGGGTCCGGGGGGGGGGCTAAGGCTGCCTCTGTAGGCCTCCCCAAGGCTCTAAACAGCGGTGGTTGCTGCGAAAAGCCCACTTCTGGTTTTCAGCAAAAACTGGAAGTGGACTTTCAGCGCAATCCGACTTAACTTTTTTGCCATTGTAACCAGCGGCCCAGCGAGAACGGGAGGCCCCAGAATGGAAAAGGGATTCAAATCCCCTCCAATAGAGGAATTCAAAGAGGATTTGAATTCCTTTTCCGTTCTGGGGCCTCCCGTTCTCGCTGGGCCGCTGGTTACAATGGCAAAAAAGTTAAGTCGGATTGTGCTGTTTGAAACGTGATTCAGACTTGCACTCTAATATACTTTTTATTTATTTGGGATTTTTAAAAATCCTATTTTTCCATTTTTTATTTTTATTTTTTGCAATTGTTTTAATCAATAGCAAACTCATTTGAAGAGTTTGGGATGAAATTAGCTGATCCCTCAATGAAGTGTCATCAGTTCCTAAGAAGAAATCAATGGCAGAAGAAGACATTCATAAAGACATTGAAAGTTGATTTTTAAAAGATAGTCTTACAGCCCAATCCTACCCAGGGCTGACCTTCAATGTGCAGTGCCACCAATGCAGTCTCTGCTGCATGCTATGGGCCACTGGAATCCATGCTTGTGGAGGGGGCATTCCTCCCAGCATTTTTCTTCTGCCATGGTATTCTTCTAGCTCTCAGAAGAAGGCAAGTTGTCTGGTTCACCACTGTCTGGGGAAGGTGAACCCAAACAAATTAAAAGAGTATTTGTTTTGATAGCAGATTTTTTTTTTAGTGTGACTCAGGTTTCCTTAGTCTGAAAAAAGTCATTGGACACAACCAGAAAAGTAGTCCATAATGTTAAAAAGTGAGTTTCACAATGCAAGATGGACACTGGGCTCTAGGCCAAATAATAGACCTTGCCGCTAGAGTAACCACCTTTCTTTGACCCCTGACTAGTGTCCTTCTGGCTGTTGAACTCAACATTTCCCCTAACATGCATCTGATTTTCTAGATTCAAGTCTCTGTCCTAAACAAACAGTTGCACCATTTCTCAGCACTCAATGCAGTAAACATCAGACCACTCAAATTAGATTAAGATGCAACAACATTTACTGCGAATTTTGAAGCATTCTGGTCACTAGGTCATACCAATGGTGAATGAGAGGTCTTTGTTACAATAGCATTTATTCCTCAAATAAAATATGACAAACTGATCACTTTGAGAAATCAAAACAAGGAAGATTTAACATGAATGGGGGATGACTTAATAAGAAGATAGGGGTTAAGAGCAAACCCTTCAGGAGCAAAAACCACCTTTACAATTTCAAAGATAAAATCAGATCTTGCCTTGTTGGCCAGACCAACACTTCAGTCCTAACAGCCCAATTCACCCTAACTTCCTGCGCAGCAGGCCCAACACAGGCTGTACTGCATTCTGTGTGGGATGTTTGCAGGCTGGAGGTCTCCTCAAAGTATAAGGGGACATTTGTCCCCTTGCCCCAGGGAAAGCCCCAGCCACAGCAACGGGTCTACTCGGACCTGTGCGAGCTAACTTGCTGGCGCAAGTCTGAGGTGATCCATATTGGCGGGTCAGACCTGGGAAGGGGGATAGGATGCGGCATGTGCAGGCACCACCAATCCTGCCCCCTCCCAGGCCCGATCCTTCTATCCCCCACCACTGTAGCCACCCCGTTACACCCCTCCCCACCCTTCCTCCTGTTGGATATGAGCAGTATTTGGCTGCTAGGACCTGGGAGGGTATTGTGTGTTTCCGGTCACCTGCAAGGACCTTCACCTGGCCCCTCCTGTCTGACCTGGAAGGGGCGTGGCCCTGACCTTTATCCCAACATCCTCTCTCTGACCACATGGGTTCTCTCTCTTCGCATCTGACTGCACATGGGGGCGGACGTGCTGTTCTGGGCTCCTTGCCTGGAAGCCATCTTCCCCACATGGGTGTGCCAGCTATATAGGGGCATACTGACCGCTTAAGTTATAGAGTACCTCTAGTCACAACTAGATGAATGTAAACTGAATGCTGATCTGTAAGCAAAACTATTTTTCTTTTTACTATACAAGCCTCAGACTCCGTGTCTCATTTCAATGCTAATGATAGCTAGCTAGCCTGGGTGCTGGGATAACTCTACTGGTTAAATAAATATAAGGTCTTCTTCCGTTTGCAAACTCTGCATATTTGAACCCCCTAAGGTTTATGAAATAATATAATAACCCCCAACACCTCCCACCCTGTTCCACCTCTGTGCTGCTCAGTGCGGATCCTACCTTTCCTGGTGTGCTCCGCTCCTTCTGCTGGTGCACGCGGGCCAGCGTGGGCCTTTGCACTGGCCCAGGAAACAGCGATGCCATCGCAAAGCATTTTATATTGCTTTTGCAATGGCAATGCAGCTGCGCCAATGGAGCGTGTGCTGTATCCTGCGGGGGCGGTCTGGAGGCATCCTTGAGGTAAGGGAACTTTTGTTCCCATTACCCCGGGGCAAGCCTCCGGTGCCCCAATGAGTCTCCTTGGATTTTCGCCAGCTATTTTGCTGGCACAAGTCCAAGGAGAGTAAGGGAGAGGGAAATGGAGAGGGAATGGGGGGAGGATCTGGTGCACACCAGTGCTGCTGAGATCTACCCCCTCCTTCTGCCATCCTGCCTGCCCCCCTGCCCAGAAACTCCCCTGTTCCTCCCCCTCCCTGCCCCATTCTGTTCACCCCTGCTACTCTCTGCCCACACTGCTGGCTTACATTTGCTGCTGGAGGTAGTTGGCAGCAGCAGCACTAGCAGTAGCGGTCCTCCTGCACCCTGGCGAACCACTGCTGCAATGGACCAACCACATATGGTCCATTTCTGGACTCCATATTAGGCAGTTTTGTATGTTTGCTTATCACTGTATGAGGCCATAATTAACTGAACTTGCACTCATGCCTAATATTACAAAGGAGAGTGGTGGTGGGGGGGTGAGGAAAGTACTTTATCCTCCTCAGGGCTCCAGCCACTCTATGATCTGGAGACAAAGATTTTTGGCAGGATATTGTTCCATTTTGACACATCCACCACTGGGAGCCTGACAATCACAGGCTCTGTGCTGAAGCAGCTGACTTGAGTTCATGACAGCTGATGTTGAACCGACAATTTTGGAAAAGGCAAAGAAGGTAATTATGTTCGAATTTCCAAAGAAGGCAAGAGTGACCTTAAACCTCCTGTGGCACCAACTGCCACACAGAAAGCGTCAATTTCTCTTCTTTATACTGTACTTCTTGCATTTTTTTAAAAAAAACTACATTTTTAGACAGGCAAATATAATTCCTGAGGCTTAACCCCAGGGAAATTTGAGCTCATCAGCTATAGGACACTTTTAAAAAGTTACACAAAGGCCCAGAAGCTACTAGGAACCGGTGAGAAAAATGTTGACAGTTCAGAGTGTAGAAATATACTAGAGTCAAACCATACATTATTTTAAACATGTAGTTCACACTTTGTGTGCTTGTTTTTTAAAGGTAAGTAGCAAATGCGGGGATTGATCTGGATTCAGAGAAAAACACAGGAGGAGCACTGGCGTCACTACAGGGGGGGCGGAGCTGTAAATTCTTCCGTGATTGGAGCCTCCGTTACACGGAAGAACGAAGCGCCCTGCCCCCGCGCCTTCCGACCCAGTCAACGCGGTGAATGCGCATTGTTTTCACCGCTTTGAATGGGTCGGAAGGCGCGGGGGTGGGGCGCTTCGTTCTTCCATGTAACGGAGGCTCCGATCACGGAAGAACTTACAGCTCCGCCCCCCTGTAGTGAAGCCAGTGAGGAGGAGGGCTATAATTCTTTTTTCCTTCTGTAGTCCATATCCAGATCACACCCCTCCATCCGTCCTATATACCAAGGGTGACCAAACTTGCTTAATGTAAGAACCACAAATGATAAACTTCACATATTTGAGAGCCGTACGAGAGACGTTTGAGAGCTGCAATATTTAAGAAGCATTTAAATTCTTAAATATATTTACAGTACTTAATGTTTAAACATTAAACTTACATTTTAATCCTGTGGACTCTCAGTTTATACCTGGTAAATAATTATAAAGCTTGAAAATTTCTTACTTACCTTTTATATTAATTGTGATGCAAAAAGGAGCGCAGGCAACATATTTCTGAGAGCTGCATTTATATGTCAAAGAGCCGCATGTGGCTCAGGAGCCGCACTTTGGCCACCCCTGCTATATACCCTGAAAGGAACACTCCAATTGGCATAAATGGGAGCTTTGCAGGTGTAGGGGACCAATCCTGATTGGGCTCAAGGCAGGGACAGATTAAAGTCCCTTTCTGCTTTCATCACAATCCCAAAATAGATCAGCCTCCCCCCCCCCATTGCCATTTGCTTTTAATAGGCAATCCATGTACAGTATTTAAAGTTACATGTGGTTTGGCCCCTAATTGGTTGGGGACAGCACAGGTCAACAATTAGCATTCCTGTTTGTGCAAAAGGCTATCACGACAGAGGTGCCCTGAAAGGAAGATGGAGTGTCTCACAACGTCTCAGATTGCAGGAACATGCCAGAATGCTAAGGCAATCTTCTGAGGTTCTTCTCAGGGTGTGCCCACCACCTGTGGGCTGTGGCTAGCAGCCCAATCCTGTCCTTGGCCCGCCTGCGGGGTGCAGCAGTGCCAATGCAACCTCTACTGCATCCTGCAGGGAGAGGTAAATAAAGAAAACTTTTACTTACCCCCTCTTCTGCTGCCTGGGCTCCTGTGGGCCTACTCAGATCTATGCCAGCTATTTTGCTTGCATAAATCTGTTTGGTCCAAGGGGGCATGTTGGGCTTGGGATGTGGGCCCTGGATCTCATAGATGCTGCTGCCACCAAGATCCAACCCCAACCTGTTCCCAACCCACCCAGCCTGATTTCCACCCTGATCTGTCCCTAATCTGTCTGCACTGCCACCTTACCGGCTTCAGTGGCCAGTTGCTGCTGCTGGCGTAGGGCTTACCAGCTTCTGCACCATCGGCATCAAGCCGCCTGCCATGGGAGATGCTCAGGCAATGGCGGCCCACGTGTTACAATGGCAGATCATGAGACCCACCTTCATATCACGAGGACAGGATTGGGCCTTAAATGTGTAGCAACTGACATTGGGACTTTTTAGTTGTAGGGCCTCATTTGTGGAATGCTTGCATTGTGTGAAAACATATCTTTCTAGTGTCAGGCAAATACCATTTTATTTGCCCAGGCCTGTCATATCTTTTAGATCTATTTTGTGCTACTTTCTCCCACTCTGTTGCTTTTAATAACATTTTGTATGGTTTTTACATTCTTGAATAGTTTAATAGTTAACCAGACGTCACATTGGAAGCTGTAAAACTGAAGTGAGGGGAGAATCATTTTTTTAAATAACGTTTTATTTAAAATAAAATTGTATTACACCTCCAAATAACCTATTCTGCTTTGTAGAGTGGCTGTATTTGAGCCACTCAAGTCTTGCCCTACAGACATGCCCTACAGACACCTTTTAAAGTTATAGTAAATTTCCATAGTTTGATTTTTGTGTAAGATGTTCTGGGAGCTTTGTTGACTGAAGGGGTGGGGTATGGATAAAATAAACAGTATCCTGTTTCTGATACTGATTTCTGATCACCTTGTATACAGCACTATTGAAACCTAGCAGGAACAATAAACACATTTGTAATAAAATAATACTTGAGAAATTCTGCAGTGATCAATGTTCCCAAGTAAAATTGTTGAGTGGGGGGGGGGAATAGTGCATGAAAGTTGTAGTATCACTTTCCTTGCCACTAGATGTCAGACTCTGAATAGTCTTCGCTTATTGCTGTGCCAAGTTATTTGCTTATTGTATGGTTGCGAGAGTTGGACCATAAGGAAAGCTGAGCGCCGAAGAATAGATGCTTTCGAACTGTGGTGCTAGAGAAGACTCCTGAGAGTCCCTTGGACTGCTAGGAGATCAAATCAGTCAATCCTAAATGAAATCAACCCTGACTGTTCCCTGGAAGGACAGGTACTAAGGCTGAAACTCAAATATTTTGGCCACCTAATGCGAAGAGAGGACTCTCTGGAGAAGACTCTGATGCTGGGAAAAATTGAAGGCAAAAGGAGAAGGGGAAGGCAAAGGATGAGATGGTTAGACAGCATCACCGATGCAACGAACATGAAAATGAGCAAACTCAGGAAGATAGTGGAGGACAGGAAGGCCTGGCAGGATATGGTTCATGGGATCACGAAGGGTCGGACACAACTTAATGACTGAACAACAACAACAATTGCTGTGCCAATCGCATTTCCTTAGAATTGCAATAGTATTGATTGGAATTGCTACAACCATTCTGGGTTTTGGAAATATTTGACTGCAGGTATAAGACATGTATTGCTGGGCTGTACATAGTTCATTAAACACATTTAATTCACATGAAAAAAGAGAGCTTTGCTGCACATGCTCTCTTCTTTTCTCCTCCAAAGAATCACATACAGTAACACTGGGACGTTGCAAACTGTGGAACATAACACAATGTATATCTGTTTCTTGTGTAATACAAAACAATGGGGTGTGATACTGTCCCCACTTTATAACATACCATTAAGGACATATATTCAGTGTGTTCTGGACAGGTCTATGCACTGCTTTAAGGATCAGGCTCATAATTTGGGATGCTCCTGGCTCTCGTGTGGCTCCTGGACTCTCAGGGGGTGACTGCGACTGTCCTGGAGTGCCCTTTCTCCATTTTTGAGTGATATTCCTGCTACTGGAAGATGGAGACCTGGACACTGGCATTCAGGCTTTACTGACTTCCAGGGCGTATAACAATGCAGTCTGCGCAGGGGTTGCCTTTGAGAGCTGCTCAGAAAGTCCAGCTTGTGTGAAATTCCATAGCTCCCCTACTGATGGGTTCAAGTCAGTCTACTCCTATGTCACACCTGGCTGTCATGTTCTGCCAGTTCATTTCTGGGCTCAATTCACAGTGTTGTTTGTAAATATCCTGAGTTCTAATTACCACTGGGAATGTCTCCTCCTACATAAGCAGTTACAATCTGCAAGCAAGACTCTGCTGGGGATTCCCCCTCTCATGGAGTCTCGGATTCCATCCTGGGCCCAGTGTGTATCAGAATGGCCTCATGCAAGAGGTTCACATGCCCTCCCCCCCCCCCCCCCAGCAGTCCCAGGCTTGAAGTAACTAGTCTCAATTCATAGCAAGAATTTTAGGAAATGTTTCTCGGCATTTTTTTTTTTTAAATCTTGATGGGAGGTGCGACCATCTGTTTTACTGTCTCAATTCCTGTTTGTTTAGAATGTGTGTTGCCAGCAATGTGAAAAGACTGCGTACAATGACAAGTGATGGAGCCATTTTCACACTGGACTTATGGGAACCATGTGCTGCCCATCTGTGACACTCTCA
Source organism: Plestiodon gilberti rubricaudatus (assembly GCA_026170595.1). Lineage (NCBI taxonomy): Eukaryota > Metazoa > Chordata > Lepidosauria > Squamata > Scincidae > Plestiodon > Plestiodon gilberti. The sequence continues at coordinate 38,403,364 of JANXHW010000004.1, forward strand.
TTTAATGTAAATTTAGAAACTGTATTTTTGTCTTATTGTCCTGACGTAGCTTTGAACTTACAAAAGCAGGTAAAAACTATCAGTATCAGTATTTTGATTCTGAAATATATTAATGAAAGAATAGTTACAAAAGCTGCAAATCATCAAAGACATTGTACTTGGCCTTATTATAAGATGCTCTTGGTCTTTAGAGCCTCACAGAATTGTTCAACAGCCCAATCCTGCCTAACTTTACGCCTGAAGCTGCAGAATGCTGCATCCCAGGTGCAAAGAGGAGGGCTGGAGCTCACCTCGGGGGAACAAAATGTATGTTCTCTTACCCTGGGTAAAGCCCCAGCCACCTGAATGGTTCTCCTCAGATCTGCACCAGCTATTTCGTTGGCACAAATCCGGGAGGTCTGTGTAGGGCAAACTAGCCAGGGACGATGTGGGGGAGGGGGTAGGATTTTGGTATGCACCGCCCGCTGCTATCAATCCCTCCCCCTGTCCAGTCCACCCCCATGGCTGCCCTCCCCCACCCTTCCCCTCTCCCTGGGCCGCCTCCGCGCTGAGCGATGCAACACTTACTCTCTGGGTTGCGTGGAGGCTGGTGCAGGCCTCTGTGTAGGCCTGAAGTTGGCACAACTGCCTTATGACCGCTTTTGCAATGGCTCTGGGCTGGTGCAGGACACACTATGCTGGCCCAGTGCTACATTGAATTGAGCTCCAAGTCTATTTGTTATAGTACGTGGATATCAAGGCTTTCTTGCCCCCTTCCAGTAGGTATAAAGCATACTGTGGTTTTAACAAGCTTGCATTATGTTTCAAAGCATGTTTATTCAGAAGTACGTTCCCCTGAATATATGGCTGATCCACTAGTTAATACTCTTAGGATTGCAGATTTCACTCATTAGTTGACCAAAGTCATGTTCTGTACTTGATTTGATGAAGCTTTTCTATTGGCAATGTAAATAACTTCTGAAAACATACCTTATCAGTAAGTTTCAATGGCTCGAACATTTCTGATATCGATGATGCTTCAGACTCCCCTCAAATTAGAAACTCATCATTACAGTCAACAGAACTGTGGTGTGAACATCTGTGAATAGTCCGACTCCTAACCATGTTTAAGAAGTAAGAGCAAGTTTGTGTATGTGTATGACATAATCAGTAGAGAATATGCGAAGAAATCATCAGTAACTTCATAGAATTTCTACATCACCTCAAATGTTATTTTTGATGGAGGTCTAAATGCTGTGACAGGCTGTGGTGGAATGGTCCAGATCAGGCACAGACAGGTGAGGAGTGGAGGATCAGAGCTGGATCAAGCAGACAAAGAGCAGAAAGACAGGAGGCATGGTTGGAGATAAACCAAGAATGGGTCCAAGGTCAGAAAGATGAAGCAGATGCAGAAGTTGGGCACCCTAGTAAGTGAGGCTGGGATGGGCAGCTGTTCAATGCAACAAGACGTTGCTCAGACTTGGAGATAAGGACCTTATAGGGCAGGGGTGGACAGACTTGCTTAATGTAAGAGCCACATATGATAAACGTCAGATGTTTGAGAGCCACAATGTTCAGGAAGCATTAGCTTATGTTTTAATTCGGTGAACTCTCCGTTTATATCTGGTAAATAATTATAATGCTTGAACACTTATTTACTTTTTATATTAATTATGTTGCTAAAAGGAGTTCAGTCAACATATTTCTGAGAGCCACACATTATATGTCAAAGAGCCACATGTGGCTCAGGAGCCACAGTTTGGCCACCCCTGTTATAGGGCCTGATGCATTCTCTTTGCGTTGTGGAGTCAGCTGACTACATTCAGGTTAGTTGTCAATAAACAGTGGCTAGTATTACAGCCTAGAGAGCACCCTTGCCCTTAGAGTCTAATCTTGCTTGACTGGCTGAAGGGCCAGAGCGCAAGAGATGTGGTACTGGCAACTGGTGACCCAAACTCCTAGTTTGACTTTGAGACCCCTCCCAGTACCCTTGCTGTTCAGTTCATACACTAATATATTGAGTAATCAAGTTACGTACCTGCATTTGTGAACTAGCCATGAATCATCGATCGATATTAATCGATCTGCTTGTTAATCCAATGTTTGATTAACACCAGGATCAATGAACACAAAAGATCAGTACGTTTATGCCACCCGGAGCTTTCCTTGATTGCTGAGCACGCCATAAGCACTGGGCATAAGATCAACTTTGAAGATACGGAGTGTTTAAAGAGTGAGAGCAACATCAAAATACTACGTAACCTTGAAGCACTTGGGATCAGCAAGAGACCAATAGGGGTACTTATGAACAAACAGCAAGATTTAAATTTTGTGAATAAAATATGGTTGCCTATTATACACAAGTCCTTTCAAACCATAAGCGAACAGAAGAGAAAGAACGAGGGCCTCTTGTGGTCACCTACAGTCAGCACAATTGAAGATCAGGATTCTGCTTCCGTTGCTAATTAGCATTTTAACTGAAGGCTCAACAGCAGTTCTTTTTTCCATCTTCAATCTCTGGATTGTACCCAAGAAGAAGTTCCAAGAATTGGAACGAAACGTTGGTTTTACCACCTTCTTTCTTTCCTCTGACTTTAAATAGTATTCTTGGCTGTCAGTGAAGACTCCGCAAGCAAGTTTCTTCTGACAGTTTTGAATATTGTTTTTATTACATTCTGGAAGGATTTTAAACATTACATGGCATCTTCACCCATAATCTGCAAATACTTTCCTATAATCTCGGGCCATGAAAGCTTCCGGTCTAGAATTAGCCATGAATCCTTTTGATTCAATGAGATTATTTCCGAATATGGATACTTAGGAAGAATTAGACTGCAGGTATGTGAACCCTACCTAAAGGTTGTCTGACGTAATTTAATTTAACATACTTGGACATTACACAAAGGCTTGGAGAAGAAACTGGGACTCCACAAGTTAATACAAATGTGTAAGCTGGACCTAATCAGAATGACTCTTTGCTAGCAAGTTCTGGTGATCTACAAATAGTATATATGTTCACTTTTTTGTTGGGAGTATTTTACAAATCATTCACTATATATTGTACAATGGACCCTCTTCATTTGCGGGTTAGTCATCCGTGGATTTGACTCAACGCAGATGACTAACCCCGGAAGTAGAAGTCCCACTGGAGCGGGGAGGCATCATTGCAGTACCTTATTTTTCAGCTGCGCCGGGCCCGCCACCTGCTTCTCGATTCCCACGCACCTTCTAACTAGTCCACACTGGTGCAAACAGTAAAAAGCAAACTCTATCAAAAGCCACTTCTGGCCATGATGTGAAACCGGAAGTCACTTTGGATCACTTTTTTTTTACTGTTTGCAGCAGTTTGGACTAGTTAGAAGGCACACCGGTGTTGAGAAGCGGACAGTGGGCCTGGCACGGCTGAACAATATGATACTGTGGTGGTGCTGCCCCCCCACTGCAGATTTGATTATACACAGATTTGGGTATCCATGGGGGTTCCAGGAATGGAACCCCCATGGATACCACGGGCCCACTGTAAAGTCAAACAAATTCACTGTTTGAATATGGTGGGTGAGGCAGATGGAAGACACCTGGGTGAGGGTATAAATTTGAGTCAATCTGGATTTTAAAGGTGAATTGAGGATGTGGTAATGTAAACTAAAAGTTTGGAACTCATAGACAAATCAAGCTATTCTGATCTGTTGTTGAATAACTGTCAGTGCAACCCTAGGCATGTCTACTCAGAAGTAAGTACCATTGTGTTCTATGGGGCTTACTCCCAGGAAAGGGTACACAGGATTGCAGCTTGTGGATACTTAAAGGAATCTGTATACATTGCTGCAAGTTTTTATTCAGCATTTAAACTGAAGTTTTCATGACATATTGGTAACCTGAAAAACTCCTGTCTTCTGAATAAACAACAGATGGGGTGTGACCAAAATGAACATAGTTGTAACATTTACATAATTTGATTGAAAAGAAATGTTCTGGAACAGAACCTGGAATAAACCTGTATTTCTGCTAGGTCAGCAGCTCTAAGGAGCAGTTCTGCCTTATCTGGATGAAGCTTCAATTTGTTTATCCCCACCCAGCCCATTCCCACCTCTAGACGCCAGTTCAGGACCTCCGCAGCCCCAATGGAACCTGAGAGAACAGAGTGACGCCACAGAACAAAAACCCAGACAACCGTATTTTATTTCATAGTGTTTACAGTATCTTATAAAAATGTCACCATGCTTTTTAATCACATGAATTCTCAAAGCTGTGAACAATAACAATTGCTTTGTTGTTGTTTACGGCTTTGAGAATTCACGTGTTTAAAAAGCACGGTGACGTTTTTATAAGGTACTATAAAATAAAACATTGAGTTCAATTTGTGTTAAGGCTGTGAATTCTGTATTGGGACCTTTTAAAAAATAATGTTAAAACTGTCAGTTCAAATGGACGACCGTATAAGTGGACTGTTTTGCTAGCCTGACCAGCATCATCAAAGGTTTCCTGACCTTTCTGTCCCCAAGCCATCCACATCCATTCAAGAATTCAGAAGCTTTAAAGTAGTTCAGAGGTTGCACAGCTGGTGTCGATGGTTAGGAAAACACTTCTTAATTACTGTCTGGGGCTGCTGGACGTATCCGACCCAGGGAGTGGCCTGCCCAACAGGCACAGGGCCAGAGATACAGGTTGAGAGAGGCTGGAAAAGCTAAGTAGGGCGCAGGCCATCAGCCCGTTGAATGGAGCAGAAGTGGAGCAGCAAGGCATGGCAAGTATGTTCAGGAGGCTTCCTGCCTCTCAGGAGAGGAGGTCTCAGACCCAGAAGGCAACCAGGCTGTGTGGCTGGAACCAGGAAATGAGGAGGGATTAGCCCAGTGTTTCCCAAACTTTTTCGACCTGCGGCTCCCTTGACTATTGGTGACTATTGGCCGTGGCTCCCCATTACATTAGATTGATGCCTGCCAATTGGCATTGCACTGTTTTCCGAGAGGATTCTGTGGCACTCCGCAGCTCCCCTGAAGCCACGCCTCCCAGTTGGGAACCACTGGATTAGCGAAAGCCAGGGGAATATATGGAGAGGGCCAAGGATAAGAGAGGTCTGGGAACTAGCTGGAAGGGAGGAGCCAGAACCCTGTGAGGCTGTAGAAGGCCCTGAGGTGGAGTGGGGTGCTGTACCCCCCTTGCTGCCTCTGCTCTGAGGTCTATGGGAAGAAGAGGAGGACAGCTGAGGAGACAAGCCAGGTGGGTGTGGCGCTGGAGGCCCTACATAGGTGTCTATATATGGGTAGGGACCCAGTTTAGGCAGGAGCCCAGGAGCCCCGATCTCAGTTTCCCAGACAATTATGAAATACGGATGTTTGTAAGTTGTCTCGGCCAATGCAAAACATGCCAATACAAGAAAGGTTTGTAGAGTAATAGAATAGCTGAACGGGAAGAAATGTTGAGGGAGTGATAACTAGGCAGGTCTATAACCCTATACACATTTACTTGGGAGTAAGTCCCATTGAACTCAGGGCTTGCTTGCTTCTGAGTACACATGCAGTATAAGATCGTACAGTACTGTGTTTCATTCTAGCCAGTACAGGAGTGGAGAGGCTTGGAGTCCTTATCCACTGGTGAGGCAGCAGGGGAACTGTCCAGTAAGTTTCAGGGCAGGATTGCTGGTTTAGGAGTGGAGCTGTCCAGGCAGATAATGCAGCTGGAGTCTACAGCCAAGGAGGTAGTCAGCAAAGGTGTTGTTTTATAGTTGCCCCTCCTGACCTACCCCTTCCTGGAGTATCAATGGGGCCCTGACTTGGAGGCTCTTTGGGTTTGTGATTCCTTTTCCTGAGTAGGATAAAGATGGAAGACCTTATGTTGTCAGCTGTACGCAACCTTTTCTGGTTTGGTCTTAGGCACAGACTTGCTGGTATCTCTTCTCCAAAAGTCCTGGGAGTGATTGTTGGGGAGGGTTGAGCTTGTAGGTCTGGCAAGTTGGGGTGCCTCAGATCCCCAAACTCTTCAGACTCTCTGGGTGGGCCATCTCGTTAGATTGATACCCTAGATTCCTCACCATTTGTCAACTCCTCCTGGCCCCCACAATTTCTGAGACCTGTGATAAGTCCTCCATAGCTGAGATTGAGGTGCAAGGGCTCTAGTGACAGTTTTCTCTTTTGAGGATGTCCCTTGTGGATGGAATATGATAGTTGAAGAATATTCATTCAGAGTGTTCAAAAGCTAAGAAGTTCTAGAAGGGTTAAATAACCCCGTTTTGTTTTGTCAATCCTTAACCTCTAGATACTTGTTGTGCAAGTGTTCTTTGACTTATGGAACTAAGGCAAAGTTTTAAAACCAATTTAGCATAATTTTATGTTGCTGTGTTCTTAACGTTTTGGTCACTAGATGGCAGCATACAACCAGATTAGCAGACCCAAGACCAACAAGGTTTGTTTTGAGTAGCATAAAGCATGCGTTCTGTAGCATAAAGCATGCGTTCTGAGGTCTATACCCCAAACTATCTCCAAACAACATGGAAGAATGTAAGTGACAATACAGGTTCCATGGAGACTTTTTTCCAGCCAGGAGCCTTGAGGCATGAGTACAGTTGTGGCACCCTGTGTATCATTTTGTTTCATTGGTCCAATATTGTTTTGCACTTCCTGTTTCCCCAAGTCATAGGAAGTTCTAAGCCAGCTTCTGCAGGGTGAGTTTACTTTGGAGAAGAGAATAATGGAGATGAATTATTTATGTTGTGTTATAATAAATTGGTTTTGTATACATATAAATGTTGAGCAGAAAGGAAACAAAAGCCAGTAACAATCGTCCCAAACCAGCAATCTTCTGAAAAAGCCACAGCAGCCCCTGCAGTTTCTCAAGACTGGTTTCCCAGCCAGCAATAAAGTTGAAAGAATTTCTTTTTTTTTCTTTTTTTTCCCTTTCTTTTTTATTTTTTCTTTTTTCTTTTCTTTTTTTTTTTTGCAGCCAGTTACAGAATGTATTCCTTCCAGACTTCTTGGCCCAGAGGTTCATGTTTCTTGGCCTCAGGTGGACAAAACCAATTTTCTGGCAAGTTATCCTGCAGATGGGTGTAAAATGGCCACTCAAATGGATAAAGTGATCTTCTGCCTCAAATCACTGCCTAGTTAACATTCATTTTTAACAGCCAAATAATGCTGCCACCACCACAGAAGGGAGCAGAGCAACAGAACATTGTGACATATATTAGGAACATGATTGCTGATGTAGCACCTGTGCAACAGTCAAACTTTTTAAAGTAGACTGAATTGTCCAGTTGCATTATGCACAGTTTTATTGCCAATGAACCCACAGCATGCAATTCAGAGATGCCTGTTTTATATCTATTACATTTTCATTGGGGAAAATTATCAGAAAGTCACAATCTGGTAATGTTCATGACACATCCAAACAAAAACCCCACTTCAGCAAGCTTTTGAGTTCTCCCAGAACTCTTCATCAGCCTAGAAGATATTAAGCAAAGCACAAAAAAGTGTCCCTGCCCCAAGAAATGTACAATTGAAAATGTGACATAGAAGACGGCAAAGGAAAAGGTTGGAGACAGAGGAAGGTGTAGGCAGGAGAATAGGCATTAATTTTACCTAGATGTAGTTAAGACATAGTTATGGTAGGCTATGGGGACGAGTGGTAGGGTGTATAATGTAACATCTGCATTTAATGTTTCTTCTCCTAAATTTAAAATCTCTACCTATTGTGAAAAATGTGTGGAAATGGTAAATAGTGTGTGTGTTGGGATGTGTGTTACTCCTTAGATAAAGTTTCCCATACAATTTTAATAAGATTTTTTTAGAAACCTTCACTTTATACCAGATGTGTGTATTGGCTGACTAATTTAACAGACTTCTAATTGAAATGTAATGGCTTTCTGCTAACTCACCATACTGATAATGTTTATGAACGAGGAAATCTGTATTTCTTAAGTATGTGCATCATTTGAAATAGAAGCTCCTGTTACTGAAAATAAATGTATTCATTTATGAAACTGTGTTCAATCATCTGAAACACATCACTATTCCTTTCTTTTTATTGGAATTGGGAAAGCAATTATTGCTTCTGGGGTACTCTATGCAATCCATGCAGGACAACTATTTAAAATTCCCTTAAGCAGGATGTCTTAGAAGTCAGGGAGCCCAAGCCCCGTGAATGTTTTCCATCTTTTGGTATATTTATTTGTATACCACCTGCAAGGGTTAACAAGGAACAGAAAATGGTTGTGATACCCACCCAAAACTAGTGCCTGCTCTTTTTGCATGTATTGCAGATCAAGTCAAGTTTATTAGGTTAAATAGCACATTGCCATACACCTGTAAAATTAAAATTTTAAAAACACATTGAAACAGAATTTGCCATACACCTATGAAGTTGAACTTATAAACACAATAAAACAGAAATGTGCCACATCTACCACACATTCTTTACAAAAACTACTTAAATATTTTCAACCTTAAAGAATCAGAGAACGTTGAATATCTTTAAAAAATGTTCTCTGGCTGTTTCATATTTAGGGCGATAGAAAAAAAAACATGTAGCAATGAATCTAATTCATTCAAAGAACAGTCACAATATCGTTGGTCAGATGGTATCTTTTGGAAACGACCTTTCATCTGCACAGTTGGTAATGCGTTACAACGTGCAATCATATAAGCCCTCCTAAATTTGGGCACTGTAAGCATATTGAAGCATATTGGAGCCAGGATGGTGTAGTGGTTTGGGAGTCGGACTTAGACCTGGAAGATCCAGGTTCAAATCCCCGCTCAGCCATGAAGCTTCCTGGGTGACCTTGGGCCAGTCACTATCTCTCAGCCCCACCTACCTCACAGGGTTGTTGTGAGGACAAAAAGGAAGGGAGGAAATATGTACACCACTCTGAGCTCCTTGGAGGAAGGGTGGTATAAAAATGTGAAAAATAAAATAATAATAAAAATAAAGAGGTAGAGTAAATTCTACCAGGAACTTTATTCCTGAATAAGATGGAGAACATGTCTGCTTAGCCTCTAACTGGAGACAATCCCAATCCAAAGTAGTTCATTTTCCCACTAATAACGACCGTTGCCTTTTGTTCAGATCTCCTATTCTCTGTAGACCCAACTCATGTAGTTTTTATCAGTTTCGTTATTCCGTTTCGTCCAGCAACGCTCTTGTGCAGCTAATTTAGTAAAAATAGGGAGATCATCTTATTGCAGATCTTTGTATTGTAGATACCTACATGATAGAACTAAATAGTGATTTTGATTTTGATTTAAAATAAAGTGATGTTTGTGCTGACTTTCTTATACAGAACAGGGGTATAGAAGCTTCTTCCACCCCTACTATCCTCCCACCTGGCCTGTTTGGCAGAAGCAGTAGAGGAGGAGAGAAGGTGGAGGAAGGAGGCAGCGATCTTGGTGATCCTCTTCCTGATTTGTTCTGGAGTGTGATCAGGCACAGAATTGCAGGGGCTGCTACCTCCCCCTCCAGCTCTGCCATCATGATCTTCAGCAGCAGTGCTGGAGCATAAGGTAAGCTGCCCCCAACTTTTTCTTGCTTGTGTTTCAAGGCGTGAGTGAGGAAAGAATGGAGCAGTAGCTGGATGGAGTGCTGGATGGAATGCCAGGCAGGTGACCAGTCAGGGGAAGTGGTGGGCAGTGGAGTGTGGTGCAGCCCCATCAGTTGACCACCTTCCTCAGCTTTTCACTAGAAGCAGCTGCTTCACCTGGCCTCATAGGTGGGCCGCCCCGTCTTTGGAACAGGGAATCATCTTATCATTCCTTCTGTCATGCAAATTGCTCTGTGAACTTTTCTGCTGTTGCTGTTGTTGAAAAGCAGTATATAAATATTCCTAATAATAAAATAAAAATAGTTTGCTCCGACTAAACAAAACAAAAAAAACTCTCAAATGTAAGATACTAATGACTCAGTTCTAACCAACTTTTCAGTGCCGATGCAGCCACAATGCAGCCCTGAGTTAAGGGAACAAATATCCCCTTACCTTGAGGAGGCCTCCATGACTGCCCCACCATCACAGAGTGCAGTGTGTACTGTTGGAAGTGGGCAACTTCTGTCTGCTGGACACTGGGGGGGGGATGTATCATGTAATCACCTAAGTGAACCTCCTGTCTTTGACCCCTCTTTGTCCTAAGGAAGGGGTGTGGCCCCAGACCCATTTTCCTTCTCCTTCACCTTCTCACTAATCTCTTCTATCTGACTATTGACCTGGGAAGATGTGCCAAGCTGCCTTCCAGCAGCCCAGCGGCCATCTTCCAGCATGCCTCCACGCAGAGAGCCCTAGTAGGAGGGTTCTGTCCTTTTAAGTCTAGTGTATCAGACGCTGTACATATGAATGAAACCGTGAGTAAACTTCTTTTTGCAACTTCAATCAACTATGCCTAGTGTGTTTTATCTAGCCAAGTAAATCTAAGCAAGTCTGCCCATGGGTGGGGGAGTGTGAGCAGAGGAATAAGGGGGGAAAAGAGCGATGGGTAGCTACCCACTGCCCCCTGATATATTTCCGACATGTACCCCATTGGCATGATTGCATTGGTGCTGGAAAGTTGGCTAGGATTGGGCTGTAGACTGTTGAGTACAAACAAACTGTAAATTCAGGACTAAGCAAAAAATAAAAGAAACACAAAACACTCTTGCATTTCACGAGCCCTCTCCATGTTCTATCACATAAGTCTGACCTTCCTAGTGTTCCTACAGATGCTTGTTGCTTGCTTGCCTACCTTGATTGGCCACTGAATCCAATGCTCTACCTACCACTAGTGGATTTCAGATTCCATGCTCACTGGAAAACAGGTATAATCTAACTAGAGCAGAGCAAAGGAACTTATTCTTATAGCCATAACCTTTCTAGAATGGTTAGAAAAGGTCAGAAACCTTGGTCCCAGGCTCTGATCTGAAGGCATGAGAGGCAGCCACTTTGCTGAAGCTTCGCAGGAGTTTGGCAAGAGCCTGGCTGGGTGACTACTTGGGAACCCTAGACTCAGGTGTGCAAATTGTATTCTCCAAAGTCTGTGTGAAAAGTTAATCGCGAGCAGTTTAAGAACGGATAGCAATCACCTAGGATGACCTCAACAGATGTTCAGAATGTTTGTGCAACAGTTTTTGCAGCATAATTGGACCATATGTTCTTGCCATCGATACAATGCAAGCATTTTTTTTCTAAAGTAATTAGTGGTATGTGTTTTAGGGAGACTTGATTTTCTGCAAAATGTACTCACAAAAACCTTAAAATAAAAGCTTTTATTGTAACGAAACCATTAAAGATACCTCTTGACTTTGGACATTGCTGGTGCCAATGTTTCCTTAGCAGTTAAAACAGCTCCAGTGAAACTACTGGCAAAATTTCCAAAAGCCATTTAGTCACATGCTTAAAGCAATCTCTGTTCACGGTGCTGACTGTTATGTGCTCGTACCCTACTTCTCTGAGTGGTGAGAAGTTTCAGAAGTTTCAGCACTACCCAAGTCTGTGTTTCCTTTTTCAGGGGTTCTCAACCAGTGGTACTAGTACCACCGGTGGTACTCCAGCTGACTGCTGGTGGTACTTGGACCACTGGCACCCTGCTCCAACATAGTGCTTCGATGGCATGTTTTTGCTCCTGAGAGGCTCCTACCTTTGGTTGAGCCTCTCGAGAACATTGAGAAGGGCCCGTCCACCTGCCCAGAGCCTCCTACCTGTGTTTCTGGCCTTTAAAAATCTGGAAGTAACAAGCAATGATGTCATCACCAGGCACTTCCAGTGGTACGCAGCAGGAGAGTGGTACCAGTGGTGGTACTCGCCCAGGAAGAGGTTGAGAACCCCTGCTTTAGATGATAAGAGCATTGGAGGCTGAAGGTTTCTGTAGTATTTGCTTTATTTGGAAATAATGCAGATTTGAGTATTTGGATGGAGTTGTGTATCATGTTCCTGCAATCAACATCTTCTACATGTGTGTTCTACATATGTCTGCAACTGCTAGCTGCCAGCTTTTCTTCTGGTTGTTTGAAAGGCTTGCGGATTCCCACATCCATTGGATGCGAAATGTTACCCTCCATTTATTGAATGTTGGTTAACAGTAGCAAAACTCTCTCTCTCTCTCTCTCTCTCTCTCTGTGTTGTATTCCCGATGCAGTCTCGTGTCAGCCTGACATGGAGGATAAACGAAGTGACACAATGTTCAAGTTGAATTCAAGTAGAAAACAAAATTGAAGTCACTTGTGATTCAGCTCCATCATGCTTATGTTTAATTTACACAATTTGGCAAGGACTTTTTCCCTTGACATTTAAATACTTGCATCTCTAGAAATGTTGTAAAATGGAACACTCATTCCAAAAAGCAGATTTTGTGTAGGGGTGGGAGGATGGAAAGTAACAAAGAATTATATTACATGGTATAGTCTTTATAATCACCATTGAATTCTGAGATATTCTAGTTATATAGACGTAGTTGCACACTGTTCCCAAGTGTGATTACTTGATCCTTAGAGTCTTCCTTTAGATTTAAGTTCTGCTGCAATTCAACCCTCTCTTGGGCTGGCCTGTAGCATGCAGTGCTACCAGCATGGGCTCCACTGCATGCTGTGGATCAGCCAGGGACTATGTAATGATGGAGAGGTGAGTAACATTTTTTTATTTACCTACTCCGCCCTGCCATGGTCTCCAGTGGGCCTAGTCAGATCTGCACCAGCCCTTCGGCTGGCCCAAGTCCAACTGATCCCCAGAGGGCATAGGATATCAGCGGAGCTGCTGCCACCAATATCTGCCCCCTGCCCTCCCCTGACATGCTCTCAGCCAGCCCTGATCCCTACCCCGATCCTCCTCATCCCTGCCCATGGCCTACTCCCACCGCCAACTTACTGGATCAGCACTCCAGTGGCACACAGCCCTTCATGCTGGAGGCCCCATTCCATGCGCCACTGCTGTGGCTGCTGCACCAGTAACCCAGGCCTTCCACAGATCGGAGGCAAGTTCCGTCAGTGAAAGGCCAGGATAACTCTCTCTAGTATGCGTGTGTGCTTATTGAATATGTTTCCACCCTTCCCAAGCTTAGAATGTGTAGAGATACTTTTCTGTCTTTTTTAGTAATTTGAAGTCTGTATGATAGAATCATCATTGCTTTCATGTTCATGGCCTCATTAAGATCTCTGGCCAAATCTTCAGGTCTCTGAAAAACTGTCTTCTGTACACAGTCCCAGTTGACCCAGGTCTTATTCAGACCAAAACAGTCAGAACAAAAATGCTGCACTCCTTTAATAAATGTGCTGTGCTGTGCAGTGTTGGCTAATGAACATATGAAAGATGCTAGTATTCTAATCCTAAATTTGTTATGTGGTCATCATTCCTATTGATTTTAAATAGAATTTTAGGCAACACAATCCTACCAAAAATTGCTGCATGGCAATGGAGTGGTGCCAGAGCGGCTACTGCTGTATTCCATGGGGGATTTTCAACTTCTGGAGGTCTCCTGGGGTGACATTTGTCCCCTTGACCCGGGGTAAGTTCCAGCAGCCTCTATGGGTCAACTCGGACCTGTGCCAACTTGATCGTGAGGTCTGCATTGACTCGGGAAGGCGGATCAGGCCAGGGAAGGGGGTTGGGATTTGGCATGCGCTGCCGCCACTGATCCCACCCCCTCCAGGGCCTGATCCACCATCCTCTCCTCTCTGTCAGCACCCCGTTCTATCCACCCCACTCCATTCAACCCCCTGTGTGGGCTTACCTACCCTGGCGGGTCTTCATGGGCCTGCTGGCATGCGGGAGGCTGCTTCAGCCTCCCCACCAGCAGGCCTGCACCACGTGTCGGCAGAGACTGTTTTGTGACTGCCATAATGCAGCCTTCACTGGTGCAATGCTAGTTACACCGGCGGGGTAGGGGGGTAGGATTGGGCCACAAATCAGTTTTTGAGGATCGGATTAATGAAGAAAGAAGCTAATAACAGGCCCATTGTACAATGTTTCCAAATTACGGGTTTAGATGCCATGAGAAAAAAAGATATATACTTGCACTTTAATAATTCTCCGAAACCATGGACGGATCATGTAGGCAGCCGCCCCAGGCACAAAAAAAACACTAAAATCCAAGGTTATTGTTGACCCAACGTTTCGTTCCGACCTCGGAACCTCTTCTTGGGGTAAAGTTCTGATGTCACTGTTACATCAGAACTTTACCCCAAGAAGAGGTTCCGAGGTCGGAACGAAACGTTGGGTCAACAATAACCTTGGATTTTAGTGTTTTTTTGTGCCTGGGGCGGCTGCCTACACAGAGATCCATCCACGGTTTCGGATAATTATTAAAGTGCAAGTATATATCTTTTTTTCTCATGGCATCTAAACCCGTAATTTGGAAACATTGTACAGTAATCTCGGGCCATGAAAGCTACCGGAAAAAACAGGCCCATTATTCCTGTGTTAGATACAATATTGACTGGTTGTTTTCATTTCTCTTGCTCCCCATTTTCCCCATCACTATCACCTTGGCCCAATAAAAGATACAGGCACAACCCTTTATATACTTAATTTTCTCAGGATTTCATGCTTGCAGGCAGCTCAAGCAACAATCTGGTTAAGTCATACTATTTCCAACCAGCATGCCAATTATTTTCCAAACTATTTCAATCAAGGGAGTTCTGAAAATCTCTTCTTTTTTTCTGCCCTTCCCTCAGTCATTACAAATGTAACTACTTCCTCTCTCTCTACCAACAGACAATATAACAACTGCTGGAGCCAGGTCCTTCTTAACTCTAGCAGGACCAGGGGATGAATGTTTGTTTGAGGTGTCCCCTTCCTTCACTCTATATCAGTGGTGGCCAACCCGTGGCACACCATGTGCCACGTTTTATGTAGATAATCTTAAGTGTGCCACTTAAATAAACAAAACAACAAATATTTCTAAGGTAATGAAAATATTTATAGCACAGTGACAGCGCAAGAAGAATGAGGCGCAGTGGGGTACAGAGACCTCCTCTAGTGCCACAGGCTTGGAAAGGTGCGCTGGGGGGGGGAGAGAGAGAGAGAGAGAGAGAGAGAGAGATTTCAGCACTCAGCTCGGGCAGAAACGGCAGTGCGTGCCACTTCAAAAGGCTCGGCGTGCCACTAAGTGGCACCCATGCCATGGGTTGGCCACCTATGCTCTATATCAATGTCACTTTTTTCCTTAGTTGAAGTGTATTTGTCAAGGTTGATATTGTCCTCTCCATGTGTGAGGCCCAAGACAATTGTCCCCCTAAAAGTACTTGCTAGAGTAGAGAAAATAATTGCCAAATAGGTGAAATTCTCTTTCATCTCTCTGTCTATTGTGGTTTCATGACAGAATAAGGTTAAGCCATACAGCCTAACAACATTTTGCCAATAATAGTGTTGACTAAATTCCCAGTCCCAGTGTAGTGATCTTGGTGTCGGAAGCTGAGGACATCATACAGTTAACCCACCACAGCTCTGAGGGACAACAAAGAATTGATCTTCAACTGGCCAGTAATCTTGGAGTTGACTGAAGACCCATCCTGCCCTCTTAGCAGCAGCAGCAGCAACAACAACAAAATATTAAGAGTCTAGATAAGTAATGTTATGAGATATCACAGGACAGGATATCAAACTGGTGAGCCATGCTTCTTTCCTACCCCAGTGGATGTTGTGGCTCTATCTATGAGGCTGAAATCCAGACCCTTGTGTGTTGCACCAGTGAGCCCAATGCTCAGCTCTCAACTCGATACTGGAATTTTCTCCTCTGCTGTGCTCATTCCTTATTTTTGCCTCTGAACTATCTTGGTATCACAACAACTTCTTGGAATGCCATCCACCTTTACAAAATTATGATCGTTTATGGTCTTCTTAAGTCCTGAGTTCTACTTTCAGAGCCAGCAGCCAATCTTGTACCTCCATAGCCACAGAAATGCGGTGTTCCCATTTCAGGAATCTTCACAGGGTCTTTGCAAGATGAAACTGTATTCCAAATGCTTCTCACCGCCCAAGCTTCTCTGACTTTATCTGTTCTTCATCCCACCCCACATATGTTCCAAATGGTAAATTACTTTCAGCGCTTGTATGAGTAGAACACAATTTCCTCAGACATCCTTTTAATTTCAAAGAATTAACTGTTTCCTCGTTTGCAATTAAGTTAACGCGGCAGCAGATTAGAAGAATGATCTTTTTTATTTGTTTTTAAACACAGATGTTGAACTTGTTCTGGACTACCAGAAAAAGTAATGGCCAAACACAACCAAGTTTTTTCAAAGAAATAGACCAGTGTATGCAGGATAGAAGCAACTAAACAGAATATATAAGACTATCCTTGTGTAAGATTTTGTGATACTCTTGTTGGGGGTTATTATATTATAACATAAACCTTAGGGGGTTCAAATATGCAGAGTTTGCAAACGGAAGAAGACCTTATATTTATTTAACCAGTAGAGTAATCCCAGCACTCAGGCTAGCTAGCTATCATTAGCATTGAAATGAGACACAGAGTCTGAGGCTTGTATAGTAAAAAGAAAAGTAGTTTTACTTACAGATCAGCATTCATAGGTTACATTCATCTGGTTATGACCAGAGGTACACTATTACATAAAGCGGATAGTATGCCCCTATAGCTGGCACACCCATGTGGGGAAAATGGCTTCCAGGCAAGGAGCCCAGGAAAACACGTCCTTCCCCATGTAGAGTCAGATGCGAAGAGAGAGAACCCATGTGGTCAGAGAGAGGATGTTGGGAAAGGTCAGGGTCACACCCCTTCCAGGTCAGACAGGAGGGGCCAGGTGAAGGTCCTTGCAGGTGACCGGAACACACCCACTGCCCTCCAAGGTCCTAGCAGCCAAATACTGCTCATATCCAACAACTCTAAGGCCCCAATCCTAACTAAATCCCTCTACCGATGCATGTGCGCCAAGGAGGTGCATGCTGCCTCTTATGGTTGGGGAGCAGTAGCAGAGGTCTCCTCAGAGTAAAGGAATATTTGTTCTCTTATCCTGGGGAAAGCCTCTGGGTCCTCGAGCCCCTATGGGTCTCGTCAGTTCTGAGTGAGCTATTTTGCTGGCTCAGGAGTGTAATGGTGGTGGAAAGGGAGTGGGATGTTGGAGATGGGCAGCATTTGTCTGCTGGACACTGGGGGGCAGTGTGTCATCTGGTCACCTGAAAGACCTTTTGCCTTGACCGCTCTGTGTTCCAAGGAAGGGGCGTGGCTCCCTGACTCTATTTCCTCCTTCTTCCTACCCTTCTTAGCTCTCTTCTTCTTCTGACTGCCAATGAGGTAAGATGTGCCATGCTTGGGCTCTGCTGCCCAGCGGCTGTCTTGCAGCACACCTCATGCAGGGAGCGCCAGCTGAAGGGGCGCTCCATCCTAAGTTAGAGTAACCTCTGGTCTTAATCAGATGCTGTATATATGAACTGAACCGTGAGTAAACTATTTCTTCTTTTGCAACTTCACTCAGCCTATGCCTCGTGTGTTTATTTAGCTAAGTAAAGCAGTCTGCCTGGGTGTAAGGGGGAACAAAACTCAAACACAACCCAATATGGGATAGGATCCAGCTGCATGCAAGTGCCGCCAACCCCACCCCCTCAATCCCTCATTCATCCCCCCAGCCCAGAAATTCCTCTGTTCTTCCCTGTCCCTCTCACCACCCTCCCCCAACCCTGCCTTACCTGGCGCCAGTGGATGGTTTTGCCAACAGTGAGTGTGTGTGGCTGTTAGCAACTGCAATTGTGGCCTTGTTGTGCCTGCTGGCAGTGTTGTTGAGCATGACATTGCACATGGCACACCAGGATCCAGGTACTTCCGCCTGGATCCTGCCGCCTCACTGGCAGACAACGCATTCTGCTAGCGGAGCACTTTTAATAGGATTAGGCTGTCAGGCTGCAATCTTATACATACTTTCCTGGGAATGAGCCCCATTGAACACAATGAGACTTGCTTCTGAGTAGACATGCTTAGGATTGTGTTGTGACTCTTGAACAATCCGGTCCTTAGTAGAAGTTCAGACGATTCTTTAGCACCTTGATACTGAAAGGGGAAAAAAAATTGTAGCCAGACTTCTTAACTGTGAGAATCGTATTTGGGTACAGTGTTAACAGGAGAGTTCTAGGCATGAGTATTTGGGGAGATGTTTTAAACATATGGAGTTAATTTGTTACATGTACAGTTGACTTGCTCATTGCTGACTCCTATTATATTGTGAGCCCCCATAACACAGGGAACCATCTTATCCTTTATTTTGCTTTAGACACTGCTTTGTGAACTCTTTGGGTTGAAAAGTTGTGCATGTGTTTGTGCGCGCACATGCACATTTTTAGCTCTATTATCTAGAGTGCATACTTCTTTTTCTAGTGTTCTAAATAATAAAAACTATTTTTAAAACCCAGCAACTGGAAACAGAGAACAAGGAATGACACCACTTCTACCCAGCAGCTGTTAGAGGGAGCAGGAGAGGCCTTGCTGGGACCACTTGGTGCCCCTTGGCTCTTCTCTTCTTAGAACAGATGCCATCAGTAGCAATTACACTTGTTAGTTCTGAAAGGCGAATGTACCATACCTGAACTCTGAATTCTCTTGCTTTCTTCTCTCCCTCTCTCTTTTTTTGTATGTGTATGTATATGTATATATTAAAACATAAAAAATATATATTTTGTAAAGTTATAGCAAGCACGAAGCAATATATCCTACTAGCATACTATTCACTATTTTCTACATATAATATCCAACTAAGCCAAAATATCACCAACATTCTATTCATTAAATCCACATATCATAACATTCTTCTCTCTCTCTCTTAAAAAAAATCAATAAATGGCTTCCAATTATGCAAGAGGGAAAATAATTGT
The DNA here is from genome assembly GCA_026170595.1 of Plestiodon gilberti rubricaudatus. NCBI lineage: Eukaryota > Metazoa > Chordata > Lepidosauria > Squamata > Scincidae > Plestiodon > Plestiodon gilberti. The sequence continues at coordinate 38,422,103 of JANXHW010000004.1, forward strand.
GCAAGAGGGAAAATAATTTCCCTCTTGTGCAAGAGGGAGAATAATTATGTCTCAATCATATCCCCCCTCAGGTGAATTCTTTCTAGATTAAAGAGCCCCAAATGTTCTAGCCTTTCCTCATAAAGAAGGTGACCAAGACCATTGGTCTGTGACCCAATCATTTTGGTCACTCTACATTCCACTATATTCTTTTTGAGATGTGGGAACCAGAACTGGATGCAACACTACAGATGTGGCCTTACCACCGATTTGTACAATGGCATAATAAATAAATGTAAAATAGTTAAAATTGAGACACAGAACTGATCAATCAAAATTTAATTGTTTGACAACTTAAGTTATCAATATTTAGACTGGGAAGAGTCAAGTTCAAATCCCCACTCAGCCATGAAGCTTCTGGGGTGACCTTGGGCCAGTCACTATCTCTCCGCCTTGCCTATCTCACAGGGTTGTTGTGAGGACAAAAACAGGGAAGGAACCATGTACACCACCCTGACCTCCTTGGAGGAAATAAGAATGTGAAAAATAAATAAAATAAAATACTGTATATCCTTTACAGAAAAAAAATAGTGTGGAAATGAAATGCATGGGTCCCTCTTGCCTAATGCATCCATCTCATAACAGCAGGCAACATTGAACCAAGCTAGATCTCTGACTGAACGCAGGGCTGCTGAGAGTTAATTGATCACTTGCCTTAACCATCCTTGAAGTGGCAGCAGGGAGCAAACAGACAAAGCTGCCTTCTACTGGGTCAGATGATTTGTGTGTCTGTCTGTCTGTCAGGCCAACTTGTGCTTTCTATGTAACATGGAGTTTGGCCTAAGTCAAGCCACCTATTATCTGCTCAGCCCACTGCAGCAGTAGCTGTAGGAGCAGCAGGAACACCTAGTGGACTGGGGGAGGACTAGTCTGAAGAACATTTGTCGGCTGATACCCTCTTTGCTGCTTTCACCTGACAGTACCCAAGTATGACACAACTGCTATGGTGAGAACAATTATCATCTGCTTATCAGTCTTACAATTGTATTATTGTGAACTGCTCAAAGACTCCTTATGGCTGAAACATAATATAATGTATAAAATATTGTATATTGTGAAATATTAATATAATGTATAAAATATTGTATATTGTGAAATATTCAAAATAAATATTATATAATGGAAGGGTAGGGGCTGCTTACTTGGTACATAGTAACATATTAACAAACATTCTGGGAAGGAGACATTTCAAAGAGCAACCAAGAATGAATCTTTGCTCACCTGTCTCTACCTGTATAGCTATCACTTTAGCACTGCTGCTTTCGCAATTACCAACAGAGCACATTTCAACATCAATATTCTTGTTTATTCATTTCTTTTTCTTTACAGCTGACAAGTAAATTATATTAAGAATATGCCACATAACATCAACTATGTCATAGGGTTATAGAATTCTAACTTCACTTTTAAAGAGCACTTTTGAAGTAATTCAATGGCGCGAGAACGCGGACTTTGGTCCTGAAACACTCTGAGAATGAGTTGTATTGATGTAAGAGGGTTTTTGCTTGCATCTCGTTTGTTTTGAATCAGAAATGTAAAAAGAAAGTTCTTGGCGGAACTAAATTTAGTCCTAAGGCGCTTAGTGCAGCTCCCTCTGCAACACAAGACATGAATTATACAAGAAGTGTGAAGAAAAGGGAGTGGGAGGGAGGGCCCTGCTGGACTATTATTTTACCCATTTCCGTTTCAACATCCCTTCTCTTTGTTTTCTGTGTGGTTGAAGAAGCTCTTATCACCCATTTTTGCCTTGACTGAGGGCCTTTTTTTTTTTCTTTGCTGACGGAATTAAAAGCAAAAACAAAAACCAGTTCCCCGGGGAGACATGCATTTTGAATTGAAGAAGTGCGTAAACAAATACAAAAGTGCAGCAGATCAGCCGGGGCCGCTGTTCTTCTGTTCAGCTCCACTTCAGTCGGTAGGTGGTGAAGCCCATTTCGCGTGTCCCAAATCGTGCCATCGTCGCGCCAAAAGAGAGTCGAGTCCACCAGGCTCCTCCGTCCGCAGAACCGGGCCCTCCATCCTTGCACCTCCGCAGCCCCCGCGTTCTCGAATGCGGCATTGTATGACGTCACAATCCCTCTTTGCGCCAGCAGCAAGGCAGTGAGTGAGGAGAAGGAGAGGCGCCAGTGTCCGCATCTGTGTTGGCATTTCAGAAGAGAACAACAGCGCACAGTTGCTGTACCGTACGGCGTGTTTCGTTTCCATCCTACTTTTGTTGATCTGCGGCTGGTAATTCTCTTCCCAATCGCCAGGTGCTAAATGTATTAAGCGGCGTCGTTCCTCCTTCTCGGCAGCAGAGTGCGCCATCCTCTAGTTAACTAGCCTGCACGCTGTAGCTCCGAATTACTTAATCTTTTCCAGCGTTGCAGTGCAAAGGGAAAAAAACACCCCCAAAACCCACCAACAACCCTACTTCACACACCCCTCTTGTAGGACAACATTGCATGCTTCGTTTTAGAAACTCAAGGGCAAAGTTGTCTATCCAGCAAACGCAAAAGGCTTTCCTTCTCTTATTAAGAGAGGCACAATCAGAGCGCTTCTGACTGCAGAGAGGGCTCCGACGCAAATCTCCCTATTCGCCTCCCAGTTGGGTGCCTAGATTGAGGTGGGATAGGAGATTATACCGCACTGGGGGGGGGGGGGGATGGCTGTGTGAAGAACGTTTGACTCTGGAGGAAGCTGGAAGGAAGGTGCTGCATGTTAAATATGACAATAGCAAAGCAAAGGGGCCTTAATTTATTATCCCAGACGCGGGGAAAAGGGGGGGGGGGGAAGAATAAATCTCCGGGTTTAAAAGCTTAACGCATCCTCCCTCAGCCCTCCTCGCCCAGATGACGTTTAAGAGCCTTCGTTTCCGGCTATTAAATCATTTGGAAAAAACTGTAGACCCTCTTTCCCTGGCCAAGATGAAAGAAGTGGTCCTGGCGTGGGTCGCATTGTCCCAGCCTGTCACTCGCAGCCTTTGCTGCACAAAGAGAAACCTTCCCATATTGTTACATTTGCTACACTCAGCAAAAGAGGGAAGTCGATTCAAACTGACATCACTTCGGTCACTCACACATTGTTGTAGACGTCACCTTGCGTCAAAATTCTTTACCTTAGGCTGCAATCCTAATCACGTTTTCCTGGGAGAGTAAACCCCAACTGAACACAATGGGACTTACTTCTGAGTAGCAGTGCATAGGATTGTGCCTGTGATCTCACGTTCCTTAATCACTCATCGTAGGCTTCCATAATTCAGCAGATTGTGTATTTACAATCTTGTCCTGATCTCTGTTCTTAAGGAGCTTCAGCCAGCCTTTAAAATGCTTTCCCTGTATGGCGGATGCCTCATTATGGATGGCTTCTCTTTTCCCACCCACTCCTCCTCAGTATGCATTTCTGACGGCGGCTGCGCCTATCATTTGAACCTTGTCAATTTATCCCTCAGCTGTGTACGCATTTTATTGTAACACTACAGTCTGAGCAGTGTGGCTAAGGATATGGAAAGGAGGACAAGAAGACGCTTCCTGTAAATGCATTGTTCATCAAAGCTGAAGTGCAACGAAACATCGGGAAAGCACTTAATACAACAGGACGAAAAGGCTGTGTGTGTGTGTGTGGGGGGGGGATCGGTTGCGTTTCCTCCGTCTGGACGTTATGAACCAGAAAGGGCTTGTTTCCAAAATTAGGAGAAGGAGCCTAGGGGACATTGGAAAGCCATGGGAGGCAGCAGAATTGAGGGATGGCAATACACATGTAATGACTGAGACGAAATTTGCTGTCCTAGTAGGTTAGGTGCATTTTTTAAAGATGCTTTATTTGCTTTTATTTGCTTATGATAAACTGTTTGACTATTAAAAATCTCTGTGTGACTACAAACGTATATGATGTAATACTTCATCATCTGTGCAATCCAGAACCTCTCTTTATTCCTGCATTGTTTTACAGACACCAATGTGATTGTTTCAGAGTAAATGCAATATGAATTAGATCATTAAATTGTGCACCCCTCTGCACACTTGCTCAGGAATAAGTCCCCACTGATGTTTTTATAGGAATATTCTGAGACAAGGAGATTTTGTATTTCAAAGCCACAATTCTTTAACAGGCAAACACCTGAGAAGTGCCATTGATGATGTTTGAACTTATTCCTGTGTAAGTGCATGGAAGCTTGTGTAGCCTGCGTCTTGAGCTGGTTGTCTTGTCTGTGATAGAATTGCCAGCAGATAGATTCAGTGGTAGCAAAATGGTGACCTATGCACACAGTGGCTGTTTTTACCATATAGGCCCATTGGCCTTTCCTTTCTATGGGATTTTCTTCCACCAGCCAGCCTCTAGTTGCACTTGCAGCAGAATTGGGATTTTGTGGTGTTACGGTTCATATCGTGGGTAGGCAGTAATCCGCTTTCCTGCGTTTTAATCCAGATTAAAGAACAGCATGTCCCAGAGGCACCTGGCCTTCCATTACCTGATAGCCATGCGTTACTGTTGTTACCAATGCATCTCTGGCCCACCTCTGGGGCTGCTGATCAGAAAGTGAAGCATTGCAGGTGAATCTATAGTACAGGTACCAGTTCAAGAAAGAGGAAACATAACGTGATTACAAGATGATGGAGTATTTACCAACTGGTAATTTCTCTTTAACATAGTATGTGCAAAATGACTCAGAAAACAGTAATCTCCATTGTTCTGCCAAGTGTTGAAGAAAATCTTGCCACAACTGATCAGAAAAATCCAGTTTCTTTTCCACTTAGCAGGATAGTATGGATAACCCACTTACCAAGCCTTTACATGTATACTGCAGCAAATTGCCACTTGGTAAAGGGTCATCCATAGATACATTTGAGAACTAATAGTGGCACTGTGGATTATATGTCTGTCAGTCTATAACTAGAGTTATCAGTATTACTCATTTTATGGAGTGGTAATCCACTCCACAGAGGACCCCTCTCTCAATGTGTCCATCAAAATAATGTTTATGATGAAATTATTGGTAGTTATACAAGGTGATTATTTTTTTCCCTAGGTCTTGCACTTTCAACACCTTTTGTACAAATTGTATGTCATATATTTCAAGATGGGGCAGGATAACTTTAGGGGAGCTTGAAATTCATACCCCCAAATACATGGAAGATACAACATTTACTTCAGTAGAATGTAAACTGTAGCCTATGGTTCTCTTCGAAAATACTAGAACACGAAACGGAGTAGTGAAGTCGGATGTATATAACCTGCCGCTCTATATAGCATGCTGTTCAGTCAATGTTTCCTTATATTCCCGAGGCAGGTTCACTAGGAAATTGACTTCAGCACCGCGGACAGCGCTCAGGTTCCAGTATGTGGACAGTGACGGTTGTCTCCCTTTGTTCACCCGCAACCTTAGGCCAAAGCTGAACAAAGACAGCCATAAAACGTGATGCTCAAGGACTATGTCTCCGGCCCTCTGGCGCAGGAGTATCTTTTCTAAACATCATATATATATTATATAATATAATACTGTATTATTTTCAAGGAATGCAACCACGATCTCTTAACTCCTCCACCTTACCCCAGTCGTTAGGCACACCCTTGCTCGATTTCCCCTTCTGGCTCAACAGCCTGGTCGAGGACAATGTCGAAAACCCAGATGTCTTCACACAGTGCAGTCTCTGTTGCTTATATGCTAGCTGCCTGACGCAGATTAAAGGAGGTGAATGTATAATCAACAAATATCGGGATGCCAAAATATGGTCAAACGTATTTATTTCCCTTCCATCATCTTTACATGGTTTAATAAAAAAAAACTTTTGGGGAAAAAAACTCAAAACCCGGAACCTACCTGCTATTGGTCTGGAACGATAACCCGTCCCGCCTTTAATGAAAGGGAACTGGTTCTAGAGGAGCCACGATGCCTTACCCCACACAGGCAGGGGGGTAGCAATGTGGCAACGCCTTGCCATTGAATCAACATTTTACTCCGATGAGTTTAGAAGGATTTGCAGGACGTTGAGAAGCTTTCTTCGGGGTTTTTTTTGGTGCTTTTTTTTGGGGGGGGGTATTGTGTTCTTTAACGACGTCTTCTAGCTCCGCTCTTGGCATTCACCGCGTGCCTTAATTGTATGACATTAAATCAAGGTCCGCTGTGAACACGGAGAGACGGGGCCTCGGATCTCTTTCTCTCTTGCAAACAATATAGCAAGCGACACTTGGGGGGGGGGAAGCAACCCCCTCCTTCTCCTTCTCCCACTATTCATCCTGCAGGCCTGGCTTTCAAATCGAGGCCTCTTCCTAGCCCATCTGCCAGTTTCACCGAGATGCGCTCTCTCTCTCTCTCTCTCTCTCTCTCTCTCTCTCTCTCTCTCTCTCTCTCTCTCTCTCTCTCTCTCACACACACACACACACACACACACACACACACACAGTCACCTCCTTAAGCTGCTCTAATGTGGCGAGCTCTGGGATTGTTTGGAGGGTTTTTTCTTCTTCTTCTTCTCGTTACTTAAGGCCACAGAATGACACGCCTTTGCCCTGATTGCACCTGAAGACTACCGGATTTTGCCTGCCCCCACCCCGTCACCCGAACTGCTCTTGGCCATTCCTGTGCAACAGAAAAGAGACGTTTAGGCATCTCCAACGCTTCTCATTAAGGAAGGGAGATTATGTGTATACAGTATATATAATCGCCATACAAATATCCATCTTGGAAAGAGAAATCTGCACAAATGAAAGGGGCAGGAAGGATACGTGTCGACTGGCTTTGTAAAGCGGAAAACATACTCAATAGCACCTGCCCATTCCCGGGAGAGTTTGGACAGCCCATCTGGTCTGGCTACAGTGCCGTAAGAAGAGGAGGAGGAGGAAGGAGGAAAAGGAGGAGGAAGAGCGAGAAAATTCAACAACAGAAACACCGCTAGGGTTTTAGCTTGGAAGCGTTCAAACGGGCATCAAATCCGGAGTAGGTTCTGATGGCAGGAGGGCTGCTGTGCAGGAACACTTTACCGGGACTAAATGTAGTCAGCGACTCAGCGGTCAAAGAAACGAGCCCGAAATTGGGACCAGTGAGCTTCTGCTGGAGGATCTCCAGTTTCGCCTGCTCCTTTCGGATCACAAATGAAAGAAGTGGTTCGACAAACGTGACGTTCCGACGACTCCAGCGGCAGTGGTACCTGACCCTCTGGGAGGATGCGGAAGGCAGATCGTGCCCCAGAGGCCTTGTGGATCGTCCTCGCGGTCCTAGGAAAGAGAAGCAAGCCAGGAGGTTACAGGAGAAACCAGGGTCAGGCGGGAGCAGCACCGCGAAGCGCGTCTGACGGCCGCAAATGACAAAGGCAGCTGAGATGGGGCGGGGGAGGAAAGAGGGCAGAGGGGGATTTAAATAGACAGGAGGGGAAATAGAGGGGTGGGGGTCTGTTTTCCTGAGTTGCCCCATTTCAGTCCAGGACAGCCTGAGCTTTCTATCAGCAGGAGCAATGGTGGGTGCGATCCAGATCCATTCGGATCAAAGGCAGGCTTTCAGGGACAATGGTTTCAACGGGATGCGGATGGCATTGGCAGCAGCAGCTCTCGGAAACGCCAACTGCAAAGGACGATGCTGGTGCTCTGAGTCTGCCCCGAGACTAAACCAACGCCAGCCCCAAGATCTCTCCCCGTGTAAAAAAATGCCACGCAAAAGCCGAGAGAGGCAACGAGGGAAACAATCCGGGTGGGAAAGCCAACAGATCAACACCTTTTTTTAAGCCACAGAAAAAGTTTCCCCCTACATCACTCCCCCCTCCCCTCCAGGAAAGGGCAAGAAAAATCCATCGATCGCATCGCATCCAACCTTCAGCAAGTCCAGTTTCTCCGGTTACTGTGGAGCAAGGGAGCGGTCTCTTTCGAGGGGAGAAAGTCCGGAGCGGTCCGGTTGGCGTGTGCGCGCCCCTCGCTCGCTTCTCCAGAATTAGGGATTAATGGCTCTCCAGCCAAACAAATAAGGCATCTGCCTCCAGTACAAGAGGATTACACGGGGCTGCTGACGTCACCAAGCAGGCAGATGTTGGCTCCCAAAGTCCTGCTCATCTCCCCGTGTCCTTGAAAGCAGCCAGAACCCAGCAGCAAGTTCAAGCCCCAGCCGGAGCAGGATCCTGGCTCCTCCAAAGTGTCCTCTCCCCTGGGACTGAAAGCCTAGACCCGTAGGAGAGCAACCGTGCGGAGTTCAACCCTAACCCGTCCCCAGCGTCCACCTCTTCCCTTGCTGGAGTGGAGTCTGGCGTCTGCTGCAAAGCCAGCATCGTCAAACCCATCTCTCTCTCTCTCTCTCTCTCTCTCTCTCTCTCTCTCTCTCTCTCTCTCTCTCTCTCTCTCTCTCTCTCTCTCTCTGTGACAGTCCCATCGGCGCCCAAGCCCTGCCCAAAGAAAAGGCTGGACGGACCTCCGCTGCGGCCTCCATCAGGCCCAGAGAAGGTTCCCCCTATGCCCAGCGCAGCACAAATTCCTTCTCCACCACACTCCGTGTCCTCGTTTACTAGCAACAGAAGGCTTGCCTACGGAGCCTGGATCTAGCATCTTTGCCCCCACCCCGTCCATGAAATGAGAACAGATTTGCTTTAAATACTCCAGGCGCATGAGAGAGGAGGCGGGGTGGGGTGGGGAGGGGGCAGAGTTGATCGCAGCTAAGCTTGCATTATATAAAATCCAGAGTCCTTCCTCATCGCAGCAAAAAAACAAAAACAAAAGCAGAGTTTTGTACAGGCATTAATTTAGCAGTCCTGTAGATTCTCCAGATTATTGTGGAAGGATTACCGGAGATCTTTTTCGAGGAATTCTGCTGCATACACCCAAACTGGTGGACCAAACTGGAAATGGGAGCAGTGTACAGGATGGATGCAGACAACCATTTTGCCACACATTTTACAAACCCATCTGCACCTGATGTCTGTTGGTCACTTGGCAGAACGATACAGGGAGCCTAGACATGACCATTTGGCCACACATTTAACTATCTATCTGCATCCGCTACAGAAGACCACCGAGCTACTCCGGTGTAAATTACTCACCCCAGGGTAGTTCGGTAATCTCTGCAGGCTCAGGCAACCGGCTTGCTCAGAGGTTACATGCACAAGGTGATAACTACTACCGCTTGGTAAATGTTGGTCTGTATCCTCCAGTCCTCAGATGGAGGGCGATCTGAGTTAGGCAAGCGGATCGGAGCTGCGAGTCTCAATCATATTTCTTCACTGATTTGCACGGGATTGTACCCTGGTAAATGGGTTGCGGGTGGCAGCCTGGGACAGTAAACACCCAAGTAAAGCCTCCAAGTCTTTTGCTGAGATCCTCCAACTGCTGTTCCACCAGTAGGACTGTAAGGGGGGCAAGATTGCAGCCTATAGGTCTCAGATCCCCACTTTGTAATCAAGCAAATCACGAAACAATTGCCTTGGTTTCCTTAATCCAGAGGAACAACAGTGTCCTTGGTGGGTGCTATCCTGCCTCAGCCAAGAGAGGAGCTGTGCCGCCGCAGCCTTCATGCAGAGATCAGAATGGCAGCAGCCTCTCTCTTTCTCCGCCACTGAAGGCCTTTCACCCCTCACCCCTGTGACAAACAGCAAGAGACACTTGAATTGCAACTTCGGAATCTGGTGATGCCTTTGTGCGGGCTTAGGAGGAGAATTGGGCGGGGGTGGACGAGAGCTTCCAAGTCCGTGGAAGAGGAAGACCCCAACTAAAACCTGATTAAACCCGAAGAGAAGAAACGTTTGCCTGAAAGTCGTGTCGTGGCTGTTGCTTGGCTCTCAAATCCACGGCTCAGATTAGCTCAGGCAAGTCTGTCTCTCCGAATCAAAGAATGGTTTCAATCACTCCGTTCCAAAGAACTAGGCAAAACTCAACTTTCTCATCCCTGGCCCTGAGAAGAGAAGGTCTCCAGTGCTGAGAGATGCTGCAGTTCTTGCTTGCGTGACCAAGGCTTTCCCTCTAGATCGGTGCTGCATTATCTTTGTCTGTCAGTGTGGCATTTAATTTTTCCAATTGGAGAAGTTGGCCACTGATAAAATCAATTTAATTTATACGAGTGTCACTCAGCTAATGGAAGAACTGAACTGTGGCTTTTCTTTTGTCTCCGAATTTGAGAGAAACACACACACACACACACACACACACACACACACACACACACACACACACACACACACACACACACACACACACACACACACACACACACACACACACACACACACACACACACACGAGAAAAAGAGGCGGTTTCTTTAGGGGGTGACTGACAAGAACTGTGCGCGGTAGTGTAGCTGCGAAAGCAATGTATACTGGGCAGTTTCTCCTGGAGGGGAAATGGTGCATGCTTGCACACATAATACAACTTCAGGAGATGGGGGGAGGGAGACGTTCAAGAAGGCAGTCCAACGAAATGTCTAGATTTGTGCATTGTTTGGAACGATAGCCTCCAAGACGACAATATTGATATTATTATTCTGGGGAGATAATTCTAGTTTAATATCCGTTCGCTGTCCATGGTTTTGATCCCTATGAGAGGCGGTGGGATGGATCCATTTTAAAGAATGTGCAGCAGTCTGGTTTTCACAATTTCGATTATTTGTTCTAACTGGCGAAATAGATTCTATATTTCTGCGGGGAACTTTGTTTTTGTTTTTTAACGTGACAATGCTGAACGTAAAGGGAAAGCTTTTATTTCAAGGTCCTCTTAGCCATTGAATTGAATACAGTACTTAAAAAAGAAAACAAAGCAAAGAAAGGCATTCTCTTCCAGTCACTGTTTTAGAAAAGAGAGGTGTAAATAATAAGATGTGGTGGCGAGCATTTGTACATATGCATACACACGAATACCAGACAGCAACTAAAAATTGTTTTTCCAACCCGAATCTATCTGACTTCAATTTGCCAGTATTCTTAGATACCCATGTTGTGACGTTAATACAGATATCAATACGAAACTTAAATAGATGCGGTATGGCGGTAATACAACGGAACAGTATTTAAAGATTCTGAAAACAGATGTCTTTCACAAAACACAACATGAAGCCTCTTAAGATACCATTCAGAGAATTACACACACACACACACACACACACACACACACACACACACACACACACACACACACACACACACACACACATATATATGTTTGTATACACACACACACACACACACACACACACACACACACACACACACACGACGACATACTGTTTTGTTAATTAATAATGCACTCATTTCTGCCGTGATTTTGCAAACTTAACGAATCCGGAAGAACAATCTGCCTGATTGTCGTTATTTCCGCATAGCTGAATTATGCAATATCTATCTTTTAGAGTCCAGGACAATTAAACAACAACAACAAAACACAGCCCTTTGTCCTATGCACCGCGCCATTCATTGTAAGGATCCAATCTCTTTTTGGAGATTACAAATGGAGAGACGGATGGAATTCCTAAGGGTGCTAAGCTCCCGTTTCCCCAAATAAAGTGCAATCGGGAGACACACAAACAACAACAACGTAAAAGGGAAAACATCTATTTTGTTTCAGGGCACGGTGCTTGGAAAGGGTTGGGGGTGAGGGAGGGGAGTGGACTTCCATTTTCTACCTGGGGACTGTGATGTTCCGCCTGGGAATAAGGAGCGATCCTTTCAAAGGGAGGCTCTGCTTTTGAACGACAGGCAGCTGGTGACCTGAACTGGACAGATTGCTGCCTTGTAGTCCCCCAGCTCCACTTTCTCCAAGGCAGCAGCAGACCCATTGACTTGAGCTTATTGTGGGTTGCAAGGGACACTGGCCACAGGGTCGCTGGTCCTCTAGCGCACCAGCTCCAGGCAAGGGCGTCTTCCCCATGGCAGGAACTGGGGGGGGGGGGGAGAAACTTCTTCGTGACTGAGAGGCTTCTTTCATACGATCCTGGGGCTTTAGGAGGCATCCCCGACGGATTCGTTCTCTCTCACTTTCTCCTCTCTCCCTCCCTCTCTCCCTCCCTCCCGGAAGAACCCGGCCTCAGCTCAGCACAATGGCCCCTCGCCATTTTTCCCCTGGCATCACAGCACAAAGCCGCGGCGCGCAGCTTCAGCACCACACAAAGGAAGGCCCGTTGGAATTCTCCCACGTTGCCCTCACCCCCCCCCCCCAGCCTTGCCTTGGGCTTGAAATTGCCCACATGGAGCGGGGATTCCTCGGGTCACTCACACGCGACGGCGGGGGGGGGGGCTGATGAAGGAGTCTGGGGGGGGCACAGAAAAGAGGCGGCCTTAGATTAGAATAGATTTCAAGGCAATCACAGCCAGGCCAGAAAGAGAAAGGGGGGGGGGGGAAGTCCTGCAGACGATCGAGTCCTTCAGCAAATATTAGGCGATTAAAAAAAATATTGCATTCCTTTAGCTGTATGAACTAGATCGACGTCCTATTATATCCAAATGAGGATGTATTTTAAAGGCGCATCATCGCCACCACTCAGAGACTGTCGTTCAGAAAACACGTCGGAAACACGGATCGATCTAGCAGTAGCCAGCGCTAACACACCGCTCTCCCCCCCCCCCCGCCCAAGCGCAGCCCAGATCTCTCAAGGCAGACCTTGACTTGCCCATCTACAGCCACAGACACGCGCTGGCTCTGCCTGCCTGCCCCGGGCTCTCCTCCGCGCAGCCTTCGCTCCTTCCCCCCCCCCCCCCATGGCTCAGAGAGCATCATCACCGTCAGATCCTCACGCAGCAGCCGCCCTCTCCTTTCCTTCCGCGCCCCCAAAGCACAGCAACAGCTCGGGAGGCGAGCGAGCGGCGGGTCTGTGGCTGTACTTACAGGCGGGGGAGAGGGCTGGAGGGTACCCGTGGTCCCAGGCTCCGGAGGAAGCGCGTCTTCCAGGCTCCTCACCGCGGGGAAAATGGTGGCCGACTTGGCGGCTTCCACTGGGGAAGAGGCGCGCCGCCGCTGTGCGCCTTGTCCTGCGAGTCTTGCGACGACGTTCTGCTTGACATTCAGCCGGGAAGCGAAGGCTGGCGGGGCTGCTCTCTGCGGCTGCCGCTACTGCTGCTGCCGCCGCTGCTTCCCCCTCCCCTCCTTGCCCCCCTCTCCCTCCCCCGCTCTCTCAGAGCCGGCGTCGTCCCTCAATCCTCCTTTTTTCCAATAGAGGGCAGGTCGCTTCCTGCATCCTAATCAGGGGAATCAGCCCCTTTTCCGTCGCAGGCACCTCTTTAGCAACCCCACAGGCTGCAGGCAGGCACAGAAGAACAGCTCTGGCGCTGCCTCCCAGTTGTCTACATGCTTGCGGCGGCCTGGCTTTAATTTGGGGCCTCCTTTCTTTCCTTTCTTTTTCCCCCCTCTTTGCATAATGAAATCATGGGTGTTACCCCTTGAAAATATCACGTCAAGTTGGAGAGGCTGAAACATTAAGCGCGCGCGCACACACATGCACTACAATTGCGGGGCGCTCCTGCGCTCTCTCTCTCTCTCTCTCTCTCTCTCTCTCTCTCTCTCTGCATCCCGCAAAGGTCACATCACCTTACAATCTAAAATTACTTTTCAACAATGTCCGGAGAGCAACACAATCACTGCAAAGGATTACAAGCTTTTCAAAATCAGGGTTTAATCTCAAATACTCCTCTCTCTCTCTCTCTCTCTCTCTCTCTCTCTCTCTCTCTCTCTCTCTCTCTCTGTGTGGTGTTTCTAATAAATATATTTCTAATTCCTAATGCTGTATTTGATTGAAATCTAATGTCTATTTACACACACACACACACACACACACACACACACACACAGAGATAGAGAGAAAGAGAGAGAGAGAGAGAGAGAGAGAGAGAGAGAGAGAGAGAGAGAGAGAGCGTTTCAATCAAACACTTTATCAGGGGTTTTAAAATTGTATTTTGCACTTTTTAGGAAAACTACTACATCCGCCACCGTAGTATTTGAATAATATTAGTATTTCAATAAAATGTTCGGTTTTAAAAAATCAGTATTAATATGGACGTACTTTATTCGAAACCACAGACATTTACAGAACTACTGTATTTTAGGGGAACAAAAATGTTGTTATTTTTTAAAGTCTGACTGATGGGTTGATGATGATTTTCCCCGAGATTCCCCCGCCACACACACGTGCACAGAGTCAAAGGTAAACGCGCCCTTGCGTTATCCATCCACGCAGTCCCCCTCCCTCCCTCCCATCTCCCTTCCTTCAGGCCGGTTGGCTGCTGATGCTGATTATTCCCCCAAATACAGATTTGACCGTCTTGCTAATACTGAGGAAGGGAACTCCAGGACTGGTGAGGTCTGTCATCAGGCAAGGAAATGAGATGCTAAAAAGACTCAGCTGTAGAATGCCTCGACTTCCGGGTGGGGGTGGGGTGGGGGAGGGGGATGATGGCCAGCAGCAGCTCGTGTTTCTAAACCAAGCCTGCCCTCTTAATGCAATAAAAGCGCCGATGCTGATCTCTAAAGGGACGCCTTCTCTCCAAGGGCCGTGCGTGTCTTTCCCTGGGATTGGGAGAAGCCTGGCTTTCTGCGGGGCTCACTAGGGAGGGCGATTCCCCCCGTGGCAGGTTATATAAAGTTTTCTTTTTGTGCTTCCTTTCCTCTCCTGATTCCAACTGTACTGCCTCAAATGGGTTGTAATCCGACTCTAGAGGAGATTAAAGTGCCAGAGATAGCTGCATTTAGGATTACCAAAACGAAATGAAGGCATCTAATCCTCCATCTCTCCCTCCTCCCCCCCCCATTTTCCGGTTTTAGTCATTATTTGTCTTTCTCAGAGACCTCGCGTTACCTCTATGTACTTCTGAATAAATGAGATGAAGTCTTTGGAAGACGGACGGGGTCCCCCTCGACTAGACGGGACTCTCAAAAGAAGTGTTTATGCGTTGGTGGGAAAGGAATTTGCCTGTTCAAGCAAAACTAGTCACCGAAAGAAACTCATCATTGATGATGGGTAGGGCGAGGTGGTGGGAAGCACAGACTCGTGGAGGACTTCGGAGAGGAGAGGACCTGAAGATGCCTCCTTTGCTTTCCGAGTCCTTTGGGAGATGGGGAACCATTTATTTATTTATTTATTTATTTATTTATTTATTTATTTATACATACATACATACATACATACATACATACATACATACATATGGTGCTACTTGTGAATGCTGTTGAAAAGCGGTATATAAATATTCTTAGTAATAAATAAATACGTGTTGCCTGAGTAACTGGATAAACGTGGTTTATGACGAGAATTTCAGCTGCCCCAATGACCAGTGCCAGTCTCCGAAAGCCTAACAGGAGAATAGCCTAGGCCTAGGAGGAGGAAAGGGTGGTGATCCCCAAGTATATAAGAGGTGGGAATCGCATCTATTGTTGCCTTCATTTAAAGGGACTTACAGTAGTTCTAAGTAGCTACTAACACGAGGAGCGCCTTCACTCAAAATGGTAGTGCTGCCAATCTTCTCGATCGAGAGTGGTTTGGGGAAACGGTGTAATATTACTAGGGTTGCAATTTTTTGGAATAAAAACGTCGGTATAATATAGCTGAAGAAAGTGAAGCGCGCGCGCGCGCGCGCGCACACACACACACACACACACACACACACACACACACAGATACAATTCCTGGAAATTCTGATCTGCTTGGGGGTAAATCCTCTCCTCCTGGACTAGTGGCTGGCACAGCTCTAATTTACAGTTTCTGGCCCTGCAGTCTCTGTCGTTGACTTCACACCCAGGACCATCCATCGGCACCTGATATGGGCAGCAGCATAAACTCCTAGGCAAACTGTGAGCGGTTTTGATTGAGCGAATGCTCAATACTACAGCATCCCCATTCTGATTCCACTGTGTTAAATCGGAGTCGCCTGCGGAGGGAAGGGGTGCGTGTGCGTGAAAACGTTGCTCAAGTCAGCGTCCAGGGAAATATGGACAGTCATCCGTCTGTCTCCAGGCTCTCTTCTTTCTTGCTCAGAACGAAGAGCTGCACTTAGGGTCGCAGGCAGAGTGCAAGGCGTGTGAAGAAAGACACCTCGTCCACACGTCTTCATTATTCAACCAGGCGTGGAGCATCTTTTTCTTTTCTTTTCGCCTTTCTCAAACTCTGATTTGACCACGAGTACATCTTAGGCTGCTGCTTTATGAACATGTAACCCAGCGTCGTGCAACACATGTTGTTGCTAAATGTTCAGGTAACAATGCGTTTTTCCGGACAGTACATGCGTGAGTGTGTACAGAGTTTTAAAAGCCGCCCTAAGGTGTTCTTTGTTGTGTCGTCACAGGGGATATTAGCATATCAATGGAGAAGCGGAACAACAGCGCGGGTCTCCCTCCCCCCCGTTTGAAGACAATCCAGTGCTCCTCAAAGGAGAGTCAAGCTTGGCGGTGGATCTCCTGCAGTCCGAGTCGGGGCCTATGCTAAACTAGGCTGCGATGCGAACGTCCAGTGTCCACATAAGCGCGAGGCAACATATGGACGGCGAGCCTCTTTCCTTTGTTTCCCGAGCCCCCCCCCCCCCAGCTTATGGGCAAAACCCGAAGCAGCCTCCCACCTCCTCTTGCACGACTCACGAGGACCGATTGCAATCCTCTTTCGGCTCTGGGTGCACTGCTCAGGAAAGCCTCCGCTTCTCCTTTGTAAAATGGAAACATCATAGCCGATCTGTCTCACGGGGCTTCAGCCACCCGTCTTGAAACTAACTCAGGGTGGTTGTACAGCATTTGCACGCACAAGGGTTGATGATGATGATAGGCCTTTCTAAGAAGCGCCCCATACAAAGCCTGTTTGTTTTCTTGCCTTCACTATCCTCACGATTATTCCGTGAGGGTTGGAAGATTCCGGGTTCAGGGAAGAAGAATAAAGCAGCAGCAGCAGCAGCAGCAGGAATATTATTAACCATAGTAGTACAGTATTATAATACATAATTGGGCAGGGCTCTAATAAGACTTACGAACCCAAGTCTATGCAACCCAAATCTATGCATACTCAGAAGTCCCAATTATAGTAAATGGGGCTTAGTGCCATGCAAGTGTGCAGAGGATTGCAGCTTTGCTGCTTTAGTCAGCTGGATGGACACCTTAAGCACCTGGTTTTCTCCTCCTCTGAGCCGCTGGGTTGAAATGTTGAATGAATTGAATGTGTGTGTGTGTGTGTGTGTGTGTGTGTGTGTGTGTGCGCGCGCGCGCTTGATTTCGTTGGTTCTGTAAACCGCCCCAAGAAGGGGAGCGTTGAAAGGCGGAATATAAAGAATTCTAATAAATTCATATGCTGAACTTTGACTGGATTTACCGGACCTCCCTCCTTCCACCCCAACTGCAAGGCTTGTTGTTAGCCGTAGTATTTCATTTCTTCTTTTGCGCCGTCATTCAGACATCATCATACTGGCTCTTCCTTTGCCCCTGGTCCTGGAATCGTCCCTCTCCATCCCCTCTCTCTTCCCCGTGCCAAATGGGTTAGGAGAGATTGCTGGTGGTTCTCAGTGCTCCTCCGCTCTTCCAACATCTGATTCAAACACGTATCTAGACTACTACCGCAATCTCTTCCAAACCTTTGTCAAATAATTCTGAAGTCGCGACTCGGAAAAGCAACAGTCCTTGCTAACTCTCACGTGTTCAGAGGACGGGGTGCGGTATTTTGCTAAGTCCCCTGAGGTCAATCAATGGACACTTTCTCCCACGTGTGCCTGAGAGAACCCGCCATCCTAAAAAGCACAGTTCTTTGGAAACGTAGTTAGTTGGTTTCAAAGGAACTTGTTTCCAAACGTGCTGACAATCGCAATCACGTCGACCGTTCAACGAATCGGCCCGCAGGGATGGAGTTGATCTCATCTCGTAAGCATTCACACGTTCGGAAGAACGTTGAACAGATGGAAGCTGCTGCCGGCCGCCACCGTTGTACCTCTTCGTACTAACACTACCTCCATATTAGCCCGTTTTCCACGAGGGTCACCCGGAAGTAAGTTGGATCAGTTCAATGGAACTTAGTTCTAAGTAAGGATGTGCAGAACTGTAGTCTCGCCTCGGAAAGTAATTCAGAATTTAGACAAGGGGTTTGCGTCCTTAGGGGACAGTTTGTCTTTCCGAGGTTGCAGTTCAATGCTCACTGGCTTGGAAGTAACTCGGTGAGATTTACATACGAGTAAACAAGGATGCGAAGGGGCTGCTGGTGGTGGTTACCTTCAGGGTCTCTGAGAGGAATTTTATTAGGGGGTACAAAGTTTCTTTTCGGCCCTTTCTCAAAGGGGAGGGGGCAAAACAGGGCAGCAATAGCCAGAAAAGTCTCCAGACTTCCTGATGTCTGCCAGAGTTCCTGATGCGGTGTCCAGGTCCACCGCCCGGCCCAGCCACCATCTTTCCCTCTCCGTGAGGCCAGCTGAGATCCCAGGAAATTTCTGGGGCCCCTCCTTTGGCTCATGGCCCCCTTTTTGACCCTGGGCCTGGGTACAATTTACCCCTTTAACCCCCCCCTCTCATGGGCCCCCTGGTTAGCTTTGTTGACTACAACACAGGGATGCTTTGGAGGGCAGGCTGAGGAAGGGAAAACCCCAAGTTTTTGTCACGGAAGAAATAAAATAAACAATTAAAATCCCTCTCTCCCCCCCCCCCTGGTTTCTTTCCTTCTTTCTTTCTTAAACAGTAGCCCGGCAGTAGCTTCAGCTCTGAGCGGATTATGCCGTTTTTTAGGAAGTGCACTGATACAAGAGAGAGCCAGTGCCAAAGGGCCCCTTCTTTCCCTGTCAGTGTTGCATCCAGGTCTCAGAGAGGCCTTTTGTGAATGAAGCAGCATCCGACCTGGAAAGACAGACCGTTCCCATGTGCTGAACTTTAATTCAGAAGGCCTGAGAGATAGGGGGGTGGAAATCCCCCCCCCAAGTCTGAATCTTTTTCTAGAAAACCCACATTAACAGGCATTAAAGAAGAGAGAGAGAGAGAGAGAGAGAGAGAGAGAGAGAGAGAGATAAGAATTGGTCCTGCAATAAGTAAGTCTCTTTTCTGACTGGGGTGTGAAAAGGAGCTTTGGATTCTGTGCGAAATCTCAGTCGTTGTTTGGCAAACAATGGCCGACTGGAAGGCTGAGGGGATGAATAGGCAATCCGCAGGATGCGTGCGGGTCAGTGCTTGGGGTCGCTGTCCTAAAGCCCCCTTTCTCAGCTTGCCACAATAAAGCAGCACAAGGTTTAAGGCTTTGCTGGGTCACCGGCCATCTTCTATTCTTCAGCACTCCACAACAACAACAACAAAAAGAAAACGCTTATTAATCAGCACTGACCAGAGGCCCCCTTTGGAAACAAGAGGAGCACAGACCGAGAGAGAGAGTGCGAGAGAAACCCTGAAAGGCCCTCCTGAAGCAAGATCACCCATTGGCACTTTGGACCAAAGTTTTCCACCCCCCCCTCCCTTTATCATAACAAAGGTTCCAAATCAGACCACAGGAGGACTGGACTTTTTCTCCCCTGCTTCTGGCCTGCTCATTCTTTCTCTCTCTCCCTGCCTCTGAAGATGACGGAGACTTTTCTGCAAGTAAGGACGATGGCTTGAGGTCAAATCGCCAAGGCCGAGCTGTAAGCTGTAATTGGTGCTGCTATGGGAAGTGAAAGTAGAGTTTTGAGCATCCACTTTGGCCAGAGGGTTAGAAAGGGAAGGAGCTGAGGGGGGGGGGGAAATGTCCTTGCGCCGTATGCTGATGGATGAGGTGTCAGGCCTGGAGTTGTCTGAAGCCTTCTTTCCAAGTGGGGTGAACAGGGTAGTCAAATGTGCTGCGTGAATGGACTCTGGTGGCGGGGAATGTTTCTTGGTGTCGTCTAGTGTGTTTGCTCCTGGGTTTGGTTTGTCAGGGAGGAAAATGCTATTTCTATGTGCGCAAAAAATGAGAAACCAAGAGCTACCAGCAATTTTAATGGATGCTTAGTTTAAAGCATGATTAAGGCTGCAGTTCTACACACTTATGTGGGAGTAAGCCCC
This sequence comes from Plestiodon gilberti rubricaudatus, assembly GCA_026170595.1. Classification (NCBI taxonomy): domain Eukaryota; kingdom Metazoa; phylum Chordata; class Lepidosauria; order Squamata; family Scincidae; genus Plestiodon; species Plestiodon gilberti. Next base: position 38,442,030 of record JANXHW010000004.1, read on the forward strand.
ATTGAACTCAATAGGGCTTACTTATGAGTAGACAGGCCTAGGCTTATGATGTGTTAATGCATTTGGAGTGCTTGGTTTTATATCTAATTTTAGGATCTACTGACTCTCAAAGAAGGCAGGGCTTGTAGCTCTGTGGGTAGGTGATGCCTTGATGTTATGTTTGATGTATAGTTATGCCTGTGAATGTCTATGTATACAATACCCATGATAGTAAAACAACAAAAAACCCAATGACTTTGTACTGTTGTTTTCCCCCTCTAAACACAGTTTCTTAGTGTGATTGATTTCCATAGCAGCACTTGACTTTCATAGCATGTCTTGTTTGAGAAGCAGCTCCGTTCAACAAAGTGGAACTTTGTTCTGAGTCAGTGTGGGATTGAGCTGCCTGGCTGCAATCCGATGTGCATTTTGGGCAACAAAACCCCATTAAACTCAGTGGAGCTTCTGTTCAGTTGCATGTGCATAGGATTGTGTTGACCTTGTATTAGTTTGTTTGTGACCTATCTATTTTATTTTTTAAAGGGAAATGATTTTCTGTTTCCCCTCTCAGAACTAGATTGCCTGGGTTCTCCAGCTGCTGCTCAAAAAGAGCCGGCACAGACGTACCTAAGTGAAAGAAGCAATTTGTACCTGTTTATCAGTAACAAGTGAAAAGAGTCAGTAAATATTGAATCCCTTGTGTATCTGTTGGAAAGAAAAGAAATACAGTAGTTATGGAGTTGACCAAAAAGTGGAGAGGATTTTTTCTTTTTTTTCTTTTAGTAAATTAAAACATTTTTCAACAACAACAAACAGACTGCATCTTGGTGATGACTAAATAGTTTCAACGATAAACTTAGATCAACTTTGAGTGCCTCTTGGATTTTATGCACGTGGTTCACTTTGGTAGTGCTAGTTAAAACTTTCTGGGCTGTTGAAACTCGAACTCAGGGCTTTGCTAATGAAGACAAGCCTGATCTGCTATGACACCACATCAGGATTTCCCACTGTCTGCATTGGAAATCCAGAGCTTGTCCCATTTATACAGCATCCTTTTTACCACAGTGCTAAAGTGTAGTACTTTCTAGCTCTTTTTCTTTTTTGTCCTTTTGGGATTGTATTCCTCAGATTTTGCAGAACTTGACATTTCAGCAAAAGAGTAATCAAGTGTTATCTAAATTATTTAGAGCCAGGGATTAAAGGCCTTAGAGCTGAGTGCTGACAAGCTTTCAAATGTAGTCTGGGAGGGGAAAAAAAAAGTTTTGCATTCTTTCCTCTCTGTGTACACTTTGAAAATAATTTGGAAATGTATTGTGAATTGTTCTCAGAATTTATGCACAGAGAGGATGAATAATTCTTTCACAAGTCATTCTCCAAAGGAATTAATAAGACGATTCCAAATACAACCCAACCCTATTATACACCCTATTGTGGCACCTGTAACGTTATTCTTTTAGAAGATCTGTTGCTTTCACTGGGTATTTGTGATAAAATAGCCCTATTCTTTTGAAATGGTATTTTGGTTTAGTGTACAGAGTGTGCATTAATTCAGTAAATCCTTATATTTTCAGTGTTAATCTTCTGCACTTGGGGGCTTTGATCCCACCTCCCTTGTCTTCCCAAACTCCCACTGTCTCTGCCTTCTCATCTGTACCACAGAATGACTGTGATGGTTAATCACAACTTTTAACCTTCTCATTTAATGTTGACAAATGCCCAATTCTGTTGCAGCATACAGCTTTGGATTGGTGAACTGAATGTGTTTATTTAACGAAGATACTCCTTTTTTTTTTTAATGGCAAGTTATGTTATATCAGTAAGTTCTACTATAATGGTATACATACTTTCCCATTCATTCTCCAATGTTGTAATCTTGCGATATATTTAAATGGAGTGTATCCTGGTGTGAATTTAATTCATGGTGTACCAGAATGATATTCTCTTTGACATACCATTTACAGCTAATATTATCTTAGATAATGGGCAACTTTTCCCAGGTTTGCTGACAGAGAAAAGGAAAATGTCAAGGTTAGGTTTTGCAAAGTGTTATATTTGAATAACATTGATCTGTTCTCCTAAATTAGTAAGATTGTTCCCTTTACTTGTATAACGATGCCATTTTATAAGGTCAGAGTCGACCACATTTTCTCCAGCTGTGGAGGACTGCATTCTATCAGCGGTCTCATCAACTTCAAAGTGCAGACCCCTGATGCTAGAAGGAATGGCTACACCTGTCTCACAGGAATATATGGGAGAACTTGTAGTATAAAGAGAGAAAGGCTGATCATATATTACAATATCTTTATACAGTTCTCTAATGACATAAATTACCCATTTCTTATTCATGGGAGATGTCATTAATCAAGTAGTATTGAAATAAAGATTTGCACAAAGTCATAATTAGGTGATTATACCAAATGTTGAAAATGTTGAATTTAGATGTGAATTATCTGGATATCTCAGCACTTTTTAATAATGTGGCATGAAATTTTGGTGGAATTTTTGGTTTATGTGGGATAGCAAGGCTTTAACATTTAGTGGATTAATTGACTAAGGGCGAAATCCTGTGTAAGGATCCGGCCGGTGGCCTAGGGCCGCCCGCCGGATCACCCCTGCCGTGGCCCACCATGTGGTGAGCCGGAGGTCTACTCGGGGAAGGGGACGTTCGGGAAGGGGACCTGTCTCTGGCGGCTGCATGCTCTGGCGGTGGAATGAGGGAGGCCGGCCTCCCTTACTGCAAAGTAGGTGCAAACGTGCCTTACGGCAAGTTTGCGACTGCTTCTGGTGCCGGAGCGCTCACTCCAGCACCAGAAATTTACACTGGATCTCTCTGCCCATGTTCATCAGTCAAAGTTTTTTATTTGGTTTTTTATTGGTTCATCATTGGTTCATTTTTATTGGTTCATCAGTCAAAGTTTTTTATTTATACAGATCATGGAGGGTGTTTTGACACTTAATGAAGCAGAAGATGTTAAAACATTATTAATGATTCTAAATACTAGTACAAAAAACACAGGGGACTATTGCTATCCTAGAAGAAATATGGGGTAGCATTCAGTTCTTTGGTGGAACAGTGCTTTGTCATTGGAATCTCTATCTGTGAATGGAAGAAGCATTCCACTCATGCAAGTTTTCCTTGCATATTCCTTGCATATTCTATGACCTCTGCCTAGGCCCTAAGATATAGACTCTACAAAAATGTCTTTTTTAAGATGTTAACTACCAACTGATTTGTCTGTCATATAAAGCAAATAATGCTTATTTCTTCAGAATGATGGTTTTATTCATCTGCACATTAAAACAGATGTACAGCGCAATCCAACTTAACTTTTGTGCCGGTTTAACCAGCAGCGCAGCGAGAACGGGAGGCCCCAGAACGGAAAAGGAATTCAAATCCCCTCCAAAAGAGGAATTCAAAGGGGATTTGAATCTCTTTTCCGTTCTGGGGCCTCCCGTTCTCGCTGCGCTGCTGGTTAAATCGGCACAAAAGTTAAGTCGGATTGCGCTGTTAATTGTTTATTTAGTTGGGTGACAGACCTACCCTATGGGGCAGATTTGGTTGTCAAGCAACAAAAAGGCATCATATGAAGCTGCCTGATGCCAAATCATCCGATTGAGTTGTCTTCTAGTTCAGTGCCATGTACACTGACTGGCAGTGGCTCTCCTGAATTCCAGAGACTGAGGGGTCTTTCCCAGTCCTACCAGGAGATGCCAAGGATTGAGCCCGGGGCATTCTACAGGCCTGCATGCTATCCTGAGTGACAGCTCCTCATCCGAGAAGGTTGAAATTTCAATGATCATTTCTAGAAGTTGTTATTTTGATGTGATCGATTTTGTATCCCCCTCGGCCAACCCAGGTTTTCCACATTGAAACTCTGGGCTTTAAATGTCTATGACATTTTAATTTTTCTTCCAAGTGTTTTTTTTCCCCACTCCGTAATGGCCATCCATGCGAGCTGGATGGAAGCTGATAGTGTGAAGGACGTTCTAGGTAGAAGTTGCTCTTGAAGGAAGATGGGAAAGGAAGGGGTAGCCGTAGCCAAGGAATGGAAGGTATCTGGTAGTAGCCACAAAGCACAATGTCTGAATGCAGTTTGCTTTCTACTTCACTCAGCTGCCTACTGTAGAATGGATACTAGAATCCTCTTGCTAGAAGAAGTGGCAGAAAAGAGTGGGCCAAGTGCCCTCTGAAGGAAAGGAGGGGCCATTGCCACATAGTCTGTCACCAACTCAAGGCCCTTGAAGTATCAAGTGCAATCTCTGCATTGGAACTTGGCAATTGAGCACCACTACTGGCTGAAAATTGTATCCTTTCCCAAATTCAGAATTTCAGACCTTTTTGTTTTATAAGCCCTCAAAGCCTTGTCCTCAAATTCAAACAGTGCAAACCTATGCATGCTTTGAGAAGTCAGTCTCATTGCATTCAATGGGACTTTGAATGCAGGTAAGTATGCATAGGATTCCAGCCTAAATGTATGAGGGGAGAGTGCAGTATTCATTATTGATGGAAATACAGTATACTCTGAATGTGCTCTAACTTGCAATTACTTCAAATGTGTCCAGGATGGGGTCCTGTTTTGAAGCTATGATCTGATGGTCCAGACTTAAATCAAGTGGTTCTCTTTCCAGATCAGTATGCAGTTGCTTGGATATTAACTATGCTTGGGTACTATGCTTGGATACTAACTATGGTTACATTAGGGTGTGCTCTCTACTCCCTCATTTTTGCAACTGGAACACACACACACACACACACACACACACACACACACACACACACACACACACACACACACACACCATGATCATCAATGAATTGTGTCAAACAGGCATGCTTGCATAGATTTAATTCTTCTTAATTTAGTCCATCTAGTGGTAAAATTTAGGTTTTATATACGTGGGCAGCCCGGCCTAAAAGGCCGGATGCCGTATCCTATCCAGGCCCAGTGTGGCCTTGCATGAGTGGCACGAATGAGCGCGAGCTCTAGAGCTCGCACACATTCAAGGAGGCCCCAAACAACTTCCCTCGGTGTAAGCGGCGGGAGGCCACATTGGGCCTCCTCGAATGTGTGCAAGCTCTAGAGCTCGCGCACATTCCCGCCACTTGTGCAAGGCCGCACTGGGCCTAGAGTGGGCTTAGGATATGGCGAATCACACCGCTGATATCCCCAACCTCTCCAGGCCCAGGGGTGGTCAATGGACGTCCTCCTTGCCCGCCTGGTCTGCCCTCCTCCTGCCCCAGCCGGTGTAGGCCTTACCTGCTCTGGCAAGCGCGGGGCTGGGGGAACTGCCGGGTAAGGGCCGCAGGCCACTGCGCCGGTGTCCCTTAATCACCAGGTGCCATGAAAGTGCTTTATGGCACTTTCATGACACCCTCAGCTGGAGGAGCGCGCACTCCCCCAGCGCAGTTTCTACACAGTATTGCATGGTAAGGTTGCAATCCTATATACATTTACCTGGATGAAATTTACCTGGAGGTCAAGCAAACCTCTATATTCAATGGGGGCTTATTCAATGGGGGCTTAGTCCTAAGTAAGTTTGCCTATGATTGCAGCCCAGGGCTCTTGTACTGATGATCAAACCATGTGGTTATCCCATCCGCATAATCATCCTGGTAAGTGGCAAAGAAGGGGTTTCCCTCACATAGACACCGTTGGGAGATGAAATGGTCACCCATATAGGCTCAGACTCCCGTAGGCTGGTAGCGGAAAGGATTCTGAGGAATAAAGGCCATAAAGAGAAGAACACAGAAATCTTACCCGTTGGTTCCAGGGAGACACCCACAGGGCTCATATCAGCTACCTGGTCTCCTATGGCACACATTTGAACAAAAGAAAGTAACCTAGAAAAGGAGACATCTTTCCTAGGGCCAGTGGTACACCCCCCTGATGACAGCAAGAAGCTGCCTGTGCAGACGGGACAGCTTGTTAGCCATGTGGACAACAGGGTAAGGGAGGACCAGAAAGCCTGGTTTCTGTGATTGGTTTCTGGTTCTGACCTGCATTTTCTCAACTGGTCAGAGCATTCTTTGAAAGGGAAAGCGAATTTCTGCTCTTGGTATTTGGCACCTTTCTGTACAATGAGATTCTGTCTTGCTTTGGTCTCAAATCATGTTGACCAGGCCAGCTGCTTAGACTTTTCCCAATATATGCATGCAAAAAGGTAGAAGCAGCCGTGGGAAGCCAGAAATCTCTTTCCACAGCCTCTGGGATGACTCGCTGTTTTTGTATACAGTGTGACGGTGAAAAGCACATGTGACAATATCTAGCGAGGATCCACTGTAAGGAGAGTGCTGTAAAAGAAAACGTAGCAGCAAACTGCCATGTGATTTTTAATATCCCGACTTTGGTGCAGATATTGCAGAGCTAGTTTATTTCAGGCTAGACAGCCCTCCACCCCTGTGCCAAGTCCCATTTATCTGAAAGTTGCTCAATCTTTGGATACACAAAGTGTGTTCTGTACACATCTTGCCTCAGACCAGAGAACTGCTACAAGCAGTTCAGAGGCCCCCTGCCGAGGCTTTCGAGAGAGGCCCCTGGGGCCAGTTCAGACAAAAAGCCAAGCGAACAGCAGGGGACCGAGGTCAGGCAAAGAATGCCTCCAGCAATGGGTCGCTCATGTCGAAAACAACAAAAACGAAAAGTTTGGGGAGAAAGCAGCCAATTGGGTACCAAATTTGTAGTTTGGCTTACGCCTCCACATTTGTGCTTACACCAATTTCCGTTCAGGAGTGCATGCTGAATCACAGTCCAAGTTTGGGATCTTATGAAACATCACTGACCTTGGGCTTGGAGCATGTGAACTCAGAATGCACATTAGTAAAAGGTTTCCCTCCTGCAAAGCGCTCTGTATGGTTCCTTAAATGTGCACTGAGATAAGTGAGTATACAGTACCCTTATTTTTTTAATAGACTTTTGTCTAAAAGATTCATCATCATTTTATTGCCTAAGAAACTTGGTTTTATTTTCATAATTGGGCTAGTATTGTGTGTGAGGGGGGAGGGCAAGTGAGAGAGTATTTTCATTCACAGCTAGCCTTGCAGTTCTGCACATCCACACGGCTGTCCCCTATTAGTGTGAGGTGCCATAAGTAAAATGTGCACTTTGTTCAAAAGCAAGGCTCTAAGGAAGCCTCCGGAGCATCAGCATGCCTGCCCATTCTCTCCATTCCTCTCTCTTTTCCCATTTATCCTTTACAATGAGAAATGAAAGTTACTGCCCTCCCCCCCACCTTCCCGCCAGCTTACCTTTCCCGGTGCGCGTTCAGAGGTCCTCTGGCGCAGCTGGGAAGGTGCAGGCCTTCCCGCCGGTGTCCATGGCAGTGCACTGTCAGGGAGGCTTTTGCGACTGACGCGGACTACTTTACTGTAGTCAGCACCAGCGCGGGAGGCACACCACAATCAAGCGGTGCACCACCATCGAGCCACTGCCATGTTACCTGCTCTGGTGTGGCCTGGGTGGGCCATTGGAAGTGTGTGTGTGAATCACCCTGGACTTCCTCCAAGGACAGCACTCTGTCCACTAGACCACAAAGACCTTTATGCCAGATGTGGACATATACTTGGGGTGCCTCTGTATGTTGTTATTTTGGAGACTTGAGCCACTCATGAGATCAAACAAGCAAATCCTTTCCATCAGTATTAAGTAATGCATGACACCTCATAGAGAATGAGAATGACATGTCCCTGCCCCAAGGGGCTTACAACCTAAAATTGACACAAGGGAGACAAAAGGGAGGGATAAACATGTTGTTATTTTTGGTTATACTTATTTAGGGTTAGTTGCAACAGAGTAATTAGGGAGTTGGTTGGACCAAAGGCTCTCTGTGGTAAAATGGATTTTGAGGAGGAACAGAAAGGAAAAGGGAGAAGTGACATTGCAAAGAACTTTATATAGTATTATTTCAGTTTCTTGTTTATAGAAAATATGATGTTCATCTTTGTGTCCCTCATCTATGGGTACTTTGCCCATGATTGCTTTCCATTTGGATCATCTCAGCCATCTTGAAAAGGGAAAATTGAGATTGGAGAAATGTGTGTGTGTGTGGGGGGGGGGGACAGAGAGGTTCATAACTCCTTTCCCATGTATTGCTGTTTTGGACCTTAGATTTGAGAGCTGAGCGGTATATAGAAGGAAGACAGTATGTACATTGCATAGTGGAGAGTATCAGGAAGAGCAGAGTGGGATTCAGGAACAACGAGAGGGGGGATTAGGTGGTCTGGTCTATAGTGGCAGACAGGCGATGCCAAGAAAAAATATATATAAAGTAGGGGAAGATATATAAAAGTAGGGATGCTGATCAATGACTTATAAAGGACTGACTATAAAAGTGTTGGAGATGGGCAGCGTTAGGCTGCTGGACACTGGGGGGCAGTGTGTCGTCTGGTCACCTGAAAGACCTTTTACCTTGACCTCTCTGTGTTCCAAGGAAGGGGCGTGGCTCCCTGACTCTATTTTCTCTTTCTCCTACCCAGTCTCACTCCTCTTCTTCTTTTTGCCAACGAGGTAAGATTTGCCAAGCTGGTGCTCTCCTGCCCAGCGACCACCTTCCAGCACACCCCATGCAGGGCATGCCAGCTGAAGGGGCACGCCATCCTAAGTTAGAGTAACCTCTGGTCATAACCAGATGCTGTATATATGAACTGAACCGTGAGTAAACTATTTTTCTTTTGCAACTTCACTCAGCCTATGCCTCGTGTGTTTATTTAGCTAAGTATAGCAGTCTGCCTGGGTGCAAGAGGGGGAAAAAATGAAATAACCCCAATAAAAAGTAGGGGAAGAGCATGATAGAGGCTAATACATTTGTGAATGTGAAATTTGTGAAAGGAACTTTTTCTCCATCTCATCCTTCTTGGGGTCACCCAGTTCATTTCATCAACAGAAGTTGGGTAGGTGGCAACTAGGGGAGGTCTTTTTTGTGGTGGCACTGTTCTCTGGGATTGTCTCCCAGGGGTGCTTGCCTGGTGTCCACCTGGAGACTGTCAGGCACAGACTTTTTTTTTTAATTGCCCAGCTCTTTTGTTTGTGAATTTTATCTGCTGTTTGACTGCTGCTGTTATTATTTGAATTTTATCTTAAATTGCTTTAATTGCTTAGTTATTGCTCTGCATCTGATGATGATGATGATGATGGATTCAAGATCCCTTGAAAATCCCTTGAATTATAAAGTGGAATATACTTAAAAACATAAAACAGTACTTCACCAATATAGTATAATGATCAGTGTACTGTATAGTAGTGTCATGCTAATGCCATATACTATCACAAATGTTTAACTTAAGGCGGGTCTGTACAACTTCTGACCCATCAAGACAGAGGCGTAACAGCCTCTCTTGGCACCCGGAGCAGGGGGGGGTAGGTGCCCCTATAAGGAAATAGCGTGCCGCGGCCGACAGGAAATAGCGTGCCGGCGGGACCCCCCCTCCAATCGGGAGAGCCGGCTGGGGACGTCTTCCCTGGCCGGCTGCCCGGGGCCTTCTAAGGAAGGCCCGCTGCGCAATTTTTTGCGCATGCTCAGTCTGTTAACTGAGGGAAAAGGGATGCCCTTTCCCCTCAGTAACAGTCTGAGCATGCACAATTTTTTGCGCATGCTCAGACTGTTACTGAGGGAAAAGGGCAGCCCTTTTCCCTCAGTTAACAGACTGAGCATGCGCAAAAAATTGCGCAGCGGGCCTTCCTTAGAAGGCCCTGGGCAGCTGGCCGAGGAAGACGTCCCCAGCCGGCTCTCCCGATTGAGGGGGCCGGCCCGAGTCGGACTCGGACTTGAGTCTCCGAGTCGGACTCGGAGACTCGAGTCCGAGTCCGACTCGCGGGCAGAGCGGCGGGGCGCCCTTCGGGTGATGGCGCCCGGAGCCGGTTGCTCCGCTTGCTCCGCCCTATTTACGCCTCTGCATCAAGACAAACACAGTCTACCAGTCATCTGTTGTGGCATTTCTGGAGCTCTGCAACTTGTCTTTTACATTCCCAGGCAGATGGTAAAAGCAGGAGGTTAATTATGCCCCTGGTAGACTAGACAGTCATACGTGGATGGTGGGCTGTTACATTTGGTGGGTCACAAATTGTGTAGGCCTGATTTAGGTACAGGATGTAACTTGGCTGAAGAACAGACTTGTGGATGAGGCTGAAAGATGCTTAAGCCAATGTGGTGAGTCATTTTTTAAAAAGAAACATATTTCACACTTCCAGTCTGATCATGTGCATGTGTGCTTAGAAGTCAGTCCCATTCAGTGGGAATTGAAGTCAGTGCTCAGTAAACAGTGCAATCCTGTGCAAGTTACGGTGGTCACCCTAAATGGCCGGCCTCTGCATCCTGTGCAGGATGTGGCCTGTGCTGGTGCGTCCTGGGCTCACCTCGGGGGAAGTGGACATTCGTCCTGGCCTTACATAAGAACATAAGAAGAGCCCTGCTGGATCAGGCCAAAAGCCCATCTAGTCCAGCTTCCTGTATCACACAGTGGCCCCACCAGATGCCTCAGGGAGCACAAGACAACAAGATAACCTGTTTCCCGTTGACACTCCCTTGCATCTGGCACAGAGAAAACCCACTTCTAAAACTAGGAGGTTGCTTATGGCTTGTAACCTGTGATGGTCTTTTCCTCCATGAGTCTGTCCAAACCCCTTTTAAAGGCATCTAGGCCAGGTGCCATCACCACATCCTGTGGCAAGGAGTTCCACAGATGAATTACACGCTGGGTAAAGAAATATTTTCTTTTGTCCGTTCTAACTCTCCCTCCACTCAATTTTAGTGCATGTCCCCTGGTTCTGGTGTTGTGCGAGAGGGAGAAGAATTTCCCTCTACCCATTCTCTCCATCCCATGCATAATTTTATACATCTCAATCATGTCCCCCCTCAGGTGCCTTTTTTCTAGGCTGAAAAGCCCCAGACGCTGTAGCCTTTCATCATAAGGGAGGTGCTCCAGCCCACAAATCATTCTGGTCGCTCTTTTCTGCACCTTTTCCAATTCAACTATATCCTTTTTGAGGTGTGGTGACCAGAACTGGACACAATACTCCAGATGTGGCCTTACCATCAATTTGTACAAAGGCATAATGATATTGGCCGTTTTATTCTCAATCCCTTTTTTAATGATCCCGAGCATGGAATTGGCCTTCTTCACATCCGCCGCACACTGGGTCGACACTTTCATCGACTTTCACCTTCTCGGATGCGTGCCAGATCTGGAGCTGGCACACATCCAGAGAGGTTGTGTAAGGCCTGCTCGGCCTGGGAAGGGTCTTGGTTTATCGGCGCAACCCAGTGCTGATATCCCTGCCCCCTCCCAGGCCAGGCCAGCCAATGGCCTCCTCCCTCACCACCCCTGTCCACCCTCCCCATGCCCTCCTGCTAACCGACCTAGGACTCACCTGGGTCGGCCAGCGCAGGTCCTGGCCGATGGTGTTGTAAGCAGTGCCAGCCTCCATGCCAGCGCTACTTACACTAGAGGAGCTGCAAAAGTTCTTTACGGCTCTTTCGCAACTCCTTAGGCTGGTGGAGCAAGAGCTCTGCTAGCCTAAAGTTAGGCAGGATTGGGATGCCCGGGAGTACAAAGGATCCCAGCCTATCTATACATTTATTTACTTTTATATTAACCAATTCCATAACTTGTTACACACAATGCATTATATTTCTGTACACTATTTTGCAGTTAACAACAGCAGCAATTGAAATTCAACCACTGGCAGTGGTGGAGTCGTTGTTGTTGCATTCTATTGACAAGCAAAAAATCAGATATCCTGTTTCTGATCTCTGAGATTTTGCACAGGAGAATCGATGTTCACAAGTTGTTTCACTTCATCAGAGCTGTTGATGATATCAGTAGGGCTTGTTCCTTGAAGATGTGGGTTGCTTCTGGCTGGGATGCTGAACTTTATGGATACTCAGCTATTCACAGTAGAGCTAACCCCAAACTATTTAGTCCTGCTGACTAAAGAGGCACCTTTTAAGTGCTTTCTTCTGATGAATAGAAGGGGGAGAGCAACTGTCCCCAGCATAGCATCTTTTCCAGTGGCTGTTGCTGGTGTCTCTTCTGTATCTTTTTTAGATTTTGAGGCCTTTGTGGATAGGAAACCATTGATTGATTGATTTTCAATATCAATCAATTCAATATCTCAAAAACGGATGGACAAAAAAATCTGAAAAAAATATAATTTTTAAACATCTCATGGTAAGGTACAAATGTACCAAAAATGAACAAAATCCATGACATCAAGTTCCAAAATGGATTTTTCATTGGTTGATTTGACATGGAATGACCCTCAGGTTAAGACCATTCTATTATACTTGATAAGTTATTCAAAAATGTACTGTACTATGTTGTGAGTTAGGTATAAAAGCTTTGGGAAAATATGTGATTAGGGCGGCAGTATAATGATTAGGGCTAAAATACATTTTAGATAGTGAGTCCTTTTAGGACAGGGAGCCATTTAATCATTTGATTTTGTCTATAAACCGCTTTGTGAACTTTTTGTTGAAAGCGGTATAATAAATAACAATAATAATACACACTTATCTGGGTTTAAATCCCACTGTGCACAATGGGGCATACTCCTGAGGAGCAGCGGCGTCACGAGCCAGTGTGTCACTCCGGGAGAGCCGCGTCACCCCCCACAGCCGCGTCACCCCCCACAGCCGCGTCAACCCCCCTAGTACTCACCCACGTGCCGGGAGAGGGTGACGCGCCGGCAGGCCAAGCCGCATCTTCGGCGGCTCGGCCGCTTCTAAGTAGGCCCGGCAAGGCTTCAATTGACGCATGTGCACAACGCCGCTTGAAGATTTGCCCTCAGAAGGGCTGAATGAAGATGCAATTGCGACTTCGTTTGGTCCTTCTGAGGGCAAAGCTTCAAGTGGTGTTGTGCACATGCCGCTTGAAGCCATGCCGGGCCTACTTAGAAGCGGCTGAGCCGCCGAAGTAGATGCGGCTTGGCCTGCCGATCCATCACCCTCTCCTGGGAGTGACGCGCCAGGTGGATGAAGCGCCGGTACTCCTGGCTCGTCACCCTTCTGGCGCATCCCCTCGCCATCCTGCCACGCTGCAAATATGCCACTGGAGGAGACATACTAAAGATTTTGCTGTAATTCCTAAATTTACGGTTCCTGAATGCACTTGGGCCTCAGGTCTGCTTATGCAATCTAGTTTGTAACTTTGAAATTGAAATTAACGAACATGCTAGGAAAACAGTTTCTAGATAATCAAGAACTTTCCCCTTAAACCTCTTTCAATTTGAGGTTACTGACTTTTTAATAGATGCTACCATAATCATAACTTCAGAATAAGCAGCTTCACAACAGACCTGGTAAGCCAGCTATCAGCATAAAAGGAACACTTAAAAAAAAAAAAGAATATAGTATTGATTATATTCCAAATGGTACCTAAACCTAAGTTCTACTGGAATCAGTTGGGTTGTATCCTAAGGCTACAACCCATACACAAACCGAAAGGCCATTGAACTCAGTGGGCCTTACTTCTGAGAAGACATTCATAGACATGTACTGTAAATGGGCAGCCAGGATCCTATCCCCATTTCCTGGGGTCTCCTTGGTCTCCTCAGGGGAAGGGGACATTCGTCCCCTTCCCCCGAGTGTAGCGCGGGGAGACTCCAATGGGCCTCCTTGGATTTTCACCAGTTATTTCGCTGGTGGAAGTCGGAGGAGGCTATGTAATGGTGGATCCGGCCCGGGAAGGGGACAGGGATATGGCAGCTGCCATCCCCCCCCCGGGCCAGCTTGGCCAATGGCCTCCCCTCCCTTGCAGCCCAGACCGCCCCCGCCCGCCGGGGGATTACTTATCTTCTCCGGCAGTCGCGTGGGCAATCTGGCAGCAGGGGGAGGGCGGCTGGCCTTTGCGCCAGCCACCCTTACTCTAAAGTCGTCACGAATGTGCTTTATGGCTCGCTCCGCCATTCTTTCTGTAGTGAGGACTGCACCCTTAGTTAGACATATCTAAGGAAGTTTGTCAATGATTCCAGAGGGACTTGGTCACAACTAGCTTCTGTAGTCGTGCCCAACTAAAATTAGGATACCCATTGAGTGCTAAACCATGGGGAATATGCCAGTAGACAATGAGCTTGTCTTGTAGCTGGCAAAGCCAGATTCAAATACAGGTGGGCTGTATTCATATCCCCATATCCACTGATTCGCTATCCACGGTTTCAGTTATCCATGGATCGTGGGGACCCCCCCAGGCTTTTACTTTTTTCCAGTAAGCTTTGTTTCTTCCTTAAAGAAACAGGAGAAGCAGCCTCTGGCTGCTTATTGCAGGCAAGTAGAATGAGACTAAGTACTAGAGAGGCTCTGCATGGTTAACAGAAACCTTGCAGAGCCTCTCTAGGACTTAGTCTCGTTCTACTTGCCTGCAATGGAGGCTGCTTCTCTGTTTGTTTTAAGGAAGAAACAAAGCTTGCTGAAAGAAAAATAAGAGCTGGGGGAGGCAAGCATGCCTGCATGCAGGGGAGGCAGGGTGGGGGGCCCTCAGGAAACCATGGAGGGGGTGTTTGCTCTTATCCACGGTTTCAAGTATCCACGGAGGGGCCTGGAACATATCCCCAGTGGATATGGGGGCCCACCTGTACATAATTGTGAAACTCACTGGGTGTGTTTTGAGTAAGTTATTTCTCTCAGCCAAATCTACCTCATAGGATCACTGTGAGGCCAGAGGTCCCTGGAGGCTGTCAAAGGCAACACATATTTCACAATATGCCATAAATAAACACCCTTGAAAATATTCTCTTTCTATGGTAAGCATGGTATTATTGTTAAACCACACTTAAATAAGGTAGATTTCTTTTGAAGACCTTATTGGGAGACATTTTTAAGTTACAAAACTAAGCAGATAAATAGGTGAAGGCATCCCTACGATGCCAGCTGCTTCTTTGAATCCAAGGAGAGATAGAAATGGATTAACAGGCTTTAAGTTCACCGTTTGAAAGAGAACATGTGTCTTTGTACAGGGTGAGCAGTAGGTGAAGATGTACTATTATTTGCTGCCTTTTTGATGTGTCTTGTTTAACATTTGCTTGGTATGTTTATTCAAATGAGACAGGGCATTTGTATATACCTTACGGAATGAGGTGGGACAGTTCTAGGACGTCAGACACCAGTGCTATAAACCACAGGCATTATTCTGTCAAGGTGATAGCGAGGCAGGCAAGCCTGGGCACTGAGCACACCGAGACCCAATCAATCTTCAGCTCAATTGTTTTGTTGACTATCACTCGCTCTCCTCACGTCTAACAACACTTAAAATGCCACAAGATTGCCACAAAATTGAAGAGACTCTAACCCAGTTCCGTGCAGACTAATGCACATAAAAAGCATATATGCAAGGGCTATTTTCAACCGTGCCACATGGCAGTTGCTTCATATAGCAAGCTGGTGTAGTGGCTGACTGCAGCAAAAGGACTTGTGAGGGTACGGAGAAAATTGCCAGACCTTTGCAATAAACTGCTGCACAAAATAGGCTTTCAGTGAGGATCAGCCACTGCAAAGAAAACTGTGGCATGATCTCTCCGGGGCTGCTTCTTCAGGTGCATTGACCCAAAGTCTATGCTGGCAAAGGAGATTCAGAGCCCAATCTTATGGTTTTCTCTGCCATAGCATGCAGCCACGTCAAAATGCCATAGCATGCTGGGGGGGGGGGAGGGGTGATCGGGAAACTTGGGACGGGAAAAGGGAAAATATTTTCCTTTACCCCTCCATAAGCCTCCAGATTGCCAATGAGTCTCCTCAGACCTGTGTCAGCTCTTTAGCTGGCGCAAGTCTGAGGAGGTAAATGAGGCGGTTGCTTAGCATACCGTGTAAGTCACCTGCACTGGTTGCCACCCCTTCCTGCCTCCAACAGGCCTCCCGCTCTCCCCCATTCCATCCCGTCATGCGACTCCGCTCTGTTCTGCCCTCCCTGCCGACTCACCTTCATTGGCGGATGCTCCATTCCCTGTCATTGTGAGCTGGGCTTCTGCAGCCTCTCCGGTGATGGTCTGCACAACTCTGTGCACTTCTGGAGCACCATTTATGACAGCCGTAAAACATCTACTGCTGCTGGAACACTATTTCTGGCAGTGATAGAGCCCAATAGAACTGGGCTGTCAGGTAATGAGGGTTTGGCAACTGAATTCTAAGTCAGAAGTGCAGGAATATTTCTTGGGGGAATTAAGAGAAATATTTACTCCAGTTGCAATTTATTGTATGGAGACTTGTGACATCATAGGCAAGAACACAGGGGCTGTGTGACTTGTAGCAGGAATCGAATGTATTTAACCGCACATTTGGGCTCGAAGGAGGGAAAAAAAAGCACCCTATATGATGACATGCTGTAGAACTCTATTTGACCTGGTGTGCCCATCTGTAGCAAATGTGATGATGGGTGCACCTGATTTTAATTTGAAAATTAAAGGGTTAGCATATATCACTTCTTATTGGTTGATTGATGTCCTTTACAACCAAGAGAATAGTACATTTTACCGCTTGCTATTGTTGTGGCATGTGCTGCTCACTGGCTGCTTTTACTGATGTTCCCTGAAATGTGCTTTATACAGTATATATGGTCTACCTACATTGTGATAAGTTCCATGTAGCATGAAAGCCATGTACACTCTCATTAAATGAAATAAGTGCCATCTTTTTCCATGTAGATGTACCTAGTCCCAAGGAATGGCCTGAAGGCACATGATGCATCTGCCTTGCTGAAGTTAATCCGCTTGATCATTCAAGGGAGTTTAGGGTGCTTTAATCCATCAGAATAAAAAATGGTGATGGGGCCATTGCTCAGTGGTTGAGCAAATGATTTGCATGCAGGAGGTCCCAGATTCTACATCTGGCATCTCCAGGTAGGGCTGGGAAAGACCCCCATCTGAAACCCTGAAGAGCCACTGCCAGTCATAGACAATATTGGGCTAGAGGGGCCAGTGTCCTGTCTCAGCATAAGGCAATTTCCTGTGTACTGGTGTATTCACCAACTGGTCTTGGTTCAGCCAGTGTCTTGATAGGAAACCATCTGGGAACCCCAAATATGCCACCTTGAGCTCCACCATGACAGACAAGTACTAGGTTAAGAAATAATTAGAAATGTTCGTGTATGAATGTGGCCTTCATCTGCTGGGATAGACTTTGGTCACTTTCTGCACTATTTGAAAAGTAGCATCACCCCAAATCATCAGTTGTGTACTTGGTGTTTGAAACTTCTGAAGTTAATATTCCTTTCAATATCAATTTTATGGGAAGCCTGAAAAGACATACCATACTTCCACTACTTCAGGAAGGCTAAGTAAGCACACAGGTATACTTTACTGATTCTTAGCATGGAAGTCACTAGCATGGAAGCCACTCAACTTATTTTAACAGAAGCTCCCTGCAATATATGTAGTATATTGTGCTTACATTAGCACTGGGTGGTTTTTTGTGTTTTTTTTTTAGTAATAGTCATTCATATGTAAAACCAGGTTCTTTGTTTTGCAACAACAAAGTATGCATCCAAAACAGAAATTCCCCACTAACCTTACAGCAAAGGAGTATTTGCGCATAAACACACACAGTCTCCAGAGAGAATGAAAGGAAAAGATGTCTTAAAAATTATGGTGATTTAATTTTATTTTGCCCAAGAATGACATTCTCCTGAGTATTTGTGAAAATGAAGATGAATATGCAGGGATCCATTTGGTTGATTTTGCGCCAGATGGCCAGATACAGAAGCTGAACTAAGCTGAACTGATTGATTCATTTTTGCCATATTGCATGCTGGCATTTACCAGAGTTCACATCACTCAAGTACTAACATTTTTGGTGCTTTTCCACTTTCGAAGAATGACCTCTGCCTTCCTCATTTTTTCCCTTATTTCCTTAATCCTTAAGGAAACAAGTATTTTCCCCAAGCAAACTGTTTCTCTCCCCCCCCCCGAGTCATAATAGAGATTTAATAAGAAAGGAACTAATGAAACATGATAAGAGACGAAATAGCACATGCACATCAAACCTTCTGTTGATTAAGTTTTAGTTCAGTGTTGATCATGGGCAGGAATACCCAACAGGAAAACCCAAACCTAACAAAATATGAAAGAAAA
Organism: Plestiodon gilberti rubricaudatus; assembly: GCA_026170595.1. Lineage (NCBI taxonomy): Eukaryota > Metazoa > Chordata > Lepidosauria > Squamata > Scincidae > Plestiodon > Plestiodon gilberti. The sequence goes on from JANXHW010000004.1 coordinate 38,460,059, forward strand.
GTCTTCCAAAGGCAGAGTGCTGTTAAACAGACCCCATTTAAATGTGATGGGTGACAAAGATCCTTCAGACCTTTTGCCTTCTACTAAATCAAACCAGCGGTTCATCTATTTCAGAATGATCTCCATTGACTGGCAGCGGCTGGAGATGCCAAGGATACTTGCTCTAACCCACTTTTGGGACATCTTTCTGAGGGGAAAGCAGGGTACACTTTTATAAAATAAATACGGTAATTTGAACTTTCTGCATGCACCGCACATGCTCGAATGCTCAGTTGTGGCTGCTGAATGGTTTTCTTTCCTTTGGCAGCCCTGCCTGAAGGATGAGCTGTCCCTGCTGGATCATCCTTGCATCATACAGCTTCGAGGGGGACCCCAGAGGACTTTACAAAGGGCATGAAAGTAAAAGCAAACACTGGTGGTTCAGTAGCAAATAGTCTCCAGTAGTTTGCAAATAACAGGGGAAAAATGTATCCATGTTTCATTTTAATTTTCAAACATTGTGGCCAGGGTCCAGAGAAGTGAGTAATGCATACGTGAATAGCATGCGTGCACCCTTTGCTTTCCTTTTTACCAATGATGTAGACTTGAGTCTATTGACTCGGACTCAAGTCGTGTCAGTGACGTGACTCAGACTTGACTCAGTGATTGTAAAAGACTTGAAAGACTCGATTCGAGACTTGGAGCCTTTTATGACAAGTTGAATTTTATTCAGGTTTAAACCCGTTTTCCCCATTAAATAGATAGGAACTTGCAACCAAAGACTCGGAATTTGGGGGCAAAGACTTGGGACTTGACTTGAGACTTGGATCCAGAGACGTGGGACTTGACTCAAGACTTGGAGTCAGAGACATTATCCACATCCCTGACCTATTCCATATTTTTCAAACACGATATAGTGTTGGAAATTCCTGGAGGCCCGGTTAAAAACTCCACAAGCAGGGAAGAGAAGCTGAAGACACGGATGCCCCAGTCTGCCGGTCGTCGCGTCTTCGGCTTCTTTTCCCCGATTGCGGGGAAGAGAAGCTGAAGACACAGCTGCCCCAGTCTCTACCCCCTGCGTGCTTTGTGGCTGTCCCAAGTGACGTCACTTCTGGGTTGAAGTGACGTCACTTCCAGGGTGACACCAGTCCTTGCCACCCCAGGTGACAAGGAATCTGGGTATGCCACTGACTTTAATTCATGCAGCATCACTCTACCAGTGGCTATTAACTGTGAGTGATATGAGATGCTACAAATTGTTAGGAATGTTAGGGTTGTAATGCAGTAACTGGTTGTGTTTGTGGTGGGTGAAATGTCTTGCATTATACACAGAATGTTCACATGTCTTACACAGAATGTTCACAAGCACCTTATAATGGCAATGGCAATTCCCTGTGATGATGGAGTATAATAATAACAATAACAACAACATGTTAGTTGGCATCCCAACTAGCGCTTCCACCATTGGAAACTCCCTTCAGGAATGGAAAGGTTTTTCTGTTCTCAGAGGGAGATCCGTCTGGCAGAAGCGCTAGCTACCCAATAACAATAATGAATAATAGAATAATATTAGTGCAAGATAACTAGAGGACGTTCTGGTTGAGTTTTAAAGTAACTTCTAGAGAAATAGTGTTTTTTAAAGAGACAGTAACAAAATTACAGTATATTGCTGTTTAAGACATTGTCAAGTAGACTTTATGAAATTGACTTTCAGACAATAACAATTGAAAAACAAATAGCATCACACGCACACAAGTCTGATGAGGGAAAGTATTCTTTTATGTCTAGTAATGTAGAGTCTGTAAATATAAACATCAACTTTTCTAAGGAATCCCCCAGTGCATCTTTTCTACAGTCTAGCCTCCATCAGGAGGTTAAACAGAGCAGTCAGAGAACCCAGCCTATAGGATTGAAAGGGATTAAAAAGAGTGAACCTACAGTACTTTATTGACCTAGGTCTTCACATTAACCTGATCTGATCCTATAATTACTCTGAACAGAATAGGGCTTACAGTCCTCCTTAATAACACCCCATGCTTTTTATTCTATAAAGAGCTTTGCTATTCATGTGGCCCCTTCTTTTCAGATATACAGATTTGTTGCGAGAACAAAATGTGTGTGTGGCTTTCCCAGCACTCCAGGGGAGAAAGCTACCTAATGTGATGACTGGTATGCTTGCATATGCACAAGGTCCAAATACAAGACAAGCATTTTAAAACCATCTCCAAAGTCCTGAGAGGGGGGAGGGCAATTAACACCCCCCCCCAACAAACTTTCTAGCAGAATTAAAACTTTTATTTTATGAACAGAATAGCTTCACAGAGCTTTCTTCTTTATTAGTTTTATAGTTAGAAGCAAGCAACGTTCTTTATTTCACCTGAAGTTGTTTTCCCATATGATTTCTAGAATCCCTGCATGATGGAATTTTCACCTAGCCAAAATGATATATAGAAAGAAATGACATTATATGTATGAGAATGATATCTGCTACTGCAATTAATAACTGAGTTTTTCCTCTGATTTTTGTAATACCACTGCAGCCGACTGATAAGGTCCTCTAGGAGACTAAAGCTAAGGAGAAACATTAATAATTATAATTTGGTGTGATTGAGAACAGTTACGCAATCATTTGATTCTCTAAAATGAGCTGGAAAATATGAGTAGGAGACCAAGATATAAAAATGAGGACATGATTTATTCTTGGGAAGGACTTGAGTACTGGGCTAGCCTGGTTTTTGATTCCACAATTAATTCTTGTCTGCAGCAGGAACATCTCTAAAGGGGAGGGATCCTTCTGAAGGATGCCCTCCCCTAATATTAATTTCCTCAAGTAATTTTTATTTGCTCACAACTAATTATTTCCATTGTACTCAAGATGAAAAGTTATAATTTTATATGCATTTTTGTTTTGTTACGTCCAGCAATTAAAGGAAAGTGCTAAATAATGGTAATATGGCAGTCGCCTCTGAATTTTGTTTTTAAGCCCAATAACTTTTGTTAAAAAATGTTGGTGTTCTAAAGGAAGGTACAGGGGGCCCCCTGTATCCACGGATTTGGTATCCACCATGGATTCACTTATCCGTGGTTTGCTGGGGGCTCCCCACGTCCATTAACTTAGGCTTCCAGCGCTGGTGCCAAGCAAGCACATCTCTTTCTTTACAAAAATGCTATAAGCCAGCTTGCTTAAAGCATAGAGCAGGCAAGCAGCCTGCGTACTAGAGAGGGCTCCCGAACGTTAAACAGGAGCTTCCTGTTTAATGTTTGGGAGCCTCTCTAGTATGTAGGCTGCTTGCCTGCTCTGTGCTATGCATGCTGGCTTATAGCATTTTTGTAAAGAAAGAGACACTCTTACTTGGCGCCAGTGCTGGAAGCCTAAGGTAATAGGCATGGGTGTGTGTGGGGGAATAGCATTCCCCCTATTTGAGGATTCCTGGTATCTGGGGAGGGGGGTTGTCAGGAACCCATCTCCTGTGGATAAGCGGGTCATACTGTTTCTGTATGAAGAAATGTGATTAATGTGCTAGGTGCTATTACTGCTCAAGTGTTGTTCTTTCCAATGAAACTGCAACAACACAACTATACTATGCAGGTCAGTCTCTGATGCTTGTTTTTTTTTAAATAAATGGATAAATAAATTGAAGGTTATGGGTAATCTGTGCTGTCCACACAAACTCTACTAAACAGAATAGATGTGACACTAATTGGGGGATTCCATCTAAAACATTAATATGCAATAGTTTCTTTTCAATGGTTACTTAAAAAAAAGTAGATTTCAGATGAAAGTTACCTATAAAACTGGAGAGCAGCACAACACACTGATCTGAAAATTTCTTGCCTCAAACAAATTGGGCATATCTATAAATATTCTAAATAAATACACAGTTAGTAGTACTTTCTTTTTTATTGCTGTAGCTCAGTCTCCCTGCATATTTACTATCTCGACATTCATGTTCTATGACACGTCTTCAGTCTTTCTCTTCTTCTACCCCCAGTTCACAGTTGGAAGTTGGCAGGATCTCGCTGGGCAGTAGATTACGTTGAATATATGGTCAACCTCCTATAATATGCCTGTCATTTCTCACAGGAAAGAAGTTAGGAATTAGGGAAAAACAAAAACTTCCAGCTTGCAATTTGAGTTGAATTTGTGACTGGTAAGACTTCCCTGCTGCATTTATGTATTGCATTAACGGCAGAAAGCAACATTAATTTAGAAACAGGACTGAAAAGAATCAGACCTGGAAATTGATTCATGACGTTGTCTTGATGGGTACCTAATGCAGGGAAGGGAGGGTTTGTTTGAGCTGTGGGCTGAGTTTCCATTCCTGGTGAACCTTTCCTTCCCCTTTCTTACCATGGGTGCTCTGTGCATATAATTTCTTTCCCCACATTGAAAGGGCTTCTGTGAAAGTCCAGGAAAGCTGATTAAGGCCTCTGCTATGCATATTTTGATGGGCTGGGGTCAGTGTCCCACCCGTGTCTTTCCTGGTAACTTAATTTGACTAGGCTGTATAGTATAAGGGACGTTTACATGAGTAAGAGAGAGAGCACTGTGGTCATTAAGGCTACAAAGGATTTCATTTGTGTAATTTGAAAGGGCAACAATGACAAGAGTGTGAAACTGTTTTTACTTGCAAGGGCTCCAGAGAGGATGATATATCTTTAGCCTTATAATTGGCTACAGGAAGGTGTCTGTTACTTCCCCCAACCAAGTGGCAGCAAATATTGTCTAATGAAAGGTCCTCTTAAGAGGTTAGCCAGCTTTGGATGTTGAGGTTTATACCAAGTGGCAGCAAATATTGTCTAATGAAAGGTCCTCTTAAGAGGTTAGCCAGCTTTGGATGTGGAGGTTTATAAGAAATGGCAATGGCGGGTACAGTAACTGTGCAGTGTCAGTAATTCTGTTAATCAACTTCATCATTCCTTAAATGACTAAAGTGAACATGCAACATGCAAATGTAGTGGGTGTGAAAATTGGGGGGGGGGGAGGACTGGAGTGGGCCCATCCAAGTGGAGGGACTCCTAAAGAAGCACCTATAAGTGGGTGGTATCCCAGCAGGGGGAGAACAATTGTTTCAATTCATCCCCAGTGTACCTCCCAGTGACTGCTCATTGGTGCCTCTCATTTGTGTGTGTTTTTTAAGATAGTGAGCCCATTTGGGACAGGGAACCATTATTTTCATCTGTTTTGCTGTGTAAGTAAATAGCTTTTTGATTTTTTTATTGAAAAATAATATATTTTATTTAAAATAATTTTATACCACTTTTTCAATGCTGAAAGCGGTGTACAACAATAAAATTACAAAAGCACATAATTAATAAAAAACATTAAATAAAAGCAATTAAAATGATATAGGAGCAGATTAACGGCACAATCCTCTTGATCCAGCTGGTGACGGAGCAAGTGCTCAGTCACCAGGAGATGTTGCGAATGTGCTGTAAAGCACATTCACGACGACTCTGGAGCAAGGACGGTCGGTGCAGAGGCTGGCCTCCCTTGCTCCGGCACCAGAGCACCCCTGCGGCCGCCGGACCAGGTAAGCCAGGATCCGGCAGGCGCGGGGGCATTTTGCCCAGTGAGGGAGGGGGGAAATACATCAATACAGAAAATATTGATGATCCTACTACTTCAGAATGACCATTTTGTGTGGTGACCCCAAAGTTGAGGAATCAATTGCCTAGTGTGGTTTAGAAGACTCATAAGCTTGGTCCTTTCAAATAAGCTATAAATAAAGATTAGTTTGGTTAGGCAAGATGTCTGCAGCTAACATGCGTTTTGGTTTTCTTTATTCCCAACTTATGTATAGTTTCTCCTGACATTTTCTTTTTGATTAATTGTCTTGATTTTAGAAGTATTTTTGTTTAGATTGTTATACAGTACTCTGCCTTTGGAATCTTTGTTATTGAAAAATGGGTTATAAATCTTTTAAAAGTAAAATAAAACATGCCATCCCCTCCTGACGGCAGTGAATGGGGGCAGCAGAAGCATACAGGCATGCACCCTCAGCTGTTGAGGGCTGAGACTTAAGGCTGATTCACACCAGCCCTTTCCGTGCGCGTTTTGGCTTAACGTTTGGTCTTTTCGTGCGTTTTTCATGCTTGCGTCTGACGCAGCATGAGCTTACGACGCAGCCAGGAGAGATGGTTTCGGTTTATCTTTTTGATGCACTCGCGTTTAAGCTAGCGTTTATGCTCACGGTGCCAGGCAGCCCACCAATCAGAGAAGCGCATTTCTCTTCACCCAATCACAGCTGCGCTTTCTTCAAGAAGGTGGGCAAACGTTCAGAGAACTGCTAGACGCACGTACAGACGCTAGAGCAGGGCATGCGCGCTGGAAAAGGCTAGTGTGAATCAGCCTTTAGGCTGAAGGGGAATGAATGAGTATCCTATTGCATGCTACCCTTCAGCCTGAGGCCAACAGAGAGGAAATGGAACTAGACTTGGAGGCCAAGGAACATCTGTAGGCTGATATCCCAAAACCATCACAAAGGGTTGTGCTAGGCTGAAGGAAGAGGTTCTTCAGGGTAGATTTGGAGGGGGTCACACCCTCGGGCAAACCCAATCTGTCCATTAGGATTCTAGATGCTGTGAGGGGGGGGCTTCCTCCCCATAGTTTAAAGATGTGCGTCACCTAACTGCAATCCCACCTACCCTGAAGAACCCCTTCCTTCAGCCTAGCACAACCCTTTGTGATGGTTTTGGGATTTCAGCCTACAGACGTTCCTTGGTCCCCAGACCAGGGGAGGTGCACGGCTGCTTCAGCCTCTTGTCTTGAACCATTAAGTAGAGGGATTAAGGTTGATCTCCATGGAGACAGCTGTGGGGACACCACAGACTCTCAGATGGAACACAGGTCTGCAGCCATGGGGGCTCCCTGTGTCTGGCAGCAGATCTGAGGCATGTCTATGTACAACACCTTAGGTTCCGTGGAAGAAAGATTGGGAATAAATGTTATTAGCAACTGGATCCTTTAAGCTGAGAGGGGGATAGTCCTCGCTCAGTTTACAAGACCATGTGTGTATTTACAGGCCTGTATGTGTGCCAGGGTGGGAGAGAGGACTAGGGCTCAGAGAGAGAAAGCTCCACTGCAGCATAAAAGATTGCCAGGGCGGGGAAGGGCATTGCCTTGGAAATAATGTGCCCTCGGGTGCAGGTACGCCAAGCCCAATGAGGTAGAGTTGTCCATCACGGTTTAAAGGACTCCAAGAGAGGGGAGAAAGTATCGACCTCAGAGGAAATGCATTTTCTGAGGCCAGTTCTTCCCTTCAGCTCTGAAATGTCCTCATCGGTCTCCATTTATAGCATTTTTAATTTGTAAAAAGAAGTGTTCAATCTTTATTGTGTTATCCCTTTCAACAGTCTTCTAAAGTAAGACACCATATTGCCCACTGTATAGATGAGGAACTGACATTTAAGGGCAACTGCAATACGAAGAGCAGAATTAAGTGCTAAATTCATTTTCTTGGATTTCACTGCTTCAGGTTGCATGTTTGAATGCTCCCCCTTGAAATATCCCTTTCATATTCGAACAGTTGAAACATTCAGAACACCTTTCTGAGCAGCAAAGGACCCTCAGGCTGTGGACTGGCTCTGCTCACTCAGACTGGCCATGAGTCCCTCCCAGGAAGGAAGAGCTATAAAAGGCTTCTTGACTGAGGTGAGACTTTGCCTCAGCAACAGTGGTCAGCAGGCCCTCCCCATCCATGCCTCACCACTTGTGTCCTGAGACCTTGATCCAGGACTCCCTGTAATTGCTGCCATTGGTCCATTCAGTCTTTGGAGGCATGGGGACACCACAGGCTTGTGAGTCCTGGCTAAGAGCTTCTCCAGTGGTTCTGATTTACCGTATTGTCCCGAGTATAAGACGCACCTGATTATAAGACGCACCCTTAAAGTTTGGTGCTATTAAAAAAATTTAATTAAATCACTGGCATTAAATTGCAATAGCCTGATTATAAGACGCACCCCTAGTTTAAAAACTTAAATGAGGAGAAAAAAGTGAGTCTTATACTCAGACCAATACGGTATTGGAGATGATACTGGTGACTGCATATTTTGGAGTGGTCTACACAGGAGTTGTGCAGCCCTTGGATGTGCTGGCTGTAGGGATGGGATCGGGTCTGCCCAGCTGGATTTGTGGACCACACCCTCATCAGATACTGAATGGTGGTAGTTTAAAGCATGTAACTAGATGTCAAATACCAAGGATAGCAGATTTCTTTTCAGCTCTGTCGCTGACATGTTCTATGATCTTTTAATTATCTACGGTAATTATTTCATTGAACTGGGTGTGTGTGTAGGGGGGGTTGCACATGCATGCATATATGTATAAGATATTGCCATGTAAATGTGTGTTGCAAGTATTCAGAACTTGAATAAAAAAAATGCGTGGCCTTGATGGGTTTAATATGCTTCACATTTGGGTGCGTATTTTTTATGAGCTAATGGTGTCAGAAGCAGATACACACTTAGTAAATAAATAGTAAATAATCATTTAGTTGTGTATACTAGTATATACCACGAGGAAGTAACTCAGAAGGTGTTTGGAAACCCCCTGTTCTCAAACAACCCCCTGAATTTCTGACCTCTGACTCATTTCGTACACAGCAATATGATGATAAATTTGGACATGCAAGGAAATACATGATTGCCTCTTTGGGGACATGTTAAAGGCATGCTGCTATTCTTTCTAGGCTGCAAGAATGCATTTGCTTGTGAGTAAATGCTACTTGTGAATAAGCTTAGATAGGATTGTGGCTTATTTTTAGTTTGGAGTAGGAGTTAAGCAGGAGAATGGACAAGAAGGCTGGACTGTGCTCCGTCTTCTTAACTCGGGGGAAGGCAGGGGGAGAGGCTATATGAGCACAGAAGCAAGTATGACTACTTTTCTGTGTTAAGATATCTGGAATATGGTCATCTCTGCATGGCTACTTGGGGTGTGTGTGTGTGTGTGTGTGTGTGTGTGTGTGTGTGTGTGTGTAATGTTCACATGTGTGTACACATATGTGCATGTACACTTTGCATATGCAGAAGAGGTTATCTGTATGCACTTGGAATCTGCTTCTGCATCAATAATTGCTGAATTGGGAGTACTGTACCTCTATAAAATATTTGCAAAAACAGACTAGAAACCAGTTGGAAAGCACAATCCTCCTAAAATAAATAAATGTTTTATAAAACCACCTACCAAGAAAGCAAACTAGATAGAAGGTAGGGAATGGCAAAATATCAGTGTTCAATCCCTTTGAAAGTTTTTCCCCCTCCCAGTGTATTAAAACAGTAATTGTGAATACAGCATTGATTACGAATAGTCAATCTTCCCAGCAAAATACTGTATTCTGAATGTCTGAAGAAAAAAAGAAATCACATTTTTGTCTGTATTAGTTGATAAAAGTAAATGATTAATTCTTTTAATCCTTATCTTGAACGAAAATATTATTCTAGTGACAAAGGATATAAATCTGTAGAAATTATATTAAATATGTTTGGCTGTTATATCTGATTTGTGTAGTTCATTGTTGTTGTTTTGCAAATCACTTTATATCTTATTCAAGAAGAAAGTTAATATCTGTGTCAACAAAAGGTGTTTTTTTCTTATCCTCATCCGAACCCTTAATATACATAATGATATTCTTAAAGCTATAACTAGACAAATACATTCTTGTGGTTTATACCTGTGATTTTCTTTGCTAAGTCTGTGAAATATTAAAAAAAACCCTACTTCTGAAGCATGAGATGCTTCTTTTATGAAAATAGTGGGAACATCTATAGGATTCTGAATTAAGTTCTTTTCAACATGTGGCAACATTCATATATTGTCTATCTAGAACTTCTGAAGGTCTTGCCTTGTGTTTCAGTTCCAAATTCTTTTCTGCTCTGAAAAGGAGATCATCGGGTCAATGCAAGAGAGATTGCAAGAGCTGGGTTGTATTATCATAACATTACAACATTTTCTAAGGTGACCAATATCATATTAATAAAACGGCACTATCAGCTTAATTGTGATTTCTCCCTCCCACTTTTCTTGTATAAAATTATTTGCTAATTGCTCATGAAAATAAGCAACTAAATACTAGGATATATATTTCTTTCACGGTTTACTTTTTACAAAAAGACCTCCTTTATAATTGTGACATTTAATTTGCTGCCAGTCCATAGTTCTCTTATGGCTGTAATGCTGTAGTTCTCTTATGGCTGTAATGTAATGAACAGCAAATGTTCTCTTATGGCTGTAATGCTACTTGCCTACAAATAGTTGGACAGTTCATTCAATAAGATTTCTGGGACATGTTCAGGTCTTTAGAACGTGTATACTTGTATTTTTCTAAACTCTATACCTTGTTTTTGAAAAAAAACAAACACCTGCGATGGAATACTTACAGGAGTTTGGGCTGCTGATTTGCTTTGTACATATTTCCCTGGTTTATTTCTATACTGGGGTTGTAAAATGTATGTGTGCACACATAAAGATTTGTGGCAGTAGTTTAGGTCCCCCCCCCTAATTTTTGTCGTTTGTAAACATACATTTAAAAGTCAACATGGTAAGAGCAGTGAATTATTTTCCCTGTAGGAATGAGCCTTGTTGCTTAACAGAATCAAGTTTAAGATTGATAGATCATATACAAGAATAAAATCTATTGTACAGCATGTAGAAATCCCCCACATAATTTTCACCTTTAAATGTAATGTATAAAAAAAGAAAGGTGAGATCCTGTGAACACTTCTGGAAGTCACATCCATTGAACTGAGTGAGATTTACTTCTGACATAATTAGTTTCAGGCTGCACAATCTAGCCAGGATCTAATTCTCTAAAATGAGAAAAATACATTTCATATTACTCCTTGCAATCTTTCATTTAAAAACAAAATCAGAAGTTTGGAGTTGATTTTTCAACATGAATAGAATAGTCCATTAGCATCATTGACCACATTATTTTGTTGTTGGTTTTTCATTAGACATTTCAGTTATGAATGAGAAGTCAATGTCTGAATGCTTGATTTGATGCTGATTAATATGACTGAGACGTCAACAATCCAGAACCATAATGCCATCTAGTTCTTTAACTTGGGGACCTTTCAGGCAACTATTTTTTCCCTTTGAGCCAAAGAATATTGTATTAAAAATGTTTCAGCACAATCTTATGCATGACTATTCAGAAGTAAGTCCCATTTCATTCAATAGGAGCTACTCCCCAATAAGTGTGTGTAGGATTGTAACTGTGGTGGGATTATGCATCTGATGTCAGATAAACAAGACATTGCAATATTCATTGTAATGAATGCATTGCACAGTACATTATGTATTGCATATTAATACATTGTATACATTAGTATTTCATACCAAACTAAAAGCTATAGATAAAACAACTGGAATTAATGAGTGCTAGGTCTTGGTAGCCAGTTTGTTCACCTTGACTATGAAAAGTTCAGTCCAGCATTTATATACCCCATCCTTTCACGCATAGATGATTAGACTGCAGAAGCATGCAGTACCACACCTACATGTTTGTGGCTGGCTACTATAGTGACTATTGTCAGATTGCCCATGCACAAACTGGAGAGTGTAACAACAACCAACATAGGCAGCATTATGGGCTCTCTAAAGTACATCTCCTAAGTGGTTAACCTAAACTACTATGCTGCAGAAGAAGTAGGGGCATGATCTCTTGCGCTACACCTCTGTGCAGTGGGCTGACAAAGTGACTCCTAGGATCTATATTCCTATCAATGAGCAGCTGTTTTCCTGGGCGCACTCGTTTATGCTCAGGTAAAAGGAAGAAGCTAAAATTTATATTGCGGTGTCCAAACGTAATAAACACCCAAACAGCACTAAACATCCAGTAGAATTTTTGCCAATGAACTCAATAAAACAAAGTAACTTTCCTAAGCACACATGAGATGCCGATAGGATTTAAGCAAAGTTTATTTGACCAATCACATATTTGAAAAGCTTTCTGGCTAGTATCTTTTAATAAATGATCATTTCTGAAGCCCTGTACTTAGAAAATAGGAAATTCTGCACAATGGAAAATATTTTGGATTTATTCCTATTTCCAGTTCTTTTCTCTGTTCAGGACAATGCCTTGTAGGCACTATATTGACTGAAAATGTTCAATACATCCTCATTTTGGAAAATACATCCCACCAGGGGTGTCCTCTGTATCTACAGTACTGTATATGTTAGCAAAATACAGTTGTTTAGCTGGAATGACTGGCTAATTCTAAATCTGGGTTTAGATTCTCTTGGAAACACTCTTGGAATAGTGCTGACTGAATGAGGAGTAGCTCCTCCTACAGCCAAACTCACCCCTTTAAATTTGTTCTGTCATACAATGAACTATTATAGTCACTTCACCATATGGCAGGGCTGGCCAAACTTGCTTCATGTAAGAGCCACATACGACAAACTTCAGATGTTTGAGAGCTGTAAGAGAGATGTTTGCGAGCCGCAATATTTAAGAAGCATTTAAATTCTGAAATAGATTTACTCACCATGAACATTAAACTTATGTTTTAATCCAGTGGACTCTCAGTTTATACCTGGTAAATAATTATACATTTCTTATTTACCCTTTTATATTAATTGTGATGCAAAATGGAGCTCAGCCAACATATTTCCGAGAGCCGCATATTACATGTCAAAGAGCTGCATGTGACTCAGGAGTCACAGTATGGTCACCCCTGCTATATGAGGGGTGATTGCACACACACACTGAGTGCAATCGTGAGCGCTCAGCCGGCGACGGAACAAGCGTTCTGTTGCTGGCAGAAGTCACAAACGTGCTGTAAAGCACGTTTGCGACTACTTGAGAGCAAGGAAAGCTGGCGCAGAAGCTGGCCTCCCTTGCTCCAGCGGCGGAGCCCCTGGCCGCCGCCGAACCCAGGTAAGGGTCTGGCGGGTGGGGGGAGGCATTGTGCCGGGTGGGGGAGGGGCCCCATTGGCCCAGCCAGCCCAGGATGGGGGGGATGGCTTCGGCCATATCCTGGACCCCACCGGGCGGCTGGTCTGTTACACGGCCTCCTCCTACTTCCACCAGCAATTTTGCTGGCGGAAACCCGAGGAGGCCGATTGGCCCGGGCGGCATTTACACTTGGGGAAGGGGACGGTTGTCCCCTTCCCCGAGTAGACCTCCGCCCCGGCGGCAGCCTGGCCGCCGGGTAACAGGATCCGGCGGGTGGCCATGGGTCGCCAGCCAGATCCTTACGTAGGATTGCGCTGACTGTGTGTGTGTGCACGTGCACGTGCACGCACGTGTGTGTATAAATGGTTTGATTATGTTCTACAAATAATTAAAATTGTTCTACCCTTTTGGCAAATTGATATTTTGTTTTTTAATGTTTTTATTGTAAGCCGCCTTGGTTGCCCTTGTGGGAGAAAGGCGGGGTACAAATTCTATAATAAATAAATAAATAAATAAATAAATCTTTAAAATAGTCATATTAAAACTTTAGTGTTTATTAAGGACCAGAAGCTTACTTCTATCTTCAATATGTTTAATCAATTTAAAAAAGAGAGTGATATTCTGCTTTTCCGAATGTGAATGAGCTCTTGGTTTAATTATGGGACAGTTTAATTATGTTTCTATATATTGTAAGAGACAAAACAGTTGAATCAGACTGGAGACAGAATGATTAGGAATTCTAATATTTATTTCTAATACATCACAATCTCCTCAATCTTCCTTTCATTTTGTACCTCCTTTCACCAGAAACGTCCTCAAAATGCTGCTATGTGCAGTTTCAGCACAAGTTTCACATGAGAAAAATATGAATTTGGGAGTTCATTGACCATGAAGCAATCTAAATAAATTCATACCATTTTGATCAAACATGTTTGTTTAAACAAAAGGAGAATAAGGCACTGGCTTCCACCCCCACCCCACCCCCAATAAAACAATGTTCATTTTACAAATGCATTATGCCTATGGAGAAGTTTTAGATTTCACTAGAACCATCTTCCCCCTCTCCTTCGACTCCTTTGAGCTTTAACTGAAAGGATTTGCATATATCCCACTAAGCTACATATTGCTAATCACTACCATTCATAGTATAGTCAAGTCCAGTTTGCAATGAAAGCCCACATTGCCCATGTTCTTTTATCCGACAGCATTCTTATGTTTGCTTTAAAAATAAATCTTAGTCCTTCAACTGAACTAGGTCGTGATATCGGTCTCTTTTATCTAATCGGAGCAATGCAAAGCCCAGACTTTTACAGGTGAATTCCATAGAAATAAGTGGTATCTCTCGGGAAAGCAAAGCCTGAGCTTTAAAGAGAAACAAAACAAAAAGTCCTAGGAAATCAAAGACAGGTTAAGTCACCTGAAGACTTTCTTAATTGTCAATAGGAAAAGGTGGCAGCAGGCAGTCTTGTTTTATCAGGCAAACCTTTTGCAGCTTAGTTTCCCAGTGCTGGGGTGAGCTGAGCTCAGGGTAATGCTGCAATGGGGTTACAGGAGGGCCTGGCTCCGGGCATCCGAGAGCTGCGAACAGCATAGTGGCATAGTTTAAAAAATAACCAGGTACTCTGCGCTCTGCTATAAACTTGGAGAAGATTCTGCTCTTTCATTTTGCTGTGCGTTGCCACTAGTGCATTACGATTAGCCAGAACAGAAAACAGTTACAGCTTAAACTTACTGGTTTAGGACTGAAGGCTACAGTTACGTAGGACACAGGTGATCACGTTTGCGAAGATTGCATGACAAGACACTATTAAAGGGAGGGGGTGAAGAATTCAATTCCTTGATGTCGTTTTCCTTAGCCTGGTTAGAAAATAGGTCACTATATGCTATGTGGATTTGTTTATTGTAGCAGCACCTGCCAGCATTACTATAGTTAAAGGTCTATCTGTGCTCTCATTATTAACCCCTATTTTCAGAGGTTTATAGACTGTAATGTGTCTGCAGGAATAAAATCTCCTCTAAATGGTGCCACAACAGTAGATGTTTTAGCAAGGAGCCCATTTTTCCTCAAACAAAAAAATCTGTCAGCAGATATTGGTTCAGCCATTTTGACACAGAAGGAAGAATGTAAACATGATTTTCAGCTATATTTGTACATAGATAATAAAGTTTTCATTTGGTTAAAGACCATTATCCTGCATATGTGTCTTTTAATTAAAAAGACATCTAAACGGGTTGATTTTTAATGTAAGTTTTAATAAGAACCTGGATAGACAGAATTTATGAAAATTGGTTATTGTGTGTGTGCATTCTAATTATGCTAATCTGCATTAATACACTGCCTTTATATTAGAAGCTGATATGAGTCAATGAGCTCTGTATATTTAAAAAATAATGGACTGTTTTATAAGGTAATGTAAATATGGGTGCAGGCAATGTATCTTTACCAACCAAATGAATTTGTTAATCTGTTTTTGTTTTCTTCTTTTTTAAATCCTTAGAATAGTGAATCTTTTTGTTTTCCTCCCCATACAGCAGCGATGATTCTATGGTTTACTATTTTAAACACTATGCCAAAAATGGCAGTGACCCCGCAACCAATTACATTTGTGTAAATTCCACTGAAATCAATGATACTTCATGTGCGTGTTACTTCTACTTAACAGAACCTTTAATTTGCAAATTGCTTTATCATTTTTTCCTCTTGTACATTGTCCCAACAAGCCTGAGAAAAAGGAAATTCACACTGGGATGGAAATTCATCCCAAATAGGATGTGCCCAAAACTACACAATGGTTGTATGGTAGAGAAAGAACTTGGTCTTAGACTTAGGTCAGCGGGTGGCGCAGTGGGTTAAACCGTTGAACCATGAGCTGTCGATCGAAAGGTCAGCAATTTGAATCCGTGACAGGGTGAGCTCTTGTTGCTTGGCCAGCTCCTGCCAACCTAGCAGTTCCAAGGCGAGTAGATAAATAGGTACCGCTTGCGGGAAGGTAAACAGCGCTCCGTGTTCCAGCTGCATGCTACGCGCTGCGGCAAGGAGAGTCATGCCGGCCAGATGACCACGGAGGCGTCTTCGGACAACGCTGGCTCTTTGGCTTTGAAATGGGGATGAGCACCACACCCTAGAGTCGGACACGACTGGACTTAATTGTCAGGGGTCACCTTTACCTTACATTCTTAGACTTAGGTACATTCTCAACTTGGTCTTAGTTTTAAGTCAAATACCCTTGTTGCTGAACCAGTGTGGCTTTCCCAATCCAGTGCACATGATTTTAACTTAAATGCTTAGAACACAATCCTTACAATTGGAGAAATATTTCAAAACATGATTTACATATGATTAGGTTCAACCAGGATATGAGTCTATGAAATCTTGCCTTCTGTGTCAACAAAATATGGAAAAACTGGGCAAATGTCATACCTTGCGATCACAAGTAGCTTGCCAATGTATAAGATAGAGACTTTTATTTAGTTTTGTGTGGCCTGCAGGTTTTTGCTCGGTTCTTGAAAATTTCGTACTTGAAAAAAAATATCCTAGTCAGAAAATTTGCTTGAACATGTGATCTTAGGCACTGATAGATAAAATTTAAATGTCTGTCTATATCAAGAGGTTTTTGAGACAATAAAGGAGGAGTTTCACATTTGAGGGCAATGCATTCTTAAGAAGGGCATTACAGGGCAAGAAAAGAAGAAGCAAAATATCTACCAACTGTTTACAAAAATGTTATGTAAATTAATGCTATACAGGCAGAAAATGCGATGCAATTATCACCCTTTGGCTTATGATAGAATTCCCACCTTGCAGAACGAGTGTGTTCCCTGTGTTAAAGTATACCTACAAATGTTAAAGCAGGGGTTCTCAACCTTTGGAGGCCCGGGTACCCCCTATCACGGTCCAATTTTCTGAAGTACCCCCTGCTAATTAACTGCTAATTAATTGGATTAATCAATCAATTAATTAGGTGATTAATCATTAAATAAAAAAGTACTGAAACAATTTTAAATGTGAAAAAATGTCTTATTTAACACTCTCTCTCTGTGTTTGTACAAAGTACAAAAATAAGCCCAAAACCAAAATCAGAGAGACAGAAGGGCTCCGAAAACAATTAAAACTTAAAATCCATGTTAATTAACACTTAATTAGCTGCTGATGGGGCAGATAAGGGGCAGGGCTTGGCGTACCCCCAGCAAGAGGTCCGCGTACTCCTAGGGGTACCCGTACCACAGGTTGAGAACCTCTGTGTTAAAGAGTTAACACAAAAATGTGGCTACAAGGGAATTTGGAATCAGTACCTCCTTTTGAAGTCAGCCTTGTTTGTGCCTGTTTAAGCATCTTTGAATGCAGAACGATCATACAGATACCACAATATATCCGCAACCCAGCACATGATGGGGTGAGCTAGAGATGGAAATTGAAAACGTTTGGACAGAAGCTCTTTGCTCCTTCAGAACTCTTGTCAGCATTGGGAGATATTGTCATGAAATTCAATACAGCACAAATAGACTGAACCGAAGCGAAGACTCGGGAGATGGCTTTGCACAGTACGCTAATTTCTATTTTGGCCATATCTTCTACCACATAGTGTTTCCTGTGAGTCTCATTATTTTTTTGCCCTGTGCATGGTATAAATGGGCAATCCTTTTCTTGCACAAAATCATTTTGCTCCAAAATGGGGGCTCGGGCTTGACTTCATTTGAATGGAAGTGAAACCTAGTCAATGGAGGCAAATTAAAACCATATAATTTTGCAATCTTAGTTTAGCTCTAATTGCAGCAATAAAACAGTGGAAAGAATAATTGTGGAACATATGTTTGTGAGTGACATTATCTAGGTGAGTTCCCCTTTACGGCACTGCGCTGTCCTATTTGTCTCCCCCTTCCCATGTATTGGAATGACAAACCTGCAAGCCTGGAGTTAATTCTGATTGCAGCAGCTGCTTACACATGGAGTCTCCATAGCAACCGTGGAGGTTGCCATGCAACCATATTCTTTTAGGGACAGTGAAAATGCCCAAAGGCTTACTAAAAATATGTCAGGGGTGGGTGGGGGGGAAACATCTTAAAATTGTTCTTACTACTTTTAATGGTTTATGAAGAACTGGTCTGCCAGTTTGAAAGTGGAGGTCAAGCAAATAAAACCCTAGCCCCGACCTTTCCAAAATTGCCTGCTCTTTTTTGAGATCTCAAGCTTTATTCACAAAGATGACTTCTGATCGATTGTAAAATTGGTAGCTTACGCTAGGTGGTCCTTGCAGACTGCACGATGCAGCGCTGGACTATTGGTATTCTTGTCGGGTTAAAGGTCATGTGAGAGTCATCAATGCAATATTGATTAGTAGAGCTGAAAAATGCCCATGCTTACACCTTCTCATTGCCTTGGGCTGCATCCCAAGCTGAGACTCTTCGGCAGAGTAGCACAGCGCTGGAGCGTGCCTGCCATTCTATCAGCAAATGTGACATCACTTCAGTCAGCTCAGCTGTTTTGCCGTTTTTCTATAAATAGCCTGATAAAAACCTATCTTCTGATCACAGTCACATAAGACGGGCTGCGTTTTTTTAAAACCCTACTAACATAGTGCTGCAAATGTGAGCATTGTGGGTGTATGGAATATAATGCAATTTATAGGTACATTATCACTTTTTCCCTTACCATCCATCTCAAATGGAAAATGCATTAAGATTTCAATGACAAAAAAGAAGAGAAAAAAGTGGGGTTTGCCATATTTGAGTGCCTGCAATTGCTGATCAATTCAGCCCCAATCTGAGTATGCTTATTTGAATCATTACAATGTAAACTTTTAGGACAATTGTTATGCAGGGGCTATATTTACATGAATAAGTAATGATGGCAAGTGTTGGTGTAAAACTGGACAAAAGGAGTGTTGGAAAGCATTATTTTCACATGCACCCTTTTGCTTAGCTAATCAAGGGAGCCAGATAAGTATGCAGCCTGAAATGTATTCCATAGGATTAACAAATGACATCTTGCCTGGAAGCCTGCTGGACCTTTGAAAACTAGGGTTGCTTGGAGAATTTTAGAAAGAATAGTACGGAAATAAGAAGCATACATTCCTGCATATTATTGAGATGCAGAAAATAGGCATCTATAGGCAATAAAAACACACCCCAGCCTTTGCCATTAATGGGGAATACTGAATGTATACAATGCACACACCCCGCAAGGCTTTGTGCCATGTACACATAAGCGTACTGGTTACTAGTCTCATTGATGCATAGAGGAGGCAGATGAGAGGAGGACATGATAGATGAGAAGTCGGCCATCTTTGCAGCTTTCGTTCTCTTGGAGCACAATACTGCTGTTTAGGTTTCTTCGGGGTCATGCTGAGCAGGTAACAACTTCCAAAAGTCATCAGCTTCAATTCTAATTGTGCCTATTCAGCATCTTTTAAAAATCAGGTTCTTTGTTATGTAAAAACACAAACCTATAAGGGATGAGTCGACTAAAAAGATTTTGGCTACCAGCAACATGATTTAGACTAGAGACAGGCTAACCAGGTGAGGATTCATATAGACCCGAATCTTGTTTGGTCTCAAACTACGTTTCTATCAAGCAGATCTGTTTTGGATGTAGTGCTGCTCGTTTTATTATCTATTGAATATAATAGTCTATAAAAATCAGTGCCTTAAATATACCTTTCTGGTGGACAAAACACAGCTTGGATGGAACTTATTACATCATGTACCACAGCTTGTGTTTCTATAGCATACATAATAAATGCGACTAGGTGATAATCATAACAAAGGCCACTTATAACCAGATATATGATAAAATAAATGTATGTAAGGTGGTATATGTAAAATAATGTGTAACATCCCTCCTAGGTCATACAGTTATGGTTGATCCTATGAAACCAATATTGACGATAAAACTCCTTGAAGTGGTGTTCTCTTACATTTAGCAGGGAGAGAGCAACTGTCTTTTTTCACCTCAGCATGATGTCTTTTCCAGTGACTGCTGCTGGTGTCTCTTTTGCATCTTTATTTTAGAGATTGTGAGCCCTTTGGGGACAGGAAAACATTTATTTATTTGTGTGCTACCAGGTCAGCTTCCATGAGAATGACTGGGGCTTTTTGGACTGGACTGGAATGACTGGAACATTTTGTAGGGTGAGTAGTTCCAGCTGCATCATTTTGTTTTTACAAAGACATCTAAAAATATCTGAATTCTCACATTTGGAAGTGGGATGAAAGTCTTTGCTGAGGTTCAGACAACTCTTGGCCATTCATGTGAAAGAATCCTGTATATCTGTAATGCTAGAATTTAGAGATAACTTTGCTTAAGAAACTGCTGCATCGTGTTTCCAGATACTCCCAGTTGCAGCAGTAGCTAGGACTAGGTGCTCTGGACTTACTTTATAGGGCTGTTGTAAGGATTATGCCAGGTGATATATGTAAATTGATTTGCATGCTCAGACCGTAATATGCAGATCATAACACCACAGAAACTCTCTAAACAACCTCAGGATCTTTGATCATGCTTGACATCAACATCCTAATTCTCAGTTTGCCAAATGAAGTCCAGTCAATGTAATCATATTAATGTGACCTGGAACATCACAGCAATTTTCAAAATATCACAGGGATTGAAAATGTGAGGCTTCAGCATAGATCATACTTATCTGTAAGGATGTGTCCACACCAGGCGTGGTCCAAATGCATCTGCTGCCCCCCCCCCTTGCCTGCCTGGCTGATTAAGGAAACAGTCAGATGGGCAAGGAGAGAGAAAGGAGAGCGCAGTAGAGAGATCTCAGGGCCTCCCCTCCTCCTCCTTACCCTGACATCCACCCTCTTCCACCAATTGCTTCTTCCCAGCCATGTTCAAATAAACAGGCAGGTCAAGGCATGCTGGGAGCTGGAACAGAGCCAGTAGGGAGGGAAGAAGCAGAAGGAGGTGAGTCGAATGATGTAAAGGTCAGGAGGAGGAGGAAGCAGTGGCCCTCCTTCTTGCCCACTGGTGGGCACGAAGGAGAAAGATGGGAGCAATCATGGAGGAAGAAGTGAGTTGCCACTGCCCCAATTCTCCTGTTGCTTGCCGTCATCTGGGTGGCTGACATGCTTCTGCATTTCACACAATGTGCGAGGAGCATGGTAAGGAGGGAAATGATCTGCTTCCTGCTCGAGTGAGTAGGAAGCAGCTCATTGCAGCTTGCAGTGGCAGCAGGTTAAAGGGAGGTGGCAGCAGCAGACTTGGGGTGAAAGTCACCCCAAATCTGCTGCCCCCTTGGACCTCTTGCAATCTGCCGCTGCTGTAACCCACATCAGGTGGATTCATGGTCAAGGATGGGTTGGCAGCAAGTCCCCCCCCCCCCCCGTGTGCTCTGTTACCTTAAGTCTGTAGCTAAACAGGTTTTCATTTAAACAGGTTTTCATTTGCTCTTGAAAAAGAATAGCCACCTCTCAATTCAAGGCCTCCTGGAGCCTGAGGTGGCCCAGCAAATGCCAGATACCACCTCTCCTCTTCCTCCCACTTCCTGGATTTGAAAAGGAAGAGGGGGACACAGAGCAGAAGTGTGGAGGAGAGCAGAGTGGTGCGATAGAGCGTCAGAGATGCAGTGTCCTCCACACTTCCGCTTCTGCTGTGTTTCCCCGCTCCCTTTTTGAGTCCACGGAATGGGGGGGCAGTGGAGGCAGGTGGGTGCCCCTTGCCAGACCGCCAGTTGAGGCAACTGCCTCAGAATGGCTGTCTCAATTTAACAACATTGGTTGAGGGTGTGGATCATCTTTCAAAATGGCCTCCTTAGACGTCATGGCCAAATGGAAGAATGTGACAAAATTATGCTTAAAACCAAGTCCAGATCACTCTGTTGCAAGACAGAAAAAATTCCCACCCCCACCCCTGTGTTTTAATTGAGCTGATTAACAAAATGGAGTTTGTGTCTATTCAGCAAACAGGAGGCTTCCTTCCTTGTTTTTGATAACATCCTTCTCTCTGACAGAAAATGTATTGGTACAACAAATAAATAATATTGAGTACATGCTTTGAATAGGCATCTCTTTTATTTTTTAAAGTAAATGTTTCATAGCCTGAAGGTTAAAATGGATATTTTTTTTTCCAAAAGTCGAGAGTCCTTTCTCCCTTAATGAAGGGAAATTCTTAAATGTATATTACTCACCTGTATGATTTTAGGGGGTCAATATGCCGTATCGTACAATGCTGAGCAGAATATATATAATTTGCACATTCTGCCATCACAGTGAACAATTGAAAAATCTCATGAGTAATGTCACAGAGAGCTGGATCATGCATAGAGTGCTCTTCATCCATGGTGCACTGTTGCCAGTGAGATTCTGAAAAACCTGACCCACCTGCTAGCTAACTGATACTAATGCTCTGGGGTCATTGCATTGAAGAAACTGTCAGCCAGCAGGTATTTAAATAAATCCACTGATGAATTCATGACCTGCACTGCTGAGACTAATGAAGGTTTACAAGGAGAAAGAGACTGTAGATAAAAATGCACATTCCTTTATATTGTAACAAAACTTTGACATGTAAATCAGCTGAATGGGAGAGAACAGGGAAGGAATGTGTCTCCCTGCCCAGCAGAAACAGGGGCGATTGTTTCGCTGCACCATTGGCTATCAGCCAAAGCAGTCGTGTGCCATGCTTGTTTGCCTACCAATGTTGCTTAGATTGGCAAATGCCCATGCAGCTTGAAGGCGGAGGACTGGATGACTGCCAGGAAGTGTGTGGGCCTGATGCCACTGCTGGACTCCATAGCCTGGTAGGGAGGAAGAATACAAAGGCATTCAATAATCCGAATGTCCCTCTGCTTCAAGAGAGTGGTGCCAAGCAGCATTTAATGAGAGATTGCTTTGTTACAAAGTCCTCAACATCAAGTGGGCTGGTGAGCTCATTAACCTGACTGCAGCAAATAAAAAAAGGCACACTCAGAAGACTCCCATGATAGCATACTCAATTGTGTAAGAGCCCTTTTGCTTCCTTTATGGTGATCCATTAGCAAGCAGCAGTGTAAACACCACTGAGCAAGCCAGTTTTCTGATTGTTCAACTAAAGTCTCTTTTCCCTTGGGATTAGGGCCTTTCCAGATGAACGCTTTCGTGTGCAATAAGTGCACAGTTGTGGCAGGGGATGCAACCATCTTTCCCCTCGCCTGTTATTACATTTGTTGCAGGGAAGTCTGCATTTTTCTCCGCACTGACACTGCAGAATTTTGGAGTGAGAAAAACATGATCCCACTCCATTCCCTGGCTAGAATATTTATTGCAATGCTGAATGCTGTGTGGAATGCGGTTGCAGAAGAATTGAAGGCATCTATTGGGTAGTGCCTGGGACAAATAGTAATGACTGGCATAAAACTCTCTCACTCCTTGGTCAACGTCAGCAAGGTCGCATCCTTCCCCTGAAGCAAGGAGCTTTTTGCATCTTTTTCATTTTCTTCCATTTTGAGTTAGGAACAAAACACACATTACTTCTAGTGCATGTTTCGAGCCTACATTTTTTCTTTTGCTATGCCTGTGCAGCTGTACATTATTGGGATCAGAATCATGCAGGGTGGGGAGGGTCACATGCCACTGCATTCTACTGACCTTAGGAAAAAGGCTTCCAATGGCACCAATGGAAGTTTTTCACGGAAGGTAAATAGAGAGTTGCATGATACAGACTGGAACTGTGGTGGGAAAAAAGTGTGAAATCTCCCCTACCCCCATGCAGCATTATTGATCCCAGCTCATGCCCCTGTGCATGCTGTTTATCAAATAAATAAAAAAACTGTAGGCTCAACACATGCATTAAAAGTAATGTGTTTTTTGACCCTTAGTCCTTTGGAAGTTGTGCGCTCTCACTCGCGCTCTCCCTCCCCCCCTCTTCTGTGGGGAGCCCACATAGGAAAAGCTACTCTCAGTAGCAAGGTTGTCTCTTGTGTGTTACATGAAGACCAGGTGGTCCACCTGAACAACCCAACTCTACCTAACTCCCCATGCAGCGGTGACAACGCAGTGTCCACTGCATCCCACGAGGGAGTTTTGGCCTCTGGAGGCCTCCTTGGGGAAAGTCTACACTGCTCCATGGGTCAATATTGCTGGCGTAAATCCACATTCACCCATAAAGGCAGGCCTAGGAAGGGGATTAGAATTCAGTTAGCACCGCTGCCGCCGAACCTGCCCCCTTCCCAGGCCTAATCCATACTCCTTACTACCCCGGCGCTTCCCCATTCCACCTACCACCAGCCCCATTCCAATCCCCTTCCCACCACTGTCCCATCCCCATGCAGTCTTACCTGCAGTGGTGGGTGTCCCCAGTCCATTGCCATGCAGACCTGGCCAGGCCACCTTCAGTGTGTCGTGTTTGTGACAGCCAGAAAGTGCATTACGCCACCAGAATGTGTGTTCCGGCAGTGGGGATAGGATTGGGCTGAAACTCACCCTCTAATTCTGCCTCCCCTCCCCCATCCCTCCAGCATGTGTGGACACATCTCTCTCCAAGCACACACTATATCCTGAATGTGCACATACATAACATGTACCTCCCCAAGTGCACACCATTGATGGTGCATGCTGGGGTGTGCCTTCCTACCGGTCTGGTGACCCTATCATCTTCTTGTGTGCTCAGAGTATTCTCTCCAGCAGCCAGTAGAAGAAACGGCACTGGACATAGTTGTCAGAGGTAAGCTCTATCCATCCTCTTCTTGTGCATTAGCACGTGAGAAGAGGGCAAGGCCAACCACCAGGCAGGGAGAGTTGGTGAGTGGACACAGAGAACGAGGCATTTCCTCCCCCCCCCCCAGCTTGCCACCTTTCCCAACCTGCCACCTGAGGCAAGGTTTTCAATTCACTTCATGTTTGGGCCAGTCCTACATGAAGGTTTGATATTGTGCAATTTGTAACTGGATTGAACCTAATGTTAGTATAGAAAATGAGGTGGGTGATTCATTTGGGAATTCCCATTTGCTAGCTGATGCACGTTTTGATGGCCTTTCTACCCTTCCACCATTATTATGGTCTATAGAAGAATCTCTAAAGCAATGAAGAGATTATAGAGCTCATCTTTGTAGTATATCCATTCTGGAGGAAAAAAAATAGCTGTTAAAGGTCCCTGAAAAAAGGCAATCAAATGCTGTAAATGCAAATACCGTATTGGTCTGAGTATAAGACTCACTTTTTTCTCCTAATTTAAGTTTTTAAACTAGGGGTGCATCTTATAATCAGGCTGTTGCAATAATGCCAGTGATTTAATTAAATTTTTTTAATAGCACCAAACTTTAAGGGTGCGTCTTATAATCAGGTGCGTCTTATACTCAGGACAATACGGTAAGTGCAAAATGGAGCTATCCCAATTGGAAATACAATTAGATGTCCTATATATATATATATATATATATATATATATATATATATATATATATATATATATATATATATATATATATATATATATATATATATATATATATATATATATATATATATATATATATCTGTCCAAATTGTGGTAGTGGCCCATTACTCCTGTGTGTTGTTTACTGTGTTCATAGGAGTTTTGTACAAATGTAGTAGGCAGTCTCTGCCAGTTACATAACATGATTTTCTGTATCTTTCAGTGAACACTGTGTTTGCCCTCAGGAAACTGTATTAGAGAACTGTGCTTCCAGAACAAGTGTCTGTTATATCTCCATTTGAAACATATTAGTCTGTTGATCTGATAACCAACAAGGAAAATTGAAACAAATCTCCACTTATTTTTACAATTTAAAACATTTACTGTGGGCACAATTCTATTGACTTCAGTGGAGCTAGGCTGGCAAAGAATTTGACTTATTAGATTGTGATCAAAGGTCAAATTAATACAAACAACATTGTCTCTTTTGCAATCTACAATGAGGACACGTGATTTTATGTGCACACACACACACACACACACATGCAGTAGAGATGCTTCTTTTCCAATATAAATCTAGCCCAGTCTAGATCCTTATTTTGACGCAATGCATGTAGGCTTCCTTGTCCAGTTCAATAGAAGGTAGATACCATACATCCCATAGGAACAATTGCTCAATTGAGAAGATGAATGGAGTTGCCTTTGCAGGTCCAGGCTCACAGGAGCAAGGAGTGAAGCACTAGCTCAGGGCAATGAAATTAATGTTTTCTTCCACATGTGCACACAGAATACCATATACTGTATCCCTTCTTTTTCAAACGATAATTTCTTATCTCCTTTGGATAGCATCCAGAGGAATGCTTCCATCAATGGTGGCGCACTCCATGAACAGAAGCTCCTTTAAAAAATGGAATGAGCATTCCAATCGCGGAAGAGACCCTTTGCGCAAGCAGAATGCACTTTCCATTTGCAGTGGGAGCTTCTGTTCATGGGACGCGTTTCCATGGATGGAAGTGTTCCTCTGGATGTCACCCTTTGCATTGGAAGACAAATGCAGTTTGCCTGGCCATGTCCAGTTAAGGAAGGGAGACACACAGGTGCACTGAGTGTCCTGCACGGCCATTTTCCTCTTCCGCTTCTGTTGCGTCATCAGCTTGACCTGCTTATGTTCAAGTGATCTCATAACTGTTGAAACCTACAGAACAGGAGAACAAAAAGCCTTCTTTGTGGTAAAAAGAAGCATTCACAATGATTGCATTTGATGGGTTGTCCACACAAAGAACTTAACTCTTTAACTCTTTCTGCCAAGTAGGAGAACACACCATGTCTCTCCAGCAGCATTTTCTAGATTTGGGGACCTAATTAACGTTAAATGGCCTCAAGAGAAACTGCGCTAATTTCCTTTATTCTCTTACCCAGTGAGTCCCTATGGCCAATAAAAGTTAATGAACTGTTTCAGCCCTCCAGGATCCCAGTGAGTCTTTGTTATTCTTGCAAGCCAGTCCACTATGGAAGTGTCATCCTTATCTTAAAGACTCTTTTTCAATATAAGCTTTTGTGGACAGGGCACTGTTCTATCAGGTACTTCTTGGCTATACTGGTGACACCTTCCATGCATCTAACAAAGCCATTTCTGGCCCATGAAAAGTTTATATTGCACCAAATTTGTTAATCTTCAAGGTATCACAAGACTGTTGTTTGTGCTGCTGATGAAATTTGATGTCACACAGACTCTGATGCCATGGAAGGCCAAGGACCATATAGCTAGCTGTTTTTATGGCACGGCGGAAAATTTTGTTCCTAGAGCCTGAGGATCCATGACTAGCTTTTGGCAAATTAAAAAAAGTTATGTATCCACATCAGGGCTTTTGAGTGACATCTTGCTGGCACAGATTGTCTGAGCAGTCATTGACAGCACAATCCTAACCTACATTCCAGCACCAGTGCAGCCGCAATGCAGCCCCGAGGTAATGGAACAAATGTTCCCTCAAATAAGATTTAAAATTCTCATGGCCAGCAATAATAGCAGAAGATAAAATGAACTGGAACACCTCCCTTATGAGGAAAGGCTACAGCGTTTGGGGCTTTTCAGTCTAGAAAAAAGGCGCCTGAGGGGGGACATGATTGAGACGTATAAAATTATGCATGGGATGGAGAGAGTGGATAGAGGGAAATTCTTCTCCCTCTCGCACAACACCAGAACCAGGGGACATGCACTAAAATTGAGTGGAGGGAGAGTTAGAACCGACAAAAGAAAATATTTCTTTACCCAGTGTGTACCATAATTCATTGGTGGAACTCCTTGCCACAGGATGTCGTGATGGCACCTGGCCTAGATGCCTTTAAAAGGGATTTGGACAGATTCATGGAGGAAAAGACCATCACAGGTTACAAGCCATAAGCAACCTCCTGGTTTTAGAAGTAGATTTTCTCTGTGCCAGGTGCAGGGGAGTGGAAGCAGGACACAGGTTATCTTGTTGGCTGTGTGCTCCCTGAGGCATCTGGTGGGGCCACTGTGTGATACAGGAAGCTGGACTAGATGGGCCTTTGGCCTGATCCAGCAGGGCTCTTCTTATGTTCTTAAAATGTTCATTACAGGGTTAAAAGCCATGGTGAATAACCTTTTATTATGTTAAAAACTGAAGTTAAGAGTAATAAAACATGGATTAAAACAATGTTTCATTCATCATATGATGAACCTCCTCAGGATATACGCACAGCGAGTGACAGTGCGATGGTAAGTAAGACAGCAGTAAAACACAGCTCAGTCAACTCTTCAAAAATTCATTTTGCTAACTTTCTGTGATTTCTGTCATTTCCACACTTTAAGATTGCCAGTACAATTCAAACATATGGATATTCAGGAGCAGGGACCGGGGATGCTGTGTAGCCCTGTTTAGACACTGTGAAAACCACTGATCTGCTGTTTCATGTAGAGGAGAGGGAGGCTAAACCCAACTGCCAAATATCTAACTAGTTCAAGCATACAGCAACCGTTTTGTGTGCAGTTTCCCATCAATTTTAATGAGCAGGTTTCATGCAGCGACTAAGATTCCAAACTTCCCTCATTTGAATTTTACCTCTGCCATGATGAGCCTCAGGCAAGCCACTGGTTCTTCTCTCCAATTTCAGTATGGGGGAAAACAGTACTTTCTTTACACGTTACTGTAAGGGTTACATTAAGATAATCCATATGAAGCATTCTCTAAAAGCACTGTACAAATGCTATGGCTGCAATCCTATACACCAGAGGTTCCCTAACTCCTGGGAAGGCCTTACGCTGCTCTAAGTAGCAGCGGGGCCTTCCCAGGAGTGGCGATGACACACCTGGGATTGCGCCGCCGCCGCCACCGCTGCACCCGGGATCGCCGTTTTTACCTTCATTGGTGGGCAGTGGGTGTCCCTCGGGGGTTGCGGGGTGCCTGCGGACCCCTCCGCAGGCCTGCCCAAGCGTCGGAGCAGCGCTCCAACGCGATCGCAACTCACTTTTGGTTTCGCGTAAAACCGGAAGTCAGTTGCGATCGTGTTGGAGCGCTGCTCCGACGCTTGGGGAGGCCTGCGGAGGGGTCCGCAGGCTCCCCGCAACCCCCGAGGGACACCCACTGCCCACCAATGAAGGTAAAAACGGCGATCCCGGGCACAGCGGTGGCGGCGGCGGCGCGATCCCAGGCGCGCCGTTGTCGTCACTGCGTGTTGCCATGCCCCTTAAGGGCATAGCAACCCTTTCTTCCCGGCTGGGGCGTCGCGACGCCCCAGTTAGGGAACCACTGCTATACACACTTGTCTGGGAATAACAGCGCAATCCTACCCAACTTATACCACCGGTGTAACCAGCGATGCAGCGAGAACAGGAGGTCCCAGAATGGAAAGGGAATTGAAATTCCCTCCAAAGGGGGATTCAAAGGGGATTTAAATCTCCCCTCCCCTCCAAAGCCTCCCTCCCTGCCCTCCCCCACTAGTTACACCAGTGGTGTAAGTTGGATAGGATTGCGCTGATAGTCATGTTGAAAACACTGGGGCTTACTTGTGAGTAGACATGCCTAGGATGGCGCTGTAAGTAGTATTAATCTAGGAATCTTGTTTCTGTGCATGTATGGTGCTTAGCTGAATCTTTATGCACTGCCTCATATCATTGGTTGGTGGAGACGGCAATGCACAGTGTTATGACATCATAGCGCCACATATTGTGTTAAAAGCCAACATTAGTGAAGAGGGAGAAAAGAGACATAGAGAGGTGGTCACTGACCAAGTTGAATAGCTGGTTCTATGACCTGTAAGACACATGAGGGTAAGGTGACCAGCACTGTTTTTCACAACCTTGCTCAGTCCAATGGATCATGTTCTCATTTACAGCTGAATGACTGAAAGTAGCCATTCAGTGTGCTATTCAACTTCTCAGTCTTCAGGAGTATAATCAAATGCCAAAATCACCAATCACCTCTCTTTATCCTCTCATAAAATGGAGTAGTTAGAGAGCATGGGCAATGGTTCTCCGTTTCAGTCAGGTTGCTTCTGCAGTCAGAGGTCATAAGAACATAAAAAGAGCCTTGCTGGATCAGGCCAAAGGCCCATCCAGTCCAGCTTCCTGTATCTCACAGTGGCCCCACCAGATGCCTCAGGGAGCACACAGCCAACAAGATAACCCGTTTCCTGTTATCACTCCTTTGCACCTGGCACAGAGAAAACCTACTTCTAAAACCAGGAGGTTGCTTATGGCTTGTAACCTGTGATGGTCTTTTCCTCCATGAATCTATCCAAACCCCTTTTAAAGGCATCTAGGCCAGATGCCATCACCACATCCTGTGGCAAGGAGTTCCACCGATGAATTACGGTACACACTGGGTAAAGAAATATTTTCTTTTGTCGGTTCTAACTCTCCCTCCACTTAATTTTAATGCATGTCCCCTGGTTCTGGTATTGTGCGAGAGGGAGAAGAATTTCCCTCTATCCACTGTCTCCATCCCATGCATAATTTTATACGTTTCAATCAACCTCGATTGAGACCTCGAATTGAGACAACCTTGATTGAGTCAACCTCGAAAACCCAGTTGCAGGACTTATTTTATAACTAAGGGCTGAAATAGCCCCTATTTACATTCATGGTGACTTCCTATTGGAAACT
Organism: Plestiodon gilberti rubricaudatus; assembly: GCA_026170595.1. Lineage (NCBI taxonomy): Eukaryota > Metazoa > Chordata > Lepidosauria > Squamata > Scincidae > Plestiodon > Plestiodon gilberti. The sequence goes on from JANXHW010000004.1 coordinate 38,490,417, forward strand.
GTCCTCATATGGCAAGCAATTATCCAGTTAAGTTAAGAAAGAAATAGAATAACCGGTAAAGTGAAATCAAATCATACTTCTGTATTTACAGGTTAGCACATGGATCTTGAAGCTAGGGTTGAAATCAGCAAATGTTTACTTGGGCATAAGTCCTGCTGATTTCAGTGTTGATTGCTCATGAGTAAAGACTGCAGGAGTGATTGCCTTCCAGGAGTGTAGCAATACATTTCTGTAAGATTGTTGGGCAAGGATACACGGGAAAGTAATTAGCACTGTTAAAATTTAATTTTTGATTTAAGCTTCTTTCTATTACCCTGGTATTCTCCAACCAGCTCATGAAGGATCACATTTTTTTGGAGGGGGAATGGGGAGAGAATTTCCTGTAAGTTTTCTTACAGGAAATTTCCTGATGAGTAAGTTTTTAGGGATGTTCTGTAGACTTTGGGCGTGATGTATTCAAAGTTTTCCTTCAGTTTTTGGAAAGTTATCTCTGGTTTTATCTTGGTAGTGTTTTTGTAACCACCATTGCAAAATTCAGGGCTTCCCCCCCCCCCCAAGTAAAGGTAAAGGTATCCATTGACAATTATGTTTGTCCAAAAAGCTCCTCAATATCAGCACACCCCCTATATATTTAATAGTACTTAGCATTTATATAGCTCTTTCTGAGTGTGCAAAGTGTAAGTGTAATTATTATCCTCATATTGTAGCTGGGTAGCCGGGACTGAGAGACAGTGGCTTGCCTAAGGCCACCCAGTGAGACTTCATGGCAGAGTTGAGAGAAGTCCTGGCTCAGAGCTCTGTCTCTTAACCACTACATTGCACCAGCAAATCAAATGACTAACCAGCAAAGTTGTGTGAAAATGAATCAACTGATTTGGAAGTAGCTATTTGATGTGTGTATGATAACTGTGTGACCTCTACTGAGGCAGACACAGGTGGATATGCTTGACAAGTCTCACTGGCTGCTATGTGAGTCTGCTTCAAGTACTGTATCTTGATCTTTTGTGTCACTAAAGAGTTTCTGTAAAATTTACAATCTAGTATCTTGGCAGGTGGCTGGTAGGTTGTGTGTTGCTCATGTGGAGTGACAGTGTGGGGCTCTGGAGCAAAACCCCTGGACTTTTTTCTGTTGCTTTCCAGCTCCTGATTCCCACCCACCCACCCCCAAATTGGTGTGCAGGAGGGGTGGTAGGGAAGGTAGATGAAAATCAACACTGCAATATTTTCACAATAGAAGTCCTTCTATCCTTCATAATGCTTCCTAGAATTAACTAATAAATATGCAGATGAAGCCTCTATTTAAATGTATTGTATCGGTGATATTGGCACTTCATATCCACTGTAGGCAGTTATATCTGTCTGGCTTATTACAATCAGCAGTCAGTGGTCGTCAGCAGATGAACATTTTGGATGAAATTCCTGCTCACTGGGGTGACCATCAGCAAATTACTGCTCCGGGTCCAGGAGCTTGTTATTAAGTTCTCTCTGCACGTTCTTTACCCCTCTACCACTACCTCAAGGTAGAGACCCTTCAGTCTATTACATATACACCAATATTACAACTTCATGCATTTTTTAAGATATGGAGTACAAACGAAAATGCAATACAGACAAATCAAATTCCTTCTCTCTTCTGTGGTAAATAAGTAATGTACTAACCAGAATGATGAATCGAGCACTTCACAGCGCATTCCTACGCACAGAGTGCAGGGATAGTTTCAGCAGTGAAGGCTGCAAATCTTCTCTCTCTGATATATGCTGATTTAGGAGTAAATTCCAATGAACTCTGTAAGACTTGCCTTTGAGTAAACCTGCTTGACTGCCATTAAAACCAGTAAGCTGCCTTTGCAGTAATGGAGATTGCTGCCTGGGGGAGAGGGGAGGTAGAAATGCAACCAGCTGCTATGCAAGTGCATTTTTGGATTGGGGCCACTGTGAGGACTTTAAGGTAAAGAGGGGATTGTCATCGGCAACTAGTAGGTGAATTCATGTCCCTATAACTGGCTGATATGTCCCTATAACTGGCTGAACTCAGCGTATATGGGAGTTTGATATTTTTTGCACTCTCTTCTTAACATTTTCTCAAATATATTTCTACCATCGCGGTTGCTAGATATCACAAAAAAGTACTGCTTTTCAGTTGTATAACCTGGGGGAGGGAGGGAAAGGAAACAGATCAATATCCTGATACAAGAAATTATTATTATTAAATGTATCTAGTACTATCAATGAATGTAGCATGTAACACAGAATGAGAGGAAAGGTCTCTGCCCTGAGGGGCTTACAATCTAGATGGAAACAACAGAGTATGCAGTGAGCACTCCATTGGCGTGACTGAATGCTATAGAGTAGTGGGATATCAACTGGGCTATTTAGCATAGAAGGCATATATACAATTTAAGAAAGACCTGTACAATGGAAAAAAAACACACACACCACCCCCCTTCTCACAAAGTCTATTTGTGTTTAAAGTGTGCTTTGATGCAAGATTACAGGAAGACCGGAGGCCTGTTCAGGGGCTCCCACATACACCGTTTTTCAGGTGTTTGGATGAACATGTGTAGATGAGGGAGGGGTGGAGATTCCTCCTCCTCTGATCTATGTGTGTTCACTATCTGTGGAATCTGAATGCCTGAGCAGTGTAACTTGCCATATGTTTCAAATAGGAAATGGAGGATATGAGGGAGGATGAAAGATGTGAGTGGCTTGGTGCCTTCATCCATGATATGTTCAGGAGGAAGGAGATGGGTGGTGGGAGGGTTATGGAAAAGGAAATGGCATGGCAGATTTCAGTGAGTATAAAGAACTGAGGCTGAAAGAGGAGAAAGGGAGGGCAGAAGGAAGAAATATCAGGGGATGGATGAACTGCAAATTGTCTTGGTGTCCAGAAGTTTAGAAGTCTTGAAAATACAGTAGTGTATTAATCTGTTTATCAAGTCCTTCAGGGGCAAAAAGCTGGTCAAATCCCATGCATTCTCTAAGGCCTTTTGTAGCACATGATATTTATGTCCAATTATTGGGGAGTTTAAGATAATTTTGACTTAATATCCTAGAATCACCCTTGGGCATACCACTCCATTCTAAGTAATAATGACTCTGGCAGGCAATGCTGTTGTTTCCTTATATAGATACTTTCATTTAAGTTCTATGAGGAATTCACCGATGTAAGGCTGCAGCCCTATTCTCACTTAAATGAAAAGCAATCCAACTGAACACAGCAGTACTAAACGTGCAAGTAAACCTGCACAGGGTTGTGCTGTGTGATAGTACGTTGTTATTATCTAGTGCACCATTAATGCACACAACTCTTTATAGAGGTTCATAGTAAGAAAAGTCCAAGGAGCTTACAACCTGAAGTTAGACAGTGAAGGAGAGAACAACGGGGCGGGGGGCGGGGGGCAATAGGAGCAGACACAAGAGAAAGGGAGCAGCATGAATATTTTCTTTGTTGATGATTATTCCTGTGATCAGGAAAAGGACAGGAGGAGTTTGCAAGAAGGCAGGTAGACAGCTGCTGCAGGTTTTAGAAAGTTGTATTACTAATTTTCCTGGTGGATACAACTCTATGTCTAAATCATGTTTAACATAAAATAGACTCTCTAATCTATCACTGTTGTGCTTGCAGCAAGAGAAATCTCCATTGTAGTCCATTAATTCTCCTGCAAGGACTGCAGGAAAAGAAACAACCTTTAAGATGCATTAGTGGTATTGATTGATCTGTCTGTATGCATTACTTGAGTATGGTGTCCTTTTTCCAGGAAATACCACTTTTTATCTGTGGCATTTCATTGTGTGTACCTCTCCAGTTAAGATTAGTAAATGATTTCAATAATAGCTTACTATTTTCCTGTTTCAGTAAAAATAAAATAAAATAAATCCCCCTTTGGGTTGACATTTCCCTTTCTTGGTTTTAGCCAAAAGGTGATCATTTAGGAAAGTATGAGGAAAATTATGCATTTTCTTCAACTTATGTACGGCTAAGAAAAAAAATGCTTCTACTTTACAAAACAAGCACTGAGCACTTGTTCACAAACCTTAATTATGGTTGAACCTGGAAAGGTGATTGAAAGTAGTTTTCCAGAATGTTGGCATTGTTTTCGATATCTGTTTATGAAAACCTATACCAGGTTCTTAGTAGATGCAAATTGGCATATAACTGCAAAATATCATCCTCAGAAAATAGTAGCTACCACCAGTCCATGTATATAGTACTGTAAATCAGGGGTTCTCAACCCCTTCCCAGCTGCGTACCACCTCCGGCGCCACTCTCCTGCTTTATACCACTGGAAGTGACTGGCAATGACATCATCACCAGTTACTTCTGGGTTTTCAGGTTTTTGGAGGGCATAAAATTCAGGTAGGAGGCTCTGGGCAGGTGGGAGGGCCCTTCTCAGCGGTCCCAAGAAGCTCAGCCAAAGGCAGGACCCTCTCGGAAGCGAAAACATCTTGCCAAAAGCGCCGCATTGGACCGGGGTTCCAGCCAAAGTACCGCTGTTGGTACTAGTACCACTGGTTGATAACCCCTTCTGTAAATAACTAAGGGCTTCTCATAGCACCTGTTGACCTAGGTGACTCTTAACACACTATAACCTTGGATTTGTTTGACCACTCAAGGGATAAATTGGAGAGCTGATGTCACTGGGCAGAGAAACAGAAGAGCTCTTTTAAAATAAGGTTTTTTGACTGCTTTTTTTTTTTAAATCTGGGATAAATAATCATGTAAGCCAGGCACAAAATTCACTGTGCATCCACATAACAAACCTCCAGACTCTCTCTCTCTCTCTCATCATTTGGATTAGGAAAAATGCTCTGTGGGCCAGCGCTAAGAACCCTGCCAGGTGTAACTCTGTTTAGTTATCAGATCTGTGTGGAGCCTGAATTCAACAGTTAAGGTTCAACAGAAAACAGTGGGCCAGATCAGATTTTTGATTGCCTCCCAATCTGGAAGGGAGCATGAATGCACCTGTCATCCCAGCTGACTCAGTGTATTGACCCCACATCCGCAGAGCCCCTGCATCCATGCAGGGACCAAATATGTGAGTACTGCTTGCTAAGTCCAGCACACTTAGCCTAAAATCATGTGGTTGATTTCCAGGTTCAGTGCAGGAAATCAACCATATGATTTTATATTTACACTCATGACGTTTTACACGCATAGGTGGCAATTGCATGCTACATTCCCATATGGATAGTGGAAGTGGGGGTGACGAGCCAGGTGGCTGGGGAGGGGAGGTGCGCTCATGCTGTCCTCCATGAGATGTGCCACATCAGGAAGTCAGTAATGTTTGATCATCCCAGTATTTTCATATCAAGTCTTTGATCTCCCAGGGTACTTTTCAGAAAGTAGTAGCAGTAGACATGCTTGCTTATACACATGCAATGTTGTCATATTTCAGTTACATGTAAGTACTGTGTGAATGAGAAGTCTGTGTAATAACTTCATATTTTATGTTAAATAAAAAATTAAAAAAATACAGGCGTGGGCTTAATGACTTAAATGGAATGATTGAGTTATTCCTATATGACATTAATTTTAGATTCAGTTTAGTTTAAAATGCTGCCAGATGAGCAATGATCACTTTGTAGAAGGAACATTTGATGGTTTACATTGTGGCTGGAGACCCAGACGCTCATGTTTAAGGGGCAATCTGCACGAACTCCAAACTGTGAGAACATAAATTGGGCATATCTGGGTGGAGTTGGATTTTCGGTTGCGATATGGAAATGTCTGATCAATTGCATCATCACAGCTGCAATTCCATCCATGTCAGGGCTGGCCCAAGACTGCATGCTGCCTCCCCTTGCCTGACGAATGACAGCCTCCAGAGGCGTTCTAATATGGGGGGAGCAGGTGTGCACCACCCCAGGCGCTGAGTGGGCGCGGCAGCCGGGCTCGGGGCTGCGCAGAGCGGCGCGGCACCGGAGCCCGGCTGGTGTGCCCCTCTGAAGCAGCGCGTCCACTCGGTGCTTCCCCGGCCTCTGGAGGCTCCGCTCAGGAGACCGGGGACAAGCCCTCCTCAAAGGGACCGCCTACTTCGGCGGTTGAGGGCTTTCTGAGAGGGTTCGGCCATTATAGGTTTTGCGCATGCGCAAACCCTATAATGGCCGAACGCGACGCGTCGCGCCGGCTATTATAGGGTTTGCGCATGTGCAAAACCTATAATGGCCGAACGCAATGCGTTCGGCCCTCTCAGAAAGCCCTCACGGTCGCTTTGAGGAGGGCTTGTCCCCGGTCTCCGCAGCGGAGCCTCTGGAGGCCGGGGAAGCGCCGAGTGGGCGCTCAGCCCCGAGTCCGGCTGCTTGGGGGGGGCGCAGCAACCCCGCCCCCCCAGGCGCCGGGAGGGCTGGGAACGCCACTGACAGCCTCTGCACCTCCCACTCTGCAATTTTCTAGCCCAGCCCTCCTTTCTCCTCTGCAGTTCCACTTCCTCTCTGTCTCCCTCTTCCTTTTCCAATACAAGGAGATGGAGGAGCAGGGGAGGCAAGTAGGCAGACAGAGATCCCCCATTCTGCTGCCCAATGCAACAGCTTCAGGTGACTTGGTGTGCTGCATTCACCTGCAACCACAGCATTCACCTTCAGCCCGCCCGGCCACCGTGGCAGCCTCCTTTGGCCTCACACTGGGCATGCTCATCAGTAGCGTCCTCGCCAGACCACCTGGTGAGTGAGGCTGCCACAGAGGCCGGGCGCAAGGCCACATGGTTGCACTCGCCGGCATCTTCCTCGCCAACTGCCAGCTTACCTGGCGGTCTGGCGAGGATGCTACTGATGAGCATGCCCTGTGTGAGGCCAAAGGAGGCTGCCACGGTAGCCGGGCGGGCTGAAGGTGAATGCTGTGGTTGAGGAAAGCCCCAGGCCAGTGGTGGGCAGGTGAGTCTTGGCTGGCTTCGGGTCACTGGGTGTGTCTGCCATAGCATCCTTCAGCTTGCTTCAGGTCATGTCACCTCTGCCTCACTTCGTATTCTCGCGAGTGATGAAAAGATGCTCACGAGTACACGAAGCGAAGCGATTTGCTGGAAGTGGGCTGAAGTTTGCCAAGCAAAGTGGAAGTATTTGGTGGTGAATTATTACTGCCAGTTACTTCCATGTCTGCTCCGAATAAGTGGGGGGGGGGACCCATGACTCTCTGCACTGGGTGTCATGAAGGTAAGTTACAACACTGGGTATAGGATTAGCAGTCAGTCTTTGCCTGATTTGGCTTAGGAGAAGAGGCTGTTACTTCTTGGGATGATCTACAATTTAATGGTTTTCACCAACTGAATTTTCTTCCTTGTACCAGAGAGCTTTTCACATCCAAATAACTGCATTTCCCAATGTGCGGTATATTTATAATTAAGTTCTCCTGGAAGTACATTTGAAGTACAATTCAGGAAAAATGTCATTTTACGAAATTCTTAAGAATTTACTAAAGATGGGCATAGGATTGTGTATTTTAACAATGTCAGAATAAAAGGTTCATGAAATCCCATAGTCATAATGTCTTGCTTCTCAAGGCATGATTCTAGAAACAGGATTTAAGTTTTTCAGACTCTTAAAAAAATCGATTAGTATTAGCATGCTTCCCACATCACAGATATTGTGTGTGTGTGTGTGTGTGTGTGTGTGTGTGCACGCGCGCATGCAATGCACACGCCAGTGTTTCTAATCTATGGCTATAACCTAAACAAACAAACAAACAAAAATCCCAAACTGGTTTCAAGGGATATGACTTTGATGGTCTCAAGCTCTTTGTGTATACCACTGTTTTTATTCATTACTTCTTGAGAAAATAAAGCACACCCATGTGTCTTGCAAAAAAAGAAGAAAAAAAATACAAACCCTTAATTGCAATGTACATAAAGCCTGTCAAAGCTCTAATTTTCAATATTCTAATGAATATCAAAAGAGTCCAGCACTTCTGACTTTGACAAATTGCAGATGAGATTTTATTCATTAAGAGGACTGCTAATGTTTATTTAAATGCAATTTACTGTTGCATTATTGATTAGCGCCTGCAAAATTATCTTACAAGGAGCACGTGTAGCAAGAAGATTTCAGGTTGAGAAAGGATTTATCTAGGGAAGGCCTGTAGGCTTGATTTAGGCCCCAGGACATGAGAGTTTTAATTTATCTGGAAAGAAAGGCCTGGTGGAAGATTTGCTTTGTTTGCATGTAGACAGCAGATGAAAGGGGGGTTGATGTTGAGCGGGAAGAAAATGGCTGCCATTCTTGTTATTCAGACAGAGCAGAAGGGAAAAAATCGATTACATGGGCAAGATAATAAATAAATAAATCTTTTTTGCCCATCCCCCCTTTCAAAAATTTTCTGAAATGGACAGTAGGTTTCCTGTTATATTCCCCCAGGAAAATGATTACAGAACATATTTCTCTTTCTCAAAAATTTCAAGAATTAAAAAAGTCTACACTGCACTTGTTATAGAATTGTCACATTTCAGTGAAATATATTTGGTCACATCTGTTGTGAAATTAATCTCTCTACCGTATGTTAAAGGAACTCCAGCTCAATCCAGTTTAATAATCAAACAATCAATAAGAATATTTATATATTGCTTTTCAACAGAAGGACATCTAAATGTATAAACAGGGCCTCTGTGTGAGTATAATTTGGTGGATCAGGAATAATATGCTGGAATGTGATATAGTAGAAAGTAATGTGTAGTGGCAATGGGCTCTACCCACATTGCGCTGCATCCATAGGTTATACATTCAAATAGATGTCCTCATCCACATTACCCTGGCACCCCCCCCCCCAAAAAAAAGACCACACACACAGAGGCTGTTGGAAGACTGGGCCACCTTTATTAATTATTAAACACAACAATAAAAAGGTAAAGGTATCCCTTGACAATTAAGTCCAGTCGTGTCCGACTCTAGGGAGTGGTGCTCATCTCCGTTTCAAAGCCGAAGAGCCAGCGCTGTCCGAAGACGTTTCCATGGTCATGTGGCCGGCATGACTCAACACCGAGGCGCATGGAACGCTGTTACTGTCCCGCTGACGCGGTACCTATTAATCTACTTGCAATTTCTTGCTTTCGAACTGCTAGGTTGGCAGGAGCCATCGCACGGATTCGAACTGCCGACCTTTCGATCGACAGCTCATGGTTCAGTGGTTTAACCCACTGCGCCACCTGCTGGCTCAAACACAACAATAAATGCAGCTAAATAGTAAATACCTCCCCAAGCCGTGTGGGCAGTATGAATGGCTGAACGGTAAAGACCGCCGTTTCACTTCACCCCAAGAATCCCCACGGGCGTGCCATCTGACTCAAGACTCGACAAGGTCATGGACCCAGTCAGCCTATCGTGGCCAACCCCGAAGGGTCGAGACAGCGGGACCGCATTGGGAGCACCAGCCAAGCCATGTGTTCCCTTTGCAGATTCCAATCAGGGGGCTAGCCAGCCAGCCAGCCAGCCAGCCAGCCAGCCAGCCAGCCAGCTAGCCAGCCTCTTTGAACCAGTCAGGCATCATCAGAGTGGTTCTGGTTCACCCCCTGACCTTGCTGAGCTCAGAGTGGATGCCAAAAATACCACCCTGCCTACTTGGCCCGCATGACACCTGCCGGTGACTTAAGCAATGGGGAAAACCTACCAATAAGCACCCGAGAAACCCCACAGTCTGGGGTAGGCAAAAAAGATGCCAACCATAAACCAATCAGGTTGGCAGCAAAAGTTCCTACCCGGCCCTGGAAACGGCAACCAGCTAGTTTCAGACTGAAAAAGTGGGTCGGGTGGGTGGGTCAATGCTTGCCCCGGGCAACTGAACGGCTGCTGAAAAAATGCTATGCAGCCACAGATTGCCCAGGGCCCGCCTCCAGTTCCCAATTCGTCACGTCAGACGGCTCCTCCAGCCTGCCTGCACGTGGCCGGGGCAGAGCCGGGTAAGCGTGCCGGCAGGCAAGAGCCTGCCAGCCAGCGTCAATCTGGACAGGGGTGGCACCAGGGGTCAGCCAGATCAGGCAATGGCCCACACCCATAAACAGTAGCATAGTTTATACGGAGCAGCCGGTGTGGGTTGCTCCAGGTGAGGGAGGGGGCAGCCTCAGTGCACCTCTTAGTATTTTTGGAGGCAATCGCCACTGAAAACACTGAGGGAGGTGCGAACGTGCACCCTTCTGCCCCCCCTCACTACTGTTTGGTTCCGAAATGGAGCCATTCAGCAGCGAGGAGGGCATGATACGCTGACGCTGGGGGCGTTAGCGTCGCCCGCCCCAGGGCTGGGGCGTGCATGTGACAGTACTGCCCATAAGAGAGCCCACCTGGCCAGGCTGACCCTCTGAACCTGCCAGTTCTGCTGGCAGTGATGCCATGAGCTAGCCAAGAGACGTCTGTCCCCACAGTGCCTGGCACTCCATGTCCAGCATCTTGAAGCTCATAGTGGGGTCTCTAGAGAACGCTCCCATTTGCTGGTGTGAAGGAAGAGCTATTGCTCTTCATCACCAGTAAGCTTTGGGGATGGGGGGCATTAGGCCTTTGCCACAGGGCCTCCAACAACCTGGTGCTTCCTGATTCTGGCACAGGGAGTCATGCATAAAGACCTTTTTAAAGTGAAACTAGAGCGGGATGGGGAAAACTGAATGCAATGTAAGGATGCTTGTAAAACATTTTAATAAAAGCCGAACAAGAGGAGCAATTCCCTTGTTTGGGGCTCCTTCTGATATGGAAATAAAAAGCATGACATGTAAAAAGCATAAGAATGTATGTTCGATTTGTTGCAGTTACCCCATTCCAGTTTAGTCTGATAAGTAACACTGGACAACACACAATTTGCCTCTGAAATGAAATTAGTTAGTCTCTAATTTCAATATCCTGAAAATGAAAATGACAATAAAATCTGTCGATTGGCTCTAGTTTAGGAGTCGGCATTGCATACATAGGTGTTGTAAGTGCAGTCGGACGATTACCAGTACATGTCTACGGAACAATCTATTGTGGATCTCTCACAAACCATAGCCAATTTTGCGTTTTCATTGTCATATTTGTGTTCAGAACCTCAACATCTATAAGAAATGACTAATTTAATCTTGGGAGCATGACCTTTGTTAAAATTTGCTGTCCAGTGTAATTAGTGAGACCACAGTATTTCTGTACTTCTGGGGAGATCTATGACTGTGTAGAAATGAGAATGAGCATGTGCACACATGCAGGTGTACATATTCTCCAAGAGACACACAATCCAGTCAATATCAACTGTGAGGAAAACAGGATGATCCAAAGTTGAAGAACATCGTTATATATAGTATATATATAAAAAATGGAAGCAGTGCCAGGTTTCTGGAGACCCAGGGGTAACGTCCTGCACTGCCTAAAATAGTAAAATAAGAACATAAGAAGAGCCCTGCTGGATCAGGCCAAAGACCCATCTAGTCCAGCTTCCTGTATCACACAGTGGCCCCACCAGATGCCTCAGGGAGCACAAGTCAACAAGATACTTGTATCCTGTCGCCACTCCTTAGCACCTGGCACAAAGAAAACCTACTCCTACAACCAGGAGGTTGTAAGCTGTGATGAACCTTTCCTCCATAAATCTGTCCAATCCCCTTTTAAAGGCATCCAGGCCAGGTGCCATCACCACATCCTGTGGCAAGGAGTTCCACAAACCAAGTACATGCTGGGTAAAGAAATATTTTCTTTTGTCTGTTTTAATCCTCCCTCCACTCAATTTGAGTGGATGTCCCCTAGTTCTAGTGTTGTGTGACAGGGAAAAGAACTTTTCTCTATCCACTCTCTCCATCCCATGCATAATTTTATACGTCTCAATCATGTCCCCCCTCAACCGCCTTTTTTCTAGACTATTATTACTATTAAAATATTACTGGTGGCTGCAGGTAGCAGTTTCCCCCTCTCATTGGCCAATGGCATTTTATCCTAGAGGCCCTTCAATGGCACAGGTGAGATGGGTTTTTTGACCAACTCACACCACCGCTGCCACCACCAGCACTAGAGGGTTCAGGGAGTCAGGATTCTAACAAACCAGATTCTAACAAACCAGAATGCTTTATTTTTCCTTCTACCCAGTTGTTTTGAGGAAGAGAAAACAGATCACAGAATCTGTGGCCAGATCTACACTACAACCTTACGTCGGTTCCACCAAATTAACTCTCATGACTTCCTTCCCCAAATGCTGGCAATTATATGGCTTTGTGGGGCAGCTTAGAAATTGTTGTTGGAAGTCTTTGCTCCTCTCCTCTGAACCATGTGTGCTCAGGATTGCCTGGGGGCTGAAAATAATGGTTAAACCAGTGTGACCCTTGTTCCAGCACTGGGACCTCGACTCCCCATTTTTTACATAGCTGTGTTTTGATCGTTGTTCACCGGATTGGGCTGCTATGTATCTACTGCAGTGCCATCTTGACTAAGCAGGTTTGAAAAAAAAATATCCCAAATGCAAGAATAAGAACATGAAATCACATTTCTTCTTCCAAAATACGTCAGCTGAAAAATTCCAGTTTCTTTTAAAATAATGAGGCCTGCATTTCCTGGAGAGAGGCAACATATTTTGATGATACGTGTTTTTGAATTAAAGTTATTTGAGTTAGTGCTTTTTCATTAGCAGTTTCCCTTAGCTGCAGCACATATGCATTATTTCCTTTTCTATGAGAAAAGCAATGCTGTTCTTTTGGCTTGAAATAGCCTCCCTGAAAAAAAATGCTGCCTTTAATGTCAAGTCAAGGAGTAGCAAAGCTTAGCTGGAGTTTCTGTTCCAAATTCTGGTGTAAGTCCAGTGAATTCAACGGAATTGTACAGAGGATAAATCAGGCCCTTCATGTCTAGCAGGTATATTATAAATTTAATTTCATGGCAAACTGAAGTCTATTACTGAAAATCACAGAGAACAGTCATCTCAGCAAGGCCATCTCTCTTTTTTTATGGAGTCGTTTTGTGCTTGTTTTGAGCATTTGCAAGCTTTGTCTGCGCTGGCCAATAAAAAGACAAGAACAGCCCTGCTAAGAAAAGCCAGAGGCCCACTGAGTCCAGCATCCTGTTTCTTACAAAGACCCACCAGCTGCCTGTGGGAAGCTCACAAGCAGGAGGGAAAGAGATACCTTGCTGCTCCTGCTTTTGCTCTTCTGCAGCTAGTATTCAAAGAAAGGTAGACCGCTGCTGAACCTGGAGGTAGCATATTGCCATCAGACTAGTGGCCATGAATAAACCTGTCTTCCATGAATTTGTCCAATCCCCTTCTTTAAAGTCATTCAAGCCAGTGGCCATCACCACATCTGTGGCAATGAATTCTAGACTACTTATGCTCCGTGTGAAGAAATGCCTCCTTTTCTTCATCCTATATCTCTGCCAATCAGTATCTAGTATTATCAGAACTTATATCACTCCACTCTCTCCACACCATGCATAATTTTATCAGTCTCAAGAATGTCCCCAATTTATAACCCAATCCTACATAAGATGCACCGGTGGCCTAAATAGATATTGGCGGATTGCGTCACCAATATCCCCACCGCCCCCTCCCTAGCCTGGCCGGCCAATCTCCCCCTCCACCCCGGCCCGCCCTCTTCACACCCTCCCGCCGCCCGGCACAGCACTTACCTGCGTCTGGCAGCTGGATCCAGGGATGGCTGCAGAGTGAGCAGTGCCAGCCTCCACACCAATGCTTCTTACTTCAAAGGTGCTGCAAAAGTGCTTTATGGCACTTTCGCGACACTGTAGGCTGGTGGAACGCTTGCACAGGATTGCGCTCTTAAACACCTTTTTTTCCCAAGCTGAAAAGTGCCAAACATTGTAGGCTTTCCTCTACAGAAAGGTGCTCTAGTCTTCTGACCTATTTGCCCTCTTTTACTCCTTTCCCAACTCAGCAATATCCTTGAGCTGTGGAAACCAGAATGCCCAAATGTGCATCACGTTACACTTACTAGTATTTATATTGAGCCACATTTGCTATTTGGTTACCTAGTTTGGAGAGGTCCTTTTGGAGCACTTCACAAAAAACAAGATACTTTTTGTCTGAGTACGATGCTGACAAATTAACTAGCAAACGCATTTCCAGTAAATGATCACAACGGTAAGCCAGGTGGAAACTGATGGGCTTGTTTATACCCTTAGGGTAGTGTGGAATTCCATGCTAGTTGGAAAATTCTGCTAAGCCATCCAGCTCTACTATGTAGTTCTAATGGTCTTATTTCAAGATGCTGGGAAAAAACAAAATTAAAAAGTGTGGAGCATAAGTCAAGAATTGCTTACTTTGTCCTGGCTTCAAGGTATAAAGTTTGGATGTCCTGAATACCCTATGGAGAAATGTGGGCATCCCTGCCAAGTAACTTAATATTTGGTATGTTGCCAGTGCGACCTCTGACTGCCCTGAGGATTGACACTGTGTCCCTTACTGTCTTTGCAGAACTAATTGCTTATTGAAATGAAATTAGAGCTGCAAATCAGCACCCTGTCGTGATTAGAATCTGTTGGAATTGGATCTTGCTGTAGCGCTGTGAATTTAATCTCAGCCTCCTCTTACGACTGCCAAAGCTCCTGTTGAATCTACCAGGCACAGAAAATCTATGGACGCCTTTGCACCATTTTCTCTTAAAATGGGTTAGATTTAGAACATTGTATTCTGCAACGAATTTGTGAGGCTGGCTGGCAGGGCTTGATCACTGGAGCGATCACACTTATCGCACGTAAGGGTGGCAGCTTTTGCTTCTCAGGTTTGTTTCATTGAGAGCACTGAAGTAAAGCATTGTTGCTTCTGTAGATATAGTGCATTTGGTTGTCTCTGGGTCAGTATAAATACTAGGACTGTCACTTAATAAAAGAAATCTAGGGCTGCAATCCTGTGCATACTTACCTAGGACAAAGTCTCACTGAACACAGGACATATTTCTAAGAGACATGTGGTGTACGTTGACGACTCGTATGTGTTTGAGGGTCAGAGGAGCTGAGAAGTTGACATAGGGCTCAGCTGAGCGTGTTTACTACTACTACTACTACTACTACAGTAGTAGTAGTAGTAGCAGTGGCGTTCCTGTGGTAGGGGCTCGACTGTAAGTCGCGTCCCGTCCTAGTACCGCGTTCACAAACCGGAGTGAGGAGGCCCCGCCCCCTCGCTATCGGAGCCATTCCACGCAGCGAAGCCGAACGGGCAGGTTCTGAGCGGGAACGCGGTACTAGGACGGGGCGGGACTTACAGTCGAGCCCCTACCTCAGGAACGCCACTGAGTAGTAGTAGTAGTAGTAGTAGTAGTAGTAGTAGTAGTAGTAGTAGTAGTAGTATTTATATTGTACCTTTCCTCCATGATGGGATTCAAGGCCATGTTCTTAGGGTTCTCAGGCAGGGACCCTTCCACGATCTGCCCAAGCCGGGACTTGCTTACAGGAGGACTCAATAGGCAGTGAGGCCTTGGAGGGGGGAGGTTTTAAACCTCTCACCTCTCCACAGTACCAATCCGACTCATCCCCTTGCCTGCAAATTGCCTCAGAAGGGAGGTTTCCATTTGTAGCTTTCCTTACAAGGCAAGTAGCAGGTGGTGGGGAGTGATGCGGATTGGGAATCTAGCGCTCCTTCCTCCTCGCTGTGGTCCCAGTCTGGGTTGAGTCTCCTGGTGGCTACTGTTTAGAAAAGATGCACAGCTGCTAAGCACAGAGTAAATATCTCTTCTCAAATACTGGTTTTAAATACTGGTTTATTTGACCCTTAGTCCATCAATTAATTCATCATGCTTTTGATGGATGAATGTGTCCCAGCAAGCACTGTCTTCACACAAGCATTTTCCCTTCTCTCTCACACAGGAGGGGATGCTTCTTTTCAGATGGTCTTTGCCACCTGCAGTTTTTATAAATACTTGTTTTAAAAGCATGTTTAAAAATTAAATCTTTTGTGCAAAGTAATTGTGGGCGCTGCCTCAACCAAAATGTTCTTAAATGGCTAATCTAAGACAGTGTTTCTCAAAGCGTGCTTCATGGAGCCCTGGGGCTCCCTGAGACCCCTTCAAGGGCTCCATGAGCATACCGTAAGTGGCTGCCATCTGCTCAGTGCTGTAGCACTCTTCACATGCGCTGGAGCTCTGGGGCTTCCTGAGACTCCACACATGCGCTGCTGGGGCTCCCCAAGGATCAATTTAGGAGTGTAACGGGCACCAGAGACCAAAACATTTGAACACCGCTGATCTAAGCAATTAATGGGCTAATTAATTGGCTAAACTGAGCCCTAAAAATATGTATATTGGAGTAACTAAGAAGAGGCCAGTCTTATGAGCCTCATACCAGGGTTCTGGCATTCCAGTGTCATAAGAAAAGGACAAGGCAGTACAATGCAAGGGACAGATGGGGGGGGGGAATCACCTCACCAGTGATTCTATGTAGGAAATCCAAAGGAAACCTTGATCTTGAGTGCAACACTGCAGCATTTCCCCAAGTTCAAACAAGATAGGCCCAAATGGGGTTTTCCCATATCCCAGCCCGCCTTTGCTCCACTTGTTAAGCATGCATAGAGTGCCACTCTTTACCACCTGCAGTGGTAGCACAGGCATCTGTGCAGACTGTCCCCTTCAGTCCTGATAGAGATGCAAGCCAGTGGCGGCCAGTTTGCTCTTCTTGGATAGCGTGAAAAGTGCAGTGCTGCTTAGCAAAGGTGCTGTTGTTGAGGTAGAGACTTCTTTCACAGGCTTTCGTTGCATCTGATAATATTCATAGCTTATGAATGAAACGTCATGCTGTGCGTTTTAAAATGGTTTTTATTGCATTTTGAAAGAGACTTTTAAAGTTGTTTTTAAAGTTTTAATTACATTTTAAATTTCACTTTTTTATGACCTTAATCCTGGGGAAGATGATTTGTTCTTGGTATATTATTGCCGGTCATAACAGTTTTTGCTCTATAGAGACTTCTTCTTTCTGAGACATTGGAAACATTCCAGTTACAGAGAAGTTCAATATTCTAGGAGAGACAACATGCTCCAAAGCACATTTTTCTAAATCGTAGCCTCTTCCCAGGAACAGTGGCGTCGTTTGATAGGGGGCCCTGTGGCCCTGGGCGCCAGCTTCTGGGGGGGCGCCAAAGGGTCCGGGATTTGTTGCGCCCCCCACCCCATTGCGTGCGCCCACCCCCATCGCTCTCCTTATCTTCAGCGGCCTCCAGGCCACCTCCGCCGGCCCCGCGCTCACCTCAGCGCGACGACTCCTTCTCAAACAAACCGGCTGTTCTGTACATGCACAGGGCAATTGCCCTCTCTTGGCCTCTTAGGCGTTCTGCGCATGTACAGAACAGCCGGTTTGTTTGAGAAGGAGTCGTCACGCCGAGGTGAGCGCGGGGCCTTCCGGAGCTCGGCAGCTGGAGGAGGCCGCAGCCGGAGGGCAAGTCGGCGCCTCGGCAGCCGGGTGGAAGATGGATCAACTCGTCTCAAGTCGCCTGTGCACGAGGGTCGTCGTCGAGGGAACTATGGTAAGGAGCTTTCGTGCGCGTGCATTTTTTGGGGGGGGGTCCTTACCGTAGTTCCCTCCTCTGACCCTTGTGCCCCTTCCGGCCCGGCTCCCCAAGCTCGAGCTCCGGCGGCCGGGCAAGCACAGGCGACTTCCACGAGTTGACCCATCTCCCACCAGGCCACCGACTTGCCCTCTGACTGCGGCCTCCGCCCTCCTCCAGCTGCCGATGAAAGGTCTGTCTGTTTAAAAAAAATTTTTTAAAAAAAGGGGTGGAGCGTGCGTGTCACGTAATTTACGCAATGATGTCACGCTCCTTCTGGGGGGCGCTCTGCCAACCCCCGGCCCAGGTGCCAGGAGGGCTAGCGACACCACTGCCCAGGAACTTCCACAAAGAGAAATGCTGTTTTAAAATGGGCTTTACAAGAGCCTCATAATAACAATTATGATTCTTGATTGCTGCAATACGTTGGGATTCAAATGCTTTGCAGGCTTTTTCCCCCAGCCTACCGGGGAGTAGGAGATTTTGTTGAGCCATGATTGGATATAATATTATAATTACTAGAAGAGGCTACAGAAATCATGTGTGGGTAGGTTAATATACTGGTATACTAGTGGTATACTCAAAACTTTTTTTGGTACTGAGGACGTTTTGAGGGTTGCTCTCCCTGAGATAAAACAGTTAACAGTTCCCAGTTGAATTGTTTAAACTGCTTGACAAATGCTGTCCAGCAAGACAGCCATGAAATGGATGGGAAAGTTACTATTTAAAGAAAAGAGGACTATAAGTTGAAAAAAAAAATACCATGCATCATATACATTTTTTCCACTTTCCATATACTTGTTTGCTCAGTGCCTAGTGTTGGTCCCAGGTTGCTGGGGCCCCAAGAACACAGCCCTGCTGTGGCCTCCCTGATGTCCCCACCTGCCCCCGATGAAGAACTGAATGCTATATTGCCACCAGTACCGAGGGTTTACGGTTGGCCTAGCCTGATGGGCCCTCTGATGAGTGCTGACCCTTAGCCAGTGCCCAATCTGGTCAACAGCTAGTGCCATTCCTGTGTTCAGATCTTCTTCCTACTGTCTCTTTTTTTCAGCTGAGCTATCTATCCCCATGCCTAAAACACAGAAAGGCACTGTCATGGATTGGGCTGGTTCCGCTGTTGTAAAACGGCCTCCGGCAGTGGCCATTTTAGGTGTGCTGGGTGACAGCACTGGAGGCCCACTGCTGGACCTACAAAGGTAGGTGCAACAGTGGCAGGCATGGAATGGGATGGGGTGGAATGGGGGAGTGGAGAGGTGAAACAGGGGCGGGGGGGGAGGTGGACCAGGGGAGGTATTGGTGGTACTTGCCTGCACTGATATCCTAACCCCATCTGTCTCCCTTACCACCACATGCCTTGGATTTATGCCTGCCAAACAGCAGGTGTAGATCAAAGGAGTCCCATGGTGGCGGTGGAAGCTTTCCCCAGGGTAAGTGAGCAAACGTTCACTTACCCCAAGGAAACCTTTTAAATACACACACACACACACACACACACACACACACACACACACACACACACACACACACACACACAACGAATACAGCACGGCTGCACCAGCGGGGTGGCTTTGGGTAGGATTGGGCTGTCAAACTGTTTGTTCCTTGAGTTGGTGCAACTTAAGTTATCAGCATTGGAGCTGCTTTCTGTGAGTGGCTTCCATAATGCTGGGGCCTGTGGTTATATTCAAAGGAATGAATGTCGCAATGCCCCACATGGGCAGGGACTGAATATGCAGGACACACAACCATGGAACTGGCACCTCCTGGGAGGAGGGGGTGCTGATTCCATGGGAAAGACCTGTGCATTTGGCCCTTGCCCTCATGATTGTGTCATTTAAACATGATGGCGAATAAATGGGAGCTCTTGCAGAAAAGTTAAGCAGACACAGCTAAGTGAATGTTTAAAAGGTTTCTCAAAATGAGAGTGTTTGAGACCCCAGCTACAGGGCATTGGATCTTGGTAACATGACTGGCTGATCTTTACCACGCATTCAGAGTTTAAATAATTTCCAAATTAGGAGTTGGAAAGGAAGAGCTACAGTGTGAATTGCACTGTTTATAACCTGTGATCTCCCTTCTAGACTGACCTTTTTTAAATTCTAGAAGTAATGAAGATTTCTGAAGGTAATTGTCAGAAGAGCACAACCTTCAGGAGAGCAGTTGTAGTAGGTGATTTTCGTGAGTGAAAGTACATTTCAGCTTCTCTTAATGTTCTTTTCTGTCAAGTATGAAACTGGTGACTGTGTGAAACAATTTGGAAGAGAAATGGAATGTGTACTCCAGCCATTGTTGGTTTTATATTTGCATTAAGAAGGCAGTTTAATACAAAGTGGATTTAAGCCTCAAGTGTGAAAATGCCCTTAGTCTGTTGCAGCAAAAGAAATTATCAGTGGCACCTTGGGAGCAAACACTTTTGTGGCTCACTCAATCCTATTTGGATGCTGCACCGATGGCACACAGGCACCAGTGAGGCGTCCGCCGTCCACCATATCCTAGCCCTGTCCTGGTGCACCAACGCTGGTGCAACAAGAGCCATATGCCAAGACGATCCTGGCAAAGCAATGCTGGTGCAGCCCTTCCCAGTAACACCCTCAGCATCCATGCAAACACCAACACGGCCTGTTATCCATGAAGCGGCATCTTGACATGTGCTGCTACCAGGTAATTTGCCCCTTCTCTCCTTCCAAGCCAGTTGCATGGCAACAGCTTGCACTCAATGTTGAAATGGGGAAGGAGAGAAAGAGGAAGCGTGATGAGACCAGGCAGAGAGCAGAGGGAGTTCTGCAGCATAGGAAATGCGATGAGTTGGCGGGAGGCTGAGGGTGGCCACTGTTACCTGGAGGGCTTGGCCAGAGCAACCCTTTCACAGTCAGTTACCTCATCTATAGCCTTGGCTACTTTAACATTGCATGGTCTGAATCTCAGAATAAAATGGCAGTGGCAGCACTGACACAACCCACCTAATATCAGGTTGCAACCCACTTCTGGGTCCTGACTCACCTGTTGAAGAGCTGTGGTCTAAGCCATTTTCTGTTTTTTGCATTTGGCCTCTTGTTTTTGCTAGAGCCCAAGTGTTGACCCACCCATTGCTAGTGTCCATCTCTAGTATTAAAAGTAAGACTGTATCAAGTCTGTTTTATAATGGTGTTGCATGGAAGGAGCTAGAAAGACAATCTGGTGGAGTGGATGGGGTGCTGGATTAGAACTGGGGAGACTTGAGTTCAATTCTTTGGTCAGCCATGAAGATGTGAAGTCTAACTGAATTCACAGGGCTGTTGCGAAGAAAAAGGAGAAAGATAAGAAGGACAATAGTGGCTTAGAGACTGAGCTTCAAATCAGGACTTCCCCAGCTGGAATCCTGTCTGTGTCATAAACTCACTAGTGGCCTTAAGCAAGTCACTCCCTCTCAGCCGCAGGTCCCCAACTGCACTATGAGGATATAATAATACTTACAACCCAATCCTATGAAGGAATGGGCTGTACTATGGAGGGTTTTGCAACAGCAGAAGACATTTCCACTGTCACAAAATGGCTGCCGACGGAGCGCAGAGCATTCAGTCGGTGGCCATTTTGAGAGTGTAGTCACTCCCCGTCCATTGGGGAGTGGTCCACGGACCTGTCTGTGGACGCTGAAGCAGGTAAGGCTGTGGAGGGGGTCAGCAGGGGGCAAAACAGGGTGTGGGGTGGGGAGGCTGACAGAGGGGGTGAATGTGGCGGTGATGGGACATGCTGGATCCTACCCCTCTTTTGCAGCCTCCCCACTCCCTTTCTCTCCTCAGACTTGCACCAGCAAAAGAGCTGGTGAAGGTCCAAGGAGACCCATTACAGGGAGGTTTATGGAGGTGTAAGGGAATTTAAATCCCCTTTCCGCTCCGAGGTCTCTCAATCTGGTGCCTCCCCTGCTGGATACAGCCTGCTCCTTTTTGGTGTGCTTGCACCAGTGTGTGTGTGTGTGGGGGGGGGGGAGAATAGGATTGGGCTCTTATCTTACAGGGCTGTTCTAAGGACAAGATCAAGCTAATACAAGTGATTTACTTTGCATACTCCGAAAGTGCTACACAAATGGTGATAATTATTATGTTGATGTCTTGAGCTCCTTGGAGGAAGGGTGAGATAAAAAAAAGTAATAATAAAGAACTAAACAGAATAATAAATAGCAACCATGAAAAAGTGTTAAAATATTTGCTAGTTTAATTTAATATTTTAATCTTATTGAAGATGACTAGAATGGATATGTTAATATTGGTAATGGCTTTTGTTGTTTTGAAGGGAGGGAAACAATATCTCAAGAACCCTGTAAATTAGAAATAAGGAGAAGAAATAACCAAGGGATATCACACTGTGTTTGTGGAAAAAACTAGCTGAGAAAGGAAAAAAGCATGAGGAGTCCATGTTTTTCAGAAAGCATATAGAGTACAGATAAGAGTAGACAAGTTACAGGCCAATCTTATCCATTTGGATCTCACCAACTGCCGGCACATTGCACTGGCCACCATCACTACTTCAGCCACTCTGATGGTGGGCAGCTCCCTGCCAACAGCATGGCAGCTGGTAAGCTGCCCTGCGCCGGCAGCGGTGCGCAGCAGACAAGCCATCAGAGCAGGTAAGGTGGTGACAGGGGCAGATCAGAGTGGGGATCAGGTTCGGCTGGGGGGCAAGTCAGGGTGGATGTCGGCAGCAGCGTCTGCGAGATCCTATGCCCCTCTCCCGGGCCCGACATGCCCCCTTTGGCCTGACAGATTTATGCCAGCAAACTAGCTGGCATAGATCTGAACAGGCCCATTAGGGACCAGGGAGCAGTAGAGCAGGTAACTAAAACAATTCTTCACTTTCCTCTCCTTGCCGTCCTGATCACTAGCTGGCCCTTGTCCTTGGGATGCTGCAGCGGCAGGCTGGAGGATAGGATTGGGCCCATAGATATAGAAAAGCAATGTTCCAGAGGGGTAGTAATGGGAGGGCGGGGGGCGCCAGATCAGCTGCAAAATGGCAGTGAGAAAATGCAGTGGCAGCGAGAAATGCGGGGGCGATGAGAAACACGGCGAAACAGGTTGCAGAGGCCTTCTAGCAGCGCGATGAGCAGCAATTTTGATGTCACGGGGTGGTGGTGTCATCTCATGCTGCTCCCCCCCCCCCCGCGTACGCCTCTGCAATGCTCTTCACAAATATTCAGTCTAGAGCCTCTGAAATGTAAAGTGCTGATCCTGCACTTACATCCCATGTTCATCTCAGGAACTCAACACCAGAACATCCATTAAGTGTATTTACAGCATGCAGTGATGCCTGACTCATGCCATAATGGGGGAACTATTGCTGCCTTCACTAGCTAATTTCTCTTATGTGCTCCAATTGTGCATCCCCATTTCCTGAGGCCACGGAGCCAAAAGAGGGGAGAATATCAAGCAACTGGTTAAGGCCTCTGCTGAATGAGCCTTCATGCGGTCCAGAAGACTTGAACTTGGAGGACTGGAATATGTACACCTATCAAATGTCCCTGGTTATCCGGTTTGACCTTGACATAGCCTATATATTATGAATTGTCCCTTTTGCTGACACAATCCTTCCTCTGTTTCTGCTTCTTCTCACTATGTTTCTGGAGGAGTGCCCATTCAGAAGCTTATTGCACAGGTAGCTGATGCATATCACTCTGTCATAATGATTGAGGAGAAATGTCATGGCCCCCACAGGCATGGGCTCACCCCACAGGGGGAATTCTACATCAAAGGGGTGTGTCATAATGATCCCCACCCACTGGAGTTCCCCTACTTGGGAGGAAAAACCATGTTTACCCAGACTTTGTGTTGTAACAACGTGCCTTTTATTGTCTTCTTGCAACAGTAGTCAACAGCCCTGACATCCCACAGCCCCGGAATTGTGGTTCTGGAGATACTGCTTGCTTGGTTCTTCATAGTTTTGCCACTACATTAAGCACAGGCAGCCCGCATCCATCTGCCAGTATGCTCCACCTCCGCCTCATGGCCAACACCATCCTTCACCCCATAGCTCCTCCCTGAGCTTGGCCTTGCTGGGTTGGTCTAGTTGCCTCATCTGGGCTTCCAGTTGGGCCCAGGTGCCTCTCCTTGAGGGCTATTTTAGCAAAGCCTCCCATGACAGGGGTGTTGAGTCCCATGTAGTCACAGGAAGCTAGGATCCCTTAACTGGCACGGGAGCTGCCCTGTCATGGCAGGATGCCTGGGCATCTCCTTCCTCTTTCCTCCCTTTCCCTCTCTAGTTCTGGGTTTAAGTCTTCTCCCTCTACCTCCTTTGGATCTCAATCAGGCTCAGGTGTGCTTGCTTAGATGGGAAGCTGACCTCACATAACCAGCCAGGGGCCAGATTAGGCCACCCCAGGTGAACCTGTCACCTCCTCAGCATTGGTGGGGTTGCCTCCGCTGGCCCCTCACAAGAGCGAAGACTGATTTGCTCATGGTTGGTGTCAAAGTCCTGATGTAAAGCACCGCCCAGAGGGCTGCAGGACACCCCATAAGTGAAAACAGTACATTTTTCCCTGGCTGCGGTGATCCCTGGGATCGCTGCCACCATGCTGTCCCTGCCAGTGCAGTGATTACGACCCTAAGGTGGCAGGGGAGAGCATCCGGTTCTCCTATAGTTTGAGAACCAATGGCCTCGGGGCTCTTACTGGAGCAACCACTCAACTTGGGAGCTTTCTGTAGCACTGGTTCCCAGGACTCGGGTCCAGCTTGCTTTTGGCCCAGGCCCTTAGCTTCAGCCTCCTCATTCTGTTCCTTGCTGCAGCCCCTATTCTCTAGTCTCCCACCCAACCTCAACCCTTGCCTTGGACTCCACATCCTTCCTCTGCAGGCCTGAACTAACACTTGTGCAAGGTTTCTAGCAACCTGTGCAAATGTTATCTGCCGTCAGGCGCACACATAATTCGATTGCATTTATGCCTGCTGCTGAAAGGTTTCTGAGCAGACACAATGCTTCAGTAGTGTGTGATCTGCAGTTCCATGAACATCCTTGCCTGCAAAATGCTACTTGGCATTAGCAATGTATATGAGGAAGCAGAACAATCATATCTGCAGTAGCCATGGCATAAACTTTTTGAATAGTCCCATTTCCAGGCTGGAAGGTGGGAATCCTAATTTCTGTGTCTCTGGATTCACTTACAATAGCATCTGCTGGTGGCTGCATCTGCAGTTTGTTGTCCATGTGCAGCAACTCTTAAAGGGTTCTGAGACATAGCCACTCTAGTAAACAATGAGCTGAGATTTAGGAATTCAAAGGTGTTGGCAATTGAAGTGTTCTTCAGACAATCAATGCATGGAGAATGAATGGATGTAGGAGGACCAGGGGCATTGCAGTTGATTTCTATCTGTGCTCATTAAATTATGTGCACTGTCCTTGTGCACAAAATGCTTGCATGTAGGACTGCACATATAGTATATTGAATGCACATAGACTGGGGGCCAGGACCAGGTGTCAGGATCTAGCCCTCACCATACATGTTCACTCTCCTTGCATTGAAAGTCTGAAGAGGGCTTGTGTGGGGCTCATTGAGGGGCACCATCATTTAAAACATAGAGGACATTTTTTTTTGCCATGAATCAGCCCTAAATGACTTCACATTACATTTTATATCAACATTTGTTGTTTCAGTCATACAATAGAATGTTTTGCTGTAATGTAAACTCTGTAAGGGGAACAGATTAAGCTGGTTTGCCCTTTTTAATTACTGATTGACTGTTCTTATACCAGCACGATTGGTTCAAAATCTACTGTGAATAATAAGGTAGTTTTGAGATAAATAAAGGTGTAGCATAGCGATAAGGAAAATGATGGTTTTACCATTTAAATACCATAATCTTCAAATGAGGCAATCTTGGATATCTGATCAAGATTAGAAGACTCAAGAGTCCCTAGAAACTTTAGTGAATGCTAATTTACTAATGCCTGAGAAGGAAGACATGTTTTGAAAGGTATTCTTTTCAGGATTGTTCACTGGAGATAGGCCATTTCGAGAGCAATTGCTTGAAATCTCTCCTAGGGATTAGCAGGGTGGCAGAATTACAGACAGGTCAGAAGGTCAGTAGCTGCAGATCCATTTTAGTTCAATCATAGTCCAAGAAAGATACAGCAGTAGACAAAGTATATTCTAGCCCTTTCTTGTAGGAAAGCAATCAGGGGCCTTTCTAATGTCTCCTCAATGCAGCGTCAACCCATTCATGAGTCCATCTGACGAGGTCGCCTCAGGCAGCAGATCGGTGGGGGAGGGGAGCCCTTCTCTGTCCTCCTACTTGCCTCTACTGCTCCTCCTTCTCCTTCCGCTCCCTGGACTGAAAAGGAAGAGAGGGACAGAGAGGAAGAGGAAATGTGGAGAGGAGGAGACTGGTGAGCGAGAACATTGGGGGGTGGGGCAGCATTTGGCATGCTGCCTCAGGTGGCAGGAGGTATTGGGCTGGCCCTGCATCAGAGCTTCTGCACCACATGTCTTTGCCACCAGACTAAAGAGTTAAGACACTTGAAGTGGAGTCATTAGGGACCACAACTTTACTAACTTGCCCTGCCCCCAGAAGGGCCGATCCATGACGCAAGCATTTGCATCTAGGTTCGGTCCTTCTGGGGGCGGGGTTTCAAATGGCAGTGTGCGCATGTGTAAAACACTGCCCAGGCCCCAGCCCCACCCACCGGCCATTCAGAAGCGGCAGAGGAGGACGGCCAGGCGATGGTACGGACGCAGTTGCGACTCAGCCGGGGCCAGACAGCGGCGGGAGAGGGGGGCAGTGGGCAGGCCCATCACCTCAAGGCCCCTGGAGGCCGGGGAGGGCATTTTCCACCCTCCCACCGCCCCCTAGGACCATTTTCAGCCCCATGTGGTGTCACCCGGGGCATGGCTTCTGGGTGATGTCATGGGGCGGGGGCAGGGCTTCGCCGGGGGGCATCATCTTGGACTGCCGCCCCTGGTAGGGGGTGGTGTCCCTATGCCACTGAGGAAAGGCTCTTGTTAAAGACTGAAAGGACTTAAAGGACCCTGTGACATAATAAGGGTCCTCATGAATGTCAAGTCATTAACTCAATTAAACCAGCTCAGCAACCTGACCTGTAAGTCTGTGCGTTTCTTTGCTGGACCCCAGGGGAAGAGAGACTTAAGTCTAGGGCAATCGTCTAAGAAAGATCCTGACCCTCCGTGAGGACCATGGATGTCCCTATGGAAACGACAGATGGGCATGTCACTATCTATGAATGCACTTTCAACTGACCTTGTTAACATTTTCCAACCTGCGGAATGGGCACAGCACCCACTATTTCAGACATCTTATGTCAATTTGTGAGAGGGAAAAAATGATGGCAGATGCTACGAAGAGTGACATCTTGCATGCCTAGAAATGTGATCAGAAAACTTAGTATAATTCTGGTCAAGTTACTTTCTGGAATTGGAACTTATAAGAACCAATGAGATTAGCAAGAAAGTGGACTTAGAATTGCAGACTTAGATGTAAAAGTCAAAATCAAGTCTCTTTCCTGAGATTGTCTCCTGTTGAGATTGTCATTAGCTGGCTTTCCTCTCTTCCCTAACAAGCAGTGGCCCTAGGCACAGACACCTTGAACTGTATATCACATAACCACTAATCAGTCTGACTGCAGTGCAGTAACTTAGGTTATTAGATGAATTCAACACTGAATGAGACCCTCTGGTGCTCCTGATGGGCTATGTGCTATGGTACTACTGTGGAATTGTCTTAGACACAATATCACCATGTGCATTTACATCTTACTATATAATTAAGGAGGCTGGAAGGACCTACACATAGTGGGACAATATATGAGATTTAGACAGAAGAAAATAAAGACAGTCTTAAAGAAGTGCATTTTTGTGACCAATCTGTCAGTAAAATGGATATAACCGCTATGTGATGGATGTATTTTAATGTAAGTGACATGTCTGCCTGTCCCTTTAAAATTCACAGATGAAATCAAAGCAGCATCACATGGCACCTGAAGGACTAACATTTATTGTGGCATAAGTTTTTGTGGGTCAGATGCAGGAAGGGGCCCACCAGAAGACTGTATGAGGAAGTCGACTCTGGGTTATGGTGCAGAAAAATATGTTAACCTTTAAGCCACCAGGTTCTTTTGCTGCAACTGACCAATGTACATGGGTGATGTCTCACATGGGGCCCCATAGGGCAAAACACCCATGCAAGAGCCCATGTGGATGGATCTGGGCCACTGGCTGCCACGCAAGTTGCAGTAAGCCTCAACCGATGCGTAAGAAAATATAGAGCTGTACAGTGACTGTGGGTTTTTTATACACCAGTTTTAGGCTTGCTACAAGTTATTTGATAATTCAGGGCACCTCTGGGAGCAAGCCCAATTGGCTGGTGGGAGAAAGGAGGAGGCGCCTGTATGAGATGAGAGACTCCACCTCCACTCCAGATACCACTGGACTCTCCCAGGTCAGCAGCTCTCCCTGCAATAATGCAGGAGGATTTGGGAGGGGAAGGCCAAATGAAATGCCGGGGGGGGGGGAGAAAAGCTGTGCTAGGGTGGGAATAGAGGAGTAGAAGGAGGAATGGAGAAAGAAAAAAAGTTGAGAAGTTGGGGGAGAGGGAAGAAAAAGCCATGGAGGGGGCTCATGAGCTGTGGGGCACCTTGCAGACAAGAAAGGACCAAAACAGGGCATTATTATCTCAGGGTCCAGTGCAACATGGTGCCATCTCAATGAGCATGGCTACTTTAAGTTGTAGACGTCAAAAAGAATTGACTGTAATAAATGAGGAAGATTTCAAGTCTAATTTTATTTCCCTCTCAGCTGTGAGGTAAGATAGAAATGCAGAACAGAAACATTGTAAGAGAAGCTGTATGATAACCATTTCTTCCAGTGGGCAAGAGCTAAGCCAAATAATTAGTTTTCATTACAAGCATAATGGAAATTCACAACATGAGTCTCAGTAAAGGTGGCACAAGATTTTGATAATCCCGAGACATAAATTGCTGACTTAAGTGGTTCTTTTGGACATTTGTTAGCTGACAAAAATGGATCTTTGGAAGATCTGACCAATTTTCTTTACCCAACAGCATCTGGGGAAGAAAGGGAAAAATTTAGATCAACGGGACCCTAGTAATGACTTCTGTTTCATTTGGAGGGTTATTCAAGAGCTGTTTTACATTGTTCCAACCATGGTGTTCTGCTCTAGATGTAGCTGTTCTGACTGCCATGGAACAAACCATGCTGGTGGGGGGATATAATCCTCTGAATCCATCCAAGCCTGGAGGATGTAGTTAACCTAAAATCCACTGAGGTTGATCAAAATTGTATTCACCATATCCCACCACGCGATCTCAAAGCCCAGCATGCAAGCAGTGTTTAAGATAGAACATGTGACATCCCCCCCCCCATGACATTGTAGTGGTGCAGGAAAGGTGAGTCAGTGCTACAGGCAGGAGCAGTCACCATCCGAAAATGCTGGGCGGAAAACCGGGACAGAGTGCTAGACCTTTAGGAGAAGGAATGTGGGCAGGTGTAGCTTGTTAAACCCTTAGATCACAATCCTAGGCATGTCTACTCAGAAGCAAGCCCCACTGAACACAATGGGGCTTGCTTCTGAGTAGACATGCCTAGGATTGTGCTCTAAGGTTTAACAAGCTACACCTGCCCACATTCCTTCTCCTAAAGGTCTAGCACTCTGTCCCGGTTGGAGATCTGGTAAGCCTACTACTATGGAGCCATTACAGTTTGTGTCGATAGGTTAGGCAGTTAGAATTAATAATCATGAGATGGACCTGCTGCAAAACGTTGTGCCTCCCCAACCCAACTGTCTGAATGACGGAAGCAGGCCAGTTCCGTCTCCCTACTCTGCTGCCACAGTGTTCTAGTGTTGCATTTTTCCAACGGCCCCTCAGCATTCTGGGGCTCCTCAGGCCTCTGGTTGTGCTTGGTCATGTCAGTCTGTTTTGTTTTATTTTAATTTACAAACTTAACGTACTTCTACATACCTAGAGCATCCCCCAAGTATGTACAGAGCTGGCCCATCTATGAGGCTGACTGAAGTGGTCACTTCAGGTAGCAGTTTAGCAGGGGATGCCCACCTCCACCTGCCCCCTAGCTTCCACTGCTGCTCCTCTTCCTCCAACTCCTTGATTTGGAAAAGGACGAAGGGGCTGCATCTACAACACTTTGATTTTTTCAGTGCCCTAGCCCACCACACTCCTCTCCTCCACACTTCCTCTTTGACTTTGTCCCTCTTACGTTTCTACTCCAGGGAGTGGGAGAAGTAGAGGTTGGCACATCACTAGGTAAGACTGGGCAGCATTTGGCACACTAGCTCAGGTGCCAAGAGGTCTTGGGCCAGTCCTATGTAGAAACCACGTCCTTGTCTGCAGCTGGCCCCCTTTTGCTTGCAGTCTGATAGATGCTCAACCACCTGAGTCTTCTACATGTGTGTCATAGCACAACACTCACACACTCAAGATAATGGGTGCCTTGGCACTGAGAGCTGACTTGGAAGCCCTGATCTGTGTTCCCATCCCATGCAGGTGTGGTGGTTGGGGAGTTGTGAAAGGGCCATTTTGGGGGTGGTGTCTCCATAGGGAGATGTGCTTCAGAGGCCGAGTCTCTTTTCATTTCAGTACCCGATGAAAATCTTTTTACTGGCCAGAATTTTCAGTGTGTTTGTTTTTCTGACTGCATGCTTTTTACGCTGCATCTGTCGTTATGGTTTTGTTTATTGCTCATCTTTGTTATTACTGTGATTTCATTGATTTTTTTTTTGTAAGCTGTCCTGAGAGGTTCACCTGAAGGGTGGAGTATAAATGCTATAAATAAGTAAAGATGGTCTTGGTACTGTGAGTGTATGCTACATTGCGTACTGGCACTGCCTGGCATACTCTCCAAGTTCTGGCTGACTGCCAAAGTTGCACAAGGTTGAATCCCTAGCTGACACAAGCTCTTATTTAGTTAGCAAAGCATTTCAGGTCATGTCTACTTTTATGCATAACAAAGCAATCTTAAACATAAACTTATGGTGGGCATGCTTACGAGTGGAAGAAGCTGCTAGCTCCATCCAGAGCATTGTTTCACCCTAAAATAAATATTGCTCCATGATGCTATTCATGCATTCCTATTCCTTCACACTGCGATACAGGCAACATGCTGTCTCATCCATTTTTTGGTCTGCATTTACATCTTGGTTTATTAACTCATACTATTAACCTAGCAAAAGTAACCCAAACTTTTCATATATTGTAGCATAATTGAGAAAATGGTAGGTGTTGTGGCTGAGGCCTAACGAAGATCACAGTCAGGCTTTCTGGGTGGAGACTGACCACAGTGCTATTATTTAGTGAAGAGGAGAAACCGTTCTGCGTGTTTTCCTTTTTAGTCAGCAGGTAGATTCGGACAATGAGGGTGTCATCCACCCTAAACTTCCGGCGCCGGAGCGAGTGCTCTGGCGCCGGAAGCCGTCGCAAACATGCCGTAAGGCTCATTTACACCGACTCGGGAGTAAGGAAGGCTGGCGCAAAGCCGGCCTCCCTCACTCCGGCGCCGGAACATCCATGCAGCCAGTGGCGGAAGGTGAGTCTCTGGCGCTGGCTGCATGGGCAGTCCAGCCAGTGAGGAAGGGGGGCCATTGGGCAAGCTGGCCCGGGAGGGGGCGGGGATGACGTCTGCCATACCCCCGTTCCCGCCAGGCCGGCTTGGCTATTACACAGCCTCCTCCTATAGCTGGCGGAAATCCGAGGAGGCCGATAGTGCCGTCCCCAGTTTACACCCGGAGAACCGGCCCGCCACATGGTGGGCCACGGAGGGGAGGGGATCCAGCGGGCGGAGCAGGGCCACCCACCAGATACTTATGGTGGATTTGGCTGTGAGTCTCCTCCACTGCAAGAATTCCAGGGTTTAACATGAGATTCCACGTCTTGACTCCGGTTTGACTCATATTAAACTTAGTGAATCAGATCCTTCTTTGTGTTTTAATGTGATCTTTCTGCCCCTTTCCATGTGAATGGAATGTTTCCCTCAACTCTGTTAATTTTGATGGAAAAACAATATTACCTCTCCTCAATTTTTGTAAAAGTCAAAATCTCTGCAGGGAGGCTAACAGCCGAATCCTGCCTAAATCCCCACCACCACCAATGCAGTCGCACCACCCGAGCATGTGCTGCATCCTGTGGGAGGGGAAGTCCCAGAGGTCTCCTCCAGTTAAGGGAACACTTGTTCCTTTGCCCAGGAGTAAGCCCTCACTGCTCCGCTGGGTCTACTTAGACCTGCGCCAGCAATTTTGCTGGTGCAAATCCGAGTGAAACTGGGAAGTTAGATTGAGACTGGGAAGGATAGGATATCAGTGGCACTGCTGCTGCTGATACCAACCCCTTCCTGGCCTCGATTCACTTCCCTCCCTCCCCTAGTTTCTGCCCCTTTCCTCCCCCTCCTCCCCCTGTTCTGCCCACCTCCACTCCCCTCCCACCCCACATTCTGACTTACTGGCATTGGGGCTTGTTGGCGGGCTGCCAGCATGTGCCCACTTGCCTCTTGCAGCAGCGGCCCAGCTGTGCTGAATGGTGTGTTGCCTTTTGGGACAGCCATCAAGCATGCTGAGTGTGCGTACTGGCAGTGCGTCGGCCCAATAGGATTGGGCCAAAGGCTTTTTAAAAGGCTACATGGGAGTGTTTATAGCATAAATATCTTCCTAACTGATTAAAAAAAATGGTGAAAACGTATCTCCAAACTCGATTAGCACAATTACTAGTTAAAGGGCTAAAAATGAAGCAGATCACCAATGAAATAAACGATATTCCAGGACAAAGGATTTAAAGGTAAAAAAAAGCCATGTGAAAACAATTTTTTATCAAAGCCAACAAATGTATAAAAAACAATTTAAAAACACAAATCTTCAGGATGCTAACTGATGGCAAATTTAGCAAACAAAGAGTAAAAATCATTTAAAATACAGAGGCAAATGGACCAACGTTTTGTACTAATTCGTAGGACATTTACCAGGTCTGAAACAGCATAGCTGTGGGTGCTGTTTCAGACCTGGTAAATAAATGTCCCACCCACCCACACCCACAGTTTACTGCTCCTCATAGATTAGGAGCGAAACGTTAGGACAATCTCTTCTTAACTAAATAAAATGACCAGAACAACCTGGAAAATGCTTCCTTTTGTTAATTCAGAGTTTACTCTTTGTTTGCTAAATTTGCCATCAGTTAGCATTCTGAAGATTTGTGTTTTTAAATTGTTTTTTATACATTTGTTGGCTTTGATAAAAAATTGTTTTCACATGGCTTTTTTACCTTTAAATCCTTTGTCCTGGAATATCGTTTCTGGCCATGAAAGCTTTCGCTCAACAATGAAATAAACCCATACAGAATCTTTAATGATGTTTCAGGAAAATATTTATTCTCAACTGAGCTACACATTTTTGGGGTTTATTTGTTGGGAGGTGAAGGCACAGTAGCTGTCATAAAATTCAAACCTGTTCTTCTGTCTCCTGTTTCAAGTATTTTGTCAGGTAAAATTCTTTCAATTCAGAAAGTCAATCCCAGAATATACCATTAGGTTGTTAAAAACCAGCAAATCTTTGTTACTTTGTATCAGCTCGCAGCAGTTTTACACTTCCTAATGTTGAATTACTACAGAAAGCAGTAATTTGAAAAGAAAAGCTACATACAGTATGTGCTTCTGTTCTAATTTCTTTTTGCCACATCATGCAGGTACTATTGAACGAGTAATGATGGGAAACTATTTGCTGCAAAAGTACATTTAATTTGTAATGAGTTTTTAATATGGCTATTGGAATAACAAAAATGAAAGAGAAGGAAAAATAATCAAGGAAATACACAAGAAGAAAAAGAGGATTTTATACAGGGGAAAAAAATTGGAAACAGAACATTTAGAAAGTGAAACTATATCACCATCTAGGATTAATTAAATAAATAACACCAGCAGTTCCCAAACTTACCCCGGTCACGGCGCCCTGAGCGTCCCAGTACTTCTTCCACCACGCCCTTTCATGGCAGTGCCAGGCCACCGTCTTGGCTGGATTGAGATGTCACGAGATTTTGGCCCCGCCAAGATGTTGGTGCCCAGAACAGCCGGGAAGAAGATTTTTCAGAAAACTCCTGCGATGCGCCTGTGAGTTTGCACATTTTGTGATGCAGAATAAAAAAAAGGAAATTACACAATTTGTTTGCAGAGATGCAGTGGCTCAAGGAGCAAGGCAGGAGCAGTCAACCTGTGGCTGATATCCCTGACTTCATCAGATATGTTCAGAGTTTTCCTGATGTATCTTTGAGGGTGATGGCTGGAATATTTAAACCAGTCCTCAAACAGATTGTTTGGAACAGAATGATGGGGACTGTTGAGATTTTCTTTGCATGTGAGACTTACTGACTAATCCTATGCATGTCTACTCAGAAATAAGTCCCATTAAGTTCAATGGGACCTATTCTCAGGTAAGTGTATGTAGGACTGTGGCCTTAGGTACATTTATCTGGGAGTGTAAACCCCATTGAACTCGGTGGGATTTATGTCTGAGACATGCTTAGGATTGCATTGTAACTTTGTTTATTCCTGTCCTGCCTTTCTGCTCTAAAAGAGGTTTTCAAGGGAAGCAACAATTATTAAAACAGCATTAAAACAGAATAAATATCACGTAGAAAGACCAGCAGCAACAAAAAACTTGCATCAACTCAAATTTAGCAAGGAAGAAGAAATTCCGGAATGAAGGATTCAAGGGTAAAAAAGCCACGTAAAAAGTTTTTATCCAAGCCACACAACGTATTAAAAACAATTTAAAAATACAGGTTTCCAAGTTCTTCCACATTATTAAAACAACTAGATGTAAATTAAAAATTTCCATACGAAGGCTGATGAGACCGACGTTTCGTCCTAAATCATAGGACATTTACTTAGGTCAGAAACGACGAATGTGATGATAGACACTCCATAACAAACACAGATATAAATCTCCAAAAAGTGCGTGAAGAGTAATCAAGCCAGGAGAAATCAAGCCAAGAAATTAACAGCACAATCCTAGCGCTGGGGTTGCTGGCAGACCAAGTGGTCCGCCGGCCAAAGCCGTCGTTTTTCCGACGACTCGTGAGCAGGGAAGGCTGGCGCAAGGCCGGTCTCCCCTGCTCCGTCGCCTGAGCACCCAGAGGACCACCGGACTCAGGTAAGGATCCAGTGGGGGGGGGGCTGATCAGGGGCAAACAGAGGGCGGGCATAGGCCCAGCTGCTCTGGGAGGTGGCGGGGGGATGGCTTTGGCCCACGCAGCTGGGTAGTTACATGGCCTCCGACTTCCGTCAGCAAAATAGCTGGTGGAATTCTGAGGAGGCCGATCGGCCCCAGCGCCCTTTACACTCGGGGAAGGGGACGAGTGTCCCCTTCCCCGAGGAGACTTTCCGTCCGGCGGGAGACTTTCCGCCGGGCGGTAGACTGCCCGCCAGGCGGGAGACTGCCTCGGCCGCCCAGCAGATCCTTAGGCAGGATTGGGCTGCCCAGACAGTTGGAGCAGGAGAGTCTTGCTGGAGCACCTGCAAGGAAGGGGTCAACCACAATTCGGGGGGGGGGGATTCCAAATCTGTGGCCCTATTATGGAGGAGGCCCTTCTACCACATCAGCCCCAATTGAGCCTCAAATTGTGGCAGCACCCACAGGAGGGATCCTCTGGTTGATGTTCAGGGAAAGGCCACTTCTGGGCCTAAGCTATACGGGGCTTTCAAGTTCATCACTATCATTTTGACAGGCACCCAGAAACAGACTGGCAGGAAAACGGTGGCCTGACAGAGTCAGGCTGAGGTGGTGCTGCAAACTGCTCTTTTGCTGCTTGACAAGTCCCAAGGCCTGATGGGGGGTGGGTGGGCAATGTTGTTGTTTCACCTTAAATATCAATGTTCTAGAAACTGATTGTGTCTTTATGAAGTTGCGTTATTAGCACTGGAGGACCCCACAATAGATTGCAGCATTGCCCTGGCATCCCCAATAACTGCAAGAGACAGAGTTTATGGATTTTAATTGGGCCACGTTTATTAAATCAATGCCAATCAGCCAGGTGCTGTCAAAACCCTGCAGTGGGTCCTACCTTCCTAACATGTCTCCTTTAGTGTGGACACCTCCCCTGGAGGCCACAGCAAGCAAACGTTAATTCCCCTTTTGAGCATGGCATGCCCACCCTGACTATCCCTGAAGAGGTCAAAGCAGCTGACTTGCATTGTCTCCCCCAAACTGGAAAGCCTTTGATATCAAATTTGCAATCCAAGGGGTTACTAGCCAGCATCTCCAAGCCAGACAGCCTCTGGAGATCAGTACTGTGCCCGCGCCCTTACTAACTTGCTTACCTCAGGGTTCACACCAAAAATCCTTGCCTTTACTCTCGATTCTCCTTTTTTTGTTGTTGTTCAGTCGTTAAGTCGTGTCCGACCCTTCGTGATCCCATGAACCATATCCCGCCAGGCCTTCCTGTCCTCCACTATCTTCCTGAGTTTGCTCATTTTCATGTTCGTTGCATCGGTGATGCTGTCTAACCATCTCATCCTTTGCCTTCCCCTTCTCCTTTTGCCTTCAATTTTTCCCAGCATCAGAGTCTTTTCCATAGAGTCCTCTCTTCGCATTAGGTGGCCAAAATATTTGAGTTTCAGCCTTAGTATCTGTCCTTCCAGGGAACAGTCAGGGTTGATTTCATTTAGGATTGACTGATTTGATCTCCTAGCAGTCCAAGGGACTCTCAGGAGTCTTCTCCAGCACCACAGTTCGAAAGCATCTATTCTTCGGCGCTCAGCCTTCCTTACGGTCCAACTCTCGCAACCATACATTGCTACTGGGAACACCATCGCCCTGACTATACGAACTTTTGTTGGCATGGTGATATCTCTGCTTTTTATTATGCTGTCTAAGTTTGCCATAGCTTTCCTTCCAAGGAGTAAGCATCTTTTAATTTCATGGCTGCTGTCTCCGTCTGCAGTGATCTTGGAGCCCAGAAAAGTAACATCTGTTACTGCTTCCATTTCTGCCCCTTCTATTTGCCAGGAATTGATGGACCCAGATGCCATGATCTTAGTTTTATTAATGTTGAGTTTCAAGCCAACTTTTGCACTCTCCTCTTTCACCCTCATTAAGAGGCTCTTTAGTTCTTCTTCACTTTCTGCCATTAGGGTGGTATCGTCTGCATATCTGAGGTTGTTGATATTTCTCCCGGCAATCTTGATTCCGGCTTGCGATTCATTCAGCCCTGCATTTCTCATAATGTACTCTGCATATAAGTTAAATAGGCAGGGTGACAATATACAGCCTTGCCGTACTCCCTTCCCAATTTTGAACCAGTCGGTTGTTCCATGGCCGGTCCGAACTGTTGCTTCTTGACCCGCATACAGGTTTCTCAGGAGACAGGTAAGGTGGTCTGGTACCCCCATCTCCTTTTTAAAAAAGATTAAATCATGAGCCACCTGGGCAAGAACCAGTTGTCTTTAATGGCACAATCATGCGCTAGCAGAGCATGTGCTCCGCAAGTGCGTACTGTCACAAATGTGCCATTAAGCACGTTGTGACAGCACACCTTCCCACCAGCACCATTGCAAGGAGGGGTGGAACAGGGCAGGGAAGGTGGGGAAAGGCAAAACAGGGTGGAGGGAAGGCGGCGACAAGGGTGGGGGTGGGCGGGGTGGGCGGTGCCAGCATGCAGTGTATCCTATCCCCCTCCTCGGGCCTGATCCGCCAACACGGGGCAACACAGACTTGCACCAGCTATCTAGCTCCTGCAGGTCCAAGTTGCCCCGTAGTGGTGGCTGGGGCTCTCCCTGAGAGCAAATGTCCCCTTACCCCAAGGAGACCTCCAACCTGCTAAATTCCCCCACAGGATGCAGCATAGCCCATGCCGGCACCGCTGCATCGGCACGGGGGAGTTTAGTTAGGATTGGACTGTAAGTTTTATAGAACACCCATTACACATTAGACATGTCAACAGTAAAAACAAGTTATGGCATTCTTTGAAAATACTACAATTTCCATGCACCATCCAGTGCAACAGAATATGGAGCAACTACAATATTTTCTTTTACCTAAAGATGCTGGGAGAAAACCTCAAAAACCTTTTGCTGTTTTGCTGGAACAGGTTAACATGGCTTCTCTCCTAGAAGTTACAAAGTTGATATCCTTTATGAAGAAATGGCCTTGGAGACAGACTCAGGATTTTTTTTTCAAAACACACACACACACACACACACACACACAGAGGGAGAGAGAGAGAGAGAGAGAGAGAGAGAGATATGTTTAATTGTATGTTAAACAAGTGACTCTGAAAATGAAAGTCACTGCTTTGGTGACACATCCAAGTAATGCATCAAGATCAAGGCACCAGAACATTGTCAATATGAGCTTGTGCCTCCCCCCCCCCAGCCTCTCATTGGCCTTTGAGTACGGATAGCATTCTTTTCCTTCAATTCCATTGGTCACTTTAATTATATATTCTCAGCATGTGGCCCCCATGTTTCTAGATTTCATGTGTCATCCCTACAGGATACACAGTTTGTTATTTTAATCTTTCTCCATAATTAAATCGAGAAGCAATTTCACCATAACAATAATCAACTCTCATCTTCTGAAATTAAATATAGAAAATGGCTGCTTTTAATGTATTATAAACAATAACAATTTTCTGTTTCAGTGGAAACTTCAAACAAATGCTTCCATAGTGTCTACACGTTTATGTTGGCTGCTAAGGAATATGGCGTAGCTTACTGTTCATTCTTTTAAAAATCCATGTACATATTATATACCTGAAAAACAGTTTCCAGACTCTTTTTATTTAAATGAAAACTAGAGCGATAAAAAGGAAGAAGAGTTGATAGGGCTACATTAGCTTATTAAATACTAAAATACCATTTCTATTTTACATAATTTAACATGGCAAAGTATAAAAAAGGTGAACACTGCAACCCCTAGGCATGTGCTTAAAACATCCTCATTTAGATGCTAATTTTGATTCTTGGTGTATGGCATGGTGTTTTTTTTTTTTAAACCATTAACAAAGGGGCAGATTACTTAAAAGGCACTATTAGGCAAATATGTATGAGTTTTCTGATACCAAGTGGCCTTTTATGACTGAGTACAGCTGCTAAGTAGAATAACATGAAGATATTTGTTTTAAAAGAAAAGTAAAAATACCAGATTTCTAAAGAAGAAAAACAATAATTAAATAGACCATATTTTATAGAGGTAAAAAAAATCACTTGAAAAAAACTTCTGTAAATGGAGAAATCCTTGCTTCTACGAGTGAACTGCCTTATCAGCAAAATTCTATAATACTTGTAACATTTAAGGAACAGTGAAACACACTTTAAAATGCTTTGTTTAATAAAAAATAGCAATCTGTGTGCTAATAACATAGTACTGACAGAAGACTGAAATGGGGAAAATAGCAGGCATGAGCATTGTCTCCCGCTGAGTCGGAGCTCACGGACGACAGAAAGGATAATATTAAAATGAAAACTGTTCAGACAGAAAAGACAAGGTAAAACACAGTGAATCAAGTCTATGAGAACTCCACACTCGCTCAGTGACAAAATAGCACGTGCATACGCACATGCACACGTGCACGCACACATCCGTACACACAGAGTTTTCCTGTGCATAATGCTTGCACTAACTCTGCAAACTAGTTTTTAAAGTAGCTCAAACAGTGACTTTAGGAGTGCCCTGTGGGAAGCTGCTAATCAGGATGGTGAAGTGGTTTGGGAGTCGGACTTAGACCTGGAAGATCCAGGTTCAAATCCCCGCTCAGCCCCAAAGCTTCCTGGGTGACCTTGGGCCAGTCACTATCTCTCAGCCCCACCTACCTCACAGGGTTGTTGTGAGGACAGAAAGGAGGGGAGGAAATATGTACACCACTCTGAGCTCCTTGGAGGAAGGGCGGTATAAAAATGTGAACAATAAAATAAAAATAAAAATAATCAGGGCAACGCTGCATACCCCTTTGGTACACAATGTGCTGCTCCTCTCCCCACACATGCAGCTCATGTCCCATTGACACCAGTAGTGCTTTAAAATCTCTTTTAGGTTGTAAACCTGTGGGTCAGATCTGTCTCCTTTAACCTATGAGCAGGAGATCATCCTTACTATCATGAATACTATCAGAACCGCAACTGTTCTAATGTGGGCAAGCAGGTGTAGGATTGCTGCCTTGGTCTCTTTTTAAAGGATTAGCACCAAGGCTGCCCATCCTTTATGCAAACTGTTGAAACTGGGAAGTGTATCATTTCCAGGAACTCTATAGCAAGGAAAGGAGCAACAAACCATTGGGCCAGTGCCAGCCAGTAATAAAGTTTAATAAAATGAGATGTATGAAAATGAAATGTTATCGGGGCTGCTGGCCTTGACAACATTTTTCTGTATGCGATCACTGTAAAATATTGAATGATTCTGTAGCCTTTCATAGTATCATTTTTAGTTCCCCTTTTCAGTAAGGGGCATACCCTAGACAGGAGGTCATTAATTTTCCCCATTCGGTCTCCTCTCCCTCAGAGCCTCTCTAAAATTAATAGGACTGCATATTAATCAGCGACTCAGAGCTCCTTTTATAGAAGAAGGTGGTGGGAGAGAAGAACCTCTATTTATGCCATTAACTTTCATTGACAAATAAAGGCAGTTCTGCCTGCTGGGCTGTCACTTAAGATGCCTGGTTACGGCTGGGCCACTGATACTTTTGATATTTTATGCAGTCACAAAAGGATGGAAAGGCGAAGGTGGAATATGCAGCACACACAATGCAGAATTTAGCTGCATGCAGTGAATGTGCTCTTTGCCTGGAACCAATCTTCAGATGTCAGTTATCCATATTGCACAATAAGCAGCTGTTACAAGAGAGTCTCACACAGCTGTAAGCAGGTTTAAGATTAAAACAGTGGGGTGCAAACCATGTTTTTACAGACTGTCATGCAGCAACATCTTCTCTACCCTTTGATAGTTACCAAAGCACTCTTTGTAAACCTCAGTGATTAATACCTTCGGAAAAAAAGGGGGGG
Source organism: Plestiodon gilberti rubricaudatus (assembly GCA_026170595.1). Taxonomy (NCBI): domain Eukaryota; kingdom Metazoa; phylum Chordata; class Lepidosauria; order Squamata; family Scincidae; genus Plestiodon; species Plestiodon gilberti. Next base: position 38,530,805 of record JANXHW010000004.1, read on the forward strand.
GGCATCAGGAAGACCGACTGCTTTAATTATGAAATGTTGTCCATTTTATGACAAGAGGAACTTTTGCAGCATGTAAAGAACATCTTTACAGAACTGTTTCACAAAGGTTTTTAGAAAAATATTTTATTTGGAATTGATGATTGAAGACGTTGACATTAATTTACCACCATTGCTACCTGCCCTGAAATTTTTTCACCACTTTATTAGTCCTTGTCTTCCACCCATCTTACTCAGTCTTACAGATTACAAACTCTCTATACAGGAACCAATGTTTTTTGTTTTATGTTCCATGAGATGCCTGGCTGGTGATCAGTAAAATTCTCCATGGCTTTGTTCATCTTCATCATTATCCTCTTCATCATCATTCTTCTCCATCATCGTCTTCTTCATTGTCATCGTAGTAGCAGCAACAATAGGAATCGTAGTTGTTGGATTGGATATTTGACATATCCAAAACATGGATCTACTCACTGATCAAATATACTGTAGTTCAATAATAGCTCTAAATTTGTCAAGTTATTATTATTTGTCATGTTCTTATTAGAGCAGTGGTTCTCAAAGTGGTGGGTCGCGACCCACCATTGAGAACCTAAGCTGTCCCCTGCCCCCTTAAGGGGCAGAGACAGCATGGCGGAAAAGTGCCTGAAATGCCCGCCCCCGCACTTACCGAAAACCGGAAGCGCCCGAAGATCGCCGCAAAACGGCGATCCGAAGATCAGGGAGGCCTACAGAGGGTCGCGCAGGCCTCCCCGAATTTCCCCCAAGCCCCGGTAAGTGTGGAGGAGCATTTCAGGGGCGGTTTAGGTGGCAGAGGTGGCGGGGACAACTTTGATAAATGCTGTAATAGAGTATAAGAACATAAGAAGAGCCCTGCTGGATCAGGTCAAAGGTCCATCTAGTCCAGCTTCCTGTTAATCACAGTGGCCCCACCAAATGTCTCAGGGAGCATACAAGACAAGAAGATACCTGTATCCTGTCACCACTCCCTTGCATCTGGCATTATGCAGATAAAAATAAAAAAGTTTTTAGTGTTCAAAAAAGTTAGGGAATGTTAGTTGTGAGACCCTGAATTGAAATTTGAGAAAATGTATCTTACGTCTTGTTCAGATGTTTGGTGGCTCCTACACAATAACTTGTGTGAATGTGAGTGTACTTGTGATCTGGCAGGGCTTGTGTGGAGGCACCAGTTGTTTGAACCATAGTTCCCTCCCTAGTATCCTAGCATTTCATTCCCTAGCTGGATGATGCAGTTTCTTTCCCCTATTCATTCTGTCATGCTCTATAAATAAATCTGTTATCACCCCCCCCCAATATATTTGAAAAGAGGGTGGGTTGTATTTATTTTCTTCCCTCTCTCCGATAAACAGCTGGTTAGGGCAATTCCACTTGTTCAAGGGGACTCTCTCTGTGTGTAGTCCTGGCTACTACACACACAAATGGATAACACCAGATAAATGTGGTATTTTTTAATCAGTCTACTTGATAAATGCGTTTTCTGTAAATAAACCCTACCTCAGATATCAACAATACATAATTTCTTTGTGGTAATTTTTTCATAACTCAGCTCGTTCGGGGTCTTAAACTAATACACTGAATTTAAGGTCACAGGTATGGTGATACATACTTACTTGAAAAGTCCAAAATCTGCAGAAAGGTAATTCAATCAAAGGGCAGAACTTCTTCTATGACTGAATGGAAGTTGTGCAAAAGCAAACTCGGTCAACTGTATCCAGAACTTGGCATCCCCCCCCCCAATCCTTTACAATTTATTCTGATTTCAAGATTCATGCTATCAAAGAACTAGGATATTTCTGGCAAGAGCGTGTAGAATAAAAGTAGGAAATGTATGAATATTAAAGATAGATGAGTTCATGAAATGCACTGCCTTGAGGTGCAGCCAGCCTAGGGTGTTGCAAATGTGCTCTAAGGCATATTTGCAGCACCCAGTGAGTAGGTAGCGCTAGCTCCGAGGCCTGCATCACTCACCCACTGAAGACCGCAGGACACAGCACCGTGGAGTGGGTAAGTCCCGCTCCAAGTGGCACAGGAGCTACTGGAGGGCATGGTGTGGGCGTAATGGTGGAGGGTGGGGTGGGTGGATTGAGACCGGGAGGGGGAGGGATCAACGACGCTGCAGCACACTGTATCCTATCCCCCCCCTCCCAGGCCATTTTTCCTGACATGGGGCTGCTTGGTTCTTCACTGACTCAGCCTGGCAAGGTGGATTCAAGCCCAGCTAATGGACTTGCCCTGACCAGCAAGGCACTCACCTTTTACATAACTGGCCAGCCGCCAGAAACACCTATGGCAGGAACAAAACAAGAGGGGGAAGTAGGTCTAGAACCCACGCCAGCTACTCCCCAATGCTGCTCCCTAACCACTCAGCCACAGCAGGAGACAGACAAAGAGCAGCTCATCCAGCATTTAACACCTTGTATCACCTGGCTGGGTGGCTGAAGCACATGGACTCAACAGAGGGAGCACTGCATGGGCAAATCATTGGGCTGGCACATGAGACGCAAGGCACCTACTGCAGCAGCCTGGCCAGCTGGCCACACCCACACAGTGCTTTCCTTCATTGGTTGGACAGTACCATCATAATCTTTTTGATTTTACCCCATGAAGAGGTTCTGGGCATCGGAACGAAACGTTGGGCCAGTGACCTTGGATTTTAGTGTATCTTTGTGCTGGAGCGGCTGCCTGCTAGGAAATCCGCTAACGGTATTGGAAATTATTAAAATACAAGTTTTTTTTCTTCTGACACCATGGCATCTAATCCCGTATACTGGAAACATTGTGTACTAATTGCGGGCCATGAAAATTACCGAACAGAATTTCTATTAGACCAGTGAAATTTCTCAGAGGGTTTATTGCAAATCTCTAGGATTGGCACTGAAATTTCACACTGAGTGAAATTCAACGCAAATTTTAGTTTTCCTCTCCAGGAGAAACCTCTGAGAATTTTTAAATCAAGTCAAGCTAGTTTCTATAAGAAAAGTGAAATTTCTTTGGGGGCTTCTGCACATTCTAAAAAAGAAGAATGCAAGAGGGAACTCTACCATATATTCAAACTGCAGTGATTGAACTTGTAGTATGAGGTGGGCTGGTTTCCCTTCCCCCAGTATCCCAAAGAGGTGACTTCAATTTGCTTTAATAGGGGGAGAAAAAATAAGAAAATGTTTTTCAGATTTCAGTGCCACCACCATTCTAAATGTAATGCTGATAAATTAACATGTATTATTGTTGTTATTGTTATAGTAGTTGTAATTATTATTGATCTAGTACCATCAATGCCTATTGTGCTTTGCAAAATGCAAGAGTCACATCTTGGACATTGTACTCTAACACTAGTCATTGGGGAATCAACAGAAGAAAATATAGGCAGGGTCAAACAGGGAAAGAATATGCATTAATTTATATCAGTGACATTAAAAATGCAATCCTACGCATGTCTGTTCAGAAGTAAATCATATTCTTTTCAACTGGGCTTACTCCCAGGAAAGTGTGTGCACCCTAAGGACCCAATCCTATCCTCTGCCAGCCCACTGCATGCAGCACTACTCAGAAGCATCATTACAGGGGTGGGGCAGCAGGGCAGGGGGCCCCAAGGCAATGGGGCGCCAAGCAGCAGGGGTGTGTACTTGCCTCCGGATCCGTTGCCCCCTCCGCTGCTTTTGTCGTCTTGTGGACGTCTTTGGCCACAAGATCGGCTCACCCGCCTGCCCGGGTGCGATTAGGCTCTGAAATGAGGCCTGAAAGCACCGGGGGGGGGGAGTTTTTTCCACCACCGCCGAATTTCAGCGGTAGTGCGTGAAAATGACATCATGTCCCCCCAGGGATGGGACTTGTGGCATCATGTGTGTGTGTGTGTGTGTGTGTGTGGGTGTGTGTGTGTGGGTGTGTGTGTGTGGGTGTCACGTTGGTGGCAGTTCGGAGTGGGGAAAGGGGGATACAACCTTGGTGCGCCCAGCTGCTACTAAGATCCTGCCCCTCCCCCTCTTGAACCTCCACCACTGCCAAACTACTTGCTCCAGTAGGGTGTCTGCAAGCTACTGTCATGTGTGTGGGGCCTCTGGCCATTTGCACTGGAGGCCCTGGCATGCATCACAATGGTGTGGTTTTGTGCCATCGGTCTGGGGCTTATGGTGGCAGATCACAAGATCCGCTACCACAAGCCCCGGATAAGATTGGGCTGTAAGTCTATGAAAACTTTTTTCAACGAAACAGGAAATATGGGTATTACAGCCATGTGTACTTTTTGAGAACCATATTACCCATATTTCCTGTTTCGTTGAAAATTGTACCAATCCATGAAAGTTTCCACAGTACATTATCTATGAAAACTGTTTGAAAGCTACTTACTATCATGTACTCAGAATATATTGCATGCCAAGTCTGCTTCCACAATATTTAAATGTGATGAAGCATATAAATAGGGATTCTTAGACCACTAGATCAGCCTTTCATATTGAGAAGCAAAGACTTGATTCATTACCAAAATGGTACATAGATCATGATCTGCAGCACACGGAAGAAGATCTTTCTATATATTTTAGGCAAGCAAGACTATATTTGTCCAGTGTTGTTTTGCAGAGCAGATGATGTTTGTACTTCTCCAATAAGATTTATATGTAAGTTGACACTGACATGAGTGCCTGAATTTATATTAATAACCTGCTGTTTTTGTCAGATTGCAGGTATGTCCTTGAAGAGATTTGTCTTCATTGTATTACAACATGCCTAAATGTTTCCTTTCCACACTGAGAATGTTTTAAAGTAAAAGTGGTGCTAAGAAATAAACAATTAATTATCTCCCTCTTCCCTTAACACTTCCCCCTTCTATGTCAGTTACTGTGCTATCCTGTCCCCAAATTGCACCTGATAGGGGGATAGGATTCCTCCTAAATCCCCCCTGAGCCAGTAGAGCCCAGAGATATGCAGGCTGATGAAGAATCAATGGTGACACAGCAATCTGCTTGCATGGGTGGAGGCTACCACTGATAGACACTAGCTGCTTTATACTAGCAGGACGCCACCAGCACAAGAAGAAGAACATCTGTAGAGCAGAGGTGTGTGGATGAGAGGTGGACCTGAGGAGGAAGCTTATGTTTCCAGGGCTTGTTCTCATTCCCTGTAATGGCATAATGTTATGCCAACAAAACAGCTGGCATAAATTGAAATAATCCTATTAAAGTTAATAGAGAACCCCAGATGACTCCCCTCCTTTTTTTTTTCTGCTTCCATAGCCACAATGGAGAATAGGATTATGATTACTTCTGCAGTCACTCATGGCTCACTACCAGGATTATACAAATACCAGCCAAGGAATACATACCTACTATGTCGGGCTTCCAAGCCTGGGAGGGGGCATCGATTCAGTGTGCGCCAGCAGCCGCAATCCTGCCCCCCATCCTGGGCCTGAACTGCCCTCCCCCAGCTCCCGTGCTGCTTGGAGCAGCTCCTACCTGCTCCGGTGTGCAGCCGTCAGGCTTCCAACTGACCAGTGAGACTGATTGTGCCAAGAGCCAATGAGGTGTTGTTATGACACAGCATGGAACCCATAAGGTGTTTGTATGAGTCAGCTCTCATTTCTGTGTATCAGAGCTAATACTAGAACTCTTCTTCAGTTGTGCGAGTGTCATCAAGTTGGCCACTGGTTTTTGTCGGTTACTGATTTGTTGGGTGACCTGCACTGTTATATATTAAAATAAAGAAGGTTAATGGGGGTGACACCTTGAGGTACCGCACTGGGTGACACCAACCCTTTTGACATCACTGGGGTGATGCGATGAGCTCTCGTACCGGGTGATGCAAACCCAGCGATGCCTCGGGGGGGGGGAGTCACGGAGGCCTCCTCAAGGTAAGGGATTGGGCCCTAAAGCCATGTTTTTGGAATGCAGTAGAACTGGCTCATACAGGACTTTTCATCTTAAACAAGAGAAGCACAAACCAGCCTTGCATGGAGAAGTGATATTGTGAAATAAGAGGCACTCAAATTCTAGTAACTGGAAAAAGGATTCTGATTCTGGAAGTGGCTGTTGGCAGTATCTGTGTTCAGCTAGGTTTCCACTAATGTTTCCCCATGTGATTGCAGGCACAGACATGGAGAAGAGTTGCCTGTAACTGCTAACATGTAGAGGAAACTATGTGAAGTGCCCTGAAGGGTCACCTCAAAACTATGAAATTACAGTGGCATCTCTCAATCTACACCCACTAAAGTGATGAGAAAGGAAAGAAGCAGTCTTGAAGGCAGGAAACTGCTAGCGATCTAAGTTTTTTCCAGAGCATTGTAATTTGTAACCAATTAATTTTATGAATGGTTGGTGAGGTCTACTACACCACGACCTACCTCTCTGAATGTCTGAAAAGGATGGTTGCACCAATTAGCAAACCAAATCAAGTGGCAGCCATAACGGTGAAAAAAATATTTCCTATGATATTGAAGATGGTTTATCCCTCATGCATTTCAAACTGGAAATGCTCTTCTTCAAGGGCTATGTTAAAAACATAGTTTTAAAAGTGTCTAGGACTGCAATCCTATGCATCCTATCTAGGACTACACTCCATTGAACTCAGTGGGACTTCCCGTACTTCTAAGTAGACATGTCTAGAATTGTGCTGTAGAGCTAGTCACTAACCCAGATTTTAATATTATTAACAGCCCGATCCTATTGGCCCCAGCCACTAGCAGAATGCGTGTTCCACTGGTGGCGACTCCTGTAAAGCAACCGTTAAGGGTGCTCTGGAAGTGCGCAGAGTAGTGAACTGCAAGAGAACTGGCGGGAAGGGCAAAGCCTTTCCATACCATCGGGGGGGGGGCACACTGGTCTCGCCGAGGCAGGTAGAATGTTGGGGGAGGTGGTAGAGGGTGGGGCGAGAGCAAAACAGTGTGGGAAGGGAGCAAAAGTGGGTGGAGAGGGGCACTGGCGTCACTACAGGGGGGGCGGAGCTGTAAGTTCTGCCGAAATCTGAGCCTCCCTTACACAGAGGAACGAAGCAGCCCCGCCCCCTCACTGTCGGAGCCTTTCAGGGAAGCGAAAGCAACATGCAGGAGATTCCCTGCGCGTTGCTTTCGCTTCCCTGAAAGGCTCCGACGGTGAGGGGGCAGGGCTGCTTCGTTCCTCTGTGTAAGGGAGGCACAGATTTCAGCAGAACTTACAGCTCCGCCCCCCCTGTAGTGACGCCAGTGGAGAGGGGGCAGAATGGGGGCGGGAATGCTGCGGGATCTGGCAGCGAGGGCATGTGCTGGTTCCTATCTCCTCTGTCAGCACCCTCCCTGCCCCTTTTTCTCCTTGGACTTGTGCCAGCTGAAGAGCTGGCACAGGTCTGAGGAGACCCATTGTGGAGCAGGAGGCTTACAAAGGTGTAATGTGATTTAAATCCCCTTTCCCCTCCAAAGCCTCTTTTGGTGCAGGCCGTGCCAGCAGGGAAGGGGGAAGCATAATATTGGGCTGTGATTAAATTAATACGCCAATGAATCTAGCTGTTGTAGTAATTTAGCAAATATTTTAAACTGTACCCTGGGGAGTAGAAATGCTTTCCATAACTTTTGATATTCATAAGATGGTTGAAATTCTGAGTTGTCTGCCTCAAATGAGACAAAAATCTTACATCTTCTCTCCAAAGAAAGATAGTTTTGTTGTGAACAACACCCTAACATTAACCCAGATGCTCATTTCTGTATGTTTGAAGAAGAGTGAACTCTTAGGTACATTATTTGGTACGTGTGAGGCCTTCCTTTTAAGTGGAAAGCACTGTAGCAATCCTGTTACTTCTCTAGAGTGTGAAAAATCAGTCTTTTGATGTCGTAATGGCAGGCATGATGTTCTACTCTGGCACGAGCAAGATTCATGTTTTGCAATGTGTAATTTGAATCTTGACATGTAGAAAATATGAGTTCCAACGTGTTCTTTTATAATCAGAGCTTTCTAGCTTTAAAAATTGTCAATGACAACTGAGGTGGTAAATCTTGTGCTTTTAAAGAATTTCCCAGTTTACTTATAAGGTGGTGTTGGTTTTTTTTTTTCCTGTTCATGTTTTCATTTAAAAGTTCAAATTATTAGGAACTTAAATGCACAATTAGAGCAGCAGTTAAAAATACAAGCAATAGGAACCTAAGTCATATTATTGGTCCACGTAGCTCAGCATTCTTTACATTGACTAGCAGTGGCTCTGGAGATTTTCAGACAAAGGCCTTTCCTTTCCCTACCTGGAAAATGCCAGGAACTAAATTTGGGTCCTTCAGTATGCAGAGCTGTACCACGGAGCTGTGGGAGCCTGGCCATTCTTTGCAGAGAAAAAAGGTCTGCCTCAGACTAACTACAACACATGTAAGTAAATGATACGTTGATTGCCATTTGTGATGGTTACCCCCCCCCCCCCACACACACACATTTGTAGTGTATATGTGTGCAGTGCACTTTGAGTATTTTTCCCCCAGAGGTTCATCTTTCTTACTTCGGGTTGTGCTGTTAGAAGGTCTCAGTAATGTTTTTTGAATACAACAGAAGGGGAAAAACTTTGGACAAAGTACAGTACTGCCTCTTAGAAGAAAGAAGCAATTCAGGTGACAATTTCAGTAGATCACAGTGAGCTGCAAGGGCAATGGGACTGCTGCTAAATTATACCTTGTTGGAGGTTTCACAGAATGTTCTTTTTTTCTTTCTTTTTTTTTGTAGCTGTGACCTAGGCAGGGAGGTTGTAAACTCTTACTTTGAAAAATAAGTGACCAGTGTTCAGAAAATAACAAGCCCTATAGCTGGGTTATTTTTTTTTTCATTCACATTATGTCTGCCTTTGAAGCACAAAATAGACTCGTTGTTCTCTTGCATGTGGTTTATGATTATCACCCTTACTGGGATCACTATTATTTGAAACATACTGATGTTTGTGAAATACACCAATACTGCTGCATATGCTATATTCATTTAAATGAAGTTTGCCCAGTAGTGGCGCTTGATCGCAGGATTGGGCTGTTTGTCTATCACTGAAGTCAATGGATAGTAGTGCCATCATAGGATATCCTGATCCATAACCTTTACTGCAGCTCCGCGATTGAGCAAGTGCAAAACGTCCAGGTTCAATCTGTGGCATCTTCAGGAAGGGCTGGGAAGGATCCCTGTTTAAAAACAGAGCTGCTGGCGCTAGCCAGTATGGATTCTGGGCCTATACTCTTCCATGCGCACATTATGCTCTTCTGTTATCACTAGGGGTGTTTTATTTTTGGTAACCAACACAGAATGCTAAATAAAGCTAATTTTGACTCCAGACGCTAAATAAAACCTATTTTAGCTCTAAACGCAAAAAAAACCCCACCCCTTCATTCCTCGAAATATTATCACTTTTTCTTACTTTTGAGTAATCCGCCAGTACTTTTCGGTAAGGGATCTTGCTTGGAACAGCTGTGGAGCCTTTCAAACAGCTCCAAAGTTCTTCCTGTTGCTTCCCTGGCTTTGTTTCTCCTCCTTATCTCCAATCTGTACTGTTCTGAATTGCTCGCTGTATATACTGCATTCAACCACTAGGTAGCACAGGCAAGCACAAGCAGCAAGAATGAGCAGGAAAGCCTTTTATTTCCTGTTTCTTTTCTTTTCTTTCTTATTTTATTGCTGCATTTGAGCAAGCTGCACAAATTGCAGTATTTGAGCTGTATTTGAGCAAGCTGCTACTCATGCTGCTCATATTTGTAGAAATTCAATAGGCACTGGCGTCACTAGAGCACGTGCGGCCCCAGCGCGGGGCGCACGCGTCACCCAAGTGGCCCCCCAGACACACCCCCTTATATAAATCTTAGGACGCGTCGCAATTTGGGGGGGGCGACCCGCTGGGCTGCTGCCCCGGGCGCCCCCCCGCCCCTTCCCCCCCGCACCTTTAATTGTTGCAGCCGGCTCGGGGACGTCTTCCCCAGCCGGCTGTTCTGGGTCTTCTGACGAGGCCCACTGCGTCACAACGTAATTCATACCTTTTTTGCGCATGCGCAGACCGTTCCTGAGGGAAAAGGGCTGCCCTTTTCCCTCAGGAACGGTCTGCGCATGCGTGAAAAAGTGGGCCTCGTCAGAAGGCCCAGGACAGCCGGCCCGAGCGGATGCTCTGAGGCCTTCTCCCGGCCTCGGAGCCTCCAGAGGGTGATGCGCGCCAGCGGAGGGCGACGCGCGTGGGTGCGCACATCACCCTTCTGCGTGCGTCACCCACCGGCGGTCCGCCCCCCCACCCCGCGCCAGCAACATCGGTGTCAATAGGCATGAATACAGTATACAGTACTACTGTTTGAAAAAAAACAGTGGCTTAATTGCTGCATTTGGTGACACTATCATCTATCTAGTGCACATATAGACATATAGTTTATCTGAACACTTTAAAAGCAAATAAAATTATTTAAACAGTAATAAGTAATAAAAAAGAAAAAAAGAAAAAAATTGAATAAAACACATAACACCACTATCTGCGTTTTTAATCAAGAAAATTTGAAAAAGCAACACTAAAAAACCACCCCTAGTTATGACCCATCGTTCTAGACCTGGGCAGAAAGCATGTGGGTAGACACCCATGACAGACAGGCATGGCAAACAGCAGGTAAGGTCTGCAAACAGTGAGACAAGGAGTTCAGTTATTCATGTACTGTAGATTTTTCCTATGAAGTGTACCTAAAATGTACTATTGTGACCAAAAGTTGAGCCATACATATGGATCTTATCAAGAAGGGGGGGGGGCACAGCTGTGGGACAGAGGCTGCCTGTGCTTTAAATATACAATCACACTTGCAGCCCAATCCTGCTCTAAAGATCCGCCAGGCGGCCGAGGCAGCCCGCGGTGGAAGGTCTACTCGGGGAAGGGGACGCTCATCCCCTTCCCTGAGTGTATCAGTGGCTGGGGCTGATAGGCCGCCTTGGAATTCTGCCTGCTATTTTGCTGATGGAAGTCAGAGGAGGCCGTGCAGCGGCTCAGCCGATCGACGGGGGTCAGGATATGGCTGAGGCTGATCCCTGCCCCCTCCCTGTTCGGCTGGGCCTATTGGCCCCCGCCGTGTCCTGCCGAACCACCCCCGAACCACCATCCTGCCGAACCACCACCCCCTTGCGCCGGCCTTCCCTGCTCGAAAGTAGTCGTAAACGTGCTTTACGGCACGTTTGCGACTACTACGGGTGGTGGAACGCTCGTTCCACCGCCCGTAGTTAGATCAGGATTGTGCAGTTGCTGTTGGTAGCTTTTGAATCAGATATTCTAAACATAGATGCTAAAAAATGGATATGTATGTATGTATGTATTTATTTAACTGCGCTATCCTGTGAATCTTCTGTGCCGGGGCTTAGTGGTTCGTGATATTTTTCTGATGGTTTACGCAACTTTCATAGATTGAAACGGTTTTTACTTTGCAAAACATCACCACTGCCAAAGATGCTCCCGTTCTATAGGGAGTTGCTTCATACCAAATCAGCCTGTTGGTTCATCTAAGTCAAGTTTCTTTTTACCCTGAACAGCATCATCCCTCCCAGGTTTCAGACAGGAATCCTTGCCAGCCTTACCTGGACATACCGGGGAAGGAACCCGGGACTCTCTGCATGCAAAGCAGATGCTCTACCACTTCTCCCTACAGGCTGAGGTTGGTGTACATGGATCTCAAGATCGCTGGAGTTGCATATATAAAGCAAGAGCTGTGAAGCTTGGGATTTATGCAGAGACAAATATCTCAGTGGAATTAAACATGTGAGAAGGAAGCCAGAGTGAGCCTGTCGATGATTGACTTATTCTGGAGAGGAGTTACACAGCTGAAAGCAAAGCTACATCCTCAGGGATTTATTCACCATTCCTTATATATGTAATTCCCCCTCTCATCAAGAGTATTTGTGTGTGCTGAAGGAAGAATTGACCCTTAGGTCATTTCAAACCTTTGTTTATTAGCAGGGAAAAAATGATAGATTAGAGTAAAAAAAAAATTCTATATGTGCAGGAGTTTCATTTGTTTCTGACAGTGGCTGACCATCTGCTAATAATTGAATGTTTAGAAACAAGGACATGTGTTTTATTAGTTCCCCATTTTGTACATACTAAAGAACAGAAAATGTCTGCTATTAGTTGACTTTTTGTATTTTTTTTCCTAATTCCGTCCATAAGCTCTGAAGTAGTTTAAACTACAATCCTTTTATATGAATGAATAGCACACACTATCACTGCAGTGTAGTGTTAAGCTCCAAGCGGTTTTTGACATCATGAAAAGAGCAAGTTACGTCTGACGTATATTGACACCATTACTTGAGCGACTATACAAAATTAGATGAGCATTTTGTTGTGCAAAGAAGTTTTGTTGCAGAGAATCCGAAGTTTTATAATCTTTTGTAGAAAGATGCATTTTCCAGATTTGAATCACAATTTATTATTACTGGGAGAATGCATCTCCCTTTCAGTTTGGAGTGCCAGATGCTCCAATTATATAACTGTTATGAGGACCTATTATCTAGTACCTTGGTACTGGGTGCGCTCTGAGATAGTGTAACATGTGCATGGGAGATATTTGAACATATGTGCAGGAACCTAGGTGCAATAGCTTGAATGGATCAGCATTCAATAGGGATGAGAAAGACAACACTGTGTGTGTAACACAATACAATTGGTGTGTGTGTGTGTGTGTGTGTGTGTGTGTGTGTGTGTGTGTGTGTGTGTGTGTGTGTGTAAATATATGATAAAAGGAAGTGTTCAAATGTCCTGGCTGAAGAGTTTTAGTAACAGAGAATCTCTCTCTATCTAGATCTAGATATATAGATATAGATATAGGATTATCTGCCCGAGGCAAATATCAACACTGCAGAAGTGCAAGGTCTTTGTTATGCAGGACACCCACTGACCATTTCAGAGCATCCCCAGTGCCATGAAACTCAGCTGATGACAGATGGTGAGACTGTCCTTGCAAATATGTCATCTTAACATGTCAGGCTATATGGAAATACCCTATAATCACTGGGGGACACTCCAAATGTCTCAGATAACTGACTCTAGACAGAATACTTTTTTTATTTGGAGCACTTAAAAAACACACATGAGTTTTAACCATGTCTTTAGGTCTGTAAATCTATGGAATGTACTTTCTCAGTACTTCTGAGGTAAAAAGAATAATGGATGAGAGGATGCAATGTCTCTTTCCCTGCCACTCAGGGCTTTTTCATACATTGCCAACTCTGAAAGTCATGCAAATGTGAAACAAGAACAACTAAAAAGGAGCTCTGAATAAATGTCATTGCCTGTATTCAAATCACAGTACTCATATCAACTATATCAAGCCAGCAATTTTATTCCACTTGCTCTGTGAAAGACAGACCTTTATTTTACATTTGTTTTCTATAAGAAAACATTTGGTATGAACTGCTGGCCAAATCCACCTGACATAGGGACCAAAGCGCATGGTACATTAAGCGAAACTATTCCCCATGAAATAGTTGTGAGCGACATCAGGACCCAATGGTTGCTTTATATTAAAGGGGCACTTCCCAACCTAGTTCCGTTGTGAGCTGACGGGCTTAATGTGGGCTTTAATGTTAACAGGTGTAGTTGACCCATGCTAATTGGTCAAAGTCTGATGCACCTTTTAAAGTGAAATGGCCTCTTATATTTAGCAGGGGGAGAGCAACTGTCCCTCTTCACCCCAGCATGGCATCTTTCCAGTGGCTGTTGCTGGTGTCTCTTCTGCATCTCTTTTTAGACTGTGAGCCCTTTGGGGACCGGGAGCCATTTATTGATTTGTTTTGCTATGTAAACTGCTTTGTGAACTACGTTTTGTTGAATTATAATAATTAATAAGAACAGTTGGGCTCTAGGGGCCACTGTGCACAAGTGACACTTTTTGCTTAGTGTGGTATGTGCGAACATGTTCCTGTGATAACCATTTTGTACGTGAGCCTCTCAGTGTAATGAGAAGTACTGGGCGGAAAAACAAAGTAGCAGCTATGGTATGATAAACAAATAATCAAATATTACCTGTAATGAACTCAATATGACTGCTCAGAGACTGTAATCAGGAAGCAAATGCCATTTGGAGGTCCAATTCATATAAAATGGATGGGCCAATCATCGTCTTGAGCACTACATAGTTTCTCAGCTGTAGAAAGAAGGTGATGCTCGAGGTCTCCAGTCTCTTCTCTCCTCCCCACACTTCCTTATCTGCTCCCATCTGCCTTCTTCAAACTGTGGGAATAGGAGGAAGAGGAAAAGTAGCCCCTTGTGTGACATGGGTGCAGTGTAGTAGCCCCTTGTGTGACATGGGTGCCCATGGCAGTGGTAAGCTGGCAGTCAAATACGGCAGGTACAAGGACTCCCCATCAATTTGCTGCCTGTAGCAAATCCACCATTTGAGGCAGATGCTTCATTGGCCCAGCCCTGATAGGACGCAAACTATGTTCAGGTTTCTGTTGTAGGCCTGGGAATATCCCAGGGGAAATTATTTGTATTCCACTTTCAATCCTTCAGCTTCTTATGTCTCTTGTCTTCTCAGTGCTAATAGGATTGTGGTACTAGCTCGGAACCATATGGGCCACTGGCGTGTGGGTATGCCCTGGCTTCTGAAAAGTGATAGGGACCTGATTTATGACACGTGTGGTGACTTGTAGCAAAAACTGTATAGGTTATTACAATCACTGATAGTGACGTATTCTCACAACATGTAAAATATCCTCACAATGTATTTGTTATTGAAGCTTGTGATATAGACACATTTCTGTTTCTAAGACTTATGTGGATATGTTAATAATAATAATAATATAAATAATATACAGTATTTATATACCGCCTTTCTTTGTCATTGGATTTCTTCTTTGACTTTAATCCAAGGCGGTGTACATGGGCAGGCTGTCTTAACCCCCCTTGGGGTATTTTTTACAATATATAAATGTCCAATCTTTCATGAACGGCTACTTTCCAGGTCGTATCCTTTTTACAGTCTGACAATTCTGCTGGCTGGCACCTCCCACACTCGACCGATGCAGCTGGAAGCCCTTATCTCTCCTCCTGGAGGCTTTCACAGCTTTTTGCTGGCGGCGTGTCTCGAACTTATCAAGGCAGCAGCTCTCCCAACTGAGCCAGACTCTTCTGCCCCTTATTTCCAATTAATGCCTGCATGTTGGAAATAATCATCATCAATATCTCAGAAGAGAATCCCAGCCTTGTCCATATGGTGGTCATGTGGAGATGCTCATTTGACAGCTCATTTTTCAGAGTCACTTGGGCTTGAGCCCCCTTTTCACTCATGTCACCACTCGCAAGCATTGCGGTAGCTGCGTCCACATGGTAGGGTTCACACTACAAAAGAGAGCATGTGAATGGTCTGAGCATGTTGGCGAGATCAGTTCAATGGGATTTTCACATGCAGTCAATACTCTGGCAGTAGGGAAGGTGAGAAAGTCTTATATGATCAGCCCTGCCCACTGGACTACAGTATTCACACTGACCAGACTTCATTGTTGCATGGAATTGCACAGTGTTGAGGTATCTGCATGAGTGAAGGTGTGACGTGTGTGAAAATGATCTAGGCACATCTAGAAAGGTTTGTGTCGGAATGTGAGAAATGCAGATTCCAAGCCTTCTCAGTCTTGTGAAGATCATTGGGCAAATGGCTATCTTCAGTCAAACACGTTGTTGGGAAGATGCAATTATGCTCACATACCCATGAACACAGACACACAGACACAGACACAGACACAGACACACACAGACACAGACACAGACACACACACACACACACACACACACACACACACACACACACACACGAGTTTCTTAGAAGAATTCATTAACGAGATAAAATTGAGTTTTACATGTAGCATTACTATGTACTATTCCCACCTCTTGGAGTTACTATGAAAAGACTCAATCCAACGGGCAGCGCAATCCTAACATAAGGATCCGGAACTCCGCCCCGGGCAAGTCTACTCGGAGAAGGGGACACTCGTCCCCTTCCCCAGGTGTAACTGAGGCTGGGGCCAATCGGTGACATTTTCTAGTTGCTTTTTTGCACATAGATCAGGATTAAACCTTTAAAAATGAAAGCTGGCATTCTGATCTCAGATTCGTGCTACGTCTATAGAAGGACACGGTTTGGTGGAAGGGAACAAGAAGACTGAATTTTTTCCTTTTTTTTCCCAGCTTGGATTTTAATGAGAAAAACTTTGCTGTCATTTCTTCACTGTCAGCATCAGGTACCATAATTTGCTCATGTAATACACAGTGGCCTAAAGGTATTTTGTCCCCCTGGCAGAATGATTTCATAACAAAAGAATCAATAGCTCATTATTTGTGGACCTGGAATACTCTGCATGTTGCTTTAGAGATTTCATTATATTTAGGAGATTATTTGCAAATTAAAACAATCTTTGGTGCAATCCATTACATTGTCAGTTAATCTTCTTATTTAGACTTTGTTTTTAGCTCCATGTAAAAGGAATATTTATTTATTTATTTATTTACTTATTTTATAAAGTACGCAGTAGAAGATTTGATGGGCTGAACAAAGAACATGGGGCTATTGTTATCTTCTGATGAGTTGCCTTTAATATGTTTTCCTCTAATATATGTCACTGGCGTGTTATGATTGTAAATGAACAAGTATCATGAATAATTTCATTGCATCCACATATTGAAGTGGCACTGTTGCTTTGTTTATTTATTTAAAACATGAATGTGCCACCTTTCTGCCAGACAATTGGCCTTCTAGGCAGCTGACAATACAACAAATTAAAACAGAGCAAACATCATCAAATCAAATCAAAACAAATGCAGCAAAACTTCAAAATGGCAATGAAATAAGGCCAGAAGACTAGATTCAAAATATAACAGCCCAATCCTATCCTTTCTCCTGTCATAGCATGAAGCTGTGTCACAACAGGTTACATTGCATGCTGTGGTTGGAGGAGGACGATTGGGAGGTTTGGGAAGGGAATAGGGAAATATTTTCCCTTACCCCTCAGTAAGTCCTTCATCTGCCAATGGATCTCCTTGCACCTGTGACAGCTGTTTAGCTGATGCAAGTCTGAGCAAACAGAGGGGGGCATGTCGGCTCACTCCAGAGGGGATAGCATCCAGCAAGCTTGTGCAGGGTATTTACTACCACCCCTCCTGCTTCTGCCCCAATCCTCCTCCCCCTGCCCCATTCTACCCAACCTGCTGACTTACTGGCATCGGTGGGGCTCCTCTTCACTGCCGCCACACACAGGATCCTCCCCGCTGTCTGCAGAGGTGCCCCGGAAGCGCAAGCTAGAAGCAAGACGTTAGACAGACAGTGGGCCACCAGAGAGGAAGCCCAGTCCATAGTAGCCACCAAACCTACTTCCATAGCAGGGCCTCTGATGGTCACCTGACAGTCTGGGCAGGCTAATGTAGTTATAGGACAGCAGTGGGGAACCTCCGGCCCCAGGGCCGGATCAGGCCCCCAAGGCCATCCGGTCCGGCCCCCGGAGAGATTGCCGGGAGGCCGCCCAACCGGCCCCTAGAGGCTCCGCCGGGTCCGCACGTCACCTCCGGAGGCCGGGAGAGGGCCTTTACATGTCCTCCCTGGCTGCCGCCTCAACCCCTTCTCACCAGGCCGTTGGCCATTTCGCACATGCATACCACGCCGATGAGGGCAAGCTCTTGCCCTCTTCAGCATGGTACGCCGGAGGTGACGCGCGGACCCGGCAGCGGCTTCGGACGGTGTGCGCGGAGCCTCCGGAGGCCGATGGGGGGCGGGGGCAAAAATTAATTAAATAAAAATGGCGCCCGGCCTTACAGCCGGCCCTCAAGCAAATTTCTAATATTTAAAACGGCCCTTGCCAGAAAAAAGGTTCCCCCGCCCCTGTTATAGGAGATCCTTCAGATATCTTGATTCCAGTTTAAGGTTTAGAGTTTTGCTTACATTTAAAGTAACTGGTCTGGAGCCAACAATTATGTTTTCACATGCTGACCAGGGTTGAAACCTAGCTTGATCCTTGTTGGTTTTCAGACCTGATGAGTTGGTCCATGTGAAAAGCAGGCTGCAGTTAATTCCTGGTACTCTCTACACATTCTCAGATACACTCTCTTCTCTATTATCTTGCATGGTCCAAGGCTAGAGACCCTGATGCTGACAATTTGCTGAGATCTTAGCCCTAGTAAACCCTCACCCTTGGTCAGATTAAACCCTGGAAAAAGAAACGCTAACATTTTCATTTTCAAAACATGGTCTAATACTATTTTCTTAAGTTGAGGAAAATATAAGTATCTTTGAGTTGAGCCTGGCCGCTTGTGAGGATCAATATCCTACTTGTAGATTCGTCCTTCCCAACTCCTGTTTCTCCTCAATGGCTCTCATATTTGCAAAATGTGTGGTCCTAATTATTAGTGCCACTTCTGCTGAGATGAGTGACCGGGACGGTGGGATCCCATTTCCGCTTGCCACTCCAGATGAATGACTCTTCTGCTGTATGTTTATGCCTCTCCCTTCTTGTGGGAGCCAGAAGAGGAGGCTTGGCAACTGGCAGGCTTCTCTTTAACCTTTCTGCATTGTTAGCTACATTGGGTTGTGGCATATAAAATCCATTTGCAATGGAGGGGAGGGGGCAGATTGTCTCTCAACCATTGAGTAGGATCCTTTAAGAATAGTAAAGGTTGTAATGCTGCTGATCGCAGTAGAAAATGTTGCTGAGGTATTAATGTGTGCTGCAGTTTTCAACATTAGGCTGAGGCACCAACCTCCCCCCCCCTTTAGCTGCATCGCTACTTAGTGTCTCCACTTTTTTTCCTAGCCCCCTTTCCCTCATGTCTTCATACAGAAGACAAAATCAGCCAGGGAAGGAACAGTTTAGGAACAAGAAGCAGTTAGTATTTTAAGCACAGAATGGCAGAAACTGCAGGGCAAGAAACTGCAGCATGTTAAGGATGCTAAAGCACTGTCAGGGGGCCACCCCTCCCAAGACCTCTTTGCACTAGAAGGGGCACATCAAATATCTCCCATCTTACTGGGCAATGAACCAGCCAACCTCTCAGCCACTTCTCCTCCCACTCTCTGGATTTGAAAAGGAAGAGGAGAGCAGCACAGGAAGAGAGGGAGATGCTGGGCTTGAAGGGGTCTCCCTCCACTCCACACTTCCTCTTCCTCTCTGCTCTCCTCTTCCACTCCATTCCCCTCCCCTCTTCCCTCCTTCTGCTATGTTCCCTCCTTCCTTCAGTTCTTTCTTTTTCAAATCCAGCACATAGTGGGAGGAGGAGAGGCAGAGGCTACATGATGTCCCCGGATCCTGTCCCTGAAGGGCAGTGCAATCCTGTGTAATGAAAAGCGGCTGGCCTAAAGTGCTGGCCGCTGTATCTTAAGCCCTTTCCGGGCTGCTCCAGCACTGCTGAAGCGCACCTCAGGAGAAGGGGATGTTCCCTGGGTGTAGGCGAGCCCGGGGGCCTATGGGCCTCCTCGGATGCACACCAGCTCCAGAGCTGGCATACATCCGGGGAGGCCGTGTAAGACCGGTGTGGGCTATGATGGGGCATAGGATATTGGCAACGATATCCACGCCTTCGCCACCCTGTCCCATCTGCACACTCATACAGAAATCCATGGCCCACGAGATACCATAAGCGTACCTCTTTAGGTCTGGGACAAGCGGAAGCTAAAAAGAACATCCCTCACCATGTTTGAAGTAATGAAAAGCAGGTATAGGTCAAAGATGCCTCACACAACCCCTCCAGCTTCAAAAGTGAGTGTACAGAAGGCAACTGCAGAGTAAATGAATACCATGTACAGCAAGGGGGAGGAGAGCCGTCAGTGAAGGTGGGGATACTCAGGCTGTAATTCTTGGTGTGAGAGGGATATTAAACATCTGACCCTATTTCTATCTGTGGAACTTGTAGGGTGTGCAATGTGCCGTAGGGACTGAAGGAACATTCTAATTTGGATCTCTAGATTACTCAACACCAAAAGCAAGACATGCAGTGACATCCCCTATGTTGCTGCATAGTACACTGATGTTGCAGGGTTGGGGATGATAGAAGATAGCTGTTAGATGGTCTCATCCTGTGTTAACATAAGAAGAGCCCTGCTGGATCATGCTAATGGCCAACCAGATGCTTCTGGGAAGCCCACATGCAGGTGATGAAGGCAGATTCCCTCTCGCTATTGCTCCCTTGCAACTGATATTCAAAGGCATAATACCTCTGAACTTGGGGGTAGCACACATAGTAGCTCTCATGACTAGTAGCCATTGCTAGACCCTGGAAATATGTCTCTCTCCACACCACCATGTGTAATTGTATAATTGTATAATTGTGTGTGTGTGTGTGTGTGTGTGTGTATTGTGGTGTGGTGACCAGAACTGTGCACAGTATTCCTAATATGGCTACATCATAGATTTGTATCAGGGCATTGCAATGTTTTCTGAAGATGAAACATACATAGCCATCTATTTATCTGACATATTTTTGAGGCTGCTCTACTGAAAAAACAGGGGGAGCAGCAGTCACAATCTCTCTGTGTTAGAGACTTGATCAGCCTAATAATATTATCTGTAACCACTTTGACTTTTCCCCTCATCAAATATGGACATTTTTGTTATAAAATGTTTCAACAGGAAAAAATATATCTATGAAAAACAGAGGCCAAGTAATTCTAGGGTAAACTTGCCCTTTCTTTCTTTGTCCTCTGGATGTTTATGATAAATTGAGTGCATCTTGTCTGTGACTTGCTTGCATAATGAGGTCAGCCTTTATTATCACATCACTGATTTCTTTCTCTGGAAAGAAAAAAGGGTGAGCTTTGCTGATAGATCTTTTGTAATTACAGGGGGGGAAATATAGTTAAGTCATGTCTTCCTCACAGGGCTCTCAAGTCTTTTTCATTTGATCATTCTTGCTACGACATGAAGGAATTGTTCATGAATCGTTATTTTTTATTGCCCTGAAGCTCTATTAATGCACAATGTGAAAGGATGTGATGTGTGTCATCATAGTCAGTCTTATGTGTAGAATTTGGGGGATATTTCTTCTGAAAAGGCGGAGAACATTTCTTAATATTTGGTTCTTTGTACCGCTTGCCCAAGATGGATGCAATCAAGGATTTTTCTTCAGCTCTTCTGGATGGTCAGCTGAAACTGTAATGCTGCAGGCAGGATTCTTTGACTTCAGTTTCAAGCTATGTAAAGACATGGTCCAAACAGAGCTGGCCACAGAGCAGGGGGAAGCAGGGTGGCACAGTGTCGATGAGAGCGGCAGATTTAGGACCAGGAGTTTCTTTCCCTTTTTATTTTCTATTTGTATACTGCCGTCCACTCTAAGATATAGCCTGAAGGTGGTAGCACAATTTTTGTAAATATAAAACACAATACAAACAACAAAGCAGAAAGACAGCATACAAATACAGTACCAGCAAGAAGACAGCATAAAAACTGCAGTAAAACCCAGGGCTGGTGTGAGGTTGTTGGAGGCCCTGTCACAAAGTCTTCCACTGGCTCTCCATGGCACCCCCCTAATGGCACACTACATGCTATCACTGCCAGGTGGCCCTCTAATGGATGTGGGCGCTCAGTCAATGCCAAACCTGCCCAGCCCTTGATGCCCCTCTGCAAAATTCACAGTGAGATCAAATAACTCCCTCTTCAGTACATCCCAAAGGCCTTCAACAGCTATCTGAAGACCAGAAGTGAGGGTATCATGAACCAAAGCTTGGAGGCTGCCATCGAGAAGGTTTTGATTGGGACTTAATTTGGGCATCAAGCATTTCAGTGATGATGGTTTCTGGGGATCCTGGGCAAAGCTCCCCCCCCCCCGTGCCTCCTGATGGCATTGAGCACTGCAACTAGTACTGAGAGTTCAGAGGTTGGCCTGGTCATATGAACCCTCTGGTGGGAGTGGACCTCAGCCAGTACCCAAACTGACTGACCTCTGGTGCCACCCCTCTATGGTGACATTTCAAGAATCACGATGGTTCTGATAAACAGTTGGGTGAGGGTCACTGCAGGGGGGCAGAGCTCTAAGTTCCGCCGCGGTCCAACCCTCCGTTACACGGGAGAACGAAGCGCCCCCATCCCCTCGCTTTCGGAGCCATTCAAGTCGGTGAAAGCAACGCTCCGAATGGCTCCAAATGCGAGGGGGCAGGGGCGCTTCATTCTCCCGTGTAACGGAGGGTCGGACCGCGGCGGAACTTACAGCTCCGCCCCCTGCAGCGATGCCAGTGGTGAGGGTGTTTTTCAACAAGATCCTGTCTTATAATCAATTCTGCACACCCTTGTTAGGATGCATGTCAGCTCTTCCTCTGTCCTTTGATTTTATTCTCTCAAGTCACTTGTGAACCTGTATACAGTCCCATGTTTAAGGTCTTCTCTTGCAAGTCAGGCATGGGTACTAATCTTGAGTATACATGCAGACAGGATTTTAATGCATGATTCTGGTCTAAGTTTAGACCTCGTGCAGCTGCGCTCCCAAAATAGCCACTGACAAAGCGCTGCACACTCTGTTGGCAGCCATTTTGTGACATCCCAATCCTCAATAGGTTTAGGCTGTTAATCAATTAAATGTAGAGCAGGTGGAGTAGAGTCTGTGGTAATGTGCAGTTTTGTTGACAGACAGTGACTATTTGGGCAAGAGTACAGGTATCATAAGCGTATATCCCCATTTTAATCTGTAGCATGTGCAGAGGCTATGAAATTAGTTTTCATTTAGAAAAAGTTTGGGAATAGTCTCCTATTATATGCATACCAGTGCCAGGGTAGATAGGACATAGGATAAAACAAAAATTAGGACCAATTGAACCCAATGTCAGTATGAAAGTCTATAGGAAGGACCGTTATTCAGTGCAAGCAGGGAAGAGAGAATGGTAGAGAGACTTCCGGTGATCATTTGGAATCAGCAAAGCTTTCCACTTCACATCCACATTTGGATGAAAAAATGTATTGTTTATGCTTTGAAAAATGATCCCGTGCTTTAAATAAATACAATAGTATCCTATGCAGGTATTTTGAAGCCTTTGCCTGTGGCTTCTGAAGCAAACAGTTACCTAAACTGAACTGTTTTAATTTGCCCTGTTACTATTCAAGATTTGATTCCATTGTAACCAATGTCAGCTGAGATAATGGATAGAAAAGAAGCCATGCATTAATCCATTAGTTCAGTCTTAATCTCCATATTGTTCTTTATTTTAAATCCAAACTGTACTTGATATGTTTGTGTTTTATTATGTGATGACCCACTTTGAAAGCAAGGAGTCAAAAATTTTCTTTATCTCAAGCTATAAGTTATGGTGACACAGTAATATTTTTTACTGTCTAGATTTTAAAAAAGGAAATTACTAACTCAGTCCTTGCCTAGTGATGCAGTTAGCTGCCTGAGGTCCCAGTGGTTTCACTTCATTTAACATGAGGAAGTATAGAATTGACATATAAAAATCCCCTGAAGAGAGTCCTCATAATTGTTAAAAAATAAACTAAGAAAAAAGAACCAGATCCAAAACAAAAAGCTTCACGTATTTGACCTACCCTCTACATCAGGGGTTCTCAACTCTTTCCCGGTTGAGTACCACCTCCGGCGCCACTCTCCTGCTGCGTACCACTAGAAATGATGGGTGATGACATCATTGCCAATTACTTTTGAGTTTTCAGGTTTTCGGAAGCCAGAAAACACAAGTTGGAGGCTCTGGGCGGGACCCTTCTCAGCATTCCTGAGAGGCTCAGCCAAAGGCAAGAGCCTCTCGGGAGCAAAAACGTGCCACCGAAAGCGTTGCATCGGAGCAGGGGTTCGGTGGTCCGGCGGTCCGGCGGTCCGAGTACCACCAGCAGTCAGCCAAAGTCCCACTGGTGGTACTAGTACCACTGGTTGAGAACCCCTGCTCTACATTCATTTAATTAGAAGAGCATCCTCCTCAGCTCCCAAGTCTGGAGCCAGCAGTCTGCTCATCATCACAGGCCTGGGTTTCTGTCTTAGTTGGCGTGATCCTGCCTCGTAAGCTGCCCCATGCACCTCCCAGGACAAGGACCTCTCCCATTCTGGGCTGTTTTATTCATGCCGGTAGCCCAGCCTCCTTGTCTGTGCTCAGGAGGTGCATTGTCAGGGCCTTCCAAGAGCAGCGGACAGCTGATTCATCACAGGAGTCAGTTCCTGGTAAGTCCAGGGCCAGACATTCCATTTCTACGACAAAATTAGAACATCTGAAGACTGAAGGACATATTTGTGAATCAGATTTGGATATGCTCAGTGCCAGCATCAGGTTGCTAGGGATCCTGCACTGCGGCCCCCATGGCACCCCCACCACCTCCTGATGGAGCACTGGGCACCAATACTAGTGGAGCACCACTATCATCAGTACTGCAGTCAGCCTAGCCAGGAGGGACCTCTGATGGGTGTAGACACTCAACCCGGGCCCGATCAGGCCTTCCCCACCACCACTCCTGATATACTGTTCTGTTTTCTCAAGCAGACATACATAGGAATAACTGAGAATCCTAAACTCAGCTGCGGCCATACTTGAGTCGATCGGACCTGACCACGGTGGTCCACGCCTTAGTGACTTCAAGACTGGATTACTGTAACGCGCTCTACGTGGGGCTGCCCTTGAAGACGGTTCGGAAGCTGCAATTAGTGCAGAATGCGGCGGTCCAGGTGGTCGCTGGAGCTAGGCGGTTTGACTCTGTTGAACCGCTGCTTCAGCAGCTGCACTGGCTGCCCCTTCGTTTCCGAGCCCAATTCAAGGTGCTGGTAATGACCTTTAAAGCCCTTCATGGTTTGGGTCCAGGATATCTAAGGGACCGCTTTCTCCCATACATTCCAGCCCGCTCTCTTAGGTCATCTGAGGGGCTCTCCTGTGGGTGCCACCTCTATCGCAAGTTAGGGGAGTGGCAACACGTGGGCGAGCCTTCTCTGCCGTGGCGCCACAACTGTGGAACTCCCTGCCAGGGGATCTGAGAACCACCCCCTCCCTCATGACTTTTCAGCGAGGAATCAAAATGTTTTTGTTTCGTCTAGCGTTTGGGTGATGGGTTGTGGTCTGCCTCCTGTGTCTCAAGGTGCTCTGCCATGCTGCTTTTGTGCCCCATACTGTCGCCCCCGCAGTGGATTTTATTGTTTTTAAATTTAGTTATGTATTGTTTAAACTTATTTTCTGTATTATTTTAAACTATGTATTTTAATTTTTGCCTCGGGATATAATTTTTTAAAATAAATAAATAAATAAATTCAGATGCTTGTAATTTGAATGAATTGTGAGTGACAATAGTAATGTTGGAAGTCCTCATGCTATAAGTGTATTGTTGTTCCCATCCTATCCTTTGGATTGTTAGTAATGATGCATTTTATTATGGCTTCTTTTCTGTGGATCTCCATATCCCTGGTTCTTTGGAAGTGAGAAGACTTTGCTGTTCCTCAGGCAATCATGTGCAACTGCACAACTTCTATCTGAAACCTTTAATTATAATGCCTGTAAGCTTCTGCACTTAAAAATGTTTAATTTCCTCAAGTATGCTACCATTACAAGAGAAGATGATGTTTCATGCACTTGTGATTAGTGTTCACAGATAAAGTATTTGGAGCAATTACAAATATGTATAACAAATGTGTTGGCAGTAATGATTTGTGTCAGGCATTAAAGTCAGTCACTATCAATGCCCTGCCAACTGTGTTAAGCACGTCAGACCTGAGTGACAACAATTCCATGACCAAGGAGAAAGCAGAAAGTGTCTGGCAGAAGAAAGTTTATGATATGAGCTAATTAAAAAGACTATATATATACCCATACCCTGTTTCCCTGAAAATAAGTTCTTAAAAGGGTTCTGCTAAATATAAGACCTACCCCAAAAATAAGACCTGCTGGTAGTTTGGAGCTCAACTGCCAATACTCGCCAGCTCTATTGCTGGACATGAGAGATTGGGCTAATGGTTCTACAGGTCAGAATGCAGGGTTTGGAGAGTTATGACAATGTTTATTTATTTTTTTTATTTTACCATATTTCTATCCCGCCTTTCTCCCCATGGGACCCAAGGCTTCATGTTCCAGAAGAAGATGACATGATTGCATTTGGATAAATGTAAATTGTTGTACCGGTACATTAAAAAAATAAGACATCCCCTGAAAATAAGACCTACTGCATTTTTTGGAGCCAAAATTAATATAAGACCCAGTCTTATTTTCGGGGGGGGGGGACGGTGTGTGTGTGTGTGTGTGTGTGTGTGTGTGTGTGTGTATGTGTGTGTGTACATTTATATTTTTATCAGTAGTATATTTTTATCATTAGTTTGATGCGGTGCAGTTGCAAAGACATTCTAGTCAGAGTCACATTTTATTCTCACGTTACGTATGTGAGAATAATGCGAAGCCATAATGCAGAGTTTCCTGGCAGACACATTCATGACTGCTGGATGGCTTTTGCAGTTATTGATTGTGCCGTCATTGATCTGCACGTAGTTAGATCCGTAGATTATTTTTATATACATTGCATTCCCGCCATGCGTCTGGGGATGCTGATGCATCTCTGTTGTATCTGCAAAAACCTGTCTCACAGCACAATCCTAAGCACATCTATTCAGAAGTAAATGCATACATAGGACTGACTCGTACTTGTGTGTATAGAAAGGAGATTTAAATCCCCTTTCCCTTCTGAAATCTCCTACTCTGCCCCCCCCCGCTGGATACAACGTGCAACTTTTTAGCGTGGCTGCACCAGTGGAGGGGGGAAGGATAGGATTGGGCTATCAGAAACCCTACATGCAAATTCCCAGATGTTGTGAATCAGCATAAGATGCAGATGTGCATCTGGGTTCAGTGTCCCTGATGCAATCCTCATTGCCATTGCATAGTCTAGATAGGGATGCACCTACCCAGGCATCTTACCTGGAAGAAAGTCCCATTCAGCTCAGTGGGGCTTACTTCTGAGTGTGCTTGCATAAGAATTGTGCTGTTTCTTGTATGCAACTCTCACTTGTGTTGCAGACAATGATTTGTCCAAGGCAATAAATCCACTGGTGAGTGGTAAGCATTTTTTCCCCCATTCCTAAAAGGCAAGAAGTAAAATAAGCGTTTTCAGATTTTTCAACGCAGTATCAATATATTCTTTGTACAGTACTATACTTAGATGAGGACTGTAGATGGACAAATGCTCTGAAGATGGACAAAGATTTTAAAGTTGCATGAAACACTGCTGAGATTATGGACCATGGATTACTATCTTGCCCTCTAACATTTTCTAACAATACGTATTGTAGGGTGAAGTTTCTATTTTGTTATTTGTACAGTCCTGGCATGGAGATAGAGATTCCATGTGAACCCCCTACCCAATGGAGCTGGAGATTCATGTATTTATGCTGGAGCACACATTGCCTATTCAACCAGTGGTGATGTGAATCACCCCACCCTTCCCTTTTAGTAGTAAGTCCTCCTGTACTTGCATGATGATGATGATGATGATGATGATGATGATGATGATGATGATGATGGTGATGCTTAGGAGTAAGTTTGATTAAATTCAGTGGGATTTACTCCTCAGTAAACCTGCATGGGATAGGACCCCTTCGACGTTCACTCTGCACACATTAATCAAGGGGGTCTCTTCCAGCTTCGTTGAGCTGAACAGCCTCTGGGGATACGTTTTGAGCATCTTTGACCAATCTACTTGCCTCAGGGCACTCATCAGATGTCCTATTCTTAATCTCCTTCCCACACCAAGCCTGCCAGACTTGTGACCAACTTAATCTACAGGACCACGCCCACTTGAACAGTCTGAAGTAGGTAAAAAACCTCTCAATCCCAGGTCAAACAGGTGAAGAACAAAAAATATTCATGTTGCTATCATAAGAACATAAGAAGAGCCCTGCTGGATCAGGCCAAAGGCCGATCTAGTCCAGCTCCCTGTATCTCACAGTGGCCCCACCAGATACCTCAGGGAGCACACAAGATGACAAGATACTGTATCCTGTCACTAGGAGGTTGCTTATCCCCATCATGGCTTGTAACCATTGATGGACTTCTCCTCCATACATCTGTACAATCCCCCTTTAAAGGCATCTAGGCCAGGTGCCATCACCACATCCTGTGACAAGGAGTTCCACAGATTAATTACACACTGGGTAAAGAAATATTTTCTTTTCTATTCTAATTCTCCCTCCACTCATTTTTAGTGAATGTCCCCTTGTTCAAGTGTTGTGCAAAAGGGAAAAGAACTTCCCTCTCTCCACTCTCTCCATCCCATGCATAATTTTATATGTCTCAATCATGTCCACCTTCAGGCACCTTTTTTTTCTAGACTGAAGAGCCCCAAACGCTGTAGCCTTTCCTCATAAGGGAGATGCCCCAGCCCACTAATCATTTTGGTTGCTCTCTTCTGCACCTTTTCCAGTTCCACTATATCCTTTTTGAGATGCGGCGACCAGAACTGGACGCAGTACTCCAGATGTGGTCTTACCATCTATTTGTACAATGGCATAATAATATTGGCATCATGGTTCCTTCTGATATGATGATCTTCCTTTAGCTGCGGTTCTTTGTTTTGGGGTCCCTGCTTTTATTGGAAGTACAATAATGTAATTATGGAACAGAGCCAAAGCAATCTCCTTGAGTACTAAGTTGTGTCGAGGGGAAATTGCATTGCTGGGCTCCCTACTCATGAATTCCTAAAACCTTGAGAAAAATCCCCACAGATTGTGCCCTCCTTCTAAGGTGTTCCCTCATTCCTGTAGTGAAAAGGCAAATCCCTGCATACAACCACCAAGGCAGAAGGGGTGCAAAAGGTGGACTCTGCTGAGTCACCTATAAGACGTTGTAGCCAACGAATTGTCCTGCTGCCGCTGTGATGATCAGAACTTAGCAGATGGATTGTCCATTTTGTGTTGATTTTCATTAGCGGGAACCGTCTTAATGTAAAATTATCAAATAGGCACTGCACAATAATGAGCATGTTGACGTGATGCAGTAATTCTCCCTCCCTTCTCCGCTTTTTTTTTTTTTTACTCTTCACTACTTCTTGTTAATCTATAGCTACTGGCACTGAGCATTGTCCCCTGGGAGCCATGCTGTCATTGACTGAATCCCCTTCTATTGAACAGTGTAAGCAGCAGGGAGCACCCAGCAGAAGCCAAAGCTGTTTCAAGCTGTATTAACCGTTGATCAGATTTCTATGTGGAAATCTGCAGGGTCAACTGGGGACAATTTGGTGAAAAGCAAGTGCTCCTTCCCCACCCCCACCCTTCACTACTTTCAAATACACCGTACTGCCTTAGCCACAATACCGAATGTTGGGAAATGGATCGTTTTCATCTCTCATGTTTACAGCAGACAAGTCAAGTTTCCTGTGTATATTATTCTGTTTAAGGCTGCTGATGCTCTAAGCTACAAAAGCAACCAGGATGCCGGAAAAAAAGAAATCACGTGCTCAGTAAGGATAAGGAGATGAGAAGGCAAAGTGTGCTGAGGCAGCTTTGCAAGGAAGCCCCAAAGTGGCTTAGTTATTTCAGAGTTAAAATACTCACTAAAGAGCGACCATAAATAGGAAGACAATGGCTACTCCTGCTCTGGGGGATATAATGATTCAACCTAGAACAAATGCTGAATCTGCTATCCAGTGAAGTCAAGATATATTCAGGTAGCCCAATCCTATTGGGATGCTGTGCCGGTGAAATGTGCATTTCACTGGCACCGGCTGCTCTAAAGCAGCCGTAAAGCACACTCTGGCAGCATGTGCTGCTGTAGCACCAGCGGGAAGGCTGGACCCTACCTGAGCGCACTGGTGGATCTACAGAGACCTGCCCGAGGAGGTGAACTGGCACAGGGGGTTGGAGGGAGGCCGGGAGGGGTTAAATGGGGTGGGGGTGAATGGAACAAGGGGGGGAGTAGGCGGAACAGGGCGGTGACAGGGGTGGCACAGGGGTGGGGTCATTGGCAGCCCAGGCTGGGAGGGGGCGGGTATATCGGCGTTGAGTTGCACTGATATCCCGAGCCCTGTTGTAGCTCAAGCCAGCCTTACACAGCCTCCCCAGACACATGCCAGCTAAAGAGCTGGTGCACATCTGAGGAGGCCCTTTTTGGCCCCTGCCGCTTACACCAGGGGAAGAGGACAAGCATCCCTTTCCCCTGAGGGGAGCCAGTACTGAGCCAGCATGGCCCGCAATAGACCTAGTAGGATGCAGCAGCGACCCTTTAGGCCAGCCACCGCATGTTAGGCAGGATTGGGTTGTTATATTTATACATTTATAGAGTTATATTTTGTTTAAAAGCTTCCTTGCATTTTTTTCCCTAAAGCAGAAGGGCAGGATTCAAATATTCTGAATAATAACTACAATAAATCCATATATATTTTTAATGCAACCCATACACAAATGAAATTGTATCTGTATTTACTCTGCATTTTAGCAATGAATCTTCTGGGAAACAATAGCTTCTTTGCACACAGACACCATGCAGAATCGGCACGTGGATGGGTGGGTTGGGATAGCACCTTTTTCTCCATCCCTGAACTTTGCACATTGATCAGCTCTGTGTGCACAGAATTTACATGTGTACAAATTGTAAATATTTATTATTTATAATGTGCCTCAACAGCTGTACAAGCTCTGTATTCGAGTTCCAGTACCTGTAAGACATTGTTTGTTCCGCATTACATGGTGAGAATTCTGCTTATGGAAGTTGTGTGTACATAGGCTCTAAGTACACAGGGCTGATCAATGCGTGGAGCTCATGATGGGCATTGGGCAAGATTCTGCACCTAGGTCCATGAATGTCTTCCACGTGATTTTCGAC
This sequence comes from Plestiodon gilberti rubricaudatus, assembly GCA_026170595.1. NCBI lineage: Eukaryota > Metazoa > Chordata > Lepidosauria > Squamata > Scincidae > Plestiodon > Plestiodon gilberti. Next base: position 38,561,493 of record JANXHW010000004.1, read on the forward strand.
TGCGCGAAAAGAGCAGTTAAAACCAGTCAAGGTATTACACATTTTGATACATTTCAAGACCTGTTATTTGGATTCTGAGAAATGCATCCAAATATAGGTTTGAAAAGTGAAAATAGGTCTATTGGGAGAGTTTCAAGTGGGAGAGCTTCTTTTATCTTTATTTTGAAAACTCATTATTTTCTGGGACATGATATTTTTGACATGTCGTTGAAATGTTGTGCAAATGTGACAATCGCAGCCCACTGTTTTTCCAAGCCAGAAGCCCCAGACTATGCAAAAACATGACAAAAATTAAGTCCACCTGCAAAATGTCTGCGTTTTAATAGTAAAAAATAGAATGGTATGAAGTCAGATATACCATCTGTATCATTTCAGACCTAGAATTATTCCCATAGATCAATCTGGTGTGTAGAGCTATCTTGCTTCCCCTTCCCTCTTCTCTTCTGACAAATAGGAGAACATTATCAATGGTCACATCATAGCCATGATCCAGAGTCCCATGCCAATAGAAGCTTCTTGTCTTTCGTACTTGTTCATGGGCATTTTCTATTATCCTCTCTGAGTATTTCCCATTCCCTTTTGCACTGGCAAAGGGGACCCTCTCTCTCCCCCATGACAAAGACCAGGACTGGTTGCAGAGAGTGATGGATACAGTCAGGGGTGGCGTCAGAGGTTGCCCAGTCCCAAGCCCTGAAGACCCAATGAACTATTACAAGATGAAGGGGGTCGCCACGGAGATGCAGTGCAGGACTTTGCCCCAGGGCCCCCAAAACCTGGTGCCAGCATTGGATAAAATGGGGGGCCTCTTTGGCTTGCCATCAGTATTGAGTCTCATGGGGGGGGGGGTCTGTGGTCTCATGAGAGCCAGAATTTGGGACCAGGGCTTTCACAGGACCTCTCATGAGAGGTGAGAACGGGGTCTGTATAAGACTGCTTTCTACCTTGCTCTAGGACAGTCTACCTTGCTCTAAGCAACACTGCCCTTCTGCCCACCCTCTACGTTTGGGCACACCTTAGGCTTCAGCTGGTTGCCCCTTTATGGGGGCTAGCCTAGGAAGACATTTTTGATGGCTGCTCTGATTGTCACATAGCACAGGTAGGATTTTGCCTTCTCTGAGGTGCTCCTGTTAATCCCAGGTGTTGTGTTAGTTGGGTTGACTACAGGACTGGCCCAAGACTCCCTGATGCCTGAGGCACAGTGCCCCTTGCTGCTTCAATCCCCCAAATGTCACATTTGTGGGTGTTCTCATGTATGCTTGTGTGCGCATTCCCCCATGGATGTGGAGGAGGGCAGGTGCACAGGCAAACGAGCAGGGAGCCCCTGTCCCCCCCTTCCCTTTACTTACCAGGAATGCAGTAAGTGGCTTTCCCTGCCTGCCCTGCTTCTATTTGATACGGCAGGTTCCCAGCCTGCACCGCTTCTGTTCATATCAAATAGAAGTGGCATGGAACAGGGTGGCTGTGCTCCTGGTAAATGAACTAAAGAGAAGGGAAGCGGGCTCCAAATTGCCAGTTCCTGCCAATTTGGTGCTTCTTAAGAGGCAAGAGGTGATCTGGAATGCAGCAGTTTTTTCCCCCTCCCTTTCCTTCTTCCAACAGTGTTGAAGGGAGTAGGGGACCAGGAATGTCCCTTATCGCCTCCCTGTTTTCTGTCGTCACATGGACTTTAAAGTTTAAAGGGAATGTGTCCCTTTAAACTTTAAAGGCCACGCAAGTGTGGAGTGAGGGGAGGGGTAGTGAAGTGCTCCCTCCTCACGCATTCCGTTTAAACTTTAAACTCATTGCGAGGAAGGATCATGGGGAAAGGAAGGAGATGGTTCAGTTCCCACTTTCCTTTGGTGAGCGGGGTAGATCAATGTGGCTTGCGTCTGTGGTGGACTGGACGGAGGCATTGGCAGCCTTGGGGTGAAGGGCAACCTGAATCCACTGCTCCTTCCACCAGCCTTTCTGATGCCAGCTGCATTGTGTTGCTTCATGGCTGGGCCGTGGCTGATTGGTCAATGTTGTCAGGAGGACCAATGAGGCATGGAGAAGGCTTCAGGCCTGGTAAACACGAGAGAGGTGCCTGAGATTTTCATTGCTGTGCATGTGTTAAAGACAGGAGATCACAACACAGGGCAGGAGGAGACTGACTTGGGACTTCTTTTTGAGTTGGGTTGGGTCAGGTTGGTTACATTCAGAAGGGCTGTTGGGCAGCCCTCTTGTGTGTCTCCTTGATAAGGAGATGGAGCTGTTGATTCTGGCCTGGTTCCTCAGACTTGGGGCAAGTGTGCGAGAGGGGACAACTGCGATGGGATAATCAGACCAACACCCCTATCAATTGCTAGATTTGGGGGTGATCCGTGCCTCACTCATCCTAGTCGTAGCCTTGTTGTGATTGAAATTGCGACAAATTTAAAACTCCCGTCTTGGCATTTGTTTCTCCTTTCACTTCCCTTCTGTAACTTCTTACTCCTCAGGGAAGAGGAAAATGCAACGTTTTACTCATTCAAGCTATAAACATCCATATGTATGACACTGAAAAATACTGTAGGTGTGGTACTGTAGTACTGTTGCTATACATAAAATAAACTGGTTGAAAAAAGAAATACCGTAAATGTGTTTCTGTGTACATAACAGCAACACAAATAACGACCTGCAAACTATTATTTATTATCAAGGGGGAAAATAAAACCATATCTTATGATTATCCTGTATTTATTTTTTATTCTTACAAATTAAAAAATGCACTTTTTCTGTTTGCAAATGATAATTGATCACAGGCTAAAGAGTGCATATTAAATTAAAAACACTACTGAGCATTTGGAATCAATTTGCATAATCCTGACAATAATTGTTAAAGGTCAGCAACAGTGGCAAGGACTTAAATCTAGTGTTGTGAACTACATAAAGGAGGGTCTAACTCATAATGGATAATAAATTGGTGCTGTTTGTCAATTTTCCAGTGAACAAAGATCCACATTATATATATTTTGCTGGTGCACATTTGAGGAGGCCCATTGGGGCCACTGGGCCTCTTCCCAGTGCCCCAGCTCTGCCAGCACGGTCCTGATCCCGCACAGGATCCAGCACAGCACGCTTAGCACACTGTGGTGGATCTTACACTGGATTGGGCTGCCAGTTAGTCAACTTCTCATTAAACTCAACGCTTCTTGTGTCCACACCTTAAAAAAAAATTCCCTCTGGAAAACACAGAACTACTCAATACAGGGCAGCCCAAGATCTTCAGTGCCTGAAGTTGGGTGCCAAATACTGGCCTTGGCTCTGTCCCCTTATTTGGTAGTGCACCACAGTGATCTGATGTGCCTAGCCAGCAATGCTGAAGATCTGTTTGTCCTTTCTCCTCTTTCTTCTGTGCTGGATTTCAAAAGAAGGATGAGGATGAAGCAGAAGAGAGAGAAGAGAAGAATGGTGGACTAGAAGATCTCCTTACCACTGTCCTCTCTCTCCAGCAGAGCCGTAGCCAGCTGGGGGGCCGGGTCCTCGGCGCCCCCCCATAAAACTAATTAGCATAAATTATGCTAATTTTTCCGGCCGCTTTTTTTGCCGATTTTCGGCGATCTAAAACCTAAAAAAGGGGTATTTTTAAAGTATGTCTGCTTTGCGGCACTTAACTGGTGTATAGGAGCCTCCAGCGAAGCGATCGGCTCTCTCCAGCGACGACGTTCTCTTCCAGGGGCGCAGATCGGCGATCGGAGATCGCTCCTCTGCGGCCCATGACTTGAACTGCTCATCGTAAGCTCATCCTTTGAGTTCGCGCATTCACGCATGCGCGAACTCAAAGGATGAGCTTACGATGAGCAGTTCAAGTCATGGGCCGCAGAGGAGCGATCTCCGATCGCCGATCTGCGCCCCTGGAAGAGAACGTCGTCGCTGGAGAGAGCCGATCGCTTCGCTGGAGGCTCCTATACACCAGTTAAGTGCCGCAAAGCAGACATACTTTAAAAATACCCCTTTTTTAGGTTTTAAATCGCCGAAAATCGGCAAAAAAGCGGGAAAAAATCAATTTTTTCCCGCTCTCCTCCGGAGCCTCCCGCCCCCCCAGGAGCCTCTGAGCCCTTACGCCCTGGGGCCCACCGCCCCAGGGCCCCAGGTCAGCCTACGCCCCTGCTCTCCAGTGTTTCCTGCATGCTATGCTGTTATCAAGCAGTGGCTGGCATGGTGACTGGCTGTGGTAGCTACCCCTGGCCCCTGTGGTAATTGAGGTAATTACTTTGGACCAAATTTATGTAGCCTATATTTACGTGGGCAGGCAACAGAATGGGGGAGGGAATAGGCAGGAGGAGCCACGACAGCTTTTTCCCACTCAGTGGGGAGCAGGTTGGGCAGGGGGTGGGAGGGGGAGGATCTGGGCAGCTGGGGCACACACCATGAGCCTATCCTCCTTTTCCTGCCCTGAAATGCCTCCTGAGTCTCCTTGGAATTACGCCAGCAAAATAGCTGGCATAGGTTCAAAGAGACCCATTGAGGGCCAGGATGTTGGAAAGAAGGGCAACATCAGCTACAGCAGCTACAGAAAGTGACATCACATTCTATGGGTGGGAATGTTCCATGATGCAGTTACCTACCTGTCAATCATCTGTGACAGTTTAGCAGACAGTTTAACTGTCTTTCACCCAGTGGTGTTGCTCCAGGCCACGTGGGGGGGGGCCGCCGACGCCCCCACGTGACGCATCGCCACCCCCACGTGGGCAGGTGCGTGATGTCATGGCCTGCCTCCGAACCCCCCCCCTCCGCTATTTTTACTTGTATTTGGGGCCATTTGGACACGTGGGCAGGCGGGAGGGCCAAAACATGGTCGTCCCGGCTGCGAAGAAGGTACGTTTTCGCCCTCCTCAGCCCGTGATTCTGCCCCTTCAGGGGTCCGTGCCTGGGGGCCCTGGGCACCACTTGGTGCCCTGGGCACCAAGACACCCCCCTTTACAACGCTTCTACTTTTACCTGAACTTCTGAAGAGATGGACGTGTGTTGTTGAGCTCTCTCAGCAGTTAGTTATTTGTAGTACTCTCCAACTAAGAGGAAACAGTTTGATGTTTTTCAAAGCTGTTAGAACCTCTGGTCCTAAACCAGATTCTTTATGAATAAGTATCTAAGAACCTGAAGTAAAGTATTTATTTGAACTTTTACCTCAGCCTCAGTTCTTCTTATTCCTTGTGCACATCATTTTGTCTGGTTAGTAAACCATTTTGATTACAAAAAGAGCTTTTCTTTTACCTATGTAGCTGCACTCTGTTTACCAACCACTCCAACACAGGCAGCCTATGAGGAGGTAGATAAGAAAAAGTTTTACTTGCCTCTCCGGGGCCATCCGGTCACCCCTCCCATAGAATGCAGTGCTCGCCCTAGCAGAAGCGCCGTGTGCTCTGGGCTGCCGGGGGATAGGATTGGGCTGTGACAGAAAGCCGAACAGGTCCAAGATCTGCTGGTGCCTGAGGTAGGGCACCAAATGCTATCCCCTTTATTTGATGGCATGCATCCATGTCCTCCTCCTCCACCATCACTGGTCTTGCTTGTGGGAGGCACTGTAGGCAACTTCTGCTAACATTATCTTCTGGTATGTTCTTTTTCAAATAAAGAGAGCATAGAAGAAGGAATGGCACTGGCAGTGGTGGTCATGGCAGAAGTAGCATTGGAGGAGCGCAGTGACAAGGAGGCCAAAGTGGATGCAGTTGGTGACGCCCCCTCCTCCCACCAACCTGCACCTCAGTTCTCAGTCCACCTCATGGATGACCATGCCCTGATAGAATGGTTGGGTTTGGCTGGAGCTTGGGGAGGTTATATTATATTGCTAGTCACCTGTGATATCATTGATGCTGGCCAATCGGTGCATGAGTCATTTCCACAACCACATTCCACCTGGCATATCAAACGACACGAGACTCTTTTGAATAGTCCTCTGGAAAGGTGCTCAAACAATGGAAGCAACCTGGAAGTAAATGCCTGTGAAGTGAGTAGTACATTCAATGGGACTTACTGTATTTTACGCTCCATAGGATGCATCGGTCCATAGGATGCATGCATCCTATGGAGCATAAAATACAGAAAAAAGTTTTTTACTTACCTGGGCTTGGGGGCACTTCGGGGAGGCCTGTGGGGGCTTCAGGGAGGCCTGCGCGAGCCTCTGCAGGCCTCCCCGGTGTTCACTTCGGCCGAAAACAGCGATTTTCGGCCATTTCCGGAAAAACTGTTTTTTTAGGCTTCGCACCATAGGACGCACACTTTTTCCCCCCTATGTTTTTTTGGGGAAAAAAGTGCGTCTTATAGTGCGAAAAATACGGTAGTTCCAAGGAAACGTCCATAGGCTTTGTATCTGCTAACTTACATGGTCACGATAGGCATGCTTTTAAAACTGTACTTATATTCATTTGCATTAAGAGCTTACATTAAAATAATATTGCTTTATAAATGTGACATTAAGACTGAGGAGTCAGGAGCTTAAGGTGGCAACAACAGCCATTTACCTTGATTGGAGGAGTTGCTAGCCTGAAAAAGCTGACAGGGTGCTTAATCTGGCTTTGTAATAATTGTTAATGACATGGCCTATTGGTCAGGAAGGAGCATTTGGTTTATATGGAAAAGCACCAAATCAGTCCTTAAAGGGGAAACTCCAAATGGCTTTTATACAGCATAGTATTTATTTCTTGGTGCTTTGCAATGGGTGAGGTTGAATAATTATCAGCATTCATTATCAGCATACTAAGACCTGTTAAAAACTTGATCAATGCCATAATATGCTCAGTCCTGTGTAAACAAAGAAGAACTGCATATTTAAAATACACATGTAAGGAACTGAAAATATCATTATGTTGGTGTTGGTGCTAAATAAAATGTCTCTACATAACAGAAAGCTCGACTGCCAAGGCTCTCCCCGCCCCCCTTTGATAGACTGCACCGACATCTAAATTCAAATACTCCAAAATCTTGTGCAGAATAGGGGGGCAGAGGGGGGAGATGTTGCAAATGACAACAGGATACAGCGTCTTCTCTCTCTGCGACTGAAGGAAGTGTGCTCTCTTGGCTGAATGCGATTAGGGAACTGTTTGGAACACACTGTCATGTTCATCCTTAGTGCATATGAATATTATATTTTCTAATTGGTGGGAAATACGGTACATGTAAGGTACTGGTAAAATGAGCATCTTTATGTACTCCTTCCCCTCGCCGCCCCGTCACTGTTCCATCACTACCGGGAGGTATGTAAAAAAAAAAAAAAAACAACAACCTCCTGCGGTGTACTGAAACATGCGCATCTAAGGGAGCTTTGGCTCTTGGTGCACCCCGATGGAAGTTAGGATTCATAGATGTAAGCACAATATAATTTATTTGGGTAATAAATTTACAATAAGAGAGAGGAGGACGTGAACCCTTTCAATTAAGCTAAAATGATACGGCTGTGTACAGAGGCGTCACCAGGTGCCCCTGCTAATGGGGCTGCCCCCCCGACGCCCCCAATAAAACTGTCAAAAAAATTAGGTTTCGGTTTCAAAACCTATTTTTGACAGTTTTTTTGGGTTTTCTAAAAATGTTTTTCCGTGATTTTAAGTTTTAAAATGGCATGTGTGTGTGTATGTGTGCTTTGTCGGTACTTAGCTTCAATATGGGGCGTTCCAGCGACAATCTTCTTCCTGCTCCCGGGCGCAGCTTCTCCCTGCGCCTGGGTGCGGACTCCGTAACGCCCCCAGCAGCGCTTTCCGGAGTTTGCACATGCGCAGAATGTCCCTGGAAACTCCGTGGCTCTGCGCATGCGCAAACTCCGGAAAGCGCTGCTGGGGGCATTACGGAGTCCGTGCCCGGGCTCAGGGAGAAGCTGAGCCTGGGAGCAGGAAAAAGATCGTCGCTGGAACGCCCCATATTCAAGCTAAGTACCGGCAAAGCACACATACACACATACATGCCATTTTAATACTTAAAATCACGGAAAAACATTTTTTAAAAGTGGGAAAAAGCAAAAAAAAAAATGCAATTTGAATGAGGCCCGTGCCCCCCCAGAGCCTCAGCACCCCTGCGCCTTGGGGCCCACCGCCCCATATCAGGCGACGCTTCTGGCTGTGTATAATCAGTGTAACATTTGTTTGTAAAATGCCACTTGATCTAGCATGCAGGATCATGCTATCTAAGATCATGTGATCATCCTATCTAGCAGGATCTAGCATGCAGGGATTTCGAGGACACAGAAGGAGAAAGAAAGAGACAAATCTAAAGAACCGTGTAAGAGATGGGGGAGAGAGAGAAGGAGTTAGATATGTGAGGTGGAGGGATATATCAGGAGGAGTCCCTGAATGAGGAGGGGGGATTGGTGAGGAAAAAAAGGAATCTAGAGATGAAAAGTGGAATTCCTAACAGGTATCCAAATACTCTGAATGGCTTTCTAACCAAAAATAAAGTCAAAGTTCCCAGTTCTTCAGTCTTTTGGAGAATTTGATGGACTGGTTAAGTGCTCTGTGCCAAAAGGGACCTGGAGAAAATACTTTGGGATTCTGCCTAAACAAGTCGAAAGATAGATTCAAGTGAAAAGTAAGAACTTTAGAACAGAGCTTCCCACAGAGACTTTACAAATAGATTTGCAGAGAGGTTAGATGGGAGAAACATACGACGAACTGCATCACTAATGGACTGCATGCAGGAAAGGAAGATAGCTATAGGGGGGTTCACTCCAATTACACCTTTCCATAACAGCAGAGCTGAAGTTGGATGCTGGAATTCTGCAGACCTTGGCTGAAAACTCAAGGTAAGAAGCTGAGTTACCAGCAGTTCTCGGTTAAAAAAAAAAAAAAAAAAAAAAAAGGCAGAGCAATCCACAGGGAATAGGGGGAGGGGGAAGTTCCAGGGGGGAAGTTCCATGTCCAGAGACCATTTCTCATGTAGGAAAACTATTTGCTTACAATGTACAAAATAGACTCATGTAATTGAGAGCGCAATCCACTGTAAACGTAGAGCGGCAGAGCAAGCACTCTGCCACTCTAAGCCATTACAAATGTGCTGTAAAGCACGTTTGCGATGATTCGTGAGTAAGGGATACCGGCGCAAAGGCTGGCAGCCCTCACTCCAGCGCCGGATCGTCTCTGCGGTCGCCGGAGAAGGTAAGGCTCCCACCGGCGTGCAGAGGGGCATTCCAGGCGGTGAGGGAGAGCAGTGGTTAGTGGCAAGCGCCATATCCTCATCCTATTCTGGGCCGGCACAGCCTTTACACGGCCTCCTCGGACTTATGCCAGCTCGATAGCTGGCGGAAATCCAAGAAGGCCCATTAGGGCTTCCCCGCACTATACCGGGTGAAGGGAACAAACATCCCCTTCCCCTGAGTAGACCTCCAGGCCAATCAGCCTGGAATGGGGATAGGATCCAGCGGACGGCCCTAGAGCACCCGCGGATCTTTAGTTAGGATTGCACCGCTGTTATTGAGTATTGCCCCAAAGTGCAAAGCAGCACATCTTTTACAACACCACTGCAGCGCTTATGACAGTGGACCGGAAGTTCTACCACCACAAGTACCCAATAGAATTGGGCCATGTCACACACAGGTCTTCACTTGACAGTGCATCTGGAGACTTGCCCTATAATTGTACTGTAATCAGATATTAATTAAAAGTTCTGATATCACTGAATGTAATGTGATAAGGATTTGATCTCTGGCATTTTATAGAGCTACTGGTCTGCACTGGTCATTGATGAAACATTCCACAAATACGTTTGTGTTGTGTAATAATCAGAATTGGTTCCTTTATGCAAAAATTGCCTCTTGCCCTAGCTCAGCTCTTCATTTGACCCCAAAGTATTTATTTTACTTTGACCTTTACAATCACTTTTTCAATTTGCTGTTTAGAAGCAACCTTTAACATATTACAGATAGAGCTATTTAATATAGTCCATTGTAATTCTCCAGCTTCATCATAATCTATTTTTCTAAGGAGGTCACCTTTAGCACAGAATGAGATTAATGTATTTTATTAACAATCCATCCTTTTTATGAGGTTGTCTAATTTGAAGTGGAGAATAGACAAATTCAGGTGGCCTTTTTTAATCCTTAAGAAATACCTTTTCAAAATACGATCTGGCATAAAAACTACAAAATTGGTTGGCTTTTTAAAAATAACATGTTCTCCGAACTATCTTTTGTAGTGAATAATGTTTTATTATTCTCACTAGCTATTTTCTGCAAAAGACATCTAATCTATCCTGTGATTCTAGTTGCAGCCAATACATGTTACCTCAAAAAACAACATTTTAAAAGAGTTTCCGTAGAATTAAAATGTAGTGTATAAGAGTCGTCTTAGAGAAAGAGGCAATTCAAAATTCTGTTGCAGGAGCTTTCAGTTAATCTTCCTCCTTTGTTTTGTTTACACACACTTATGAAATGCCAATGTGATTATATTTGTTTGCTTGAAGTGTTATAAAGTACTTGGATATGAAGAGAAAGAAGTGGGTTTTGCTTCTTGTACACAAATGCATCACAATGTTTATTCAATTTCAGTGTAATCTTTTAGCCAGCAATAAAAAAGATGATCCATGGGACTTTTGTTTAGGCCAAACTTTAAAAATGTGTTTTTATATACAGTATTTAATCTGGTAGGAGGTTTATTTCTAGTCTTTTCTGACAGCGGGGTGATAGGTTTCTATCTCTTCACCTAATTAATACCTCTAATCTGTCTTAATGGTTAAACTGTCTCCCTTTGGTTGCAAGGCAGACTAGAGATAAAGGCACATAAAACTAGAGGTTAATCCTTGCATTTTATTTCTTAATTTCTGCAAGAGGGATTCCTTTTTTATTTTTTGTCTGTTTACTTTTGAGGCTTCTTCAAATGCTGGGGAAGAAAGGCAACTAGGAATTTACTTAGGCCTATCAGTTAAGATTAAGCAGACTTTAGACATTGGGAGATATTATGAAATAATTATCATCTGAACAAATGCACCACACTGTTTCCATATCTTTTGGGGGATGATATTTTGAAGAAGAAAACAAAATGTTTCTTTTGTATAATAATTTTGTGACTGAGAGCCCTTGGTTTGAAATCATTGATACAATGTGGTATATACTAAAAATGCAAAAGTGTTGAAAACCCCCCAGAATTTAGTAACTCTATATACCCGTATTGTCCCGAGTATAAGACGCACCTGATTATAAGACGCACCCTTAAAGTTTGGTGCTATTAAAAAAATTTAATTAAATCACTGGCATTAAATTGCAACAGCCTGATTATAAGATGCACCCCTAGTTTAAAAACTTAAATTAGGAGAAAAAGTGAGTCTTATACTCAGACCAATACGGTATATGAATATGGGTATAGTTTAGGAAATACTGTAAATCAGCTCATTGGAGTCTTAGCACTGTGTAACATTTCTTCTCCTCATCCCTCTCACATCCTGAACAAGATGCTAGGTTTCTTATTATTATAAGTACAGGTACAAGATACAGTAAAACTCATGAAAGAAACTTAGCAGCACGTGTTTGCAGTGTGAGCACTTGGTGGAATCTGCAACTAAACATGAAAAAAAATATTCGTAAAATGAAATCGAATTTTTGCAGTGTTTAGTCTACTGTCAGTACCAAATTTGGTTGTATTGGGGACGGGTAGAAATACTACTCCCCAATACAACCAAATTTGGTACTGACAGTAGACTAAACACTGCAAAAATTCGATTTCATTTTACATTATTGGGGAGGGGTAGAAATACTACTTAGGCCAGCGGGTGGCGCAGTGGGTTAAACCGTTGAACCATGAGCTGTCGATCGAAAGGTCGGCAGTTCGATTCCGCGACGGGGTGAGCTCTCGTTGCTTGGCCAGCTCCTGCCAACCTAGCAGTTCCAAAGCATGTTAATGTGAGTAGATAAATAGGTTCCGCTTGCGGGAAGGTAAACAGCGTTACTTTGCATGCCGCATGCTACGCGCTGTGGCAAGGAGAGTCATGCCGGCCACATGACCACAGAGGCATCTTCGGACAACACTGGCTCTTCGGCTTTGAAATGGGGATGAGCAGCACCACAACCTAGAGTCAGACACGACTGGACTTAATTGTCAGGGGTCACCTTTACCTAGAAATACTACTTAGAATTTATTTATTTATTTATTTATTTATTTATTTAAGGTATTTATATTCTGCTTTCCATCCTAAAAATTATGTTCAAGGTGACTGAATGGAGTATGGGGATGCCAAAGAAACTCATCTGGAAAACTGATATATTGAAGTAGAAATATGAAATATTCAGGAATACTGCCAAACCTTTAACACAATATGTATGCTTAATAATGTTTGAGAAAATTAGCAATAGACCACTATACTGTAACTGAGATCTGTTACTACTTTCAAATGCCTGTATACCTAACCTCAAATATCTGCCTGAAGAATCCACTTCTTCATGTACTTCAAAAAAATACAGAATTATGAACCAAAATAAGCTTTTCTGATCTGTCACATTTCTCTCATGTCCTCGTCTTGCACATGTATGTCCCACACTGGATTAATTTATAACAAAGCTAATCTTTAAAGAGAGAACTGCATTTATATACGTTATATACGGTATGTTCATAAGTATTTATCAGATTTATATCCCACCTTTTCATTGGTGCAATTAACTGCTCTGAATGGGGCTGCACTCCCCTTGAAGGAGCAGTTCTGCAGCTTGGGGTTACTCCTGGATTCACAGCTGCTCCTGGATGCCCAGGTGTCAGATGTGGCCAGAGGTGCTTTTTGCCCAGCTTTGGCTAGTGTGTCAGCTATGGTCGGACCTGTCTGAGCCGGATCTGGCCACGGTGGTCCATGCCATGGTGACATCAAGGTTAGACTATTGCAATGCACTCTACATGGGGCTGCCCTTGAAGACGGTCTGGAAGTTGCAGTTAGTGCAGAATGCAGTGGCTCATGGCTGGAGGTCAGTGGTTTGACTGTCAGACCGCTGTTTCGGCAACTGCATGGTTGCTAGTTCAGTACCGGGCCCAATTCAATATGCTGGTTTTGACCTTTAAAGCCCTTTATGGCTCGAGAGCAGCGTATTTGAGAGACCACCTCCTTCCATGTAATTTGGTCTGCTCTCTTCGGTCATCTGAGAGGGCCTTTCTGAATGTACCACCATTAAGAGAGGTTGGAGGATGACAGCCAGAAATAGGGCCTTCTTGATAGTGGTGCCTGTTCCCTCCCCTTTCAGCTGAGAATAGCTCCTTCATTATAAGCCTTCCAGTGAGGCTTGAAGACGTTTCTATTTCAAAAAGCCTTTCAAACCCAGTAGGGCAAGGTTTCCAAACCCTTTTCACCAAGTGTACCTCCTGGCACGATCAAATTTTTTGAAGTACCCCCTGCGCCAATTAATTAATTATCATTAATTAATTAATTATTAAAATATAAAATTTAATTATTAAAATATTAAAATTACTGAGCTTACACTGTTAGCTCTATTTTTGCCACCCCTTTTATTTTTTTTTAAAGAAAATATCACCACAGGTCTCCCATTCAAAAATGAACCAAGATAACTCCTGCTTAGCTTTCTTAAAAAGACAGAGAACCAGCTAAATCTGCCATAAGAGCTGCTTTTTTAAAAAAAAATGGAATAAACAATGTATTCTATTAGTAAATTCACAGAAAGCTCCCAATTTTTTAAGAGAACGTGCACAGAAGCCCCAAGAAGAGCAGCCAGGAGCCCACTAGCAGATCCAAAAGAAAATAGAACTAAAAATAGCCCAGAATCACAGCTCAACCGCTGATAGGGGGAAAGTGAAAGTGAAAGCCAGGAGAGTACCTAGCTGCAGTCCCAACATAAAAAACCCAGCATATAAATTGAACCAGCCATTAGGAAAGCACTTCGTTTGCATTCCACTCCAAGCCTTTTGGGAACACAGTCTGGGGGGAGAGAAGGGGTGGTTTTGTGGCACAAGAATCTCTTCTGTTCTCCGTTAATGATGTTTCTTTTTTCAGTAAGAAATTAAGGGCTATTTAGTCAGAGAGAGCTTACTCAGTTAGAGTCACCCTAACTTAGATGCAAATGCTAGAGAGAGGTTTATATACAGATTTGGCAGAGGTTTTTTTTTTTTTTTTTTTTTTGTATGGAAGTCCTACAAGTCAGTTAGCCACACTGTTGAGTTAGCTGGACTGGGTTTTATCAATTGTGAGTCGTGAGTCCATGTTGGGAATTAAAAAAACTAAAAGCGGCCAATGACTTGCAGCTGATAAAGCACAACAAGTCACGTACCCCTGCCAGTTGGTTCATGTACCCCTGGGGGTATAAGTACTACAAGTTAGGAATGCCTACAGTAGGGTTTTTAAAGGGTTAATTATTCAGTGCTTTTATGACTGGTGGTTTCTATTGCTGCTGTTTGGCTTTTAATATGTTGTTTTATGTATTTTTATAGTTTATGTATTTTTAATGTATACGGTATGTACAGTATTTTTAAATGTGTTGTGAGCCACCTTGGGTGCCATTCAGGGAGTAAGTAAGTAAATAAATAAATAAATAAATAAATAAATTGACAGCACAATCCTATACATGTCTACTTAGAAATAAGTCCCACTGTGTTCAGTAGTGCTTACTCGCAGATAAGTGTGCATAGGATTGCAGCCTCAGACAGTTACCAAAATTACCCTCACACAAAACAGTTTCAATAATTCTGTACCAAACTGCAGTAAAGACTTGATTTAATCTAAATATTGGTCTATCATATATTACCTTTCCCAGAGCGGCGAAGTATTCCATGGAATCATTTCAATATTGCCCAGCATGTTTCATGGTGAAACATACAGTAATTGTGCTGCAATGACTTTGGGACTAATAGCCCAATCCTAACCAACTTTCCAGTGCTGATGCAGTTGCAATGCAGCCCTGAGGTAAGGGAGCAAATGTTCCCTTACCTTGAGGAGGCCTCCATGACTGCCCCCACCCACCGAAGAGTGCAGCGCATGCCCCATTGGCCCGGCTGCATTGGTCCTGGAAAGTTGGTTAGGATTGGGCTGTAAATATAGTCACAGTAGTAGTCGAGCAGTCAACAGAAATAATGTTACACATGAGGAACTGAGGGGGAGAAAGTGACTCACCCAAGACACCACAGCTACCATTCAGCAAGGGTGATATCCCCTTATAAACATACAAAAAGAAGCATGAGAAGACAGGGAGGAATTCAAAGACATTACTCAGGAACACTCATGCAGTACATCCCTACATGGCATGTAAACCATTGTCCAAAGAGCTGGGTTTTTTTTAATTATTTTGTTTATTACTTGCCTTTCCTTCATGACAGAAGTGAACAGAGGGCTCCCAGGGGGTCTCCTTCAGCAAGGTTGCTACAGCATCTGCATTCAGACCAAAGACCCAATCACATTAACTCAACGGCGGTGGGGTGTGTGTGTACTTGCCTCCTGGAGTCTCCGCTAGGTCAACCCCTCCGCACCGTTCCTGTCATCTTTTCACGCTGCCAGGCCACGAGATCAGCCCTCCCGCCTGCCCTGGAGTCGTTTGGCTCCAAAATGCCTCAAAAAGTGGCGGGGTGTGTTTTGCACCATGGTCAAAATTCGGCGGCAGCGTGCAAAAATGATGTCACACACCCCCAGGAGCGTGGCATGTGGCGTCATGTGGGGGTGTCACATCAGCGCCCCCCCACGGGGGGGGGCATAGGATCGCCCACTGCATTAACTTGGACACCCCAGCACAGTGTCTTTTCTAGTGGCTGTTGCTGGTGTTTCTTCTTCATCTTTTTAGATTATGAGTCTTTTTGGGACAGGGAGCCATGTAATTATTTGATTTTGTCTGTAAACTGCTTTGTGAACATTTTTGTTGTAAAGCAGTATATAAATAATCTTAACAACAACAACAATTGGTTAGCCACGGAACATTTCCTGCCAAGGGCGTTGAAATAATCCCAACTGCATCTGTTTCCTTTACTTGACTATATGCGAAACATTGTTTCCCTGCCGAATGCCTTGACAATCCTTTTCATCTGTTTCCTTTGAACCTGAAACCTCTCCATTCACCACAAAACCACAATGACATTTCTTCTTTCAAATACTTGTGAGGTAATAACTGTCAGAAGCCCAGAGTATTTCCAAAGCTGTATCATTCCCCATCAATTCAGCACACAGTTCATTCGCAAGGACTCTGGGCTAAATTAGTGAATTAAAAACAAACATGTTGATGTGATTAATGAGGCATGAAGAGCAGAAAGGATCACAAATATGAGAGGCAAATTGATTGTATTGATAGATAGGCATGAGCTATAAATATCTCAACAAAATGGAAGGAGATTGAGTAGAAAGTAGCCATTCTTAACAACACAGCATCTGCTTTACGATGTTGTCTATACTGTATGTGTTTTTAAGGCAGTAAATTTATTTTTATATTACACCAGTTAAAATATAATTTAGCATTTGCTGAGAGAATGATCACAGAGCAATCCAATGGTCAATAAATGCTCATAAATTGTAAAGAGATTAATCTTTTATTAAAAGAAGGTGCTTGTACTAAGATAAGCAGAGTTGGGAACAGAGATAATTTTCTCAGGCTTCTTAGTGTTTGTTAACGGCTTTATAGAAAAATAAATTCTTCTGCGTACTCCAAAGACTTCTGACAGACTTCACGACGACTGTAATGGAATTTCCATTAACTGGATGTTTCTGGTTAGATACTTGTTTGCGCCAGAAAAATAGGAAAAGACCTGCTGCTATTTAGAGAGCACTGGCTGTGTGGGTCACAGAATGAGGGCCATGGCTGCATTAGACACAGGTAGATATTTGCCAAGAGCTGACAAAGGCCAAGGTGGGAGAACCACTGTTGTTGAAGAACATGGTGGCCTTTCTCCAGATTGGCCATGTGAGGCATTTCCAGGCATTGCTTAAATAGATCACCACAATTGGTCAGTCCTGCTCATGTTGGAGTATTCTCATCCTAATCAATGAGAAGCTGGTTTTCTACTTTGGGAATTGACAGAGCCAGCACCAAGTTACTGTGGGCCCCTGGTCAACCCCTGATGCTACCTTTACTGAGCATCTGGCCAGTGCTAGTTCTTCTGTCCTAGTTTAACACAGTGCTAATTTCACACATAGACCACCACAATCTCACTAGCGGCCTAGTAGTGTCCTCAGTCGGTAGAGCCGCCGCCATGTAAGCCTGAAGATTGGTGAATGGGAAGTTCGAGACACGCTGCCGACAAAAAGCTGTGAAAGCCTCTGTGAGGAGAGATAAGAGCTCCCAGCTGCATTGGTCGAGTGTGGGAGGCTGCAAAGGATACCAACTGGAATGAAGCTGTTCACGAAAGATTGGACATTTATATATTGTTAAAAAATATATATTGGGGGGGGGGGTAGGAAAGTCTGCCCATGTACTTCCCTTGGATTAAAGTCCTGCCCTTAAAGTCAGAGGAGAAATTCAAAGACCAAGAAAGGCGGTGTATAAATACTGTACTATTTTATTTTTATTTTTATATTTTTATTTTTATTATTATAAAATAATAATAATAATAATAATAATAATAATAATAATAATAATAATAATAATTATTATTATTATTATTATTATTATTATTATTAGTAGTAGTAGTAGTAGTAGTAGTAGTAGTAGTAGTAGTAGTGTGTCCCTTCTGTTGCTTTCCACATTTGAATTTGCACAGTCCCCTCTAATATTCACATGATAATAAAGTTAAAACTTTCCAAACTTAAGGAACATGGTCTTGAAAACCTTAGAAGCTATTCACATGATAGTTTGTAGGACTGTGTTGTTCCATCAGTTGAAGGGGCAATATGAAATATCCGTAATGGGACAGTCAGAGTACGATTGAGGCATTGCAGAAAAGTATTCTGCGCTAGGAGGACAGAAAAGTCACGTTGATGCAGTGCTGAGCACTAACTTTTCTCTTTTATGTCTCAAGGTTTTGTAAATCTTCAGCATTTCAAAATGGTGATTAGTTTCAGTTTGCATGAGGCATGTGCACTGTGGGTGGGAAGGGTTGTTAAGATGGGACTTTTTAGCTGTATGCAGCTGAGAAGTGGCTGCATGTGCAGTTTTAAGCTAATAAACAACTTGTTAAGCACATCTGTCCAAATGGACCTGCTCCCACTGAGAAGTCTGCTTCCATTCTACAATCCATTTCCTTATCCAGGGGGAAGTTGAAGTGAGGCTATCATCCCAGGCCCTGAAGACTAACAGCTTGAGCCATAATGGACCAGCTAATGGAGCTAAATCAACGATCCAGTACACTCTGCACTCCAGTCAATACACGTTTGCGTCTGAGAACCAGTGGCAAAAGCAGAGCAGCTAATTATCTCAATTATGGCACAAACAGGAAGAGGAGACCTCTCTCTGGTGGCCAAGCCTCGTAGATAAGAAAGAGTTGCTATTATTACCACACACAGGCAGCCATGAACTATATGACTACATCTGTCCAACTGATTAGCTAAGAAAATGCAGCATGTTGCAAGAATTTCAAAGCAACGCTAATTGCAAATGTTGCTATGATTATGGTATTGCCATAACACCATACCATTAGGAGTGTGATAAGCTTTGGTAAGCCACATATTTTCTTCTTAAAAAAGGCTAACAATAACTTCAGTGTCAGCTTTTGTGGACTAAAATCCACTTCATGTGCTGTATCTGATCAAGTTGACTCTAGTCCACAAAAGCCAAAAAGCGTATGCTTGAATCAATTGGTTAGTCTTTAACTGGGGCTACAAGACTCACTTTTTTTCCCCTTAAAGTATCAGTATGAAAGTCTGACACTTAGCTTTTGGTATACCTTTGGGCCTATCAAGGTCAAAATATGTTTGTGATCTGTAGTAGAAATATAATCTTTATAGTTTTGCATTAAATGGTAGATTAGTGATGGGGAAGCTTCCTCCAGCTCCCCCCGAGTCAAAAGAAAATAATTGGACTTAACCAAGAGAATTCAGATTCAATTCAGGCTGAAATTGACTTATTTCAAATTGGTTCGTTCAGGGGAAAGGTCCTGTCACTCTCCCGATTATGTTTTCAAGAGCATAAAGAGGACCTGGTCTGGAGGACTGTCCCCCTCATACTCTCTGGAAGCCCCTGATGAATATGAGCAGAGGAATATGAGCAGAGAAATATGAGCAGAGGACTCATGAAAGGCTCCTGAGAAAACTCCACAGTCAGGGAATAAGAGGGCAGGTCCTCTTGTGGATTAGGAACTGGTTGAAGACCAGGAAACAGCGAGTGGGAGTCAATGGGCAGTTATCACAATGGCGAGAGGTGAAAAGCGGTGTGCCCCAAGGATCGGTCTTGGGAACGGTGCTTTTCAACTTATTCATAAATGACCTGGAATTGGGGATAGGCAGCGAAGTGGCCAAGTTTGCAGATGACACTAAACTTTTCCGGGTGGTGAAGACCAGCAGGGATTGTGAAGAGCTCCAGAAGGATCTCTCCAAACTGGGAGAATGGGCAGCAAAATGGCAGATGCGCTTCAATGTAAGTAAGTGCAAAGTGATGCACATTGGGGCAAGAAACCAAAATTTCACATATATGCTAATGGGTTCTGAGTTGTCTTTGACGGATCAAGAGAGAGATCTTCGGGTGCTGGTGGACAGGTCGATGAAAGTGTCGACCCAGTGTGCGGCGGCTGTGAAGAAGGCCAATTCCATGCTCGGGATTATTAAAAAAGGGATTGAGAATAAAATGGCCAATATCATTATGCCTTTGTACAAATCGATGGTAAGGCCACATCTGGAGTATTGTGTCCAGTTCTGGTCACCACACCTCAAAAAGGATATAGTTGAATTGGAAAAGGTGCAGAAAAGAGCAACCAGATTGATTCGTGGGCTGGAGCACCTCCCTTATGAGGAAAGGCTACAGCGTTTGGGGCTTTTCAGTCTAGAAAAAAGGTGCCTGAGGGGGGACATGATTGAGACGTATAAAATTATGCATGGGATGGAGAGAGTGGATAGAGGGAAATTCTTCTCCCTCTCGCACAACACCAGAACCAGGGGACATGCACTAAAATTGAGTGGAGGGAGAGTTAGAACAGACAAAAGAAAATATTTCTTTACCCAGCGTGTAATTCATTGGTGGAACTCCTTGCCACAGGATGTGGTGATGGCACCTGGCCTAGATGCCTTTAAAAGGGGTTTGGACAGATTCATGGAGGAAAAGACCATCACAGGTTACAAGCCATAAGCAACCTCCTGGTATTAGAAGTGGGTTTTCTCTGTGCCAGGTGCAAGGGAGTGTCAACGGGAAACAGGTTATCTTGTTGTCTTGTGCTCCCTGAGGCATCTGGTGGGGCCACAGCTGGACTAGATGGGCTTTTGGCCTGATCCAGCAGGGCTCTTCTTATGTTCTTATGTTATGTTCTTATGACTTCAGAGCTAGATACACCTTCCTGAGATGCCTTATTTCTAATGGTTTCTGGCCCAATCCATTAATTCAGATAACACTTGGAAAGACACATTCCATGTTTTCCAGCCATGATGGATGTGCTAAGTATAACTCTTGGTGCATCCATTCTTTAGGATCCCTGTGAAATGAAACTTTCCATGCTTCCTGGCTTAACGGATTGGGCCAGGAGATATTTGAAACGACATATCCCATACTTTACTATTCTGTAGTGAAGAAAAACTTTCTGGGGAACGTGCTTGCCTCCCATATCAACCAGGTAATTATGAACTTTGGCAACATCATTAATCAAGATAAGCACTGCATGCCACCTTGGACTTTCCATAAATAATCTGGAATCTGTGTCCTTTCCAATATTTGTAAAGCTTAATTTTTATTTGATAAGTTGTCCTGCCTACTAGAACATCCGCATGAAAAGGCAAAACCGTGCCACTGCACGCAGAAGGCAGAGATATGTATGTGGGGTTTGAGAGACCAAGCTGTACAAAATTAGTAAGGGTTAGCAAGCTAGAACAAAATTGCCACCCCTGAGTGTTAGAGAGTGGCAGGAGGATGTGATGGGCAGCCCAATCCTACCTAACTCCTTATGTGACGATGCTGTGGCTCTGGCGCAGCCTCTGTTGCATCCCATAGGGAGTTTGGCTGCTTGAAGTCTCCTATGGGTAAGGGGACATTTTCTCTTCTGCCCCTGGGTAAGCCCCAGCAACTGCTATTGGTCAACTCGGACCTGAGCCACTGATATCACTGATGCAAGTCTATGTTAATCTGTGAAGGTGGATCAGGGATGGGAAGGTGGTCAAGATTTGGCATGTGCTGCCAGCAATCCTGCTCACTCCTGAGCCTGATCCGCCCTCATCACCACCCTGTTCCACCCACCCACTCCCCTGTTCCACCCACGACACAGCCTGTTCCCCCATGCCATGTCCCACCCACGTTCCACCCAGGCCCCACCTTCCCATCCCCCCCCCCGGTGCTGGCTTACCTCTTCTGGTGGGTGTCTGTTGGCATGTGGTGGGTGCTGCTGGTCACTAGCTGCTTGTGATGGCAGCCAGCCTGTGCGCACTGGTCTAGTCACATTTGTGACAGCTGTAAAGGAGGTTGCGCCAGCAAAACACGCGTTCTGCCAGGGTAATCATTCGATCAGATTGGGCCGTAATTCATGTGGACATAAACTTGCTCAGAATTCATTCACTTTGGATCAAGATTTCAACAGGTAGTGATTTCAGGATACCAGGAGCTGGAAGAGCATAAGGCATTGAACCTCTACACTAGTAGTAATTTAGAAATATGTGTTCTAATTCCAAATCCCTATGTAACTTGGTCCACTCTCTTCTCTTTCTCTTTCGCCAGTAAATATGCCTATCAAGCAATTTGAATTAGGCACAAAGTGTTGTGTGATGAAATGTTGGAGAACTGGCCTGAAGTGGTCAAGTATGGAGCATTCTCTCAGTACAGAAGCCCTATTAGATGCCTTTTATGGTGCTATCACTTGAACCTATCATTCCCTCCTCCATCCATGGATTCTCCCAGAATTGAGAATTCAATTCTCCCAAAACCTATGTAAACATTAGTTATGTTGGCAGTGTTGGGTAAACACATGGATTGGAGGGAGGACAATAGAGTGATGATCCCAGCCCCCCCTCTCTGCGTGCGTGCGTGCGTATGTGTGTGTGTGTGTGTAAACAGGACTAGACATAATGGTCTGTTTCAAACGGCTTCCTGTATATCTCAAACAGTTGTTGATTTGGAGAAAACACTGCTTGTTTGGAGGAAATAAAGATCAGGCTGGGATAGGCCTAACTGAACTGTGCTTGCAGATCAGAACGACTGAGGTCAGACCTGACACCCAGGACAGGGCCACTGGAGGTCCGCTCATTCCAGCCTGGAGATCAGCAAGTCTGACCTGGACCCCTTGTGTCTAGAGAGTCATGTAAGTGTAATATTTAGATTTGCATCCAGAGTACTGGAGATAGGTAGCCCAATCCTGTCTAACATTATGCCCTGCGATGCAGTGAGGCTGGTGCAGCCACCACTGCATCCAGGGCACAAAAAGGCAGCCAGGAGGTCACCTCAGGAGATGGGAACATTTGTTTCTTTACCCCGGGAAAAGCCTCAGCCACCCTGATGGGACTACTTGAATGTGCACCAGCTATTTTGCTGGGGCATATTTGAGCAGGCCATGAAATGGTGGCCAGGCCTGGGAAGAGGGATAGAATTTCGGTGGAGCCGCCACTCCCCCTTCCCGGGCTTAGGCAATCAATCCCCCTCCTGGAATGCTCCATTCGGCCCTCCCCCTGTCCCTCCACTGCCTGGTGGGGAACCTACCCGGTGGGGAACCTACCTTCCCTCGCAGACATTCCACTGGATTTGGGATGGGTAGAGTTAGGCTTACCATATCGCCGACTGGGACGCTCCGTTTTGCCCTTAAGGGGCGGGGCGGGGGGAAGGGAGCCGGAGCGCACTCTGGCTCCCTCCCCCCCACCCCGCCCCTTAAGGGCAAAACGGAGCGTCCCGGTCAGCGATATGGTAAGCCTAGGTAGAGTGGTGCCGGCCTCTTCACCGGTGCAGCCTACTTGCCTAGGCTTACCAAATTTTCCGGGTGAACACCTCCCAAACAATTTTAATTAATTAATTAATTAATTAATTAAAAGTTTTAAAAGGTTTGGGGGGGCTCGGCCCTCTCTTGCCCGGCCGCTCAGTCTGATCTCACTCGGCCGCCCGGCCACTCGGCCCGCTCTCGCCCGGCTCTTGCCTGGCCACTCAGACCGTTTTCGCCTGGTTGCTCAGCTACTCGCTAGCCCACCACTATTTTAAAAATAGATAAACTTACCCAGGCGTCGGCATCTTGGATCGTAAGTAAGCCTGGGTAAGTTTCTCTATTTTTAAAATGGAGATGGCAGAGGCTTGCCAACTGGTCCGGAATCGTTCCGGGACCGTTCTGGGACCTGAGGCCGGTTTCTGGGACTGTCCTGGAAATTCCAGGACTGATGGTAAGCCTATACTTGCCAGGTGCCGCAAATGTGCTTTATGGCAGCGCTCCACCAGTCTAAAATATAGACTGGATTGCGCCGTTAATATTTTCAAAGTGGTTAGGTGGTCTTAAATGGTAAGAATTGTGGCAGGAATGCAGTGGTCGGTTTTGTATGCTTACTTTGATAAGGAAACATTTTTCTATCCTACCGTTAAGATTCCTATGCATCCACGCACGCACACACACATGTATGTATTTACTTTGTGAATTGATTAAAGAATATGTAGTTCCTTTCCTTAGTCAATTCAATCAGACTTGAATTATATTTGCTCTAGAACTTGTTCATTAATTCATTCGAAAAGGTAAGACTTTAAATACATGAAACAGCCTAGTATAATAATGGTTAATTAAAAATGCTCTCTAAAATGACTAATGTTGAATAGGACCCTTTTATCACTCTCCCTTGTTCATCATTCATAATACCAAAGTAGAAAAAATTGCTACTGGGTTGTGGGCTTTGACCAATCAAAACAAAGAGCCTTGTATGTCATTCTTTCTATCATATGTATTTATATGCCGGATCCTATCCCCATTCAGGGCTGATCTGGAGCAGCCCAGAAGTCTACCCGTAAGGAAGGGGACGTTTGTACCCTTCTCCCAATGTAAACCGGGGAAGCTCCTCAGATTTCTGCCAGCTATTTAGAAGTTGGAGGAGGCCTCCCAGGCTGGCTCGGCCAATGGCCCCCCTTCCTCACCGTCCACACAACCCATGCAGCCGCCAGGGAACCCTTAGCTTCCTCCAGTGGCCACATGGGTGATCCGGAGCCGGATTAAGGGTTGCTGGCCTAGCGCCGGCAGCCCTTGCTCCTGGGTTGTCGCGAACGTGCTTTACGGCACATTCGCGATGGCTTCCGGTGGCGGAGTGCTCGCTCTGCCTCCAGAAGTCTCCAGAAGATTGACCAGTCAATCTGGGATCTTTTGCTTGCAAAAAAAAAGCTTTATTTTTATTTCATTTATTTTTCACATTTTTATACCACCCTTCCTCCAAGGAGCTCCGGCTGCTGTACATGGTTCCTTCCTTCCTTTTGTCCTCACAACAACCCTGTGAAGTAGGTGAGGCTGATAGTGCCTGACCCAAGGTCACCCAGGAAGCTTCATGGATGAACAGAGATTTGAACCTGGATCTTTCAAGTCTAAATCCAACTCCAGAACCACACTTTACCACTGACCTATGACCACCACCACCCCGGAGCCTGTGTAAGCCAGTTTGGGAAGGAATAAAAAGGTAAAGGTGACCCCTGACAATTAAGTCCAGTCGTATCTGACTCTAGGGTGTGGTGCTCAACCCCATTTCAAAGCCGAAGACCCAGCGTTGTCCGAAGACGCCTCCGTGGTCATGTGGCTGGCATGACTCTCCTTGCCGCAGCGCATAGCATGCAGCTGAAACACGGAGCGCTGTTTACCTTCCCACAAGTGGTACCTATTTATCTACTCACATTAACATGCTTTGGAACTGCTAGGTTGGCAGGAGCTGGCCAAGCAACAAGAGCTCAACCCGTCGCGGATTCGAACTGCTGACCTTTCGATCGACAGCTCATGGTTCAGCGGTTTAACCCACTGCACCACCCGCTGGCCTTTTGGGAAGGAATACGAAGAAGTAAACTTTCGTAACTCACCCTGTTGAGATTGCTTAAAGGAGTATTAATATGCAAATTCATTTCTTGATTGTGTTGGATTGGGTCATTCATGACCAAAGATATCAAATTTTTGAAAATGTTTCTTGCAATTTTCTCAAATCCAAATGGCTGTGAAGAACAATACATTGCGTTTCCCAGCTATTAATCATTAGTTATTTTAATTCTCTTATTTTATGATTTGCTGCGAACATGAAAATCTTTATAGCTGTTCATTAAATGGCTGATAGTTCATCTTTTATTTGTCCAAATTACAATTGGAGTCAAAATAGAAATCTAGGCACAACATCTTTCTTTTTGTTTAGGAGCCTATTTTTCATGTCTGGAACAAATGTGGCAATAAATATATTCTAATTTTAAAGCATGTAATAAATGTATAATCGGCTTTACAAGCAGAGATTAGATTTTTTCATATTAAAATAAATCAGCAGGACAACTGAGAGGGCACAACTTAGGGCAGATTCATTTTAGCAAAATGAGTAAAATCCTTGTTTTTTTTAAAAAATGAAATATTCATTCAAAAGTCTTTATATACTATCATTTAAAATGTATTGTGTACTGCTGAGATTGACGAGGTATCATAAAGCTTTTCTACTTGAGCCAAAAACTGAATGTAGTGGGCATATTCCTAAATTGGAAGAGTATAGGGTTTTTTTTAATATTTGTTTGCTTTAGAGTATATGTTTAGGGAGTCGTAGTCATTAGGGAGTTGCAGGAGTATCCTCAATATAAGAACATATTGCTGATCAAGCCAATACATTTTCAAAGACCAGACTGTCAAAACCATGATAGCTAGAAGCTTTGATTTTTAAATGGCAGCTTTGATCCTAAGGCTCAGTGCCAGCAGAACTGCAGAAGATGTGATCTGACATTTGGACATTTGTTTCAGGTGCATCCTAAGCAGCAAGCAGGAGCAGGATGGGGGGGGGGGGGAGTGCCAGAATCAAGAGGCCTGTTTGATCTTTTTGGCAAGGGGGGAGAGCAGACACCTAGGATTTGAAGCAGGGTTATCCATAAACTGTCGATCGAAAGGTCGGCAGTTCGATTCCCGCGACGGGGTGAGCGCTCGTTGCTTGGCCAGCTCCTGCCAACCTAGCAGTTCCAAAGCATGTCAATGCGAGTAGATAAATAGGTACCGCTTGCGGGAAGGTAAACAGCGCTCCGTGTTCCAGCTGCATGCTACGTGCTGTGGCAAGGAGAGTCATGCCAGCCACATGACCACGGAGGCGTCTTCGGACAACGCTGGCTCTTTGGCTTTGAAATGGGGATGAGCACCACACCCTAGAGTCGGACACGACTGGACTTAATTGTCAGGGGATACCTTTACCTTTATTCTTTGGAGAAGGGTTATGGGAGGCGGCTACCGAAAAGTTGTCTTGTCGAATGTAATTTACAGTATCTTGAGTATAGACAGTAAATTCACTGTGGAGCATGCGGATTCCTGGGGTTCTTAATCCAGTGGTAAGGACGTTGTTGTTTTCTTGTTCTCTGTGCTTCAGACAGTCAGGCAGCCCAATCCTGTCTAGTTAGGCTGCAGTGC
This sequence comes from Plestiodon gilberti rubricaudatus, assembly GCA_026170595.1. Classification (NCBI taxonomy): domain Eukaryota; kingdom Metazoa; phylum Chordata; class Lepidosauria; order Squamata; family Scincidae; genus Plestiodon; species Plestiodon gilberti. Next base: position 38,588,012 of record JANXHW010000004.1, read on the forward strand.
GAGTATAGAGCCCACGCTGCATCCCATGTAGATAGGGCCCAGCACCAGCATGGCTGGAGCACTCCACATGGGAAGGGGATTTTCATCCCCTTATCCTGAGTAGAGCCCCAACTGCCCCAATGGGTCTATTCAAATATGCACCAGCTATTTTGCTGGCGCACATTCGAACTTAGCTTCCCCGGTGGGCGCTCCACTTCATCTGTGGCAAGTAGAGTGATGCCAGCCTTAGCACCAGCGCTGCCTACTCACTGGGTGCCACAAACGTGCAGCACTCTGTCAGTCTCAATTCTAGACAGGATTGCGCCATAAGAGTCTAAAAGGTTCCTTAATACAGCTTAAACATCAGTTCCTGGCCAAACGATTCTCTTTTTTAGAATTTACAAATTCTCAGCATTGCTGCTTTGGCCCTGCTTTCAGTTTTCACCCCCAGTTCTTTTGAATCTGAAAAAAGAGGGTATACTTTTTTTAAAAAATGCTGCATTAACACAGTGTGGGGGGACTTGAATTGGTCATTTTTGCAAACAGGAGAACAATACTTTTAAAATTTATTTTTATTTTTTGACAAGGCATTTTTAACAGGGAGACTCAAAGTGCCCCCTAAACACTTAAAACCTGGAGAATTCAGAATGGTGATGGTTAGGTTTACCATCTGTCCCAAAAATACCGGGACAGTCTCGGCTTCCGGAGCCTGGTCCTGGCCAGCCAGGCCTGGAACCGGATCTGTCACGATTTTCCAGGTCTGCCCGCTCCCACCGCCGCTGCTTCCATGACTCTTCTAGGGGTTCCCAAAGTTCTCCTGGGCACCACCATCTTGGATCTCGCAAAATCTCGTGAGATTCAAGATGGAGGCGCCCAGGAGAACTTTGGGAACCTCTAGAATATTGTGTTGTAAGCTGCCTTGAGTGCCCTCGGGAGAAAGGCGGGGTATAAATTCTTTAAATAAATAAATAAATAAAATAAATAGAAGAGTCATGGAAGTGGCAGCGGCGGCGGCGGCAATGGCAATCGACCTGCATGAGAAGTCCTGGCTGGCCCAACAGCTGGCCAGCCAGGAATCAGATGTAAAGAAAAGCAGTGGTGACAGTGTAGTGGCGGCAGCAGCAGTAGCAGGAAGAAGGAATCAAGCCAAAAAAAGGCAAGCAAATATGGCAGGAAAACGCAGCGAAACAGCGGCAAAAATGGCGGGGGGAATAATTAAATAATTGAAAAAGCTAGCAGTTCGAAAGAACTATCAGTTCGAAAGCAAGACATTGTAAGTAGATGAATAGGTACCTCCTTGGCAGGAAGGTAACAGCTTTCTGTGCGCCTTAGCGTTGAGTCGTGCTGGCCACATGACCACAGAAGCGTCTTTTGGACATCGCTAGCTCTTCAGCTTTGAAACGGAGATGAGCACTGCCCCTAGAATCGGTAATGACTGGCTTTCGAGCAAGGGGAACCTTTACCTTTTAACCTGGGTTGTTGTTGTTGTTGTTGTTGTTGTTAAAAATACGTATATACCTCTTTTCAACAAAAAAGCTCACAAGGCAGTAATGGTCATGTCTAATGTTTTAAATATCTGTATACCTAGACTTTTTAAAAAGGGTAGTTTGCAAAAGTGGTCACTGTTCAGAGGCACATGCTCACACAAGTTATTTTGTGAGGGTTCTATACAGCAGTTCCCCCAAGTGGATTCCCCAGACTGTTTTTTTCACCCCCTTTCTGCAGTGCCAATACGGTTTAGAAGTTCAGTTGAGAGAGTTGCAGAAAGAGAATCCACCTTTCATGTGCACTATTTTTTCACTGTAGTCCCTCTTAGCAGTGTGGAGGTTGAGTAGCGGAGCTGCTGAAAAAGAAACTTACAACATGACTGGTACACACATATTTAGATGATGCATACAATACATAGTTGTCAGGATTAGAGCCAAAAAGCTTGATTCGGATGATACTTTTGTACCTGAACCAGCTGCACACAGTTAGCAACACTGGCCCTTGTGCTGCATGCATGTCCTGGCCCCTCCCCTCGCTTCTGTGTTGATTTTTCTACTAGTTCAGATGAACCACTAAACCACTCCTACCACACAATTAGAAAAGGGAGGGGCCAGGACGTGCTTGCAACATGAATGCATATGTTGCTCATTGTGTCGGGCCAGTTTGAGCAACCTGAACTGCCTCAAGATTCAGTGTTCAAGAATTTTAAATAACCAACTGAAGCCTTATGTTCTTCTATTAAATGTCCATGTTTAACGAAATAATTGTCTACTGAATTTATCGGATTTCAATACACACAGGAAACTGTGAAGGTATACAGGTACAGAGAAATTTGAATAGTTTACAGCTCAATCCTGTCTAGAAGGATGCAGCGGCACAAATAAGGTGCCCACCACATGCATGCAGAATTGGGCATGCGCCAGCGCAGTCAGAGGCCTCCTTGGGGGTACCCCTAGAGCCCCAGCTGCCCCAATGGGTCTACTCAAATGCGCGCCAGTTATTTTGCTGGTGCCAGCAGCGTCACTGCAAGGGGGGCAGAGCTCCAAGTTCCGTCGGGCTCTGACCCTCCGTTACACAACGGGAGAAAGCGGCCCGCCCCCTCGCCTTTGGAGCCATTCCGGCCAACGAAAGCACTTGTGTAACGAAGGGTCAGAGCCCGACGGAACTTGGAGCTCCGCCCCCCCCTGCAGTGATGCTGCTGGCTGGTGCACATTTGAGCCAGCCGTGTAACACCAGCCAGGCCTGGGAAGGGGGATGGGATTCGGCGGAGCACGCCGCTGCCAATCCCTTCCCCCTCCCAGACCCAGCGGGCCAATGTGGCCATCCTGGAATGCCCCTTCCCAGCCTTCCTCCCACTCCTCTGCTGGGCCGCAAGGACTTACCTCTCCGCTGAGATGCTCCACCATCCATCGGAGCTGGCAGAGCAGCACAGGCATCTCCACCAGTGCCACTTACTCGTTGGGTGCCACCAGCATGTTTGTAACACCTTAGACTGGTGGAGTGATCAGATTGGGCCTGGGAGTGGGCGGATTGGGCCTGGGAGGGGGTGGGACCTATGTTCATGTCAGATGTCATATCCTATCCTTCCTCCCAGGCCACGAATCCCAACACGGGGCTGCTTGATTCTCCACCAACTAAAGAGCTGGCGGAGAACCAAGTGGCCCCATTGCAGTGAGTGGGAGATTACCTGGGGTAAGCGGGCAAATGCCCCCTTACCCCAAGTTGACCTCCAGCCTGTCCCTTCCCTGTATAGGATTCAGCATGGGCCACATACTATGGGCCACATACTACATACCCCCTATGCCGGGGGAGGATAGGATTGGGCTGCCCGTGGCTGTTTGCTGGTGTTTCTTCTGCTTCTTTTTAGATTGTAGCCCTTTGGGGAAAAGGGACCATTTATTTATTTATTTATTTATTTATTTATTTTTGCTCTGTCAACCCACTTGTGAGCGTCTTGTTTTGTTGAAAAGCAGTATATAAATGTTTGTAATAATAATAATGGCAGATGGGGGAGTGTGCGTGCCACAAGCAGCTGATGACATGCATCCTGCTGCTGCATGCATGGTTCCCTAGAAGGGGGTTCACTCTCCAAGGCTGCTGGATGTGGAAGATTGTCAATCCCCCCCCCACAATATGCTTATTGTTAAGCTGTTCTCCTTGACTTTTTTCCTTATTGTTTGCTGCTTTTATTACGTATAGTATTTATATAAACTATGTTGCATTTAACTATTGATCTATGTTGTGTATGTGGTTATTTATTTTGTTTTATTTTCATGCATCTGTTTAATTAAAACTACTACTACTACTACTACTACTACTACTACTACTAATAATAATAATAATAATAATAATAATAATAAAGAGTAAGTTAGCCTCTTGGGCATGGGAAGGATGTGATCTGCATGCAGTAAGCTGTTTCTGCATGTGCACTCCCCCTCACAAAATCACCACTGTATAAATGTTTTTACTAATACTAGAAATACAAGTTGGCTGAAAGTTCTTACTTGAAGTTGTTTGACAGGTGTTGGGGATATGGTGACCCAAAAGCAAAGGCATCGTTAGGGGGGCGTGGGGCGTGAGCCCCCGGGCAAAGGGGTGTCTTTTGGGCCAAAAGAAGTGGCAACATCTGCTGCCACCGCTGTGCTCTCTGGAGTCCTGACACCTGGCAGACACCATTTTTTCCTCCCCAAAATCCCCCAAATTAAGGGCAGGAAGCATTGCCCTCACTCTGTTTGCACCATCATGCTCACACTCTAGAAATCCTGGGAAGAAAAAATGGCAACTGCCAGAGATGACAAGACTGTAGGCGGGAGTGCTGTCGCTGTACCAGTGATAGTTCATCCCAGGCTTCTCCCCATTTTGCCTCATGAAAATAACAGACTGCCCCCTCCACAAGTATGCTGCCTGCAAACAGGGTGGCAAAAGGGCAGGATTCTTTCCACTCAGCCCTCACAGTGCTAAGCAAATGAAATGTAAAATTAAGTTCAGGTCAGCTACAGCTGTATTCATATAAAGTCTTTGTTAATTGAATCGCGCAGATTCCCCTTCCAAACAACTGCATGTATTTCCAAGATATTTATCTCAATTTTTCCAAAGTCTTCCATTTAGATACTAACAATAATTTTACTTTAGGTACTAACAATAGTTTTAGTAAACTTCAAGATAGTGAGCTGGCACATTGTATACATTAAATTAATTGTGTATTTACTGATTGAAAAAAATACATGAAAGCAAAAACTTAGCATTCAACACCCTAAGTGTCTACTGGAAAATTGTTATTAAATATTTTGCTTTAAATTTTTTTGGGGGTCAATGGTAGTTTTTTTTTTTTCAAACAACCTGAAACCCATTTTTTAATTCCATATGGCAAATTATATAAGCATATAGTTAATTTTTTGTAACTGTGCAGTACTTATTTTTATTAGACAATTAACTATTGAATAGTTAATTATGACTACTTAATTTCTTAATCAACTTGCTTATCACGGTAAGTCATGCTACAATTAATTTGAACACCTTCACTACTTGGATGACTTTGTTTTTAATGGTAATGTTTCTAAGTGTTTTTTCCTATATATACGTACAGACAATGAAAAAAAAACCACATTGTAAAGTTTTTGCTTTTAATACTATTACAACTGGAGAGAGATCAAATGTACGTCACTTATACTATGAATTATGCAAGAAGTGTTCGGACCAAAAGAGTTTTTAGGCACAAAAATGATGAAAGATTAGCTTTAAATAACATGCTAAATATTGGATACAGATATTAACTATTTATCATTGATGGGAAGTAACCTATTATTATCTTTTGTCCACGGGATGCAGCCACCCTGTTTTATCTTCTCCACGATATTGTTTTTTAAAAGACAACAAAACATCTTTGAAAGGTTATGGGGTTTCACGTTAGTTCCTGCTGAACAATATGTTTGCTGTGTATTTTAAATCTTTGATCAACCTGAAGTCACGTCATAGGAAAATGACCTTTCAAATGCAAATGCACTCAAGAAAACACATACTCAGTCACATTTATTTAATAGTTTTAACAAAGCTGTGGATAATTGTTTTAAAAACACAAGATGTTTTCATGTCTTCATTGGCATTGGCAAGAGATCCCATCTCATCCTTCCCTTTCTGTTTTCTGATGAAATTGTATCCTGATGTAAAAATAAAAAATGGACCTTGTCATACTTATCTCCAACGGGCAGTGATTTCTGTTCATCTTTATGCATATTGTGCCGAGCATTTCCCATTCATTCTTGCTTTGCACACTCTGACAAACAGGTTCGCAATAGAGACTGGGTAATAGATAAATAGAGAGAGATATTGTATCTATGAAATGCATGCTGCTTCCAGAGTTATAGGATCCTGCTGTATATATAATTCTAAAAAATAAATAAATTGTGCTTCACCAAGTATTTGGGGTAAAGAAAAAACCTCTACCCCTCCCCACTACTACCACCACCACTCAGGTTTGATTATTATTATTTTTAAGATCTCCTTAGAAAACATTAACCTGCTCTTTTTGTTCAAATATTTACATTTGCAAACTATTGCAATGTTGAGACAGGTGCCCCCCAAATTATACTGGAGTCATTTTAGACTATTAATAATCTGACCCTGCAAACCCTAAATCAAGTGAGAGCGTATTACGTTCCACTGGAGTCTCACAGGCCTTACCCGAACCAATTAGATATACAGGACGGAGTAGCCAGGATCAGAAGCTTCCTTGATGGAATTTATATATAGCCTCTTCATTCTGTGTTTATATGCATCCATTTTAAATAGAAAATGTGTTTCAGTACATTCTGTTTTCACAAGAAGCTAAAATTTGCATGTTATCCAACCAGTGCATTGCATTAATCGGTATGGGGACAGGGATGTCTAGGTGAAATCACAACATCAACCAGATGGATTAAGATGAAACAGTCCCGCCTTTTCAAATAAGGACCATGGGCAACCCTGTTTGCTTGGCTTTTATAAGGAACAGGGATAAGACGATCCTTTCATTAAATGTGAAATGTGGACATCTTTTAATAGAATACAACTTTTCTTTTATTTGTATTTGTGTGAGCCAGGCACAATTAGAAGAATCGCCCCAAATATAGATAATGTGGCTGAAATCTGCTGAAATCTTCTTATGTAAACTGCATAATCGCACTTCCGATGGCCCCTTTCTGTCATCCACCGTAACCATCACACCCCCATTTCTGCTGCAGTCAGGTGAACTGTCAAAGAGCTATTATGGTTGGCTGCCTAGAATTCAGAGGAAAGACAAATCTGTACAATTTTCTCCTTGGACAATAAATGATTCTTTTGGTGCTTTTAGGGTTTTCCTAAACAATGATAGAAATAATGAGGCTATTTATTTCATTTTTACATGTTCACCCCAAAATGTAGAGGGCTTTTGTTTGGGCTGAAACCGTTACCATGAATATATAGCTCTTTGATGGATACACGTTAGCATTACCATATCTGGGTAAGCTTTTATTTGTATTTTTCCTTGTATAACTATCTTGTACAGCTTAGAAATGGACCAGACGCATGTAGCATTTTGGTATATGTTTAACCGCTATTAATAGAACCAGGTGTACATGGAATGGAGAAACCAATTGTATAGACAACTGCAAGATCACACCATTTATGATTCAGTGCTGGGACCTGACAAACATTACATATGCTTAGCTTTCCATGGCTGCTTGAAATACTGCAATGCTCAGAAACGAACACCTTACTGCAATATAACAGTGCATCTTTTGATAAGCCTTTGCTTGATGAACAAAGAGATGTATAAATGTGGTGTTTCTGAAAGTATTCTTCTTTGGAGAGAAGTGTTTTGTACATTCTAGGGCAAAACTGTATACTAAATGAAGGTTGTCATTATGCTTTTCATTTCTTTTTAACAAGCACGTGGTTGTAGAAAATTCTGATTGCAGTCTTATTTGTAAAACAAAAACAAAAAATATACTCCACCAAGTATTTGTATAATAGCCTTTCACATCATCTTTTTTTCATTTTCTTTATTTCTGTATTCCTCATAACCATTTACTGCAAGAATTTGGCTGAGCTGATAAGCAGCAGACGTCAGATCTCATACACTCAAAGTGGCAGTTCAATAATTGCCTACTCTGGTGTAATCCCATATATTTCTGTGGCCTTTTGCTAGTGTGAATGGTCATGGACTCATTCCCAAACATTCTTTCAGATGTCACAAAATGGCACAAAAGGAGACAATTCTGAAGCCATCAGATGTTGTTGCACATGGCGCAGATGCAAGCTATGCTAATAGGGCTTAAAAAATTCTGTACATTTTCAAACGTGTTTTGAAAACAATCTTGTTCACAAAATTGGAAATTTGGAGCCCTGTTCTTAGAGAAAAATATCTGCCACTTGTATTCTTTAGAGCACTTGCTTCCCCATAACTTTTATGTTTCTCAGAAAAAAAGAGAGAAATACAAATGGGTAGAACAGGATTTTTTTAAAAAAAAAATGTGCTTGGAGGCGCAATACATAGAGGTGTTACATTTGACATTTCTTCAAAAAAATCATTTGTGGGTTCAAGTTTTAAATGTGCTGGTAATATAATTTTTGATAGCAATGAGCTGTAGATAATGTGACTTTTGTTAAATAGCTTAGCATAATATGTTGAGTTCCACCTACATGTATGTTTTTTGCAAAATCCTAGTGCCCTGATCCAGCAAGGATGATCTGAGAAGAGAAATAGGCTGTTGCACATCTGGACCAGTTCTGTATATATGAAAGAGTGCCATGTATTGCAAAAGGGGGAGGGGAAAGAAAGAAAAAGTCAACAGTGGGCACTTGATTCTGTTAACAGTGCTGCCATACTGCACATGCCCCCCACCAAAACAGCTGTTTAACATTGTCAGTAATGCTTGTCTGTTTGGGGCACAGGGGAGGACTGATTTTGGGCACCCCTTTTCTCTACACCTCCAGTAGGTAGTCCATTTTGTCAAAGCTGACAATGCCAACCATGTGGTTAGACCGTGAACCCACATATGTGAAAGCATGTGTCCAGACCCGTTATCTTTGACTGGGGGCAGAACCATAAAAGCATGCACAATACATGGTAGAAGGCATGATGCACCCTAATCAAGATGACACCATCCCTGTATGGAAATAGGTTTCCACACATGGGTCATTTGTACTTGGTGCATGGTTGTGTGTCTGTGTGAGTGCATGCCCACACGTGCAAGTCTTCCAGTGGGGGAAAGACATCATCCAGAAACCTGGTGACGCATGCAATGCATAACTCTGTTTACAGCTTTGTGCACTAAGCTTGTGCATTAAGCATCACTCATTTGCTCTTTGAGAAGCATGTGTGAAGCCTTGTGCTACTCCCACAGTTTTCTGGATTGTGACCAGTCTGCCTCAAAGAGCTTACATTTGGGAGAAAGCTGTAGTTGAATTTGCCTTAATCCCCCTTCTCATAGTTCAGCATTAGGCGCAGTACAAGTTGGTTCCTCCCTGGGTTACAAAGAGTTTGCTGTCTACTACTACCATCTATAAAATAAAATATATAATTATAGAGGGATTTCCTTGGCTCTAAAAGTTCAGAGCACTTTTCTTTCCTTGTCAATCCTTTCAGTGTGTTGCGACTGTACAGCTGTGTGATGTTTCTCCAAGAGCATAATTTGGAAAATGTTGTCTGTAAGCTTCTTTGCTTCTCTGTTGTGTTCATAAGTGAGAGAATATAATTCATTTCTGCATATCTGCTAGACTGGACAAATCAAGGTGACAATCCATGGTTAGCCCTGTCAGGCCCTTTGTCCTGCTGCTGCTCTGAATTGAAATACAATGGAAGCAAAGTGGTATATATAACAGTCCAGCTGCTTTGCTGTGACAGGAGAGCCCCAGTATTACAGTGTGTCAGATCTTGTTTGTATACTGGGCGTAGGCCATTCCATACGATGACAATGCAAATTGTGAAAAGTGTTCTGCAAGATAGGAAGTCATATCAGGAGTTGTTTGCCTTGAGGTGTGAAGAGTCCTCAATTGCTTTGCAATAAGCATCCTGCATAAAAGTACATGTTGTGGGTGCAATGCTGATATATTCCTATGCAAGGCCCATTTTCTCTCAGTGGCATGAGACACAGGTAGGCTCTTGCTCCTAAATCTATCCGAGACTGCCTTTTTTCCAGGACTGTGCATTGATGTTACTTTTAAGGCAGTTTCATATTTCATTTAAGCATGCAATTAATCATCTTTACAGTGTTGGGATGACTGGTGTCAGCAGTGTGTTTTAATTAAATTTGAAATTATTGTACAGTACATATAGGCATCCAGCTAGCCAGTCTAAATTAAATGCTGTGGTCTATTTCTTACCCATGGTGATTCCAATTTAAGTAGTCATCCAAAAGGTTACCCTTCGCAGAATGAAACCATTTTTATGTTTAACTGTTGCAAAACTAAAATTGCAATATCAACACTAGACCTGTAGCGTAGCACTGCTCTGTGCATTGTTATGCACAATGATAGTTTTTCATACCACCTTTTGTATTTATGCTGATTTTATGGCCAGTGTTCTTGAAATGCTCTTTCTGTCTGGGTACATTTTTTCTGTTGCGTCAGCATGAAGCTGCTTTAGGGTGGAAAAGATGCTCCACCATTTTGTTTCAGGCTAGTAATCAAGTAACCAGTCCACAAAATGGAGGTCCTCTGCTTTGCTTTTTTTTTTTTTTTTGTAATCCACTTATTTCAGAGACTTTTACCTGTTTGAGCATCGCAAACAAAACATGCAGCATACATCTTGTTCAAACAGCTTCTGAACTAAGTTCCAATAGATCTTAAATTAATGGCTATGATGACCAAGAGGAGACTAGCAGGAGAAGATCTTTCTGGTATTTTGGTGACTAAACTGTATATGGTATATAGATGACTGGCAGTCATACATACATTTTTAAATATCCGCAATGATCTGAAAGTCTAGAGCAAGTTGAGCACTCTTGAAAAGAAAAGGGGAAAAAAAGAGATTTGTTTTGTACTACATCCTTCCACCTATAATTCACAACATATCAAGCAAGAGCCCAGGCCAGAAATACACTTGTGTGTGTGTGTGTGTGTGTGTGTGTGTGTGTGTGTGTGTGTGTGTGAGTGTGAGTGATACTCAAAAGGCTGCAGCATAGATGTGTGTGTGTGTGTGTGCGCGCGCGCATGCACGTGTGCGTGTGTGTATAGATAGATATTAAAGCTTTTTGAATACTGGAAAATGTGTCATCCGTTAAGTGCAGTTCAGGTCTTGTGTGTGAAAAGCACAAACCTCCCCCCCCCTTTTTGACGTGCTGCGGTGTCTGCACTTTTGGAAATTGCATATTTATCAGGTTATGCATTATTTATGAGCTTGGAAGGGGGGAGAGGGAGGGATAGAAAGAGTGCAAAAACATATGCTTAGAAAGAGGAGTATTTTCTATGCCAAAGTCTTTTTCAAGGGTTACGCTACGCAATTGCATTGGTCCTTCTCTTGTACTTTCTCCATGGAGTTGACTAGTCCTTTCTTTCTGCCTGTCTTTCTTTCTTGTACTAGTGGTTAGAGATGATTTGGAAGATATTTGCCATTGATGGAGCAATGTTTCCGCAATGTCCAAAGAATCAGTGCTTTAATACATATTAATCCTTCCACTGTCGCGATGCATTATTGTCAAGAAGGTTCTGACAAACTGAGGATTAATGACATGATTCATAAATTAGAAATGATTCTTTCTGCAGAATGTCCAAACTAAAATTCAGTGGTGAACCAGCCGGGTGCCCACTGAATCAGCTGAGCACCCCATCTATGTCAGACCTGAAGTCAGTCTTGTGGAGGAAAATAGGACTCCTCGTCATTCATTGCTACTTGCCATCTCGATTCTTTCTTCCTTAGGATATCGGTACACAAAGGTAATACGTTTGCCTCTAATGACACGTAATTAGAGGAGACAGCCACATCAGATCCCCCCCATACATTTCCTTAAAAAGAAACAACTAAAAAAGATAAGAAGTTCTGCACAAATATTTTCATTCCGGGGGGGGGGGGACTTACAGAGCACAATCTGAAGCAACGTATTATGATGGAAAATGGACAACTCATTCTAAAAAAGAAAATGCTTCCTAAATACAGTAATGTATATTTTTTTAAAGGAAGTGCATAAAACAAGCAACAATAATTGTGTATGAGTTGACAAGGGTTTTTAGGGTTGCTAAAAATTAGGGACATAGTTTTAAATTAAGCCCCATTATTTGACTGCAATGTTAAAAGCAATAATGGAAATGATTGTTAATACTGTACTTTAATTATTATGTACACAGTGCCTAAAATTTACAAAAGGCTACCCCTTACACACACACACACACACACACACACACACACACACACACACACACACACACACACACACACACACACACACCTGCTCAACTAACTTAAAAACCTAGTGTTTTGATATGTGTTAAAATTAAGCCCGATCACTTGGTGGGTGTGTTACTGTCTCAACGTAGAATAGAAAGAAACTGAAATGAATTTGTGCAAAGATCAAAGTTTTTGTTTAGCCAAACAAAAGAGAGAGAAAAATACATCTTTGGCCAGTGCCTCTGCACTGAGATGAAGCACAACATGAAACTGGGCTACAGACTGTATAAAAATGTTTAGCCTAATCATTCCCTAATGACAGTGACTTATGTCCTTAGTGCAGTCGATTTGTTTCCTGGGTTTTAAAAGTAGATTATTTCCATGGTGCAGGCTTAGTGTAAGCTGCTGAGAAACCACAAGCACTGCACTTCAGCCTGAGTTTGGGACATTCGCCAAGGGTAATCTGATTAAAAGGGCATTTTTTTTTTTAGCAACATTCTGCTGCTTTGAAAATTCTGGGCAGCCAGATAGAATGGGGCCAAAAAAATTGCTTTTTCAAGGCAAACTGTTCTGCCTGAGCAGAATTAAAAGCGCGATAAGCAGCATCGCAGGCATGATTCTTTTTGACAGACTTGCAACTGGATAAACAAAGCATCTGTTACAGGCCCACAAGCAAATCCATGATCTATTTAATGCTGGTTTTGCTTGTTTGTTCTGCCTTTAATCATGTTTGATTACTGCATAGGTGTGAGATGCTGGGGCCTGGCTTTATCTGAAAGAATTCAAAACGTGTCCTTTAAAAAAAAAAAAGCAAGGCACACACACGTGCGCGCGCACCACCACCACCACCACCCCCCACACGTTTTGTTTTGGTTTTTTTTTTTTCTCTTCTGTGACCTGACATTTATAAATGTTCTGGTTTAAATGCAGTTGTTTGTGGTGTACACTGGATACCATTTACCTGAGAAATTTAGCAGTTGTACATTGTTCATAGGTAATTATCTACTTTCCAGTCTTGGGTGGCTTATAAAAAGAGAGTGTAATATTAATTAAATATGTCATGTTTGCACACACGATAATGCGCTGCTGGATCTTTTTTGCCTTATTGTACCATATTTCTGTTCTTCCGGAGCATCTAAATGACAAAGAGAATTTCTTCGGGTTCTTTTAGCGTTCCTGGATTTCTGAGAATAGCAATTCACCTTGATCTCAATTCTCAGTAATAGTGGTGTGCGTGTGGGGAGGGGTGTGTAATGTTTGTTACATATAATCCGCTTCCATATTGCCATGTTCTTCGGCCTTCTGAGCTGCAGCTCTCAGTTCTGCTTCGCTCTTATGTGCTGGGGAGAAAATGCCATTGGTTTGTTGTCTACAAAACTGCTGTCTGGCCTATGCTTTCTCTCACCAATATTGTATAGCGGATGCATATTCTTCACTGCTCCACAGAGGAAGAGGATGGCATTGTAAATATGCAATGAATTAAAGTGTGTCCTCTTTTGAGTCTCTTTTTCGAAGGGTGGTAAATAAAATAGCAGATTAGGGAAAATTGCAGAGCAGCACAAACTGTAATTTTCTCCAGATAAACACCAGTGTGCAGAATTGCACCCCGAATTTGACATTTATCTTTTATTCATGAGCACAGGTCACCATATTCATTGCATTAAGTCTCTTTAGCTCATGTACATACATGCATCTTTGTGCTTTCCAGGAATACCATGACAACCTTTCTAAAGTGACACTCCTATAATCGAATCTTTTTTTTTTGCCTCTTTCTCTCTCATGTTCCCAGCATCCATCTCTACATTTGCTCACTAGATCTCAATGCAGGTTTATATCTCATAGAAAACATACATTTATTTAGAAATTTATCTGTCTTTCATGAAAATTCAGGGAAAGTTACGATAACAAAGCTAAAGCATAAAAACAATAGCCGCCTTGGGCATTTGCCGCCTTGGGCATAGGATAAGGCGGGATATAATTTTTTTAAAATAAATAAATAAATAAATATGCAATAATAAACCCCTAAAATATTCATCCATAACTGCTTAACCCACGGGCAGCCCAATCCTAACTATCAGTCGGGTGGCCCAGGGCCTCCCGCCGGATCCTATCCCCGTTCTGGGCCATGCTGGTGTGGCCCAGAGGTCTACTCAGGGAAAGGGGACATTCGTCCCCTTCCACCGGTGTAAACCAGGGAAGGCCCAATGGGCCTCCTTGGATTTCTGCCAGCTAAATAGCTGGCGGAAGTAGGAGGAGGCCGTGTAATGGCCGAGCCGGCTGGTACGGGGATGGGGATATGGCGGACACCATCCCCGCCCTCTCCTGGGCCAGCTCAGCCAATGGCCCCCTCCCTCGCCACCCGGACCACCCCCACGCCCGCCGGTGGGAGCCTTACCTTCCTCCGGCGGCTGTGGGGACATCCCGGTTGCAGAATGAGGAACGGTACCCCCGCGAATACCAAGGGCATACTGTACTTTGAAGAAACAATTGGTAGCTATGTTTTTTGGTAGCAAATCAAATACCATTTGATCTTTGGAGCCTTTTACACTCCTAAAAGGAGCCTTGGGGAGCCCCGATGGCACATAAACGGAGTCTGGGGGAGCCTCAAAGTGCTGGTGCATGCGCAGACTGGCACAGCACTGAACCCAATGCCAAATACCTGCAAAGAGCCGGAATAGGAGGGAAATGAGGAAGGAGAGCCAAAAGCAGGGGAGGGGGGGGGAGGATGAACAAACCAAGTAGGGGGCAGATGGCAGCCACTTGCAGTATGGTGTGCTCATGGAACCCCTGAAGGGGTCTCAAGAAGCTCCAAGGCTCCTAGGAACACACTTTGAGAAAAACTGATCTAATTTTTTACACATAGAAATACCAGAAGCATGTACATGGTACTGACCACCGCACCTCATCCTACTAACAGTATTTTTGCAAGACACTCAGGTTCAGACTTTGACTACAATTTTCATCTTGATTAGGTTTTGAGAGATTTTATCTTTCATGTCAGCATGATTGTAATCATTTTTGGCTGCAGTCCCATGCCAAAGTGGTCTCAGCCTGTTGATAGAGTTTGGAACACCTAATTCTGTATAGGACTGGGTTGAATCTGTTGTGTTGTTTTACTGAGATATGTACACCTACCACATCTGAGATGTTTGAAGTTCATGGCAGTAATTTGAAATGCAAATCCATTTCATAACAGTCAAAAGATAACAAACCCACCCATCTGGGTCAAGGAAGAAGAGGTTAGACACACATTCTTGGGTGTAACATAGGACATAACTTTATTACAGTGCAATCCTATGCATGACTACTCAGAAGTAAGGTCCAGTGAATTAAGTGGGTTTACTCCCTGGTAAGTGTATATAGGATTACACCTTACAGTCCAATCCTATGGGCTCCAGCTGGCAGCGGAACGCATGTTCCGCTGCCGGCCAATGCTGAAAAAGTGCTGGAAAGCACTTTCCAGCAGCACGCTTAGTAGCAATTTTCTGTCTACTTCATTCTTGCCAAGCCTGATGGGGCGCTACCCAGCCGCTGACAGGGCCAGGTGCACCCAGGCGCATCAGATCTGGGCAACGCAGGCGGTAACATCTACCCTGACTCAAGGGCACAGGACCCTGACTATTATGAATTAATAATTTATTAATTAGTTTCAAGGATTTAATTGTTACGGGCATTGTAGCCATGTAAAAAACAGACTTGAATAAAAATCAAATAAAATCTACTTGCGTCTCCCAAGTTCTCCCAAGTTCTAAGTCCAACGTTTCGTTTCGATAAAAAATGGGTGATTTGCTGTGTGAAGTACCATTAAGACTTTAAGTGTTTGCTGGATAATACACTGTGAACAACCAAGGGATACAGTACTCCTATTGCTGCGTTTGAACAGCGGGTTAATTGGTTGTTTCCGTTTCAGCCCGGCTTGAGCCGTTTCGTTCCCGCGCTTTCCTTTGAGGATAAAAATAACCAATGCGAACCTCAGGGAACACCATCTTCAATCTTTCTGATTGTTTTTCCTAGACAATGTTTCCAGGAATTAGGAAACGAAACGTTGGACTTAGAACTTGGGACTTTGGATTTTAATGGAATTTTATCTTGTCTTGTTGTAACTGAAAAGAAACAGGAGACGCAAGTAGATTTTATTTGATTTTTATTCAAGTTTGTTTTTTACATGGCTACGATGCCCGTAACAATTAAATCCTTGAAACTGATTGCTGGCCATGAAAGCTTTCGTGCAAAAATTTATTAATTATTCTTAATAAATAAAAATATTTCGTTCTAGATCTCTTTTTTAGTCTAGTAAAGCTATGTGCGTTACACTGCATTATCGTTTTAAAAATTGGGCCGCTGTGCTAAAACGTTTGGGAAGTACTGGCCTAGAGGAATCATATAAGCATCCAGCTAACACATTTGAGCCAGCCAGCCTGTGGAGCAGAACTATTGATATTAGTATTTCACTGTCATCTATACTTGGTACATGAAATGAATAGTAGGAAATGTAGTAGTTAACCTTGTGCAAGTCATTCTGGTGGTATTAATATGTGCAGATTATATACAGTAGTTCTAGATTCAGTGTGAAGTCTATATAACATTACATGTTATGTGTTGTGGAGTCTCAAGACTTCTTGGAACTGAAAATTTAGGCTTGACTTGATCCCATTGACCAAGTATCTTGAGCTAGAAAAAAATACTTCTTCCAAATGGTTATTTCCTATATATTGCTTTGGGTTTCCTAAACCAATTGACTCAGGAGCAAAGCCAAAATGATGTAATAGAGTCAGCAGCGTCACTGCAGGAGGGGGCGGAGCTCCAAGTTCCATCGGGCTCTGACCCTCCGTTACACGACGGGAGAAAGCGGCACTTGCTTTCATCGGCCGGAATGGCTCCAAAGGCGAGGGGGTGGGGCCACTTTCTCCCGTTGTGTAACGGAGGGTCAGAGCCCGACGGAACTTGGAGCTCCGCCCCCCCCGCAGTGACGCTGCTGAATAGAGTGCTGGACTTACAATAGGCAGGTTTGGGTTAAAGTCCTCCCTCATGCCTTTGGAAAACTTAAGCCTCAAACAAAACTGTCTAAAAGTTATCTTGAGAGGATAAAATGGTGTAACCTTGTGTATGCTGCACTAAGTGTCTTGGAAGAAGGATGTAAAAGAATAAAATTATTTTGGCTATTTTGATTTGCAATGCAAATGTGATAAATCAATAAAAAATAAAAACAGAATAAGAAAGTAGGAGATATTGTTCTCATGATGCCTTTTTATGTTATGGCTGATCCTTGTATGAGGAAAAACATAACATGAACATTGTGAAATATCTGTTTATCTGTAAGGACCAGTTGGTTCAAAATCACTTTAAGGGCACTGGAGCATTCTCCCTTCATTTTTAATTTTAGCCTTAAAAATTCAATGCATGACCTTTTTATTTTCCTCTGTACTTTTATATTCTTTAAAGACACAATGTTGTACCTCTTAAAATGAGATGTTCGTGTCAGAAAGATGACCTGCTGTTTGGGGAGGGAGGGGAGAAGAAATCATTAAAAGAGATTTCTCAATAATCAAGGACATCTGTGATCCTGTATTGCTTGAAAAAGCACAAAGGCCTACAGAGCTCCCACTACCACCGCCAAAGTAAAATGTCTGTGATCCCTCACCCCAAAGGGGAAAAAAAGGAGAAAAGACGAGAATTATGCGACAGCAGATCAGCTGCTCTCTGCTTTTTTTTTTTAGCCGAGGTTGTTGCTATTTAACATATAACCCTCTGACCTTACTGCTGTGGCTGCTTTGAAACACCAAGCTATTTAATTATGCAAATTACAAACAGAGAAAAACATCAGAAGAATCTGCCTGGAAATTACCTTGTTTGACTGGAAATTAGTTGGCTTATTTGAACTTACAGGATGTTGTTTCTCAGTGCTGAATCCTGGCTTGGTGCTTTGGTCCATTTGCATTATCTTACATCTCTGTGGGGCACTGGAAAGTGTTTGGAATTAGTGGGCGAAGTCATCTCTCATCTCTCATCCTTACACCTAATTATTTTAAAAGACATAACCTGAATGGGGCACTAATGAATGGAATTCTCCTCAAATACTAGAGCAAATCGAGCAAGCAAACCATACATTCCCATTTCATCATTTCATGTGTAGGTGACACCAACAATGTGGTTATGCCTATAGAACTGTCAGTGACCCCTATGTCCAGGGAACTTGCCATGCAGAGCTTCTGGAAGTAGTCCAAATACTGTATTTCTTCAATTCTAAGATGCATGTTTTTTCCCAATTAAGCATTTCAAAAAATGTGGTGCGACTTAGAATCGAAGGTCTCCAAAAAGCACCCCAAAATGCTATCTTTTTACTTACTGGGGCTTGGGGGAACTTCAGGGAGACCTGCGTGACCCTCTGCAGGCCTCCCCAATCTTCAGTTCGGCAAAAAACGGTGATTTTCAGCCATTTCCAGTTTTCGCAAAAACCAGAAATGGCCAAAAATCGCTGTTTTTCGCCAAACTGAAGATCAGGGAGGCCTGCAGAGGGTTGCGCAGGCCTCCCTGAAGCTCCTCCAAGCCCAGGTAACGAAGGAAAT
Source organism: Plestiodon gilberti rubricaudatus (assembly GCA_026170595.1). NCBI lineage: Eukaryota > Metazoa > Chordata > Lepidosauria > Squamata > Scincidae > Plestiodon > Plestiodon gilberti. Next base: position 38,606,387 of record JANXHW010000004.1, read on the forward strand.
GGCACTTTCTGGCGGGGCCAGAAATGCTATGCAAAGGCAATGCACTCAGTCATCCTCAGCTGCAGAAGACATGCTGGGGAGAGTTGGTGCTGAGCGGGTAGATTCAATGAAGGGAGGTGAGTCTTACAATTGATGGATTTTTTTTCCCTGCTGGTGGTACTGAAAGTAAAGGTGCGCCTTAGAATCGATGGCGCCTTAGACTCGAAGAAATATGGTAACCTACCTCTTCTGCATCTGACAAAGAGGACTCTGGCTTCCAACAGTTCGTGGGACGACACATTATTAGTTTTTAAGGCAGTTGGTGTTTTTGCTTGTTCATTTGGTGACAGATGAATGAAGAAACAGGGACAATAGGTATATGTGGCTCACAACCACAGTCAAGGTTGACACACTTCTGCATTAAGACTCAACTAGGTTGGTACAGTACAAAGGTGTATATATTAGCACCAATGAGAAAGCAATCTCTTTCCCCACTGGATCTTCTTCACACATATGAATCTTGTTTAGATAGTGTGCCCTCTTAAAGAAGAGGTCTGAGACTTTCCTTTCAATTATATGGAGGTCTGATGCTGAATATCATATACTGCTCTTTGTTTGACATGCACAATTCAGTCCACTAAAGCTGCATTGACTGAACAAATAAAATGCAGTTTCAAAATGGTTACACATGCCGTATTGTCTACTTCTGCAATAACATTCTAGGACCACACAACAAATTCAGTAACACAGTTTCCGCTTAGTTCAGATATACAGGACACTGGAATTTCATAAAATCCATGTCTTCTGAATGTAAATCGCGGAATGTTCTACCTGAATTTGTTGATTTATCCTGGTAGGTTGTAGCAGAAAGCTTTTGTCATTTGTTGTTCAAATCCATTCCACAATGCTATCATAACAGCAGTGAATGCCCCATGCCGGGGAACTATAGCAATTCGCTGATTGCTCAGAAAATGTGACGTCCCAGGAGCCAAAGCACTGTCTGATTATGAATGCATACACTATGCAAGCAAATGTTTAATAATACTTAAAACTGATACAGTGTTTCACATACGTCATCTAATATTTGCAACAACCATGTAAGGTAGGTCAATTGTTATACTTATAAGTTGATGACTAAGCAGTTGAGTTGAAGATTGTGATTCCCCTGGTTCAAATCTTGCCTCTGCCAGAAACTCATTAGGTAGCCTTAGTTAAGACTCAACAGCAGTGATGACCGCCAAATCCAAACTCCCTTCCCGGATTCAATCCTGCAGCATGGGTTCCTTTACCCAGAGGAGACCTCTGGGATTGCCCACCCCCCAGGATGCCGCGTGAGCCATTTGAGCACAGCTGCATCAGGAGGAGGGGGCAATGATAGGATTGGGCTGCTAGTCATATGACTATAGTTGAGTTACATTGGCTTCATAGGATCACCAAATATATTTGAAATTGAATTATATGCTCACATTATTTTTATGTACTAGCTTAGAAAGTCCAGAGCCTCTGCATTGCTCTGCCTCTGCTTTATGACCTCTAATAATTGAATCCACAAAAGGTAAGAGACAATTTAGGGGTTAAATACCTCACAATCCTTAGCAGTGTGAGATATAGTAAAACTCAAGCAACAACGAATAGTTGCCTACCTCTACCCTACCCACTGTAAATTTAGAATTTGTAGTGGTGTAGTGGTTTGGGAGTCGGACTTAAACCTGGAAGATCCAGGTTCAAATCCCCGCTCAGCCACGAAGCTTCCTGGGTGACCTTGGGCCAGTCACTATCTCTCAGCCCCACCTACCTCACAGGGTTGTTGTGAGGACAAAAAAAGGAGGGGAGGAAATATGTACACCACTCTGAGCTCCTTGGAGGAAGGGTGGTATAAAAATGTGAAAATAATAAAATAATAATAATAATAACTACTCATACAGAGGGGGCTGAATGGACATCCGATGCTATTATACCAGGGCAGGACGTCTGGCTCAGCTGGCAGAGCGTCATATGTGCCTGAAGATCTGAAGGACGGCAGTTCAAGATGGCCAGAAGTGTCTGTGTCTGTCGGAAAGCTGCTGGCACACTGAGCTGATACGTTGCAGAGCCTCTTGTGGGGGAGTGGAACTGCTACTTAAGTGAGAGTCAAGGTTGCCCTGTCAGCTGAAGTGTGGTGAAGCGAATGCCAGAGAGAGAGAGAGAGAGAGAGAGAGAGAGAGAGAGAGAGAGAGAGAGAGAGAGAGAGAGAGCTGGACTGTGAAAGCAACATGAAGGGTTCTACGAAAGATTAGAACAGTATTGCATTGTAAAAACCCCTTGGGGTTTAGAAAGCCTGCCCATGTAAACCGCCTTTGAATTAAAGTCAGAGGAGAAATCCGATGACCAAAGAAAAGGGGGTATATAAATACTGGTTTTATTATTATTATTATTAGTAGTAGTAGTATTAAGTATAACTGAAATACTAATGCACAAAAACATGAAGTAAAAAGCAGATTTACAGACAGAAGAGTCACTATGGCTGCAGTCCTAAACAGGCTGATCTGGGAGTGTGTTTTCAACTCTTGGCAGGCTGCACATAAAATTTAGATATTGGGTTGGATTCAGACCTTGTTTTAGATCCAAATACATGTTTCGACATGCTAGTGGAATCTTTGACTCCTCCTTTCATTTCTGAGTGACAGATCCCTACGCCAGATCACAGCTGCTTTTCAGACTTTGAAGAAAGTTTGCAAAGCTAGTTGTGATTTGGCATGAGGATCCGTCACTCAAGAGAAAGAAGTCGAAGATTTCACCGGTCACGCCAAGGCCCATCTCTGGGACCGAGCTCTTGTTGCCCTACCACTGCTGATTTGCCCTACCACTGCTGATTGTCAGCGGCATGTCGACATAAAACATAAAAAGATGTTTTAAAGTCACTTACAAATTTCTATGAATATATTCTAAACTTTAGACACACAACAATATTTATCCGGAATACTAAAATGCAATCAAAGTAGCCTCAAAAAAAACGAACCAAACAAACTAAGGATAGTGTTTGTTAAAAAGTGGAAGACCATATGGCTGGTAAAAAATAATCGGCCATATGGCTCAGGACATACTTTGACTTTTTCGTGTAAAAATACACTTGGAACGCATCCAGTCTGTTGATTGCTATGTCAAGAATTCTTCTAAATATATTATTAAAGTTCTGATCCTGTAACCAAAACTTGTGGTCCTAATTCTGTCAATAAAGTATCACGAACGGTTCTTAGTCAAAAGCTTGTTAAGTCCTTATTCAAGTAGCACTTATTAAATGGTGGGCAATGGATAGAAAAGCTAGATTTGGAACTTTAGAAAATATATCTCAATTGTCCTGATATGGAGGGGGGGGAGTATTCTGCAGTAAATACCCATTAACTCGGAAAGGAGGATAGATCCCACAGCTAAAACTTTATGTTTGGACTGCTTTGGTTTCTTTTGAGACCTTACATCTGATAAGTTTAGAATATTATGGAATTTGGGAGTTTTAAAATTGATATAAAACTAAAGCCATTTTCTTTTCATTCCCCTCATTTTCTGTACTAATTCCTGGGATAATTTTGGCATCGTGGGGCTATCAATCTTCAGTCTTCCTAATATTCATTTTCAACCGAAAGAAAAACTAGGAAGAGCAGAATCTCACAATATTTCCACACCAACCCTACAGGCAACAAAATTGCATTTATTTCCAGCACTTGGAATTCTAGACTTTAGCTTAGTTGAATAAAAAGTCACAAACTATATTAATATTTTTAGCTAAATAAAAAGTCACAAACCTACTGCAGTTTGAACATCAGCAGATGTGGGGAACCTAAGTAGAACACCTGTATCACAAGGGTGCTCACTTCGATTTGTTGCTGAGATTTTATGATCTTGAAAACACATCTATCAGGTAGGCTAGATTTCAGACTGCATTGACATGAGAAGTCAATCCTGTGTCCACCCACATTTGGATTGTTCTAAAGGAAATACAGTAGCGTTGTTAGGGTAGGGGCGTGGGGGGCGTGGGCCCCAAGCACACGTGGCGGTGGGGGTGTACATGCCTCCTGGATGCGTCCTCTCTGCCGCTGCTTCATCGTCCCGCGCTGACCGTCTTCTTTTTGGGCCCTCCTGCCCGCCGTGGAGCCATTTGGCTCCCAAAAGGTTAGCAAAACGGCGGTGTGTGTGTGATTGAAGCTGCGCCGCCGCCGAAATTCAACGGTGCGCGTGAAAATGACATCCCCCCCAGGGGGAATTACTTGTGGCATCATGTGGGGGGGTTGTCACATCAGCGGCCCCCCATGGGGGGTGTATGCTCGCACTGAGGACATGGTTCCTGGGCACTGGCGTCACTGTAGCGTGGCGGGCGGGGCGGGCCGCCGGGGGGTGACGCGCGCCAAGGGGTGACGCGCGTCACCCTCCGGAGGCCGGACGCTCCGAGGCCGGGGAGCGTCCGGCCCGGCCGGCGCTCCCGGGCCTTCTGAAAAGAAGAGGCCCTGGAGCGCTTGCGTTAAAACGCGAATTTTGCCGATTTTCGCGCATGCGCAGACCCTCCTGAGGGCAAGAGGGCAGGCCCTTGCCCTCAGAAAAGGGTTTGCGCATGTGCGAAAATCGGCAAAATTCGCGTTTTAACGCAAGCGCTCCAGGGCCTCTTCTTTTCAGAAGGCCCTGGAGCGCCAGCCGGGCCGGTGACGAGCGCCGGAAAAGGTAAGTTTCTGTAGGTTGGGGGGGGGTGATTCGGGGGGGGTGTCAGGGGGGTGAGTGGGGGGGTGACGCGCGTCACCCGCTCTGGGGTGACGCGCGTCACAGTGACGCCACTGTTCCTGGGCTTTTATGGGTGCCTGGCTTTGTTTCTTAGTTTTTGTCTTATTATTATGTGGAGTGTGCAGAATCTCCATCCAAGAAAGCATGGAAAGTGGAAGCAGGGAAATGGAACTGTCTTCAATGAGGCGCCATTTCCTACATGCTAACCTAACATCCACGTGCACCCATGCATCGACAGCGCAGCTTATATTGATGAAATGTGTAGTGTGCAGTACAGACTTGGCAGATTCAGTGCAAGCTATACATGGTTCAAACTGGTATACAGCCCAATCCTATTGGCACCAAGCACCGCCGGAACATGTTAGGCACTTTCCAGCTGTCGCAAAAGGCCCAGGTCCACACAGACTCCCACCAGCTATAGAGGTGGTGCAGGTCCAAGTAGACCCATTCAGGCAGTGGAGGCTTACCCCCGGGCAAGGAAACAAAAGTTCCCTTACCCTGAGGAGGTCTCCAGAGGCCAAAACTCCCCCACGGGATACAGCAGGCACCACATTGGCACCACTGCATCGCCACATGGGGAGTTAGAATTGGGTTGTTATGGAAATTGTTCTTTAAAGTCGGAGAAACCTGATGCCACAGCACTGTTGAAGTTAAAGCATCGTGCCTGGATGGCAGACATCTGGGCACCCATGTCAGGAGCTTTGACCTTTGTAAAGAAAGAATGGGATATAAGTAAATGGACTTGGGCCACTCCAATCAGGTGAATTTCTTGCCACCTTCTTTTGTACATGTATTGCACACAGCAACAGGTTCTGAAGGGAGGACACAAATTGCCACCCAAAACCTTTTGCTGCTTTGGTCTTCGCCACGTTTGCAATATTCGTCCTCATAGCCACTATACAGTGGCCTTCTCTCCGGCTTTTTAACAAAAGGAGAGCTGCTGTAAACACTTCCGTAGGTTGTCTTAGTTACATTGGCTGGGCAAAGATCATCATGCTCTGATTTAGTGTTTTCAAATAAGTGTGCCCTCTGGTGCAGCATTCTATTGAAAGACAACACAGCCCAGGCAGGAGAGTTCAGCGTGGCCACTAATAAAACACAAGTGCGGCTTTGTCAAGCCATGAGCGATTACTTGAACAAGTGCCAACCAAGAAACCAAACATTCAAGCGCAGCTCTTCAGACCCTCAAGACAAAGGGCCAATTGACTTTCCTCATTAGTTTGTGTGCCAAACATACAAACACAGTTTCCTCTCTGCCTTTGATGCTCAAACCATGCCAGCTTGTTAACATCTTGGGTGGCACCATGGTTTATCAGCCTGTAAAGATTATGATGTGGCGACAGTCGTTTGGTCCTAATTGGAATTGTAGGCAGATCCTACGCATACTCCCACACAGCACCTTCTTGATAGTTTATAAATTCCGACTTTGCCATTACTGACTTTGACTGCATGACATGCAAAAATCCCCTTTTCTCTCTCTATGTAACCCTTAAAGTTCTAGCTTGCAAATGGAGCATTTGGTAAAATGAATGGCAGTTGCTGAACCATTTGTGCAACTCTCACATCAAACCTGAACTTTCAGAACTACAAACAAGTGACCACTGTTTCAAGTTTCTCTGCATTTCGTTTTTCTGAGCTTACATGATTGTGAATCATAATTAAAACTCAAATATTGAAAACATTTTCATTGAAAGAATTATGAAAAACACTATGAATCTGAGCTTCTTTTTGTTTTCTTCTGTACATTTCGTTTGTATGCACCTAGTTGCTGAACTGGAACCATAACTATGTGAAATCTCTACTCTGTCCAACAGTACTCAACACATCGTCATCATCATACCAATATTTATATACTGCCTTTCTGTGGTCATTGGATTTCTCCTCCGACTTTAAATCAAGGCAGATTACAAAGGCAGGCTATCTAAACAGAAGCGGTTTTACATATTACAAATGTTCTAATCTTGCATAGAATGCTTTCATTCCAGGTGGTTTCCTTCACGGTCTGGCCTCTCTCTGGCATTCTCCTCCCACACACTGACATGATGGCAACATTGCCTCCCACTCAGTGTGCCAGCTGCAGAATTCTCTCTCCCACTGAGGCTTCTGCAGCTTATCAGCGGCATGTCAACAGCTCTCGACGGGTCTCAAACTGCTGTCCTCAGATCTTCAGGCATATGAGGTGGACACTCTACCAACTGAGCCAGACCCCCTGCCCACATAAAATTCAAACTTCTTTAGATATTTTACTACACACGCACGCACGCACGCGCACGCACACACACACACACACACACACACACACACACACACACAAATAGATATGCTCAAATCCAGCTGGTCTTTGTGCATACAGAAACTCCTACGCATGCACTGAGTTCCGAAGGTAATGACTTCACCATTCACTTCAACAGACAGAAATTGTATATGTCCCCTCCTGAACAAGTGTGAAGTTTCACCTTCCAATAAATATGGTGGAATGCAGTCATGGGAAATGCAGTCATTTTCCTTTCTGTAAAATTAAGATAAATAGTTATCAGTCTCACAATGATGATGTCAGGACATGCAAAGTGAAGAGATTAAAACCCTTTGAATATCAAAAGTGCTGTATAAATAATCACTAAATATTAATACAAAATAGCTCTCTCTCTCTCTCTCTCTCTCTCTCTCTCTCTCTCTCTCTCCCTTATATCCAAATGTTTATGGATAGATAGGTGTGTGCACGCACGTGCGTGCATGTACTTTGTCAGTATAAATTAAATAAATTAGATTAAGTGAAAATCCAAACTAACACACTGGGATTTTTATATATTTTTTTTAAATAAACCCACCCCCTAGAAAATACTATGTCAGAAGAAAGATATTTTCTAGGTACACCTTCAACAACACATCTGCTAATATAGCAGCTAAAGGTAAAGGTAAAGGTATCCCCTGACAATTAAGTCCAGTCGTGTCCGACTCTAGGGTGTGGTGCTCATCCCCATTTCAAAGCCGAAGAGCCAGCGTTGTCCGAAGACGCCTCCGTGGTCATGTGGCCGGCATGACTCTCCTTGCCGCAGTGCGTAGCATGCAGCTGGAACACAGAGCGCTGTTTTCCTTCCCGCAAGCGGTACCTATTTATCTACTCGCATTGACATGCTTTGGAACTGCTAGGTTGGCAGGAGCTGGCCAAGCAACGAGCGCTCACCCCGTCGCGGGAATCGAACTGCCGACCTTTCGATCGACAGCTTATGGTTCAGCGGTTTAACCCGCTGTGCCACCCGCTGGCCTTAATATAGCAGCTACACCAGCATTATTCCAAATGAGCGGAACTCTTCCCAATAAGATTTAGAAAGATGTCAGAATATCACAGCTGCAGTGAAAAAAAAATTGCCTATTATCCTCTTTATTCAATTTTCGGCACATCACTGAGAAAGACAAATTATATGTATAAAATCACCTTTTGCCAGTTTTGAAATCACCTTTTGCCAGTTTTGAAATTATGGAAGAAAACAACTTTTGAAAAAATGTGTGTGTGTCCCCCATGCAGGATGATGATGTCAGCAGGCAGCTAAAATGAAGGTTGAAGTGACAATATTTTTGTCACTTGATCTCCATTGAATTATTCATGTGAGCTTTTGGCAAATTAGCTAACAATCCGATACAAATCCCCTCTCCTATTTTTGATCAAGTTGTCCTCTTATATTGTGTTGCCAGGTCGAGCAAATGAGCATTTTGGTTGTGGTTTATTTTGTTGTTATTCTAACCAAGAAAGCATACTGTTAAGTGTGAGAGTTTCTTTTGAGAGATTCCACTTCACAGTCGGCTGAAAATCGTCTGCGGCGAACAGTTGGTGACAAGTTAAATTTAGAAATACTGTTAAAAAGAATAGCAAGTCGCACTTGGAATGTGAGTGAAAAGAGATGAAGTGCTGTTAATCATAGGTATAACAAACAGTCCAACAAGCTTGATCTGAACAAGCCCTATTCTCTGACAGTCAGCTCAGGTTCACTTGAAAACCCTCAAGGAGAAGTTTGTTTGTTTTTTGTTACTCCAGTGACATTCAAGTTTACCAGTTTGTCCCTTCAGGTTGTGCCAGGGAACTTCCTATCCAATTAATTTGAGGGGTGGAACTTTCTCCTTCTCCAATAACAACTCCCTTCTCCTTTCCAATTATTTATTATTCTTTTTTTAATTTTTTTTAATTACCCTCATCCAAAAGGCGGTGTACAATCAATATCCATAAAACAGTGATATAGATTTAAATATTTTATTTATTTACAGTATTTCTGTCCCGCCTTTCTCCCCGAAGGGACCCAAGGCGGCTTACAGCAAAAAGAGAAATACATACAAAAAATACAATATAGAAACAATCACAGTTTAAAACAATAACGACAATTAATAAAAATTAATAAAAACAATATCTAAAAATTGATTAAAAAGATCATGGCTACAATTAAAACAGGAGCATAAAAACAGCAGCACCCCCCACCTGTACCAGCGAGATGTTAAAAAAAATTAATTAAATACATTAATTAAATATCTAAAACATAAATCAGTCAGCTGTGAAACATCAAAAGAGTGCTAAAACAACACAACACAGCACAACCAAGTCAGCTAAACCCAACAAAAGCATTTCAACGCCAATAACAAAGGACTAATTAATGCCTGCAATCCATGACATACTTTCGTGGGAACAAGTCCCACTGAATTACATGAAACTTACTTTTGAGTAGTAAAGCTGTACATATCGCTGTAAAGCAACTAAAAGCTTATTAGAATAAAAAAGTTTAATGACTGCTTAATTGTGCCATTACACCAATGTCCTGTGCTGTACATTGGCTTCTGGTGTGTTTTCAGGCAGAATTCAAGGGCCCTATAAAGCCCTACATGGTTTGGGACATGGGTTAACAGAAGAACTGTGTTCTTCCACATGAGAGGGAGACGTATGTTGCTTGTACATCATTGCATCAACCATTAGAGGCTATGCTCTGGGCCCTGCCTTCTAAGGAGGTACAGTTGGTAGAGATGCGGGACACAGAGCCTTTTTGGAGGTGACCCCCTACATTGTAGCTCCCTCCATTGTGAAGCCCACCTCTCCCGTCAATCCAATAAAAAACTTTGTGCCCTGTTTGGACTTTTCTTAAGTTGTATTTTTGTGCACTGTGCTAGTTTGGTTATTTGCTTTCCTGTTTAGTGATTTTAAATTGTTATGGTTATTGTTTTAGTGAAATTGTAAAAGTTACCTTGCAGAGGCTTTAATTGGGGCAGAAAGGTGACCTGTAAATACTTAAATAAATAAAAGTGACGTGTGCCATCTTTCTATCATCTATGCCCATTCCCTCTATAGATAAAAACTAGACAGGACAAACAGTGCATATATGTAAACCTTCTTGCTTGCCTATGTTTTGTAGATATTGTAGAGAGAAGTACAACGAAATGGTGCAATGAAAATCCTGTGTGTAACATTCATTACATCAAATAGAAACTACTATCATTGGCCCTGAACTTGAAGTGGTTCCTTGTGGATGATTCCTTCCATTTTGATGCAATTTATTGTGGGATCTTGCCCACTGAGTTACTGGCCTTTACACCATGGCTCCCGTGAAAAGGAATAGCTAAATTAATCTTGTAGCAAGTACACTCATGTACTATTGATTGGAAAAGAAACAGGTGACAGATTCATAGGAAAGCAATGCTTGAGTCAAATGAAAGAGAAGGGAAACAAACCAAAGAGAAATAGGTCCAGAACTGCAACTGTAAATTAAGCGTGAGGAAGAAACGTACAAAAGACCTGCTTGGCTCCATTGCCATCTTAAATTATAGTGACACTCTCAGCGTTTTAAATTACCACTGGATCTTAGGTACCTTATTGAGAGTTTTTACATCTATGTAGAAGAACCAACAATATCATTTGAATATAGAAATTGGCACTTTCTCATTTATTAGTACTAGTACCTAATTTGGATGTTTACAGATTGTAATACAGTATATATTTGCTCCATGCTTTCCTCCATTCTTTGTATGTCGAACTCAGGTCAGAACAAGCAAACCTAACTTAACACCGCTTAATATTGCTCAGATATCGGAATCTCCTAAAGTCTTTGTTTTAATGTTATCCTAATAAATCTGAACACTGGGAGGTAACTGCAGGTCATGTAAGTTATCCACGTCGAAACAAGGATCTCCACACATCCAACATCTTTAAGGGATTAGACTACCACAAGTGGAGTGAAGGATGAGTCTAGAGTAAGATGTGTACAATAGGTATATGCAGATTAAAAAAAACCTATATAAATATATAGAGGCACCATGGGAAACATGATTCTGCACTAGATGAACCCTTGGTCTGATCTAACACTCCTGTTCCTATGTTGATAGAATGCTAGATGGATCAAGCAGGGAAATCATGTCACAGATTCAAGGGAAGAGGGGTATGCTTTTATCTCCAGCATGAGGGCATCCTGGTGGTAGCTGGCTGGTCACTGTGAAAAACACAATGCTGGACTAGATGGGCCCTTGGTCTGATCCAAAAGGGCTCCTCTTATGTTTTTCTTATGAAGCAGAAAACTTTCAGAATTGTTATTTAGTCCTCTTCTGAGAAAGTTACTAGTATAGTTGCAGAAACTAATAGTACAGTACACATTTTTCCTCAGTTCTATGCAAGATTCCAGTGCTTAAGGTCTAGGCATAATAAAGAAGACTGTTAGGTCCTATGCAGTAAAAGGTACTTTCTCAGTTATCTCGAACTCTTTCCCCCAAAATCTTGCGAAGATGGTTAATGTGGCATATAATACAGGACATAGTTACTTTCAAATTCAAATAATGGTCCCTGGAAATGTGGCTGTTGATTTGAATGATCTGTTGGAAGCATATTTTTCTGTTCCAGTGAACAGACACAATCTTAGAGGCAGGCATTATCAGTCACACTGATCACCATTTTTTCCTAGAAAGATACATAACAGTGGAGATTTCTTCTCCTCGCACTAGAAAAGTGCCTATCCCTGTACTAGAAAATGATGGGCATTTGGAGAGCCAAAATGCTAATATTTGAACATGCATCCTGAGAATCAGTATGGCATCATTGTGCAGGTGCAGGAAGTGTTTTCGAGAACAGGCGTTTCCAGTAAGAATATAGGCTACTAGTCGTTCTTGATCTCAGATGCAGTGATCATTACATTCCATGACCCCAAGTAAAATCTGTTTGTTTTCTTTTATGCTGCATTTTTTGTTCAAATGACATACATTCCTTCCAGATTTAAACATACTGTTCAGCATCTTTATCTAAACCTAAGCATAATAGGACTCGTTGCTGTTTGAACCTTTGGGTTGCCATGGTATTGCAAATAATGATGTTGTTCCATGACTCCAGTTGGTAAGATAGTTTATGAAAATCTACACTTCTCATTAGGTGAGAGTTAAAGCAACATTGGTCTAAATAAAATGCCTTCATTACCAATCCTGAAGACAATCCTTTAAAGTTAAGTATTCTAAATAGTACGTCAAACCCCCCCCCCCCCCAAAAAAAAGTTATCTTCAATGTATTTGGCTTATTAAGGAATCAGCCTTCTACTATATGAAAACATAGCTGTAGCATTCTGACTGTCTTGGAGTCATATGCAAATTCTCCTGGATCACAATGGAGCCCAGTTTTAAGTGTTTGTTGTGATCAAAAGAAGAAAGAAAGCACCACCATAAGATTCTGTGTGAGTTCTTTTGAATGTGACTCGAAGGAAGGTTTTGACTGGAATTCTGATCAAGTGCACCATTGTTCGTGTAATATTTAATTAGTATGTTGCATACTAATGCAATTGGGTTGTGTCTCGATACTGTCTTTCCAAATCCGTTATAGGCACAATTTTCACAGTTGTGCTGGGTCCTTACCTTTCGTCTTCAAAACAAAAACTCTAATCTGTATTATATGGGATCATTAATTTCTACATTTTACACTTGAGCAGCAGCATTCTGATTATCGGCTGCAATGAAAAATAACCAGTGCTGCTCCCGCAGACTTAATTACTTACAGCAGGGTCCATCTCTTCCTGGTTATGGCATGTACGAAAACGTATGCTTTCGTATGAAAACGAAGCATTGTTAAGAAACAAAGAGGCAAGACTGATCCAAAAAGCAGCAGTGCCGTTTGAGTCCAGCCATGCTTCACGTAGAATCAGACCAGAAAGTTCAGACAAGTTCCCAGAATCAAAGAAGTGGTAAACAGCATCATGGCTTTCCCCTTGTCTATAGTTCATCCTCACCCATTACTTAGCAAAGGAATTTTACAATACTGGAGAAAGTGGAGCACTGGCTCAGATTGATGCTTTGGGTCATCTGTAAAGGCCAGGGGGGCCTGTCCAGCCCTGACGTGAATGATGTAGCTTGTGTTGAGCACAGATGATGGGGGAGCAGCAGATTCAAAGTGCCCCTCACATCAGCCTCCTCCCTCCAGCCTGCCATGGATGTGAGCCACACTGATCCACTTCTGTACCTTCCTCCTTCCTTGCACAGTGTTTAAAGTTTAAAGGGACGTGTTTCTTTTTAAACACCATGCAAGGATGGAGCAAAGAGAAGGGGTACCAAAGTACTCCTTCCTCGTGTGGCCCTGTCCTGTTTGGGGGAATGAACCCATGAAACAGAATGAGCACAGTGAGGAGGTAAGGGGCTATTTTTGAAGGAGCTATGTGCATGCACATGCCCTGACAAAGGCAACTGCGGCGAGTCAGGGGCAGCATCGCATAGCAGATCTGGTTCAGTCACCCTGGAAAAGGGTCCTCAAGTAGGCCAAAGCTGAAGGTCATGTTGAAACCATGTTGAAACTGTTTGCTGAACACCCAAGCAGAGCAACTCTCTCTCTCTCTCTCTCTCTCTCTCTCTCTCTCTCTCTCTCTCTCTCTCTCTCTCTCTCTCTCAAACACACACACACACACACACACACACACACACAGCAGCAGCATCACTGCAGGGGGGGCGGAGGTCGGGCTCTGACCCTCCGTTACACGACGGGAGAAACCCCACCCCCTCGCCTTTGGAGCTTGCACTTGCTTTCGTCGGCCGGAATGGCTCCAAAGGTGAGGGGGCGGGGCCGCTTTCTCCCGTCGTGTAACGGAGGGTCAGAGCCCGACGGAACTTGGAGCTCCGCCCCCCTGCAGTGACGCTGCTGCACACACACACACACACACACACACACACACACACACACACAGATCTTACAGATAGGACTTGCTTCAGAGTTTCTGTTCTTCTTTGTTTGGAATAAAAATGATTACTTTGGCTACTTTTTCTGAACATTAGTATTCCTTAAGAAGACTTTTGCCATCAAACTTGATGATTGGACGGCCAACTTCTGGATGATCTACTCTTCTTTTCATTATTTACTTGAAATACTTATATCCCACCTTTCCTCCCATAAAAGTTGGGTTCCCAAGGCTGCTATGATTTATTAGGAAAAGGTTGGCATGTTGACAGATGGAAGGGGAGGGGTATGGTCATATACTACAAAGGCTTTAGGCATCAGTGACTGGAAGGAGAGGTGAACTTTGGCCCTTCTCAACTGTGTCCCACCTTGCAGCCATTTACTTTGTCCAATAGAACTCAGTGGGAACTACTCAGAAATAAGCCCACCTCTGCCTCAGAGCATTGCTTGTTCATAAGGACAGAATACCTTACATGAGCACAAGATGATCTTATAGTAGGCTGCATAGTAGGTTGTCTGGTTTTTCTGTGTAAAGTAAGCAAATCTTGTAAATGTCATCTCAGATTACAATCCTTCTAGTGTCTACTACAAATGCAGTAATTTGATTAACTCATTGGGCCCAGTTCCAGGAATATTTCACCTGTTGATCATGATGGAAGAAGGGGGCCATGTGGATTTAGACTCCTCTATTCCTTCTGTTCACATTTGTAGTGTTGACCAGGCTACTCAATAGGAGTATCGTGCAACCCCCCCCCCCCAGGTGGTATGTAGGAGAAGAGGCTGTATATAGAATGCTGTTTCTGAATGTGGAACACCCTCACTGAATCAGAGCAACTGGTGGCAATGCAGAGAAATTTAAGAGCACCTGAAACTCTGAAGAAATCAAGAAAGTTTACACCTACTATTAAATGCTGATGACACACTGATGTCAATGGGAGTTAGGCATGGCGGTTCTCTAGACCAGGGGTTCTCAAAGTGGTGGGTCACAACCCACCACTTTTTCCGGAAGTGGCCAATATCCCCTGGGCGGGTGGTGGCCAGCTCTGACGTTGGGGGCGGCGCTCTAGGATTGCACCTGCCCCAACCCCAAAACACTTTTTTCAATGTACCTGGTTGTCCTACCAGCTCCCTAAAGGGCCGGGGGGGGGTCTGTGGCTACCTCTGCAGGCTCCCCAAGGCTCTGAATTACACTGATCGCGTCGCAAAGCCCACTTTTGGTTTTTGCCGAAAACCAGGATTGTGATCACCACTGCTTAGAGCCTTAGGGAGGCTTGCGGAGGGGGACCCTTCGGGAAGCTGGCAGGAGAACCAGGTACGCTGAAAAAAGCCTTTTGCGGTCGGGGCGGGTGCAATCCTGGAGCGCTGCCTCTGACATCACCCCGCCCCGCAAAGACTTTCAGGGGAGTAAACATGCTGCTCTAGACACATATTCCTCTACTGGTCTCCACTACCCTTTCCTTTTTGGAAACTCTAAATGCTTTTTTACTTATCAGTGGTTAGGCAAAACATTTATTTGAGTGAGCACAGTAAGTCTTTTCCTCAAAGCAACACTTTGGCTTGAAATAGAATACAGAATTATGCAGCAATGTATCTGTAGGCTTTCTCTGGATGCACAGAAGGATAGGACTCAGTATAAGAGTTAGAATTCTAATAGAATTTCATGCTACACATGAAATGCTGATCAATTCATATTAACAAAGAGAATGGTATTTTGCTTGCAATATTACAGCAATGGCAAACTGATCTAATAATCTATAAGACAGAGGACTTGAGTCAAGTATTGTTTTTAAAAATACATAAAAAGGAATGGGAAGAGTATAAAATAAAAGATTTAAAGTGCATGCAAACAGCGGAATACATAAAATACACAGTTAGCATTAAAAAATCATTCCGTACAGTTTGCAACTTCTCTACTTGATTACACTGTAGACAATTAAATGGAAGCAGGGGGAAATGCTGTAGCTTAATTATCATTCTGTCCCATGAAGCTGTATGAAACGGGAGCTGTATTTTCTCCCCTATTTAAAACAGCAAATTATAAATAGGGAGGATTCAAGTAGTACAATCGAGAAACGTCTCAGAATACTGGCAACTTGTATTTAACTCTGTGTGAGTGTGAGAGAGAAAGAGAGATTGTGTGCCAGTTATGATACCTGGTTTCTATTCTATTGCTTTTATTACAGTCTCAATATTAGATCTAGAGCCCGTATTAAACTCTTTGTGGTGAGTGATTCCAGTCAATGATGTTTAGTCTGCCTACCACATGGATCACTACCATCACGTGTGTCATCACATCCGTAGAAAAATTGACCAGGGACAGGGAGGTGAACAGCATTACTTGTATGCATATAGCAGCATCATTGTTATGGTACGTATTAGTAACATAATTACAAGAAAAGAACCCCTGCCTTGAAGGGTTTCCAATATACAGTAAATTTATGGATTGGAAGCAGGAAGAACATGGCAGAGGAAAGAGGAAAGGTAGCAAGAGACTGATGTGAGCAAAGGCATTTACACAGAAGACTTGATTTCACTTAGAAATCACGGTGATGGCAGCAATCTATCTAGTAAACGATTACAGTTATTCTCTCAAATCTGTATCAAACCAGTCAACTTAACCGGCTTAGCTTCCTTCAATATTTACTCCTTGCCACAGGATGTGGTGATGGCACCTGGCCTAGATGACTTTAAAAGGGGATTGGACAGATTTATGGAGGAAAAGTCCATCACAGCTTACAAGCCATGATGGGGATAAGCAACCTCCTGGTTGTAGGAGTAGGTTTTCTCTGTGCCAGGTGCAAGGGAGTGACAACAAGATAAAGGTATCTTGTTGTCTTGTGTGCTCCCTGAGGCATCTGGTGGGGCCACTGTGTGATACAGGAAGCTGGACTAGATAGGCTTTTGGCCTGATCCAGCAGGGCTCTTCTTATGTTCTTATGTTCTTACACATTCATTCTGGAATTTCCCTTTAAGTCATTTGGAATAGACAGTATGATGGCCAAGTGCGAATATTCACCTAAGTTCAGAGACACCTTAACTGGTCTTAAATGTTTTACCCATTTTTCCTCCATCTTCAGAAAGACTTTTTGTGCTTTTTGCCTGACCTTGGAGGGTTAACATGACAAAATGGGGATTCTGGACTTCAGCGTTTCCTTTTCCAATCTTAATGAAACTTTCACCTTTCCCTCAAGAAAAAGGACAGCAGTCTGTTATAGCTAGCTTTTTACTGTAATAGCCCCAATTTACTGTAAAAACCCCAATTTAGGGTTGAGCAGAAAGTTGGGATTCACTCCATTCAGAATGAGGTGATACGTTTCCTAAGGGTTGGCAGCTTTGGACTGCTTTTAGGTCCAACCTTATGAATGGATGGGGAGGTGTTGTCTGTGTCCTACAGCACCCTTGACCAAGTTCACTTGGTTCACCATCTGTGACCTTTCTTGGAAAAATGGCATCTGACCCACAGTCATTCATTCCCTGGTAATATCCAGGTTACAGACTAGTGCAATGTGCTTTACATGGAACAGTCTTTGAAGACTGTTAGTTTGGAAACTTCAAGTACTGTAGATGCAGCCACTGAGCTGTTAACTGGTACAGATGGGAGGCAAAGAATCTTGCTACTATATAAAAAAAAACACTGGCTAGCAGTTTTGTTTTGGGGCACAACCTATAATAAAACCCTAAATGGCTTAGAACCAGGATACATGATGGACTGCTCTGCTACCACATGGACCTGCCCCCTTTTTATTATGAGAGGCCTTGTTGAGTTTTCTCTTCTGAGGTGAGATGAGTGGCCACTAGGGATAGGGTCTCTTGGTTGAGACAACTTAGAGCGCGATCCTGTCAAACTATCGGGTGGCGGAGCGAGTGCGCACCCGAAGCCATCGCAAACATGCCGCAAAGCACGTTTGCAATTACTTTAGATTAAGGGCGGCTGGCATGGAGGCCACCTGCCCTCACTCTGCCGCCGGATTCTCCCTGCGGCTGCCAGAGAAGGTAAGTGCAGCTCCAGAGGGCGCGGAGGGCGGTCCGGGAAGCGAGGGAGGCAGAGGTTTGGTGGATATGGCCCGGGGAGCAGGGATGGCAGCCGCCATATCCCCGTCACCTTCCCGGGCTGGATCCGCCATTACACAGCCTCCTTGGACTTGCGCCTGCTAAATAGCTGGTGGAAATCCAAGGAGGCCCATTGGCACAACCCCCAGTTGTCATATCACCCTGTAACTTAAGCCATAGTAAGTGTAACTGAAATGAACATTTACAGCATAATGTCACAAGTCAGTTGACTCCCAGATGTCTCACTATGAAAGGGAAGAAGGGGGTCCAGCTACTCATTCCCTCCTCCAAAATTTTGGCTGCCTCTATATATGACCTAACATCCCACCTGTGCATTTGGACTGCAACCAACCATGCAAGAGATTGACAAGCTGGGCCAGGCCTGATGATACCGCTGCTTCATCTGAAGTAGCATAGCCATGTGGTCCTCTGCTCCCTCCTCCAGCTCCCTTATGGGAAGTCTGCTCATTACACTGATCCCCTCTTTATCCTTGAGGGGTCTTCAGGGGCATTGAGAGTCCAGGGCCACCCCTGACAGCTGGTGATCCCAGGTACTACATCATCATCATCATCATCATCATCATCATTATCATCATCATCATCATCAATCATAAGATGCCAGTTAAAGGCATTTGTCTCAGTTTTTTTAATTGGATCTATCTGATTTTACTACTGTTTCTTCTTATTTTGCTACATATCTTACAGCACAATCCTGTGCATGTCTACTCAGAAGTAAGTTCCATTATGTTCAAATTGTGCATAGCATTGGAGCCTTAATTTTTGTTGTTGTTGTTGTATTGTGAGACTATTTCTATGTTGCCAGTTGTCGCTGCCTTGCTATCTACAATTGAGAGCTGGACTATAAATGTGAAATAAAATTTCATCACTATCAGATGAAAGAATAACTGAGAGAATAACACCGGCGAGGGGGAGTAAGGAGGACAATAGTCCAACAGTAAGGAAGGTATCCTGACTTGCACCTGAACACATTTCATAGGAGTCAGTCAGTTCAATTCAATGGCACATTGTTGTGTTTGGGGTCGTGCAGGTATGCTCAAAATGCAGGCTTACCAGATCCGCACCGGGATAGGAGCAGTCTACCCTTAAGGGGGAGGGGCGTGGGGGGCCAGAACACGACGCGTTCTGGTCCCCCCATGCCCCTCCCCCTTAAGGGTAGACTGCTCCCATCCCGGCGAAGATCTGGTAAGCCTGTCAAAATGTATCTTTTTCTCAAAACCCTTCCCAATAGCCTACCATTTTTCAAAAGTCTTGGCACAACAATATTCTGAGATCAAGCTGCAAATGATGGTGGTAAGGAAAACAAGCAGATTATTCAATTCAAATGATCAAATTGAGGCCTAAGCAGAATTAGAGCTAAACTATGCTTCCTTACATCTTCTCTGGAAAACAAAGAAGGCAAGTCAGGTGCAGCCTTTTCAAGAAGACACTATCAAGTTTAAAGATGGAAGAGCAGCCTGAAATCAGCTGATCATGTCTCGGCTGCAGCAGGCTCTGTCTCAGTGACTACCTTGTCCCCTTGAAGAGTTTTGCATGGGAAATTTGTGGAGTGGGGAATGTTTCTAGGAGGTTCCTAAATGCAGAGTAAAAACAGAGTAAAGTCATGTTGGTCTGTTGCAACAAAAAGTCTTGTAGCACCTTAAAGACTAACCAATTTATTTCAGCATTTTGTGACCTGTAGAGATAGATATAAAATGTGTGTCTGTCTGAAAGAGAGAGATTCAGTGGAAATATACACGCACACACGCGCACACACACGCACACACACAGTATTTTCACTCATCCGAGTGCTCCCCCTTGTGTCTGCTCCCTCCCCCCCACATAGAAATGAGATGGTGTGCAGCAGGTTTCTCCACTATTCCCTTGGACGAATGTTAATAATGTTGTATTTCTGAATCCATATGTTTTTCAAGTGCATACACGTACATTGTGTCCAGACACCCCCCCCCCCCGGTCCTCTGCCAATCCCACTTACAGGCCCAGATTGATTCATCCTGCTTCCATGTTTGGCTGGCTGGCTGCCAGTTCCTGCCTAGGCATTCTTGTTATGGATTCATTCCCTTTGTGCACATGAAATTAGTTTGATTGTTCACAGTTATTGAACACACTGGCCATGCGCCACATAGACATTCTTTCCCCCAAGGTCCTGGGTCTCCTAGGCATTGGAGCTGCACTTCCAGCAAAAGCCTGTTAAGTGTTTCATAGTTTGTTCCTCAACTCAGTTAAACTGAAGTATGACTGAAGTCAATTTCTTTTCCTTTTGTAGTGAATGGGTCAGGCAGCCCAATCTACAAACCAATTAAGCTGACACATTAGTTGTATTCGAGACCATTTTGTCCCATTGAAGTCAAGGGTGCAAAACTGGCATATGTCTCAGTACTTTGACTTAGCTGCGCCACATGGTCCGGCATTCACAGGATAAATCTAAGTACTTGGTGCTGGGCTGGTGGAGGGCTTGGTGCTGGGCTGGTGACTACGGATTAAAAGCTGTTGGTTAAACTCTTCTCTGGCGTTGAAGGGTTTTCAGAGAAGCAGTGTTGTATAGTAGATAGAGTGTGAGACTTGGGTTCAACTCCTCACTCAACCATGAAGCAGAAGTTCATTGGACAATCTTAGGCCAATCACCATCTCTCAGCCTAACCTAACTCACAGCACAATCCGACTTAACTTTTGTGCCAGTTTAACCAGCGGCACAGCGAGAAAGGGAGGCCCCAGGATGGAAAAGGGATTCAAATCCCTTCCAAAAGAGGAATTCAAAGGGGATTTGAATCCCTTTTCCATTCTGGGGCCTCCCATTCTCGCTGCACCGCTGGTTAAACCGGCACAAAAGTTAAGTCGGATTGCGCTGTCACAGAATTATTGAGAAGATAAAATGGAGAGGGGGGGCGTATGCCACCCTGAACAGCTTGGGATATAAATACTTTATCTTAACTGATTGTGTGCCTTGTCTAAATGTGCAAAGATCCATGTCCATTCTATTAGTAACCTTGATCTGCCAGACTGCATGAGCAAGGGATTTCCTTTAGAAGCTATTGAAATGTAAGGAGCTAAGCTTTCACAGAAGTGCAAGTATTTTTCTTAGCCAATATGGGCCATCTTATACATTTGCCCACAAGGGCATGCCTGGGAGCTGTGTACCTCTAAACCATTATTGAATATCCAGGACTGTACCTGTTATTTCCTTTCTTGGATACCATCATGGACACTCAGGCAGTTAGCATCAGCTGGTTTGACAGCAGCTCTGACCTGTTGATGAAGGCTGGAGGACTGAATCCTTCACATGATAGTATCTCTAAGAATTTAGAGATAGACAGGGATGTGGATCAAGTCTCTGACTCCAAGTCTCGAGTCAAGTCCCAAGTTTCTGGGTCCAAATCTCAAGTCAAGTCCCAAGTCTGCCCCCAAGTCCTGAGTCTTTGGTTGTGAGTTGCGAGTCCCTATCTATTTAACTTGTCGTAAAAGGCTCCAAGTCTCGAGTCTAGTCTTTCAAGTCTTTTACAATTGCCGAGTCAAGTCCGAGTCAAGTCATTGACGTGACTTGAGTCCAACTTGAGTCCGAGTCAGTAGACTCAAGTCTACATCACTGGAGATAGACGTGCATAGGAGTGTGCATGCAGCCCAGTGATGCACATGTGGATTAGGATCATAATGCATCTTCAGAAAACCTATTTTATTAATAGACTATTCTTTGTTGCCCTAAATTGTCACATACATACAAAATATGTTTTAAAAGAGGACACCTATTCTAAAATAAATATTTCAGATTATGAACTATTTTTAAATGGTGTAATATCTATGAAATTGAAATATATAAATTACTACATCCTTAAAAGATGGTGGGTATTTATTTAAAGGTATTGTAGGAAATTCTTTAATGACTAGAAATCATTCTTTTTGAAGAATTCGCTTCCATTTTTGTCAGTTAATTTTAAAATTATTTTATTGTATGTTACCGTATATCCCATTCTACAAAAAGCATTTTTATCAATGCTTTTGTAAAGGTTTTATAACTTATATTAAGCCTTTTTAGGTTTAGCTTTCGTTTGTGATGATGTGATTGATTTTGCTATCTTATACTGAATTTAGTATTACTTTACACTTTATTTTTTATAATTATATTTTTATTAATTGTGATTTGGGGGGGGGCTAATCTGCCTTTTAGAAAGAAATGTGAAGTATACTTTTTTAACAATAAACAATGGAAGGCAAACTCAAACACAAACCCTTTTAAAATATAATCTGAAATATCTGCATGGATTCCATTATGCACAGCATATAGACTAAGGTTCTTCTGAAATGATAAATAACTGATACTATATAAAAAGACAAAATGGTAGATTTGACAATTCCATTGAGAATATAGTGTTAAAAGGTTTAATTAAATTAAAATCCAGCCAAGATCAGCATTTTCAACGTAATGTTTAAGTCATTCTACGCCTTTTATATATGGGAACGCTCACGTTATCTCTCTCTCTCTCTCTCTCTCTCCCCCCCCCTTTAAAATGAACCTAGACAAAGTGTCCACAGACACTAGGAAGCAAATGGAAGAAACAACTGATAAAGACAAAACCATGCATGTCAACAACAGCGTTAAAAACCAAATGTATTTAATTAAAAGAGTGAAGTCAATTAAAATCAAAACAGTGCAGCCTGTGCAAATGCTGGAGTAATCATTAGGCCTTGCTGAATAATGGAAGAGTATAGAATTTTTTTAAAAGAGAAACAGCAGGGGTGATACATTACACAAAGCAACAATCTACACCAATATGACAATTGAATTACTTCAGCCCCATTAGGCAGGTGCAGAAGAATAATTATCATGAATGTCTCCAATGAAAAAGAGAAAGAACAAACTTTTTGTTTGAAACAAACTGCTGGGTGATCTCTCTCTCTCTCTCTCTCTCTCTCTCTCTCTCTCTCTCTGCTCCCAAAAGATGAGGAAATAAAATAGCACAGAGTGAATAACAACAGCGGGGTTGATGATTTATTAAAATCTTTTTGAAAGTTTGGTTACTAGAGAGATCAAATATGCCCACAGTGTATTCTAACAGTGTAATCCTACGTATGTCTACTTAGAACTGAGTCCCACTGAGTTCAATGTGAATAACTCTCAAGTAAATGGGGACAGAATTACAGCCTTACAGAACAGATTATGCATGGTTACTCAGAAGTAAGTCCCATTGTGTTCAATGGAGCTTACTCCCAGGAAAGTGCACATTGCAGTCTCTGACTCTCATGTAGTCTCAAATTGCAGTCTCTGACTCTCATGTAGTGAAAATTAGCTGTCATCAATCAAGTAAATGTCACTTTTTCTACATTATGGAAGAGTATTTGATCAGCTTGAGAACAAAATATGAAAAAGCTGGGCTATCCTTATATAATGTTCTTCAGCTCAATGAAAGAATATTCTGTCACCCATCTGTACTAGAGGCCTAGGTGGTATTTTGTTTTCCTAGTTCAAACTGAAAACAAATTGTGATCTCCAGTTTAGATTCTAGTGAGTAACTGTTTCCTGATATGCTAGAAAGAGTCGAGGAATTTTGCACCACGAAATGTGAGTAGGTTCAAAAGCTGCCACTGATGCCAAATATAGTTTTCCTGCTCTGAAGTTCTGCTACATAAGTCGTTATCTCCATCCTCTAAGTCTACAAAAGAGGATTAGAAGAGGGTGCAAGGAAGCCTTCCTGAGAAGTTGTCCTCCTGCAGTGCACAAATGCATGAGTAGTGAAGGGAGAAGTCACATCATATTTCGAAGATGGTGGGCATTGTATGAATGTCTCCACCAACCTAAATATCATAGGTCATTGGCAGGGATAGCATGACCTGGAGGACTGCCCCATGCCGACGCCCCAGGCACTGCTTCTGCCCTGGTGCTGTAGAAAACAGTCAAAAAGCTCCTTACTGTGTTTTTCACACGGTTTTGTCAAACCCAGAAGTGTGAAGCATCCAGTTCTATTTCAAGGAATGGTGCACACTGTCCCTGTAAATAGACAAGTAGCTGGGTGATAACTTACTAACACTTAGGATTCCTTGTCAGGGCTGATTTCTTGCTTTAGATTGAATTTTTCTGATTTGGACCTTTATTTATAATGACAGTGCATGTTTATAATATGTTAATATTGTTATGATGGATTTATTGTTAAGCTACTCTGAGGGTCAGCATAGGAATGAGGAAAATAAATATCGCTGGTTATTTCCTATGTGTCATGCTAAATGTAAGACAGCACTGAAAAAACAATCACACATGATAATAATGCCACCACCACCCCCAATGAGATTCTGGAGGCAGGGATGTTCCTTGCCCCATCCCACCCCCATGCAAGGCAAGCTGATTGGCTGCCTGGGTCAGCTGGTGGTAGGGCTGTGGGGCTTAGCCAGCTGTTGCTGTTGTGAACATTCCACACCTCAACTCCATTCCATCCAGAGGCGTCGCTCCGGTAGGGGCGGGGCTGTAAGTATCGCTCCGGTCATAGTCTCTTTACCGAGCGAGCAGGAGGCAGCCCCGCCCCCTCACTGTCGGAGCCAGTCCCCTGCGGAGAAAGCAGCAGGCAAGAGACCCTGCCTGCTGCTTTCTCCGCAGGGGACTGGCTCCGACAGTGAGGGGGCGGGGCTGCCTCCTGCTCGCTCGGTAAAGAGACTATGACCGGAGCGATACTTACAGCCCCGCCCCTACCGGAGCGACGCCTCTGATTCCATCTACCTGTCAGGATAGTCTGAGACTAGCTGGTCACCTTTTGGGGTTGGGTAGGAATTTTTTACTTCTCACCTGATTGGCCATTGATGGGGAGGTATTTTGCCTATTCCAGACCTAAGGACAACAGCTCATTGGAGCTGTCATGGTAATGGGGGCGGGGCTGTTTTGGATAACAGCCACCTCAGTATTTTTCCATGTTGGTCAGCTGGTGCAAGACGACAGTCCTCTCATCCATCCAGCACGACATCAGTCTGGTATCAGCTGGTTGTCTTTATACCAAAAACCATAGACTTTTATTTGGAGAGATGAGGCCATGGCATTTGAGTGGTGCAAGAGATCACTTGATACAGAGATGCTAAAACTAAAAGCAAGTAATATTTCCCTATCACAAAACTGTAATTGGATATTTATTTTTCATGAGACAACTTCCATCAAATATCTTTGACTTAAAAAATAAATATTCAAAGTGAAAAACCAGGTATTGCATTATATTTGTCTCTTTTGGTAACCCCTTGAGGTATTGTAGGTCTTAATGTGCAAGTATCCATACATAACAAAGTGATGTTATGGAAAGCCAATAATTCTGACCACTGTCAGAAAGATCTAAAAATTCTGTATCTTGGTATGCTTGACCGTTCTAAAATTGGCTTGGTTTCTGTACCTCTTTAAAATGGTAAGTGCTCAGTTTGCATAGAATGGAAGCCATGCGCTGTTGAAGTCCTATGCAGGTAACAATCAACATCATTTTGGATGCGAGACAACAGATTTTAAGAAGGACCTGCCAAAGAAGCATTACAGTAATTAACTCTGATTGACAGAATGCTGCACACACATCTCTTTGCAGTGAAAACCATCCAGATAAATAAATAAAAGATCGCTCGACATGCTTCGTTGCTTTGGGACCATGATGTTGTAGCCGGCATCCTTAGACCATAAAGATAATGGGCTGTTCACAAGTGAGGTGAAAGGATGACAACTGGAGCAGAAACTCTTAAGAATATGGCAGGCCAATACCGAGGAGTTGTTGCTTTTTTCTTCTTCCTGAAAGAAGCCTGAGAGTTTTAAAAAATGCATGGACCCTTATTCACTCAAGCCTGCTGCACTGGAAAACCAGAATGAATCTATAGTCTGTTTGGGGACATTAATATGCCAGCTCCTCCCCTAAACACTTAGGCTACAATTGTCTGATATGTGAGAGTTATAACTGAGGCATAAATGTCTCTAGGGGTTTACTGGGTTTCAGGTTTGTATGTCCTGGCTAGACAATCATTTCCTTGCCCAGTAGTGAAAGGAAGCAGTCGTGGTTGGCTTGGAGTAATGACATCTGGTTTAGTAATGCCACCACACATTTTAAATAGATTTATGGCACACAGAGCCATTTACAGCAGTAGGATTTCTGCCATAAAATGGCTGACGGCAGTCATTTTCTGAGGTGGCAGTGCCAGAAGAAGACTGCCAGACGCTACTGCACCGTGGGTACAGGTAAGCCACTTGTCAGGGCAGGAGGGCGGGCAGAATGGGGCGGAGGCAAATGGGGCATGTCAAGGGTGGATGGGGCTTGTCGAGGGTGGATGGGGTCGATGGGGTGGGTCTTGGCGGAGAGAGCCCCACGATATTCTAGACCCAGTATTGTCCCTGATGCCCCCTTTGCTCTACTCAAGGGTCATGCTTAATTTCTAAAGGTAGAGAGGTAGCCTAACTCAGGCATATCTGAAAGTCCATTCCCGAAGAAACCTCTGAACCTTAATTCCAAGCTGGCAAGGGCAGGTTGCAGTGGTTGTTAACAGGTAAGGAAAAGCTATTATTTACATTCCAAGGGATGCTTTTCTCTTATATGCGACTTCCTTTCCAAGTTCTCCCAAAGTTCTGCTTGGGAGGAACCATGACATTCAGATTGAATTGTATTTTTTTAACATTTCCATGTCAACCCTGCACAGTGGACCTTGTGCAATGTGCATGAATAGTGCTGGTGGGTGGCTCTTGAAAGTGTCCCCCTGTTTTTCCACAATGGGGTCCTTCTAACCATTGCACAACCAGTGGGAAGGGTGTTCACAATCACACCCCATGTATGCCTTATAGCAGCCAATGCGATAAATCCATCCAAAAGAATGCAGAGAGAAGCAGGTGACCAGAAGATCAATTGAGAAGTGACCAGAGGAAAGCATGGTGCCAGAAGTAATTGACGTAGTCATCAAATTGATATGAGGTGGTGCAGGCAGCCTAGCATTTGGTCTCCTTCTCTGTGCCAGAAAACATCTGGTTTATCCAATTGTCATTTATCCATAGGTCTAATGCCCAGTGTGCTTAGTTTAACAATGTAACTAGACCAGCTGAGATCTAAATTATTCTGGTAGCTGAGCACATATTTTGAGGCAGAGAATTTCAACAGCATAGGTTTCTTTTCCAGATACTGAGTAGAAATTCTAGGATATGGTTTGCCTTTGCAGAAGGTGGCAATTCAAAAGTTGTCAACCCTATACTGTGGCATGCATGTAACTGAGAAGTGATCTCATTTTGGCAGACTGGTTAGGATGATGGTGATACCATATTTCCTCCTACTTGTAGAAGTGTAGAGAGGTTCCAGCAAATCAGAGAAGCTACATGCACTAGTAAAGAAAGCTACATACACTTAGGAATGTGGCAAGAGAAGAACACAGATCTAACATGTCCCACCCTGAAACAGCAAACTAAATCCCAACGTAACCTATTACATACATGCAGTGTGTGTGCATTTGTTGACCTAATAAAGTCCCTTTCATGGACTCAGAAGCTCTTGGGAAGAGCATATGGAAGAGGTAAAGAGTCTGGTGCTGAAGAAGAGACTATAGCAGCAGCAGCTTTTTAGTTTGGCCCCTGAAGGTGTAAGGTAGTTACACCTTCAGGGGCCAAACTACAGCTGACATGGTGGGAGATCTGCATCAGATTTCCTGATATTCTCAGTTTTCCTTAAAATCAACTGCAGGGGGGGGGGGGGTTCAAAATGTAATCAGAGGAGTAGCTCTAGTGCAAGGAGTGGATCAACCTTTTCACCCTACCAATGAGGAGGGGGAATAATGCAAGTCACTCCTGAAGCTGCTAGTATCTCCATAGTGGAGAAAAATACATGTACTGGGCAAGTTTGAGCAGGAAGGATGTATAGAGGAAGAGTTCCTCCTCCTCCTCAAGTACTGTTGCTACCCCAGTGCTGCCAAGGAGTCAGCCTGGCTTGGGGATGGCTGGAGGCACCTGAAAATTATAACTGCAGGAAGCACAGATCAGCCCACATTTTGAGCTGGATGTTGGAAATTGGACCAGCTGATCTTGGTATGCAGTTCCAGAGTGGGAACTGTCCTTGGTTGGGGCTGAAGCTCTTTTCCACCTTGAAAAAGGGTTGAGAGGCAGTATGTGGAGAAGAAGCAAGAAGATAGTGAACTAGCATCCCCATAGAGGCCATTTGGGTATGCTTTGGGCTAGTCAGTGCATCATCCTTAAGAGGTACAGCAGATGCTACCATTTCCTGCTGTAAAAGAATAAACAGGAGTGTCCTTGTTCTCTTGGGTGGTCAAGCGGCATCAGGAATTGTGGCACACCCCCAAGGGGTACAGCCAACCCGGGGGACTACTTGTGTGTCTTAGCTGTACTTCCCTGTACTATTTGTGCTTCTAGACGATTTTACTTATGTGGACCACTTACCTGTACCTGTAATGTGTATTTTGTAAATTACCAATCTTCAGCAGCATCCTTGCTGGACCTCTCATTTTCTTTGGAGTTTTACAAAGTGATAGTCCCAGATCGCAATGGACAAACCAAGTGCTCTAGTGCATGCTTGCTGTAGCAGCTTTCTGTGCAAAAACCTGAGCAGTCTATGCAATTTGATATTTCAGCACCCAATGAAAATTAAGAGTCACTTTAGGGCAAGACTTGGGTTTATAGACCAAAACATAATTAGGTAGTGTCATGAATGCTCGTTACGTATGCTTGAAATGAAGAGTACAGAAAGGTTAAACAGTTTCTTTTTTGTCAAAGGTATGGCAGACATTCAGGGTGAGAGAAAACATCACTGAAAGCTGAATTCAGCACACACAGGCACAAGGCAAATTTCTCTTCCTGCAGTGGCACTGATCTCACAGCATTCACTGTACATACTAATAGCCTGAGTCAGGAGGACTGAATCCAGTGCGAGATAAATGGATATACAGTAGCTCTGCACCGAGCCATTCCAGAGCCCCATACATGCTCTGGCCCCACATCTTCCCCAACACATATGCAGAAGCAAAAGCCATTCTAGCCAGAATGGAACTAGTGTTCCAACAATTCAACTCTACTGTGACAGAAAGAATGTAGTTCTTCCATACCTTATATTGCGTTGAGTGCTGTTTCTAGAACTGGGGCAGCATTGACCCTGTAGGGAGAAAAACTATGCCGTGACTTAATATAGCATGCAGCCTATTAAGATACCTGTTCTGAAAGCTATTTTAGCAGTACATAGTGCCTGGCCACAGCAGTGTAGAATCAGGATATTAATTTTCAATGAAAGGACAAATAAAAAACAGATGGGAAGAGTATGTAGCAAGCTAATTCAATTGAATTAGAAAGAGGTTATTTTGTCTGCTGGAAGCCATTCAAAGAACAGAGTATACTTCAAAACTTTAAAGGAATTTGAATGTGCTAGTTAAAGGGTTCCTGCCACAGTTTTGTCAGCCCATAGGTACATTAAGGTCCAAAGGCATCTACATATGCAATACTAGGCATGTCTACTTAGAAGTCCCATTGTGCTCAATGGGGCTTAATTCCAGGAAAATGTGTACAGGACTGTAGCCTTTCTGCCCACTCCTAAAGCAGTTAGTGCTACCGGAACTAGCGTTCCAACGGCGCTTTCCGGCAGTCACAAAATGCAACACACTGGAGCGCGCAGGCTGGTCGCTGCCACCAGCAGTGAGCAGCCAGCTCAACATGCCAATGGCCTCCAGATGCCCTCTGGCCCCGGTAAGTAAGCCTAGGTGGTGGGAGGGAGGCGAAGGGAGGTGGGGGAGTGCAGAATGTGGGGTGGGCAGGGAAGAGGGTGGATTGGGACCAGAAAGGGAGAAGAAAAGTGAACACATAAGAAGAAGAAGAGAAGTGAACACATAATTTCCCTCTGCCACATAAGTGACAACAGTTATCCTACAAGGATATGGATGCCAATCAACATATGTGTTGATGGCAGAGTGGCTTGTGGACATTCACTTGTGGCAGTCCAAAGGGTGAAGCATAAAGGGAGGTTCCAAAGTCCACAAGTTCAATGATACTAGTGCCCAGTGGTGTCAGACATTTAAGGGATGGAGACCTATGGAATCTGGCTTTATCCACCACCTTTTGCATTGTCATGGGTGAACATCAAAAAAACACTGTATTGAAAGTTTGCATCTTGCCTTATGGACTGTCTTTTTATAGTGTTGTAAATTGTAGAGATAGACAATGTACAGCGCAATCATTCTGCCACTCCAGGGTGTTGCAAATGTATTGGAAAGCACGTTTCCGACACCCGGAGAGTACGTGGCGCCGGCGGAGAAGCCGGCACCACTCACTTTCTGGCCGACAGAAGCCACCACCAGCAGACGGAGGTAAGTCCTGCGCCAGGTGGTGGGGTGGGCGTGGGGAGGGTGGAATGGGGTGGAACAGGAGGGGGTGATTGCCCACTGGGTCAGGTATGGGGGAGCGATCCCCAGTGATGCGCTCTGCCGAATTCTATTACCCGTCCCAGGTCTGTCGAGCCCTACATAGACTCTTCGGATTTGCCCTGGCCATTTTGCTGGAGCACATCCGAGGATACCCATAGGGGCAGCTGGGGCATTACCTGGGAGAAAGTGAAAAACATGTGGAGGTGTGCTTCAGCTGCACTGGCCCTAGCCCGATTCTGCATAGGATCTGGTGTAGTGTGCTTTTGCACGAATGTACACCAATGGATAAAGCTAATAGAAGAATTGGTGTACATTCTTCCACTTTAAAGGAAGAAGTACATCATACTTCCTTTAGCATTGCTGAGATGATCCAATGAGTGAAACTGGGGAAAAAAACAGAAATGTATAAAAGACTTTTAATAAATCACTTAATTAGTTTTCATTTTTTCCCCTACCTGTTCTCTAAAAATGAACAGATTAAACTGTAAAGACTTGGGACATCCAAAAGTCTTTGATGAATATTAGAATAATCTAACAAATTAACCTCAAGATTCACAAGCATGACACAGTTAGGCAAAATGAATTGGTGCTTATGATGAACGGAATTCTAGATCTGCTGGCCCCGAGGTATCGTGTTGGATTTTTTTATTCCTCTCAACTGAGTAGTGGACAGTTCCCCTTGATCTGCCTTTTGCTACAATTTATTCTTGGCAAGAGAGCAATTCGGTACACACATTTTTTAATTGGTTCCCTACATATTTTTTTAAAAAGGCAATATAGAGATAGAGATAGGGCATTTGGATTTCTTTGTTCCAACTACGTCTAAAATTCTAACCCATCTCTACCTATGTCTGAGTTTAAGAGCTTTGTTCAAATTAGTTATTAACCACATCATATTGATGTGGCCAGTGGGTCCAATTGTTAGGACCCTCAGTGTGATCCGTATAATGAGGAGAGACAGAGACAGAGAAAGATAGCCTTACACCAACATTATCTGCTCTAATTGAACCAGAGGAAAAACCAAGCTTAGTGGTAGAGACAAGAGGTTCATTCAGAAAGTCCAAGGATCAATCCCTGGCATCTGCAAATAAAATGATCTCAGGTAGCAGGACTGGGAAAGATTCCTGTCAGATACATTGATGGAACACTGCCAGTTACACTAGACCAGGGGTTCCTAACCTTTAGAGACCCACGTATCCCCTACGTGGGGCTCTGGTTGCCCCGTGCACCCCCTGGACTGGCTGCCTCCATGTACCCCCTGTTAAAGTGTTTTTTTCCAGGTTGTGGCGTGGGCAGGTCCTCCCGCTCGCGCCACAACCTGGAGGGAAATGCTACAGCCCTGCCGAATTTTTATGGGTTACGGCATGAGCGGGAGGTCCCGCCCGCCCGCACCGCAACATGGAAAAAAATGAAAGTTGTGACAAAACAAAAGAGATTTAACAATGTCAATGAATTAGCTCAAATTAGCAGTCAAACAGTTGTTATAAGAGAATGCTAGAGCTACTTAAGTCATGTCAAAGAAATATTGGTTCTCGATATGGGAGACACCAATGTCTACAAGATCTGCTCCCATTCTGCCCCCCCCCGAACCACCCCATCTGCCCCGATTCCTAGCTCTCTGCTGGCAGAACCCTGATCTGCACTATCCTGCTGGCAGCACATGACCTTCCAGCAGCGCTATGGAGACCGGCAGAGCAGCTGCCATGATGGCACACTTCATGGTATGCCCACATATCACAAGGATAGGATTGGGCTGTTAGCTACAAGGTTTCCGATAATACATATGAGCAGTACAGATACTTATCTTAAAATACATCTCATATTGTAACTACTATCTTTCTTGCTCAGGCTATTGCATATTGTTGTCTTCCCCATCTTACATTAGTGGGCTGATTTTAACATCCATGTTTGTAACACATCTGTCCTTGTTAAATGTCCTTTTTAATCAACCCACCATTCCAATTTATCAAGGTTTTTTTTTTTACCCTGTCCTCTGCAGGGTTAGCTGTTTCTCCCAGTTTTGTATTAACGTTATTTAATAAGCGGTGTCTTTATCCAAGTCAATAATGAAAATGCTGAACACCACCAGACTCAGGAATGACCCCAGTGGCATGTCTCTTGATATTTCCCTTCCTGGTTGATGTTGAGTCATTAATAAATACTCTATGTCTTTCAGCCAACTATGTATTCACCTTATGATTGCCATACCCTTGTACGTAAGTAAAAAAGGTAAAGGTGACCCCTGACAATTAAGTCCAGTCGTGTCCGACTCTAGGGTGTGGTGCTCATCCCCATTTCAAAGCCGAAGAGCCAGCGTTGTCCAAAGATGCCTCCGTGGTCATGTGGCCGCCATGACTCTCCTTGCCGCAGCGCGTAGCATGCAGCTGGAACACGGAGCGGTTTACCTTCCCGCAAGCGGTACCTATTTATCTACTCGCATTAACATGCTTTGGAACTGCGAGGTTGGCAGGAGCTGGCCAAGCAACGAGAGCACACCCTGTCGCGGATTCGAACTGCCGACCTTTCGATCGACAGCTTATGGTTCAGTGGTTTAACCCACTGCGCCACCCGCTGGCCTACCCTTGTACATACCTGGTGCTAAATAAAAGTTATACAAATAAACAGAAACAATGTTTTCTAGTCCATATTTTTCAAGCCTTCTCATGGTGATATTGTATGGGACTAGATTTATTGCTTTACTGGGAATAATGATACCACTGTTCTGTTTCCTTATCATACTAATCAACTTCTCAAAGACAGAAAATGGTCTGGAATGATTTATTCAGTACTAATAATGTCTATTGTCCAGTTTTGTTAATAGATGGACATTGGACAGTTTTATAATTTACTGTATGATCTCCAAACTAACTGGTCTCTACTTTTCTGGGTCTTTTTTCTTCCCTTTTTGAAGCAAAACACTACAGCTGTGATACTAAACACCCTTAGATGCAAGTTGACAGGGACCAGCATCACACGTGGGGACTTGTGGGGCTCATGTACCCTCTCAACCCACCAATTAGACATATTCTCAAGCGGAACCATTACATTATCACAGGAACCACTGTTGGGAAGAAAACCAAGGCCATGGGGGGGGGACTCTTCTTCGACCCTCTGGGGGTGAAAGTTGGAGGAACTACCCATGTGGGTCAGCCTGCCCACTGCTGCCACTCCCAGCAACTCTGAAGGGGTTGTGCTGGAAGTTGGGTATGAAGGTGAAATGGACCAAGGCTAGGGATTGTGGACAGAATAAACAGATGACTGGGGTGGAACAGCTAGGGACTGGGGAGTAGGACCGACAGGGGCATGTACGGTACTTAGGGACCAAAAATGTCCCCTGCCCCACATCCCAGCATCACCTGGTGCCAATCATGTATGCCAGACCTTTTGATTGACCTCCAGCTATTTCCAAGAATATGTCTTAAGGAGTGAGAAATATATTTGCTCTTCTACATCTTCTGGGCCCTGTTGTACTCAGTGAATCCTTAAAATATAATGAGCCAGTAATTCTAAAACATATTTAGCTAGCTTCTCCATGGTGAATATCACTGGGTCACAGTGACGTGAATTTCCAAGTATTCCTTACTACACTAATAAGTATTCTTTTGTGGCCTTTTTTGTAGTTCCCCATCTTCATGTTTTCTGTAAATTGCCCCATCTTGATCTATGCACATCTGCTGACCTCACCCACTGACCTCCATGCATTCAGCCAAAAGTTGCAAAAAGAATACTATGCATATACAGCTTTGTGTGTATAGAATCCCCTTTCAGACCTTCCACAGGCTATGTGGACAGTGGAGGTTAGCAGACAGGGCCAGCAAACACATGGAGTTCAAGGTGAAGACAACAGATGCAGCCCTGCTTCCTGCTCCATGTGTTCGCTCTACGTGTGGACAGAAGGTCTGAATAGGTCTCCTCTGTGCCTTGAATACTTAGTTCTGTTCTTACAAGCACTACTACTCAAGTAACTGTCAAAGTTAACTCCAGTAACAAGTAACTCCAAATGTAACCAAACATCAGTTATTTCCTTGATGGGAGTAAAAATGTCACAGTGGAACAAATATGGAAATAGTTTTAATACATTTTAAAATATGCATTTTAAAAAAATCTTCAAAACAGCAAACTTAAGCTGTTTTCCAATAAACACATAATAATGATTATGTAGTGCCAGGAAGGAGGATTATACTGGCTGCAACTGCTTTAATCTGGATGCAACCGGTTCTGTGTAGGGGAAAGTCATCATTGGTCTTTGTCAATCTGCTTATCCTTTTGCTGTATGTGATGACATGTGTTGCAGTCTACGTGAAAAATGTTCCACCAGCCTCTAAATAACACTTAATAATTTATTTGTAGCCCACCTACAGGAGCATACCCTTGTTTAATATTTGAGCGGCACTGAACTCTTTCAAGCAGATGGGGAAGTTGTAAAGAGCTTTTGCTTGCTATTTTCCACTTTTCGTTTTATTGATATTTAATGAGTGTACGCTGGTACAGTTTCAAAATCAAATTGAGCCAGGGATCAATATTGTAGTGTTTGGGAGAAATGTCATGACCTTGGTTACCACTGATGCTAGTGAGCAAAAAAGCTGCAAAGGCAAGTGCAGCTACAATGCAGCTGAGGAAAGAAGAAACAAATTGCCTGCTAGTGGGGTTGAGCAAACAAGCAAGCATGTCTCATGTTCCACCAACCAGACCTTAACCCAGAAGTGACACCCTCAGAGAAAGAAGCGGAATTACTGGGGTCCTTTCATGGACTCTGTAGCCTCCGCTGAGGAAGAGGATTCTACTTACAGGGCCCTAATAGGATGTGGGCCAGGAATAGTCAACAGAGCCTGGTAAGCACTCTGGTAACAACAGGTGGATGATGGACACAAGCTGCAATCCTACACACTTTCCTGGGAGTAAGCCCCATTGAACACAATGGGACTTAAGTCTGAATAGACAAGCATAGGATTGCACTGTGAAGGTATTGGAAGCTTAAAGCCTGAAATGCCATCCAAAAGGACGATGGTCTTCAGAGTATGTGTTCACGCAAGTGTAAAATGAGGGATCACCATCCCATCCAATGCTGAGAACCCTGCATAATCTACAATGAGGACAGTGCCATCATGAAAGCTTTCAGAACTATAACAGGATAACGACTCTCTTCAATGTCCACATGTTACAGGTTTGGAAGATACTTCTGGTGGTCGTGTTGGGCATTTCTGCATTTGGACTGAAAGTGCTTTCCACAAGCTAGATGACTTGTCTGGGACCTGGAACGTCACCAACATTCTGAAGAGTGGCAATAACCTGCCAATACACAAGGTGACCAATACATCTCTTGGAAGGATTCTGAAACAGCTAGAGATATAGAAGGCCTTTCTTGTACCAAATTCACCTTAGCGTTCTTAAAAAGAATCCACTGAAAAATTTAAGTTATCATTATAATCCATGTGCTAAGACTCTTTGATGCAACACCATTCTGTGCCATGCTAAACATAGCAAAGAGAAGGTGACAATGGAGAAAGCAGAACTTAGTTTAGGCCACTGCTGCAAAACCTAATCCTACAGTTTAGATAGGGCAAGATTAGTGCTTCGTCTGCTTTGTTTCTGAAAAGGGCTGTGTGGAATATAGTTAATACAAAAAATGAATTTGCTGCCCCCCCAAAAAAGATGAGAGATCAATCATAGTTCCTTAATGTGTAGCTTGGTCCTGATTCTCCATTCATTTATTTGAAGCCCACTTAGATATGTGGCAATGGCACTTATGAGAGAGACTGGCTATGACCCTGTATTCAAGCTGATGCCTATAACTGCTCGTTTTCCATTCCTGAATCTGGTGGGAAACAAGGAACATCTAGACATGTTGTGGGGGCTGATGTTATTGCTTGATGTGCAGATCTGTCTCTGAAAAGCAGCTGATGGCTTCAGACCAACCGAGTTGGAACCACATTGTGCTCACTGATTTTCAGTTTTGCCTACCAGGCCCATATGAATTGACTTCATGATGCTAACGAGAGTCATTTCCTGGGGGAGGGGGGGAGATGAAGTTGCCTTATAGTCACCAAGTTTTCAGAAAATAAATTATGGATCAACATCAGTACCCACAGAAAATATGATAATTTTGGTATTACCTAAAGGTCATAAATCATGAATTGCTTTTTATGCATCTATCAAGACAAATCTGGGAGCTATGGTGTTGTGACTGAAATAAATATTATTCAAAGCAAATTCAGTTCTCTCTTTCAGAGTAGTGATCTTTTTCAAGCTAGGTTTATCTTCAGCTTTCTGACCAGTGAATATTTTCTTAATTCTAATATGGTTTCTGACAGTGGGTTTTTGATTTTTTTAAAATTAAACCAAACCAGATGATTCTTCAAAAATGGTATTTCTTTTGCTGGCTGTTGTGCTGGCTGTTGTTTTCTCCTTGCTCTCAATGTATGTTCTAGGTATGTTATTGCATTTTTTTCCCCTTAGCGACAGAAGGCTTTAAGGGCATCTGGAGCTAATGTAAAATGCATGAACAGCATGTCATCGAGAGATTCCTACTCGTTGAAGCAGTGGCCTGGAGGAGCAAGGCCTGATAGGGAGAGGCATGGACATGATTCAAGAGAGAAATTGAGGATGGAAGCACAGTGGAAAAACCTAAGGCAATGCCAATAACTTGGCAGGGTGAGAAGTAAGGCAAAAAGAGAAGGAAAAAGAAGAAAGCAGAGGTCTAGAAGAAATGAAATTAACAGCCCAATCCTGTGTAGGATATGGCAGCCAGTCTAAAGGGCTGGCCGCTGTATCCTATTGAATTTCTGGGCTGCCCCGGGGCAGCCTGGGAACAACTCAGGAGAATGGGATGATCGTTCCCTTCCCCCGGTGTCAGCAGCGGTAGGCCCAATGGGCCTACTCGCATGTGTGCGAGCTCTAGAGCTCACGCACAGTAACGCCAACCGTGTTGGCGTATCTGGGACCTGGAAGGAGTTTGAATACTGGGGATCTCAGCCTCCGGTATCCATGCCCCCTCCAGGCCCCAGGCAGCCAATGGCCGCCCTCCCTTGCTGCCCGGTCCGCCCTCCCCCCGCACCTGCCCCAACCGGCGTAGGTCTTACCTGCTCTGGCCAGCGCAGGGCTGGGGAGATGGTGGAGTGAGCAGCGCAGGCCTTGCGCGCCACCCTGCGCCAGGGGAGCGCATGCTCTCCCGGTGCAGTTTCTACACAGGATTGCACTGTCAGGCTGTAATCCTACATATACTTTCCTGGGAGTCCCATTGAACACAGACTACAGTAGGACTTGCTCACATGCACCCAGCCCCAGACACATCGTGTTAACAAAATATGCCAGGTTACAATCTGGCCAATTCCTGAGACAGTCTCTCCACTAAGTCCTGCCTTCCTTCAAACAAACCCTGAACCTGGCAGTTGTTACTTATTTATATGGGAAAAGCTCTTGACAAAATGAAGCTAAATCTTGAACATCCCCCTCTCCCAATGCAACAGTGCAAAATATACAAAAATCTCCCACCCTGTAGTCAATCTAGGAATGAGAACCAAAAATGTGTACTTGGGCCCGTTAATGACCAGCTAATCCTCATTACCAGGAGATGATGGTATTCCATAACCAAGAATTATAGTTTAAGGAACACATAGCTATCTTAAGCAGGTGCAGCCCTGTATAAGCTGGTGAAGCTGATTGGCCAAGTTGTCGAGGCAACTAGCTTTATGCTCCATCCCTAAGGGATCATTCCTCTCCTGTACAAGGAGCGCCATGAAGCACCATTTTCAAAGGTTACAGTGGTCACACAGTGGAAAATGTATCTGTTTGGTAGTCGGAAGTGACCAAAGCAACAGCAATACCTACAATTATCCAGGTATATCCAGTTAATTATCCAACTATTGATTTTTTTTAAGAAAAAAAAAAACCATCTCGGCATACTGTGAAGAAGTTCTTGAATAATTCCATCACTATGGGAAGAGTTTGAATGTCCTTAATGCAAGGAGAAGCTGCTTATCTTGAATACCATGGAGAATTGTTGCCTATGATATTATCTAAAGTGCTACACTCTACCTACGTGAGAAAAATGTCTTTTCCCCCCCCTTTAATCAGTCATTTCAAAGGAGCAGATATTGAAGCAGGATGGTGCTGAACAGAACATGGGTTATCCAAGGATCAGCAGTTCCTTTTTTCTAAATAATTTAGGGAGAAAACAACAAAAAGAAACCCTCACTATCTTTCTGAATAGTTGCATTTCCTTAATAAACAACCTTACCAGATAAGGCAATATCTTAGTCCTCTTGCTTAAAACCCCTTATGTAGTCGGTGTCGTTGCGGCTGTGATTTAGAAGAAAAACAACCTATCAAATTATTGTTTATTCTGACATTTTATCCCAGAATAGAAATGTTTGAAAAGAAATTGTAGAAAACATCTGTACCCTTGATCTTTGAAAGTGAGTGATAGCACGACTGTACACTTCTGGAATTGTAATTTTGTTTCTCATGTGCAGAAAGCTGATAAATCTCAGCTAACCAGATTATTAAAGCTAGATCTTGAGATAAAAACTAGACGAGTAAATGGAAAACAGTGATCAGATCACCCTTCTTAAATTTTTGCAAGGACCAGTCACGGGGGGGGGGGGGGGCTCATTCAGACCAAGCCCATGTGCCATTTTCCAAATGAAAATAATCCCCCAAAGTTTCTATTTACACCATTAAAGAAAATTTGTGTTACCTGTAAGGTTTCCCTATGAGGAAAATATCAGCTGGAGCCGGGGATATTTCTCCAAATTTGGGAAATTCCTTAGAGAAAAAGATGAACCTATGAATATGTCACATGATCCCTAGGAGGAGGGGGATTCAAGAACTGATACAGTTAAATACAGCAGAATGGTTAAGAAGAATGAAGATAGAAGAAGCCATATTGCTGGGAAAATTTCTTCAGAGAATCTTGGGAATGGAATGGATGTGGAATGGATGAACCAGATTCGAGACTGTCAAAAAGAGAGTCAGAGGATGTGATGACACTACTACATACTAACAATTATTATTGAAATATTTATATACTACTTTGCAACAAAAAAAATTCACAAAGTGGTTTGTAACACAAAATGAAAAGATAATATCCTGTTCCAATATTAAAAAAGACACGAAGACACACCAGCAAACAGCCACTGGAAGAGATGCTAAAGCAGGTATGGGACATTTGCTCTTTCCTCTGTTAAATATAAGAGGACTCCCATTAGAAGGCACTTCTTGGCCGAGTTAGGAGAGGGTAGCTAATCCTAGGCCAGTGATTCAGAAACATGGCTGGGAAGGGAAGGAAGTAGGTGGGGAAGTAACTGGAGGAAGAGTTGCAGGCAAGAGATTTGGTTTTAAAGGATAGGGTTGATATGAGCATGTCAGAAAAGCAAGGAAAGGTTACACAAGATTCAAGAAGAAACTGAAGATGAGAGAAAGTGAAGGAATGACAGTGGTGAGTCTGTCTATCCTAACTAAATCAGAATCTTCAAATGTCTGCATAACATGGATATACTTTAAAGGCAAATATTTGCCTGTTCAATAATAGATGTAGAATGATCTCAGGATTTCATTTGATGTCTTTAAACAAAAGACAATGAACCAAGAACAGGTTGTTTTTCCTATCCATTTCTTTTTAACACTGAATGCTTAATGCAAAATAAAAGCAACTGCCTGTTCTTTATCTTTCCAAAGCTTATATTTGTATTCATTGAACTGAAGGGTTAAATTTCAGGTAACAGTAGGATTCCCACTTTGATCCGTAGATTTGAAAAGACAGCCACTCTTTTCCCATTCCCCAGCACTCTACATAACAAAAAAATATTTTCTAATAACCCAGTCTCTATATTTTGTACCCAAATGGTGCTCATTGCTTTGGGACAACTGTAGGATAGA
Source organism: Plestiodon gilberti rubricaudatus (assembly GCA_026170595.1). Lineage (NCBI taxonomy): Eukaryota > Metazoa > Chordata > Lepidosauria > Squamata > Scincidae > Plestiodon > Plestiodon gilberti. Next base: position 38,646,555 of record JANXHW010000004.1, read on the forward strand.
GGAAGAAAATACTTTATTTGTCTGAGTAATTCTCTTGCCCCCCCTTTGAAGTCTTTGAAAATTGCTTGGTATGTGTCTTATTATTTGTGGCATAAAAAGAAATGGAGTGATCTTGCCAAGAAAAAAAATTACATTATACAACTCACTTGTATATAAAAATAAAACGTATATATGCAAATAAAGAGATCATTTTAAAAAAACAGAAAGTAATGCATGAGATGTATTTATATTTTGAGAGCTGTGTAGCATATTAGCTAAGAGACGGAGTTGTGAATCAGAACTTCCCTGATTCAAATTCCATCTCTGCCACTAGGCAAGCCACTCCCTCTCAACCTCAGTCTTCGTCACCTTGTTAGGACCATATCAAAGTAACAGCCCAAATCTATGGGCCCGCTGCACTGCTGGAACTCGTGTTCTGGTGGCACCGGCATGCTTTACGAATTACGATGGTCGCAAAAAGTTATCCACCATTCCGTGCAGCCGGACTGCTGCTACAAGCAGCAAGCAATTGTTGCGGCCGCATGCCAACACCCTTCTGAACTGCCCTGGCACAGGTAAGTTGGCACGGGGGTGGGCGGAGGTTGGGCGGAGCAGGGAGAGGAGGGGGAGCAATGGGGCAGAGTGGTGTGTGTTGAGGTCATGAAGGTGGCGGCAGCAGCTCCGCTGATATCCTATGCCCCCTTTCTGTAGGGCTACCAGATCGTCGACCGGGACAGAGCGATCTCCCCTTAAGGGGGAGGAGCACGGGCGGGGCCAGTAACACTAGCGTTACCGGCCCCGCCTGCGCTCCTCCCCCTTAAGGGGAGATCGCTTCATCCCGGTCGACGATCTGGTAGCCCTACCTTTCCGGCCTCAACATGGCCCCTTGGGCCCACTCAGACTTGCACCAAAGAAGGTACAGATTTGAATAGGTCCATTAGGGACCATGGTACAGCACAGTAAGTAAGTACTTACTTCTCACTTCTCATGGTCCCCAGCCATGCCAAACATTATGGTCGCCAGCCAACCAATAGTATGCAACAGAGCCCACATCAGTGCTAGTGCTTGCTACAGGCCGGCTGAGGATAGGACTGGGCCATTAGTCAGCTTAAAACCCAAGAGAAGTTGATGATGGAGCAGTTTACAGCAAAGTTGAAATAATTCTACATATTATTTTACACAAAATGTATTGTCTTTTAACATATTTTCATTTTGTTATAGAAATTGGGTTGCCTGTAGTAACCACACAATAGTTTATTTAGAGTTTTCATAGGATATGGGTGAAAAGTTCCTTCTTCGCTGCCTTCATTTTTAATGCCTCTCTGGAAGTCACGAGAGGCCAGATCTGCTGTCAATAAGTGACGATTGTGTGATTGCTATTTGATCTATATTTTGAACCTAGAAAAAACAGCAGGGAAGGCACAGATGCATTTCTCCTTCTATGAGTGCTGCATAATTAAAGGAACTCAAAGCATTGGAAGATTCTTGTTCTCAGGTTACATTGATTATTGTCAAGGGGTATCGAGAGGAGAAGGCTAGCAGGTAGCGCAGTGGGTTAAACCGCTGAACCATGAGCTGTCGATCGAAAGGTTGGCAGTTCGAATCCGCGACGGGGTGAGCTCTCGTTGCTTGGCCAGCTCCTGCCAACCTAGCAGTTCCAAAGCATGTTAATGCAAGTAGATAAATAGGTACCGCTTGCGGGAAGGTAAACAGCACTCCGTGTTCCAGCTGCATGATACGCGCTGTGGCAAGGAGAGTCATGGCGGCCACATGACCACGGAGGCGTCTTCGGACAACGCTGGCTCTTCGGCTTTTAAATGGGGATGAGCAACACACCCTAGAGTCGGACACGACTGGACTTAATTGTCAGGGGTCACCTTTACCTTTTTATCGAGAGGAGAGTTCCAATTCCTAAGTGCAAAGGTCACTGTCCATTTTATCTATGGGCACGTTTACAGTTGCATGTTTATTATTTGACAACTGCAATGTTGATGACGTCCATGTTTGATGAATGGGCCACCACACAGATATAACTTTCATTTTGCCTATCAGCTCATATGCAATGCTTCTTGGTCGCATCAAGTCGATGGACTTGCCAAGGCCAGCCTAAGTCCTTTTGATGCCTTAGGCAGCATGTCAAATGCTGCCCCACTTACCTAATGATGATACACCAGCCTCTGCTCCTCCCACTCTTCAATGTTCTAGCTCAGTACTCTTCCCCCCCCCTCCACATTTCCTCTTTCCTATGTCCCCCTCTTTCTTTTCCAATCCAGGGATTAGAAGGATAAGGAGGAGCAGGATAGTCAAGTTGATGGACAGAGATGAGCACCCCATCAATCTGCTGCTTGAGGCGACCAACTGCTTCAGTTGGCCTCATGGATAGGCTGCCCCTGCCATGTTAAAAGCTGCCAATTATCAATTGCAAGGCATCAAGTATTATGCATGCATGGGTGAATCCTATTGTTGTGGAAGACAGGTTTTCACATGGACTAAGCAGACCAAGCTACTTCTCTGGGGGGGGGGGATGCTGCTCCCCATCACCCCCCTTCTAGTGCCACCTATGGTTATATCTGACTTATCTAACAGTGCAACTGTTTTTCCTGCATGTTGTATTTCCATGTTCGATGAGACCATGCATCATATTTATATAAGCATGAAAAAAGAATTACTGTACCGTTAACTTTTGCAATGTGCTTTGAAATAAAAATTTATATGGCTTCTATTATCTATTTTATATATTCCTAAACTCTTCAATACAAGTGAACAGTAGAATTATTCATAAGCTGATTGCTGTTGCACTATATTAAGTGCCCATTAGAGGGTAGAAAGCATAGCATTGCTAAGTGAAGATGCTCAGCACTGGATCCGGCCCACTATCATAACTACATCTGAAATAATTATCATGTAGCCTATACATATGCAGTGCTTAAATGCTAAAGCCATCCAGCACAAACCATGCTAATGGACAAGTCTTTCCTGGATGGATCAATATACGTTTGATTCTGAAATGTAATTCCTATTCCCTCCTATTCCCTTCCCCCACTTCTTTTGTGTGTCTGTCTGTGAAAAAACAGGGGGGAGTAGCTCTCTCTCTCTCTCTCTCTCTCTCTCTCTCTGTGTGTGTGTGTGTGTGTGTGTGTGTGTGTGTGTGTGAGAGAGAGAGAGAGAGAGAGAGAGAGAGAGAGAGAGAGAGAGAGAGAGAGAGAGAGAGAGAGAGAGAAGGCAGAGTTTTGTCAGTCACAATAATGTACACCAGCTACTCAAAGAGGACAGAATTGAGTGTGCTAGGATTATCTACTATATCAGGGGTGTCAAATTCATTTCATACAGAGGGCCAAAGAACATTTGCCTGCTGAGGGCCAGAACTGACATCATTAAGCAGGTGATGACCAGAAACAAGCACTTTTTTCCTCAGGAACTCATGAGTTGCAAATGACAGAGGAGAAAATATGCAAATCTTGATCATGTTTTCAAGATATGGGAGAGCCCAATTATCACACAGTCGGTCCACCCTTTCAGCAGTGCTGCTTATGCCGAGTACCGGTAAGCACTTCGCAGTTCAGTCGCTGAGAGGTGCTCTGCAAAGTGACACCTTGGCAGAAGCGGTATTGCTGAAAGGGTGGCCCCGCCCATATGAGAGCTGGGCTCTCCCAGCAGCTGAGAGCAACTGAGAATGGTCAGTGAGCTCTGTGAGAGTCAGAGTACCTCATATGATTGGTCTCAAAAGCTGAGAGGGACAAAATAAAAGGGTCAATAGAACCAGTGGCGGGTTGTTGGGATTTGAGAGGCAGTGTTGCCAGAAAGAAGAGGCTGAAGACCAGGAGAGGAACTTTTGGCTAATAATAATAATCATCATGGAAGAAGTTGTTGGGGGAGAGTGTCTCCAACACTCTGGCCCACTATTTGGCTCTTCTTCACACTTCTTCTTCCACTCTTTCCTTTCTGAATCGAGGGAGCAAGTTGAAGAAGAGCAATGGAGGAGGCAGCTGATGGTAAGGGGAGGGGTAGCATTTGGCGCATGATCTCAGGCACCAGGAGGTCTTTGGCCAACCCTGGTCTCTCCAGTTTTAAGATGAAGTTCTTCATATTCCAATTCAGCGCTATTGACTGAAAAGAAGTAAATCCAAATACTTCGGCTTATGTCACAAGCCTATGCATGTCTCTTCAGAAGTCAGTCTCATTGGGTTGAATGGCATTTAATCCCAGGTAAGTATGTATAGGATTTCAGCCTTAGGGTCCAATCCTATGTACCTGCTGCACTGTCAGAAAATGTATTCAGGTGACACAGCATGCTTTATGGCAGTCATGAAAGGCGACATGCCATTCCACACAGCCAGGCCCTGTTCCCTTATGTTCCTTTACCTGGAGGAGACCTCCAAGTCTGCCCCCTCCCCCTGCAGGATGCAGCAGGTGCTCCGGTGTTGCAGCTGCATCAGCGGGGGATGAATTCGGCTGTTATTGAGGTTATGGGCTGTGACTACAAAATCAATTAACAATATACATCAGTCATAAACAGATTTGCCTGAATACTCATTTTGTTAATTATACAAATACTAATAGTGTTCATTTTATAGTTTTGCTGGACAATATTGAAAAACAACCTGCACAGTTTTAGGTTTATATCCAGGAACAGATTTGCAAATCAAAAGACCACATGCAATCTGGCACCAACTTCCAACACAATGGTCGACTGTAAGGAATCCCTGACACAGGGATGGCTTGCTCAAAATGTTGTTACAAAGCAAGTACAGTACTGCAAATGTTGACCAACTGGTGTGTAGCTTATCCTTTCTTGATATATTTGTAGCCCTTAGAGATCCAGCAACCACACACTTGATGTCAAAACAAACCTGGTAGAAATTGGGATGAGGTTATTGGGGACCAGAACACCAGGTGGATCCGGCAGGGAACCACACCGTGATTTCAGCTCAATATCAGTTTATTGTCTGTGCTCTGTACAAGACAGGGCATCTTGACCAGGACAGCGGCAGAGTATTTAGCCCATGTGGTGCAGAAAGGAGCTCCAATTTTCCAGGAGCTCAGGCACAATTTAACTACCATTTAAGTATTGTAGACACAATGGAGTCTTGCTATAGTTGATTAGCTATAACTGCATACAGAGAACAAAGCCATGGTTACAGTCGCATCTTGATGTGATCATTATCATCTTGTGCTGATTGATCCAAATGAGCATGAGTGTTGCTGGCCAGTTTGGGAAGCCTTGCATTTCAAAGACATTGAAAAGGTAGGAGCTGCCTAATTCAGCTCCAAGAGTCAAGAGAATGTTGATAGCTTCCTCCTGGGAAGGGTCCCACTCAGAACACAGATGGCTCCTGAGTAATTAGGGCCAATAGGAAAGGATGATGAGCCATAGCTTTTAAGAGCCAATCCGAGGTATGGTCTGGGGTCAAAATGGAACTTATGAGACTTAAGTCAATGTGCCTAATAAGGCACAGAATAGCAGGCTGCAAAGCTGCCACAGGACAACATAAGACATATACTTTGCTCTTGTATTTTAAAATGTTTGTTTTAGGAGAGCATTTTGAAATGTTCCAATACATACTGTGACATCAGGTTCAAATATAATAAGCGTTGACATGTTACTGAACAGGCAAACCCAAAGACACAAATGATCTTACTGTATGCTAGATATGTTGCTAACAGCGCAATCCTATCCAACTTATACCACCAGTGTAACCAGTGGTGCAGAGAAAACGGAAGGCCCCAGAATGGAAAGGAGATTCAAATCCCCTCTAAAGGGGGATTCAAAGGGGATTTGAATCCCCTTTCCGTTCTGGGGCCTCCCGTTCTCGCTGCACTGCTGGTTACACTGGTGGTGTAAATTGGATAGGATTGCACTGTTAGCAACATATCTAGCATACAGTAAGATCATTTGTGTCTTTGGGTTTGCCTGTTCAGTAACATGTCAACGCTTATTATATTTGAACCTGATGTCACAGTATGTATTGGAACATTTCAAAATGCTCTCCTAAAACAAACATTTTAAAATACAAGAGCAAAGTATATGTCTTATGTTGTCCTGTTATTCTTATTTCCTGAGCTGGAAACATAAACTGGGGGGGGGGGATTCATAATGCCCAGCTTAAACATAAGGCAAACATTACAATCCCAAAATTCTTCTGTGGCTCAGATTTTTATCTGATATAGAAAATAATTCACCTCCTTCCCCTCTCCAGGACATGACAGGGTCCAAATCAATTCAGTTTGGCACAAAATTAGCTACTACACTCAGCTTATTTTGAGCCAGTTGACTGTGGTGGGTTGTGTCCATCAGAAGCTATTTCGCAAGTATTATGACAACGATTGACAAGTTGTCTGATTTAACAAGTTTTGTACCTGAAGAAAAACATCCAAGTGACTTTTGAACTTTTTTGTTACACTCAAAGATGGTGGCAGGAACATGGCACCCAGTCTGGACTCTGCTTGAAAGAATGGGTTCATAATAAGCTTCATAGGGTAGCATCCTGACTAGCACCTTCGCCATCAGGAGCTCCCTCCGGGAAAGACAGAGATGTTCCATGCATTCAAAGCGTCCAGAGAGAGCTGCTGACAGCGGAAGCACCAGTCGGGATGCTACCCATATTCCATATATACAGGAGTAGTACATAGTCCTCCCCTCCCCCAGAAAATATACATTTTTATACCCCTGCAGTCTGTGACATGTGACATGGTTTGGTTGGTTGGTTGTCCCCTGCTGGTAATCTATAGCCTCTGTTATGCTTTTACTATTAGACATTAAAGTGTTTCACTCTTTGACTTGTCTAGGAATCAGGGTGTCCTGGACTAAAACGGCATGAAATCTCAGCTTTGAGGTTGTTGTGAAAGTACCTTTGATGCTCCCAGTCTTAATGCTTGCACTGTTTTGACATCCTGACCAAAATCCAGTTGCAGACACTAATTTAATGTCACCTGGACACGGTTACGTTTAACATGTATAGACAGAGCAATAGGGAGAATGAAATCAGACAGAATGAAATAGGAATTGTTTCCTTTTAAGAATAAAGATGTCTTTTTCAATTGTGGGTTTTTTAAAAAAAATGTTGTTGTCCTCCATATTACCAAAAAATAAAGAGGAGCAAAATCAGGCTGAAATATCGAGCAGTTATAATTGTTCAAACTGATTTCAGAATCATAGAGAAGAGTTGGGTCTTATTCTTGATTTACACTATCCAGATCAGGAGCATTTCCACTGAACCTGATGGGGATTATGCAAATACACATCGTACAGCTGAGCTCAGTCGCTAGCCAGTGGAGTCTTATTAACAAAAAAGTCTCCTCTTGCCTCTAATTCTGACATTATGAAATTACTCCTCTCTAGTAATGGTACCTGATTTGCTCTCAAGTTGCCAGCTCAGGGAGAACACAGCAGGGACAACAGCAGCAAACAATGAGAGGAGTGCTTGCCTTTTGTTGCTGCTCCTCCACCCCCCCCCCCAGCCCCCGTTTACGTCACAGTCACTGTGGATGCCTGCTGTACTGTGCGAGCAGAAGGTCATTTAGGATCTATTGGTAGAGCTGTGTGGGATTTGCAGTAGATCAGCCAGGATTTCTGACTGCCAATAGTTTAATAATAGTAAATTGGGGGGGGGCAGACTCCATTGCCATGGCTGGCCTTGTGTGAATCACTTATCTCTCAGCCTCAGTGTTCCTCACCTATAAAATAGGAGCAAAAACCAAAGTGAATCCCAGCAGCCTGAAGTCTGCCCATCACAGCTCCACAATATGCAGGCTTGTTGTGACTGTAGAACATCAGAGTGCAAGTGCAGGATCATGGAAATGTAGCTTTGGTACCCCTATTTCCTCTTCAGGGACTGGCATTTCACTTCCTTATTCTAGATCTGTTACACACTATTGGCCATTGTCTATGTCCCCAAGCTGCAAAGCAACCAACAGTGCAATCCTATCTGAGACAAGACTGGCAGAACGATTGTTCTGCTGGCGCCAAGTGTCGCAAATGTGCCATAAGGCACGTTTTTGACACCCAGAGAGTAAGTGGCGCCGGCACCAAGGCCAGTACCACTCACTCTGCCCTGGACCACCGCCACCAGAGGCAGGTAAGGACTGTGCTCGGTGGCATGGGGAGGGCAGAACCAAGTGTTTCAGGGGGGGGATTGGTCAGCTGGACCCGGGAAGGGGGAGGGATCAGCAGCAGCCTCCTCCACCACAGTGGCGTCGCTGCGCCCGGAGCGGGTTGGTGCGGGGGCCCCCGGCGCCCCGCCCCCAGCGCCCCGCCCCCTGCGCCCCCGTAAGTTTGTGTGTGTTTTTGACTGTTTTGGGGTTTTTTTAAGTGTTAACGGGGCATGTGTTCGTGTATGTATGCTTTCCCCCCACTTATCTTGAATATGGAAGGCTTCCAGCGACGATCTTCTTCCTGCGCCGGGCACATTCTTCTCCCTGCACCCGGCGCGAACTCCGTAAAGTGCCCAGTAGCGCTTTCCAGAGTTTGCGCATGCGCAGAACGATGAAGTTTCCAGTTGACGTTCTGCGCCTGCGCAAACTCTGGAAAGTGCTGCAGGGGGCTTTACAGAGTTTGCGCCCGGGCGCAGGGAGAAGAATGTGCCCGGCGCAGGAAGAAGATTGTCGCTGGAAGCGTCCAATATTCAAGATAAGTGGGGGAAAGCATACATATACAAACACATGCCCCGTTAACACTTAAAAATCCCCAAAAACAGTAAAAAAACCCCAGAAAAATATGAAAAAACCCGAAACCTAAGGAGCCCCGCCTCACCCCCTGAGCCCTTCGCCCTATGCCCTGGGGCCCACCGCCCCCCCGCCCCCTATCAGGCGACGCTTCTGCTCCACCATATCCTATCCTCCTTCCTGAGCTTGGCCAGCATTACATGGCCAACTCGAACGTGTGCCAGCAAAATTGCTGGCGCACATTCGAGTAGACCCATAGGGACGGATGGACAGACAGGTCTCTACTCAGGGTAAAGGGACAAATGTCCCCGAGGAGGCCTCCGGCTCCGCCAGCGCGGGCCCCATCCTGCACAAGATGCATCGAGCGCCTTATTTGCACCACCACATCCTGCTAGACAGGATTGGGCTGCAAGTGTATTAATATTAATCACATAATCTTTATTGCAGTCACAGACCAGCACAAAAATTACCAATACAGGGCCAAAAGAAACATCATGAACATCAATTAAGACAAGGAACTAAAATAAAATAAGCCCCCCCACTGCCACCAATCAACCCATACTTAATACTATAAAATCTAAGATAAAACGTTTGCTCTGAATTAGAATGTTAAAATATATCTATAAATCTATAATCTATACTACTAATAAAAATGAACAGGAATAAGTTAATATTAATCATTCTCTCATCATTCTTCTATTCTTTAATAGCAAGGTTTTCTTCTGGATAGCAGGTTTTGTTGTAGGCTGGGACACTAATTTATCAGGAAGAGCTAAGCTGCATTTTTGTGGGTGTTGATTCTTTGCATGGAAACTTGCCCTTTCAGGCAAGATGGAGCCTTTAATCAAATCTGTGGCCAAATTATGCACAAACAAACAAAAAATCAATACATGTTTTAGGCTGTTTCACACAGGTCATGCAAATTCCTGGAGTGAGCCCCGAAAGGTCAAGCCTGAGGATGCTCTCAAGAGGAGCTGTAAAGTCTCTCAACTAGCTCTAGAGCCAGTTTGGAGGAAACTCTCATGACAAACTGAGCGTCTGCTTCCATTTATGCACTTCATGTGAATGCCACAAGCCTTTGCTCCAGTTCCTAGGACTGTGGGTAGGGCCAAGGCCGGAGCTGGTGCCAGTTGAAGACTGGGGGTGGGGAAGGCTTAAGCAGGGCCTAAATTACTTGGATCCTGATTATCTCAGGAAACATCTCTTCACATATAATTTATATAAGTCTCCCGCCCAGCACCTGAGACTTCTGATGAGGCCCTGGTCTATATTCTATAGGGACCAGATTAGCCTCTGCAATGAGTAGGGCCTTCTCAGTGGCAGCCCCAACACTCTGCAACTGTCTTCTCTGAGACACTCACACTGGCCTCTCCATGCTATCTTTCAGTTGCAGATAAAACCTGTCCCTTTCCAGAAAACCACATTAAATGGACAGCTGCTCCCTGGATTTTAGGGGTTGCTTGCTATTTTCTTGTTTACAGGTGTGCTATTTTATTGTTGATTTCATAGATTTTTTTAAACTTGTAAATCACTATGAACTTTTATATGAGCATCAGTATTAAAAAACAACTTTTGAAACCAAAAAAATGAATAAATACCACGTAAACAGAGGGCAGCTCAGCTGGTGCTCAGTCTATGCAGGGAATTTTCTATTGTCTTGTCATCAGTGGGGAAGAAGGAGTTAAAGGGTCCTTTGCTGTTCAGCACAAGGCAGCTTCCTATACATGGCAGTGAGTCAGTAAGCAGAGATAACACTCTAGAGATGCTGCTGTTTAAGATTAGTCATCAGTCTGTGCCGTCTTGGACTCATATGGCTAGGAGATCATCTAGCTTACCCCTAGCAGGACGCGGTTTGATAATTTCATTTCATCTTGAGCTGAAAATGCCATCAGGTTTTGTCAGCCTGGACCAGACCCCTTAAAAGTGAGCCTTTTACAGGCAGGTAGTTTCCAAGCTGTAAATGCACCTGCCTGCTTAAGACAACCACCAAATTCGGGAGTTTGCAGTAAGCATAATCATCCTTTCGCTGTCTCTTCTTGCCTGACAGCCAGTTCACCTGCTCTTCATCGGCACTTCCATGTTTTTTTGTTTATGCATCTGAGAACACTGAAGGATAATAATATTTAGAAACCGAAGAAAGTGAAGTCTGTGTTCAAATGCATTATTTATATAATTATCCTGTAATTAAAGTAATTACAGATTGTGGGGATAAACCTTGTCTTTATTTATATCTGGAGGGGCTGTAACGGTGCTCGTCATATAAAAAGCCTGCAAAAATAAAAAGTTGAAGATGCTGTCATTTCTGGGAACGAGCATAACTTTCATAGAAAAGAGAAAACCGACATTTTATGTGTTTGTAGGAATCAAAGAGATACCGTTAAAAGAGGTGTTGTCGGATTAATTTTAAATGAAATACGATGCAAACCTTTTAGTTTATGTAATTGCAACCATTTGTTATTGGTTTAGATGCAGCGTGGAATACATGGTTTTCATTACTACAACTGCAGGCATTTATTGCTTCCACAGCAGGAACCTGCCTTGTAGAGCAGAGGTTCTCAACCTGTGGTACGCGTACCCGAACCAACGGGCAGGGGCTTGCTGTGTCTTATCAGCTGCAATCAACTGTGAGTCAGCATCAGCTTTTAGTTTTTTAAATTTAAACTCCCAACTCACAGCTGACTTACAGCTGATAAGGCACAAACTCGCAACTCCCATATTAAAAAAAAAACCTTCTGCCAAATCTCTATATAACCCCCTTTCTAGCATTTACATCAAAGTTAGGGTGAGTTATCTGACTAAATAGTCCCTAATTATTACTAAAAAGAGAAACTTCATTGACAGTGAACATAAGAGATTCTTGTGCAACCAAACCACCCCTTCTCTCCCCCCCCCCCGACTGTGTTCCCAAGTGGAATACAAATTAAGTGCTTTCCTACTGGCTGGTTCAATTTATATGCTGGGTTTTAGAATACATTGTTTCTTCAATTTAAAGAAGGCAGCTCTTATGGCAGATTGAGGTGGTTCTCTGGCTTCTTAGAAGCTAAGAAGGAATTGCCTGGGTTTATTTTTGAATGGGAGACCTGGGGTGATATTTTCTTTAAAAATAAAAAAGGGGTGGCAGAAATTGAAAAAAACAGGTGGCTAACAGTGTAAGCTGAGTAATTTTAATGATTAAATTTTACATTTTAATAATTAATTAAATTAATTAATTTATTAATGCTAATTAATTAATTGGCACAGGGGGTACTTCAAAAAAATTGACTGTGCCAGGGGGTACACTTGGTGAAAAAGGTTGAGAACCCCTGTTGTAGAGTCAGACCATTGGTTCACCTGACTCAGTACTGTCAGTGCAGACTGGTAGCAGCTCTCCAAGGTTTCAGGCAGGAAGTGTTCTCTGCCCTGCCAGAGGTTGAACCAGGAGCCTTCTGCATACAAGGGAAATACTCTTCCACTGACCCACAATCCCTTGAGGGATTACCACCACCAGGACCATGCATTTAGTAGACTACATTGAGGATCAAACACAGCAAGAAGGAAAGCAAGATGAAGTCAAAAGGTCAACTGACTCCATCAACACCCAGAATCCACACATCTTTTGGCCCCCGTTGAATCCTACCCCCCCCCACTGGTGCAGCCACACTGAAAAGGCACACACTGTAGCCAGAGGAGATGAATTGGGAGGCTTCAGAGGGGAAAGGGTTAAGTCTCCCGCTCCACGATGGGTCTTTTCGGACTGAGTAGTCCGAGGAGAGAAAGGGGGCAGGGAGGCTGCGAAAAAGGAAGATAGAATCCGGTATGCACCATTGCTGCTGGATCCATCCCCCCTGCAGCCTCTCTGCCCCTGTTCCTCCCCTTCCCTACCCTGTTTTGCCCCCTCCCTTTCCCCCGTCACTGCCTTACCTGCTCAGCAGGTCCAGGTAGATTCAGTTACATTCTGAGGGTGTTGCTGCCTTTTGTGGCAGCACTCCCAAAATGGCCACTGACGGAGCGCTGTGTGCTCCATTGGCAGCCATTTTATGACAGTAGAACTCTGTTCCGCTATTGTAAATGGTTGCGCACAACAGCCCAATCCAGAATAGGATTGGGCTGTTAGTCTTCACTTCCTTTTGTTGAGGAAATGGTGCTCTCAGGAAATCAGTACACACATCCTCTACTGATGCCAACACTGATGACCAAGTGCAGCCAATTTTGATGCGGCAGGTCAACCCAATAAAAAGTGCTTTTCGTGCACCCATGAGATCTCCTGTTCAATCTTTCTGCTTCAATGTGAAGCAGAGAGATTGAACAGGATTATCTTTATCCTATTTTCATCTTGAAGCATCTGTTACTGCTGCCTGGTAGAATGGGTGAAGAGTGTCTTCTTAACAATATGTACTTGCATCAAATCATGAGAGGTGAATTTTCACTTTTCATTTGGTTTACTTGGTGATAAAGTCAAATTTTAGGAAGTTTTGGGAGAGCACATTTTGAAACATTAAAATCTGCCTAAATAAAATGCAACATGATGGCAATAACTCTCCAGAAAGCTTAATGTACATATCTAACAGCCCAATCCTGTGTAAGGATATCCAGCTGGCCTAAAGGGCCGACCGCGGTATCCTATCCAGGACCTGGGCTGCTCCTGGGCAGACGCTCATCCCCTTCCCCTGGTGCAAGGCAGCCCAGGCCCTATGGGCCTACTTGGATGTATGCCAGCTCTGGAGTTAGTTGCCATATTTCTGAGACCTGGGTGAAATCGGCAGAGCTCACCACCGATATCCCCGCCCTCCCCCCACCCGGTTCGGCCAATGGCTGCCCCCCCTCGCCTCCCGGTCCACCCTTGCTCTGCCCCTGTATCGCCCGGTGCAGGTCGTACCTGGTCCAGCGGGTGCAGGGACAGTCCCCCAGTGTGCCAAGGGCTGTCGGCCATTGCCCTGGCGGCCCTTACTCGCTGGGTGTTGCGTAAGTGGTTTACACAGCGCCGGGGGAGCACGTGCTTCCCTGGCGCTTTACTTACCCAGGATTGCGCCCTGTGACTGTGTTTGAAGCATGTAATGGGTCTGAGTCGGTCCTATCTGGCCTGGGAACTGACAGTACATCTGCCTCCTTTCTTCAAGAAGGAATTCTTATGGTAAAACTCATTGTTAAACAAAGCACCTCAGACAGGCAGCTTTGTCAGATCAGCAATTTACACCTTTACAAAAGGATTTAGTCAAACTATATTGTTTTGACACATTTCTTTTGTTTCCCTTCTTCATCCAGACTTATGGAGCCATGCTTTTGTTTTAATCATGACATGCTGAGGGAGATTTTAACTGTACTCTCCTCACTTGCTTATTTTGTTGTTGTCACCTAGAGCATTTTGGAAAGGTGGCTTTTTAGACTATAGGCTTTCATTTAAACTGAAGGGTAAATTGTCTAAGTGAACATTTTCCACATTTTAAGCTGATAAACAGTCTCATTCCTCTCACATGCCCCTCGATGGAGGAAAAAAATGACATTTATTTTGTTTACTTTATGAACAGCCTTATCCGAGAGGGTTCATGGTGGGTAACAAATACAAAGACAAGTTTTACTATATAAAATGTATAGAAGAAAAGGAATATATATTTGAAGCCCATAGACTTCAAGGTAAGATTCAGGTTCACAAGGTTCATATAGTGCATGATGAAGAAGGTCCCCTAGAACCTAACCCCATTTTTTTTCCATAGGCTCAATGATTCGGTATCTGCTGATTCGGTATCCACTAGGTTTTCCGGGAACCTAACCCTAGCGGATAACGAGAACTGACTATATAAAAATAAATCCTTGCTTATCCCAAGTCACTTAAGCCTTTCTCAAACTGGAACTTCTTCTATGAACTCTGTAAGATACTCAAGAGGAGGTTTTGGTGACCCTCAAGAGGAAGGGGCACTGCAGCCCTGGGGAGTAAATATTGAAGACAGTTGTCTATTTGACCTTGTCAGTCAAATTTAGTGCACAGATGGTATTTCGAAGTGAGTGCTCTTGATTATCTCAGAGATTGTGATATACCAAAGGGGAGAAAATATCTAGGAAACAGGTTAACCCCACCACCACCACCACCACCACCAACTAATGCATTTCTGTCTTCTCACCCTTGTTCATCAATGTATCAATACTTGAGGAGCATAGATGCATAGCTCTATGTGCAATATACAATGCCCTGCACAATGACAAATACTTGGTTCCTTTTCATATGTTTCATATTTCCCATTTTTGGTCAATCAACACAGGGGCACTTGAAGAAGAGCCTGAAGGAGAGATTACAAAATCTTTTTTTTCACACCACATGTCCCCTTCCCAGTGTTGACTGAACACATGAGATAGGAGTGGAATCTCATCTTCTAGCCAGACACTCCGACACTGTTGCAGCCACTGGCCGTGGTCTTGACAGCTGCACATTCAGCATTTGTCTGCAAGGGACAGAGCTGAATGTGTGTGTGTGTGGGGGGGGGGTGTTTAGCGATGACTGATGATATCATACTATAATACCTAAAATTTGTATAGCACTTTCTGAGCATGCAGAACTCCTCACATGTCTTATATAAGGCTATCCTTACAACAACCCTGTAAAATAAGCATTAAGTCAGCAACAGGGAATGGCTTGCTTTAGACTAGTGAGTTCATGGCAGAGGCAATATTCAAAGTAGGGGAGTCCTGATCTGGGGCACAGTCTCTTAGCAACAGTGTGACACTACGTGTGTACCCCCACATATCTCTTCTAAAAATCGATCAATTAAAACAATCAATAAAATAAAAGCAAAAAAAAACCAACAACCATGCAACCCAACATGGGGGAAATACAAAAAGGCAAATAAAAAAGAAAAATCAGAGAGAGAGAGAGAGAGAGAGAGAGAGAGAGAGAGAGAGAGAGAGAGAGAGAGAGAGAGAACAAAAAAAGCAGCACGGTTCAGGAATATTCCCAAACTACAAAGATGGTCCAGAGGGCAATCCTATTCAGAACTGACCAACACTCCATTACTGAACGGAAGACCTTATGACCAATAGAACATCTGTCTTGTCTGCATTTAATTTCAGCTTATTCACCCACATCCAGCCCATCTCTGACCTCAAGCTGTGGTTCAAGAACTGACTAGTCTCCTTAGCTTGGGGGGGAGGGGAGAGAGAGAGAGAGAAAGAGATGTTATCTGTATATTGATGACAATCCACCTCAAATTCCCTGATGATGACCTCCACCAGCGGTTTCACGTAGATATTAAATAGTACAGAGGACAAGACTGAACCCTGCTGGACACTATTCCTCTGGATTAAGTCTAACTGAGTTCCTCTATCAAAGTCATCTCTTTTTTATGTAGATAAAAGAGATCTTTTATCTACATAATCAAGGATATTTTTAAAGCTCTCTTGCTTTTCTTTCACCTTTTGAGATTTACTTTATATATCAAGGATGTAGTCACCCTGGAACACCAGTGTGCCAATTCGTGGGGGGGGGGAGCAGTGATGATGTCAGCAGCCAAAATGCTCCTGTGCCCCCCCCTCCTCTATACTGGCAGGGATGTAGACAGACCAGAGAGCCTACAGAGTGCTCTAGTAATGAGGAATTCAGCTGTGTATCCGTGCACAAAGAAAAGGAACATCATGCAGCACAATGAATGAAACAAGAAGTTGTGGGGGCAGCCTGCCTCTGCACATGTGCATGGCCTGCAGCATTGTGAGAGTTGCACAGAGGAGTTGCACATGGTCCAAGTGGCCCAACTGTCCCTGCCCTGCACAGCATAGTGGCAATGGAAAGGGAACTGGGAAGTGGAGGAGGACAGTGCTGGCGACAGGACAAAAACGTTTAGAGTTTGGGTGAGGAAGATCTTTGGGTGGGAAGGGAACATGTGGTTGTCAAATGCTCCTGTTCTGCAACATTTACCCCTGATATATATTGTACAGTAGGCCAGCGGGTGGCGCAGTGGGTTAAACCGCTGAACCATGAGCTGTCGATCGAAAGGTCGGCAGATCAAATCCGCGACAGGGTGAGCTCTCGTTGCTTGGCCAGCTCCTGCCAGCCTAGCAGTTCCAAAGCATGTTAATGCAAGTAGATAAATAGGTACCGCTTGCGGGAAGGTAAACAGCGCTCCATGTTCCAGTCGCATGCTACGCGCTGCGGCAAGGAGAGTCATGCCGGCCACATGACCACGGAGGCGTCTTCGGACAACGCTGGCTCTTTGGCTTTGAAATGGGGATGAGCACCACACCCTAGAGTCGGACACGACTGGACTTAATTGTCAGGGGTCACCTTTACCTTATATTGTACAGTAGGGCCAACATAACATTGACCAATGAACTCATTGTAAATCTCACTGAATTCAGTACCGCAATACAGTAGATTTCAATTTTTTTATTATGAAGTAGGTGATGGTGAGCTGTCAATGCACCCCTAAGCAATGGATTCAATGATCTTAGGAGGGTGGGAGTCTGGCTGGCTGGCTGGCTGGCCCAAGACCTCCTGGTCCTGGAGGCAGAATGTCCAATGCTGCACTCCCTTGCTTGGTGAAGTGCCAGCCTGGATTGGAAAAAGAAGAGGGGGATGAAGCAGTAGAGGAAGTGTGGAGGAGAGGAGTGTGGGGGACTGGAGCCTCAGGGAGTGGAAGGAGAAAGAGGAGCAGTGAAGGTGAGTGGGCAGAGGCTGGTGAGCGCTCCCAGCCAAGCTGCTGCCTGAGGTGATGACTCAATCAGTCTCATGGACTGAACCTGGAAATCTGTTCATACAAATACTTTTTGAAAGTCATTTTTCTGCAACTGCAATAGCCTGCATATTCATGATTTCCATATAACACTGTTCTTGGGATTGCTGATTTCATTGTGCGGCAGCTGCAATTAATATTTCATGCATTCAATTTCTATACAGAATTTTTTGATTAAATGTTGCCCAATTTCTGCTGCATTGTTGTTGCATCTTATTGTTGCAATGAACCATCTTCAAGGGCAGCCCCATTACCAATAGTCTAATCTCTATGTCATCATGGCATGGATCACTGTGGCTAGCTCTGAACGATCCAGGCACAGCCACAGCTCGAGTAACAGCTGGGCAAAGCTCCCCCCCCCAGAATCCAGGAGCCCCAAGCTGTGGACCCCTAAGTTCCTTGCCCCATCATCCTTTTCCCCACTTTTTACTGTTCTTTCTATTACTATTATTATAGTACATGGCACTGGAAGTAGAGTGAAAAGACAGGTCCCTGCCTGGAGGGGCTTACAATCTAAATAACAAAACAAGGGAATGGATGGAAGGAAGGAAAGATGGAGGTAGAGATAAATAGGGGAAGTATGTGCAGTTATTTCAGTTACATGCAACTACAATTTGGCTACAATCTTACACATACCGGTACTTTCCCGGGTGTAAGTCCCATTAAATACCATGGGACATCCTTCTGAGTAGACACATGCATAGTCTTTTGCTGCAAGTTGCAGTAGGAAGTGGGGCTAAGGTATGAGTTTGCCATTTTTTCTGTGGTTCTTTTCTTCCTATTATGGTAGTCATGTGAGTCTTTAATGATATTCTATTATTATTATTATTATTATTATTATTATTACAGTATCTGAATTTGCTTAACTGGGTATTGTAGAAGTTCATGGCACTGGTAAGAAATTCTACAATTCTGTTGAATAATCCATCTGTTGTTATGCTACGATTGCTTTAATTGTTTAATTCGTATTGTATTGTATTACCATTTGCTTTTAAAATCTTGTTATGAGCCACCCAGAGCATCTCCCAATTAAGAGGGGAAGGGTGGGATGCAAATATTTTAAAACAGATGCATAGTTCCCCTCCCCTCCAAACTGTCACTTGAAACTATGTGTTTGTCTTTTGCTCTCTTTATTTCAGGTAATCCCCAGTATGCTTTCATTTCCTTCAGTGCAATCTTTGCCAAACTAGTCATGCCAAAATGTCCTGCAATATTCACTTCTTGAACATCTCGCCACAACACAAAATTGAAGCCCAAATGTGTTGACTCTCTCCTGCCGCGTACCAGTTAAAGTCTCTGAATGCTGTGAAACCGAAAATTGCTTGAGGGGACTTACCACCTGTTTTTCTTTACCTTATCTCTTCAAGCTCATCTCGGAATCTGTGCAGAACATGAAGCAACACAAGTTTAAGCCTCCAGCGATGACTTGATTTCCATAAGGAAACTGCTCTGCTGTGGATCAACAGAAAAACAGCTTTCCCGGCAAAGAAGTGCCTGAATAGTCATCCATGAAGCCACCGTTCTGCTCTACAGAGACAGTGGAAATGTTGCCTTCGAAGCCAGACACCTCCAAGCCAAGAAAGGGGAGCTGGAGCACTTGGCTGCAAAGGAGAAGGTCGATACAGTCGGACCTTTTTATCCACGGGTTTTTTTATCCATGGATTTGACTCAATACGGATGGCATGGCAAAACTGTGGAAGAGGGAGCCCAACCACACTACGCTTTTTCAGCGTTATCGGGGGACTGCCAGCCACTTCTAGCCTCCTGCACGTGTCCAAACCACTGAAAAATGAGTCACTGGCGCCATTTACAGATTGCTTCCAGTAGTGACTTTTGTTTTTTCAGTCAGTTTAAACAAACTCAGGAGGAGGGAAGTGGTGAACATGCTGGAAAAAGGCAATGTGGCACCGCTCCTGAACCCCCCCCCCCGAATTTCATACAACACTGATTTTCTTATCCACTGTGGTTCCAGGAACAGAACCCCAGAGGATAAAAAGGTCCGACTATACAGTGAGCCTAACCGAAACCTCATGGAATGGAGCCAGTGGGTTCTTTCAGGATACAAATTCCACGGAAAGGAAGGGAGGAGTGTATTTGGGGCAAGGGTGGCCCAAACCAACCCCCCCCCCAAAAAAAATCCTGCCACCCATCTCCCTACTCCCACTAGGGCGCACCCACATCCAAACACAGCACTCAGCTTATGCACACTGCAGCTGCTCTGCTGACCAGTTTTTGTAAAGTGGCTTCATGGGGAGAATGCTGGGAGCGGAGAAGTTCTGTCCACCAGCCTCTTCATAAGAAATAATGCTGGAACTGAAGGTTGTGGGCAGTAGCGTAGCCAGAGGCGAAACAAGGGTGGAGCGAAGGCAAGTAGTTGTGCAAGACTCTGTTACACTGGAGTCAGCGGCCCCTCCCCCTTGCTGTTGGAGCCATTCCAGCAGCAACAGTGAGTGAGTGAGGGAGTGTCCTGTGTGTTGCCTTTGCTGCCAGAATGGCTCCAACAGCAAGGGGGAGGGGCCGCTGACTCCAGTGTAACGGAGTCTTGCAAAACTACTTGCCTTCGCTCCACCCTTTTTTCGCCTCTGAGCGTAGCTACTGTAAGGCGGCTAGTGCCTAGGCAGCAGCTATGGAGGGCGCTCATTGGGGGGCCACCACGTTCCTCTTAGTCTTTCAGCCAGTCAATTAACTGGCCCAAAGACTAGAGGCAGCCACTGCTTTGTGTGGAGCAAAGCCTCTGAAAACACTAAGGGGACGGGGCCTCCACACACTTCTTACAGCACAATCCTATGCATGTCTACTCAGAAGTAAGTCCCATTGTGTTCAATGGGGCTTACTTCCAGGAAAGTGTGCATAGGATCAGAGGCGTCGACAGAGTCTGGCGGGGGGGGGGTGGACCGCCAGGGGGTGATGCGCGCGTGACGCGTGCAAAGGGGTGACGTCACCCGCGCGTCACTGTCGGACGCTCCGAGGCCGGCTCCCCCGCCCTCGGAGCCTCCGGAGTCCGGAAGCTCCGAGGCCAGGGAGCAAGCCTTGGAGTGTTCAACCCCGCCGGCGCTCCAAGGCCTTCTGAAGGCCCGCTGGCTCAAAACGTAGTTTTACGTTTTCGCGCATGCGCATTGCTTTTCTGAGGGCAAATGGGCAGCCCTTTGCCCTCAGAAAAGCAATGCGCATGCGCGAAAAACGTAAAACTTTACGTTTTGAGCCAGCGGGCTTTCAGAAGGCCCTGGAGCGCCGGCGAAGCCAGTCATTCCGAGGCCGGCTCCCCGGCCTCCAGTTCGGGGGGGTGACACCCTAGGGCGGGGGGGTGACACGCACCCCGCAGCCCTAGGGTGTCGCGCGTCTAGCGACGCTACTGCATAGGATTGCAGCCTTAGTATTTTCGGCTGGAGGTGATGTCACTGCTGATTACTTCCGGCCCGGGTCTTCCAGCGCTGGGGGGGGGATCCATCAGGAGTCAGTGCCCCTGGAAGCTGAAGAACCAGCTACACCACTTGTTGTAAGAATAGGGAAAGAAACAGTTCCCATCCTCCTCCTGTGTGCTCTCAGGTCTCACTGTGCAGATGGCAGGCCAGGGAAGCAGGTTCTCGGTTATGGGCTACCTCTCCCAGCTCGTCAACAGGTATGTAGACAGATGCGATGCAGTGGACATTGTATGCTAGTCAAAGTCCCTCACCAAAAGTTCTTGAGTAAACTTAGCAATCATGGAATAAGTGGACAGATCCAATGGATTTTTAAGTTTTGGTTTCACTGCAAAAATGTAAAAATCTGCCATCTCTGCCATGGTGCATTGTAAGGGGGGTGGGAAGCCCCTTCCCATGCTCCTTGCACGGTTTCTTCAAATCCAGAAGTGCAGGACTTCTGATCTTATTTAAAGGGACCGTGAAAATGAAAGAACTCCTTCGTTCATATGATCCAATAAATTAAAGTGGAAGTCTTGCACTTCTAGGTTTGAGGAAACCACATGAGGAGTGTGGTAAGGAGGCTGATTATCTGCTTCTCACTCTAGTGAGCAAGAAGTGGATCCATGTGGCTTGCATCCATGGCAGGCTAGAAGGAGGTGGCCGCAGACTCAGGATGAAGGACACCCCAAATCCACCAATCCTTTGCTCCCCTTGCAATCTGTCACTTCTGCAAGCCACTTCAAGTCTCCTTATGGTTGGACTGCCCTGATACCATGTATGAACCTACCGATGTTTACAGATCAGCTATGGAGCCCCATCTCTCTGGCCCACCATGATCAGAGATCTGTTCGACAGGGAACAGGGCCTTCAGTATGTGTGTGTGTTTATGGCACCTCCTCAACTATGGAATTCTCTTCCCACAGAGCTTTGAAAGGCTCCTTCTCTTGTTCTCTTTCAGTAGAAATTGAAGACTTTCACATTTCTGACAGTGTTTAGTCTGTTGCCGAACGGCACAATACTGTGTAGACGAAGCCCCAGGGCAGCACGCGCTGCCACGGGGCAGGGTGTTGCACAATTGCTATAAAGCACTTGTGCAACACCCGGAGAGCAAGAAGCGCCGGCGCTGCGGCCAGCGTTGCGGCTGCACTGCATGCTCCGCCGTCTCCCCGGCCCTGCACCTGCCAGACCAGGTAAGTTCTACGCCGGTCAGGGCAGGGGGAGGGGGAGGGTGGACTGGGCGATGAGGGAGGGCAGCCATAGGCCACCCGGGGCCTGGAGGGGGCGGGGATACAGGGGGCCGAGAGCCCTGGTATCCAAAGCTCCCTCCAGGTCCCCCTTGCGCCGAAACAAGCTGAACGAATGTATGCGAGCTCCAGAGCTTGTGTACATTCGAGTAGGCCCACTGGGCCTACTGCTGCTGACACCAGGGGAAGGGGATGATTGTCCCCTTCTCCCGAGTTGTTCGCAGGCTACCCCGGGGCAGCCTGGGAACTCTATAGGATGCGGCGGTCGGCCATTTTGGCCGGCCGCCACAGCCTACACAGGATTGGGCTGTAAATGTGTTTTGTTCCTTGTGCCTGATTTTTATGGTTTTTAACTTTGCTTTTTAAAGTTGCTATTGTGAATTTTTATGTTTGATTATATGTTAGTATGCCTTTTTACTGTTTTACATTTTTGTGAAATTTGAGTTTCAAAGCAAATAATAATACCACCTGTAATGTTTTTTAAGGATCGTAAAACATTTTCAGTGTCTTTTAAAAGAGCAAAAACCCAACATTTTTAATTAAAGACAATAAAACATTGTATATCTGTACTGAAGATTAGTGTTATTGTCTTTAGCTCTTGGTATGGCTGCAATCTAGACAGACCCTTAATAATATAATAATAATATAATATATAGTTTTTATATACCGCCTTTCTTGGTCATTGGATTTCTCCTCCGACTTTAATTCAAGGCGGTGTACATGGGCAGACTTTCCTAACCCCCCTAATGAGAGGTTTTACAATATACAAATGTCCAATCTTTCATGAACAGCTACATTCCAGGTGGTATCCTTTTTACAGCCTGGCTTTTCTGCTGGCTGGCGCCTCCCACACTCGACCAACGGAGCTGGTTGGCTTAAGGCAAGGCAGAAGGGCTTCTGTGAGCCAAGTGGGGCTTTCATCTTTTTTTTCTCATTGTCACGTTTCAAGCTGATTTTGAAGCTGCCCCAAGTTAATCAGCATGTGATATAGCATGAGAAACTAGGAAGGTGCTTGGGGAGGGATGATAATAAAAACTCGGCTGGGCATGTGCAGTGTTTTGGCCATAGATGATGCTCCTTCCACTTTTTGTATGATTATTAGCTTCGTTTATACAGTGCCATCAGTATACACAGTATTTTACGTTGAATGCTCCAAGGGGCTTACAATTTAGATATTGACACAAGGGAGGCAAGGCAGGAAGAGAAGGGGGGGTGCAGGCAGGGTTAAAAAAGAGAAGCATATGAAATTATTTCAAATTCACATATTTAACCGAGTTAGAAATTAGCATGTTACGAACGTATCTCACGTATTTAAGCTTTAAGTAAGGAAAAATGAGGCCACAGTGGCTTAGTGGTTAAGACGCTCAACTGCAGACCAGAAGGTGGGTAGGACAGCAGTTCGAGACCCGAGTGCCACATGACGGAGTGAGCTCCTGTCTCCTGTCCCAGCTCCTGCCAACCTAGGCTAGCAGTTCAAAAGTAAGAAATTGCAAGTAGATAGATACCGCTGCGGCGGGAAGGTAACAGTGTTTCATTAGTCATGCCGGCCACATGATCACGGAAGCATCTTTGGACAGCGCTGGCTCTTCAGCCTTAGAAACAGAGATGAGCACCGCACCCCAAAAGTCGAACACATCTGGTTTTTGAGCAGGGGATACCTTTACTTTACAGTAAAGAATGAGGACCAAGGCATGATGTTGTCAAAAGATTTATGGGTAAAGTGGATTTCAGAAGGGATTTGGAAGACATTTCAGGAAGGATGTTTCATGCTGGTGTTCTGGGAAACAATTCCAACTCCAAGGAAAGTTCTGAAGACATAGAAGTGCCTAGTACAGGCTCATTAAGGATGCCACCCCCCTGCTAACGAGTTCCTCACACCTACACAGGCCTGTAAGCCTAGATCCAGCCTATAAATGAAAGATTATTGAAGCCACATTGGAAAACCTGACTATAAATAGTCTTCTCTAGCTTATGGGATTGTAGTGAAAGATCATGGAACTTATATTAAGCAGCATACTGCACGGCAAGTCAAGTTTGAAACTTCAAACGCACATTGCGCCAAGGCCCTGGGTCTAGGGTGGTTTTAGTCCAAAGAAAAAGGCACTGGACACACACAAGCTCCTAGGCATGCCTCAAGTAGCTCTCTTGATTGGGATCAAGGTTTGCAAGTGTTGCGAACATTTTATGAAGTATGCTTCAAGACCTTTTTACAAAGGCCTAAACATTGCCTCAAATGCTCCAAACTGAATTTCTGGAAACTTTGCCCAACTGTTTCCTTCAATCATAAGGGAAAAACACACCTTTCTGGCTTTTTCAAGGTTAGCTAAGTAGAAAGGGGCTTTTCTTTTCAGCAGTAGCTGTTCACACTTGGTATAGCTCTCTTTTCCAAAGCAGGGGTGCCAATTTGCCCGTGGCCAGCTGATAAACATTTGGAGGCTGCTACCTGGAGCTTAGACAACTTCTCTTGCATCCCGATGCAAGAGCTGATTTTGTTTCTTGTGATGGTTTTTGTCTAATCTTTATGCACCAGCAGGACCAGCTGAATGAAGTCTACTGGGCATTTCAATTAAAGATATTGAAAATTTGAACAGAAATATAATTACAACAAGAAACTCCTATGCTCTCATCCAACACAAAGCATTAAGGCCAGCTGAAGTGGTGCATGCGGAATTCATTTTGAAAGCTAAAATCCTGTTTTTAACGGCGAGGGTTGTTGTATAGGTTTGTATGCTTGGAATTCAAGATGCATTTTTAAATATCATTTTAAAGTGTATTTGTTTAACTTTACTCAAATTCTCAAATTCTCTGAGTCAGTTGAGCTGATACTTATCAAACCACCTCTTTTTTGCACATCTGGAATTAGGCATTGCACACGTCCTGCTCCCAGGACTGGCCCATTCATAAGGTCAGCTGAAGTAGTTGCCTCAGGGGTATTGTCAGGAGTTGCCCACATTCATTTGTCCACTTGCCTTCACTGTTCCTCCTCCTCCTCCAAATCCCTGGTTTCAAAAAGGAAGAGGGAGGTGAAGCAGAAGAGGAAGTGCAGAGGAAAGAAGAGTATGGTGAGTAAGACTAGCCCATCGCTCTTCTTTCCTCCACACTTTCTCTTCTGATCTATCTTCCCGCTTCCAATTTAGGGAGTGGGAGGAGCAGAGACTGGCATATCACCAGGTAAGGGAGGGAGGGCAGCCTCTTCAGGCACCATGAAGTATTGGGCCAGCCCAATTGCATGGGAAGCAGTTAATCTGAACTGCCCCCTCACCAGTATCCAGATCATATGTAAGCGGGCACTTTTGAGCGGGTTAAAAAAATGGCAAAAAAACAGTGAGCGGGCAAAAAAACGGTGAGCGGGCAAAAAAAAAAAATAGTGAGCAGGCCAAAACAAAAAACAAAAAAACAAAACCCCTCCCAGGCCAATCAAGCAAGCAGGGAAGTAAAAAAATTCCTACTTGGCTTCCTATGGATTACCAGCTATCCCGGACTAACTTCCTAGATGGGTGGGAGAGATGTTTGCCGAGACCTGCAGTTTGGAGGAAAGATGTCAAGGCAGCAACAGAAATTGCCCAGGCTCCACCCCCATTGTCCAGGCAACATTAACAGACTGCCTCCTTACTGCTTACCTTGGACTATGGAAGGGTGAGGCAAAACGCTGACCCCCTGCAATGCTTTGTGGCTCGCCCTATTCCATAACAGCTGCATTTAGTGTGTTTCTTTGAATTTTCCTTCTAGTTTCTGCAATATTTTCAAATGTATCCAAGCACTAATAATACATCCGTCTTTCACACTATGTCCAAGAGTTGCAAATAGTAGTATTGCCAGAGGTATCTATGATCTGAGTTCGGTATGCTTCTCTTTTCAGTAATAGGAAGCTGTGAAAAGGTCAGCTTGATTAGTCATGAGATCTATTACTATACTTGTGGCTGACCAACTTTATATTCTTTTTAACCAAGGTTAGCAATTGATCTGGGAACATATCAAAATAAATGATATTATCAAGGCAAAATGCAGCTTACTTACAGAAACTTGCCAAACGTGGTTTTTCCCCTTCTATTGCCCTTTATGGATTTTACCAATTTGTACAGAATGATAGGGGACTAAAGACAGACCCCTGAGGTTTCAGACTCTGTTGCTTGGAGTGCTGGATGGTATCTTTGAACAAGGATTGTGAAGTCAGCCCCAGAGGCTTGGCGGCTTAGGGCTGCAGTTCACTGGCATCACTAGGACGCGTGACACCCCAAGGCGGGGGCGCGCGCGTCGCCCCAGTGATGCCCTTTGGGGGCCCCCGGGCCCCCCCGCTCCTTCATGTCACCCTCTGGACGCTCCGAGGCCGGCCCGGGAGCCGGCCTCAGAGCGTCCGATCTGGCCGGCGCTCCAGGGCCTTCTGAACGAAGGCCCACTGCGTCAATACGCAACCTTTTCCGGTTTTCGCGCATGCGCAGAGACCATTTTGAGGGCAAGGGCCTGCCCTCTTGCCCTCAAAACGGTCTGCGCATGCGCAAAACCCGAAAAAGGTTGCGAATTGATGCAGTGGGCCTTCGTTCAGAAGGCCCTGGAGCGCCGGCCAGATCGGACTCTCCGTTGGAGCGTCTGGAGGGCGATGTGCACCACAGAGGTGGCACGCGGGAGTGCGCGCGGGGTGCGCGCGTCACCCCTGTGCGCGCGTCGCCCCGAGGCGGCCCGCTCCCGTCGCTTCACGGGAGCGACGCCAGTGCTGCATTTCATAGCTTCCTTGCCCCCAGCCATTGTGTGTGTGTGGGGGGGGGGCAGACAGTGAGAAGCTGGAGGTTGTTAGTTGGTGATCCATTGGTTTGTGTCCATTGGGTTGGGAATACCCAATGGGCGTATAGCAGACAGCAGCTGTTGTCTCACCCAGCATAGGAAGCCACACTAAACTGGGGTGGAGTTGAGATTAGAGAGTTCCTGTGGCAGATTTGATTATTTCATTAAACTGTGGCCCTTTTTAACCCACATCATCTTGTCCCATGTTTTTATTGGGGGTATTTGAGCAATCTTCCTTGCCCCAACATGTAGTGTAATGTGGCACCAGTCCTGGATATAGGAATGAAAATTGATTCCTGTCCAAGACACAATTCTATGTTTAGGGTTGAATACCAGCTTGACCGTTGCCCCCAGTTCCTAAGGGTAAAGGAAAATGCTACTTATTGTGATATATGTCCCTTGAACGTTCATAGACCCAAATGAGAGTTAAGCCCTTTTCAGTCATTCTAAGTGCACTATGTACAATAAATGCAGGTTGGAGGGGGCAGGTATCTTGGAGGCAGACATCACAAGGATGTTTTAAGAATAACCTCTCTTAAGATGCTAAGGGTGGTTACTTGCAGTGCCTTGCTTGACTGAGACCCAGTGCTATGGTGGAGCTCTTAGATGACTGTTTTACCCACTTGATCCACCATTCCTGGGTAACAAAGCAGGGACACTGTTTGGAAAATAAATCCAAGATGTGGCTGTGATAATTGGCTCTAACTAAAGGTCCTGAACAGGGAGGGAAAACAGTGCGGCTTCAAGTCATGTGTAGCAAGCAAAGTCTTAACTCCACAAAGCAGCGGTTGCAAAGTTGTCACTCAAGGGCCTACCAGTGATCAACCCAAGACTTCTTTACAGTCTGTTGGGAGCTGGCGGGTCATGTGTTTCTAGCACTGCTCCTTGCTTCCAGCTGCTAAATCTCATTAAAAAGGGCTAAAAAATACATTAAATACTCCACTAAAATGACTTTTCCATGAACGCAGTTCTGAGAGTGAAGATGATTTCTGCCTCTGAAGCTGCTCCCTTCCAGAAGCTAAATAAATAATAATTAATAACTTATTTATAATGCCCCGCCATCACCAGCAAGGGGCTTACAGCACTGTACAACATCATCAAAACATGATCAAAACCTAATGAACAGAAGTTCACCTTCATTAAAATTCAAGCGACAGTATGATTACAGATGTGAAAACATGTTTTTTCCAATCACTGTGTCTGTTCACACAACTGGGCTTAACACAGTGTTGTTACGATAGGAGTAGTACTTTGTGATCAGCCACAATCAAAAGTTAAGGTGAGTACAAGGAAAAGACATAGCAACACTTTTCCTCTGATTTTTTTTCATCCCTCATGTATGCTAAATTTCATTGAGATTAACTACCGTGCTTCCCTTCCGTTGGATCCAAAGCCCAGTTCATGCTGAGAAAAACGTTGAGGCCAAGCCTATAATCAGAACTGGGCAGCGTCGGAATACACACATTTGAAATTTGTATTCAATCCAGATTGCTCTTTCCCACTGGGATTTTGCTTTCACTGCAGGGGCAGAAGTTTCTGTTTGTGCTGAGGTAGCTAAAATTATTCATAAACAGATTATGGGACCATATCCTTAGATGTTTAAAATGAAACTTGGGCAACACATCAGAAAAAAAAGCAAATATCTCAACTATCACTCTACTTAGAGCGGGAGAGACCAGTTCTTCTTGGTATTTTCTCTAATTTTATCAAGGGATAAAGAATGCAATTTTGGTTAACTGACTGTAAACGTGAATGCTGAAAGCTGTGATCAGGATAACATAAACATTGGCTAAAAAAGGTAAAGGTGACCCCTGACAATTAAGTCCAGTCGTGTCCGACTCTAGGGTGTGGTGCTCATCCCCATTTCAAAGCCGAAGAGCCAGCGTTGACCGAAGATGTCTCCGTGGTCATGTGGCCGCCATGACTCTCCTTGCCGCAGCGCGTAGCATGCAGCTGGAACATGGAGCGCTGTTTACCTTCCCGCAAGCGGTACCTATTTATCTACTTGCATTAACATGCTTTGGAACTGCTAGGTTGGCAGGAGCTGGCAAAGCAACGAGAGCTCACCCCGTCGCAGATTCGAACTGCCGACCTTTTGATCGACAGCTCATGGTTCAGCAGTTTAACCCACTGCGCCACCCGCTGGCCTAAACATTGGCTAGAGACAGGCAATAGTGGTTTGTTTGTTTTTAGAATTGAAAGTGGTTTGAAAGAGAGCTCTAATCATGGTGTCATCCCACTTTCCCCTCTGGCAAACAGTTTTTGTATTGTTTTTTTTTTTTTTTTTAAAGGGACTGTTCCAAGGTGATGGGACAAAAGTAATGCATGTACACCTTAGGAAGCATTGCCTCCCAAACCACTTCCGAGTCTCTTAATAATTGTCTGTCCCTTTACATTTTAAACTCCTCACACCTTGCACTTTTAGCACATACACTTTAAAGATTAAAGGTTTATGTCTCAAAGATTAAAGCCTCACCCTACCTATGTTTACTCAAAGCCCCTCTGAGCTTTACAGGACTTATTCCAAGAAAATATGCATACGTTTGCAGCCATGCAGCCTAATACAGCAAGTCCTCACTTACGGCACAATCCTATCTATTCTTCAACTGGGGGAGCGACTGTTCCAGGGTGTCACAAATATGTCATAATGCACATTTGCATAACCCTAAGAAGGGCTTTGGCGAGCTGTCACTCTCTGACACATTTGCCCCTCCTCTTCCCCTCCTGCGTGCAGGCAGAGGCTCGGTGCAGGCTGATTGGCCGGCCTTGTAAGCTGGGGGAGGGCCATGGGCATACTGAGGTTGTGTGGCTTTTTGCAGCCTCAGTTGTGCCAGGCCAGGGCAAGCATTTGCCCACCCACACCCCCAACCCTCTTTTTCAGTCTTAGAATAGCTGCTGGCTGGTATCAGGGCCAGGTAGGAATTTTTTTGCTGGTGGTCAGATTGGCTTAGGTCTGGCAGTTTTTCCACCTAGCCCAGACTGCGAGGTGGCTCCGGGTGTCCATGTTTAGGGTCGTCCCCATTGCCTAGGTCACCAGCAGGTGTCGTGCAGGCCGAGTAGGTAGACTGGTATTTCCAGTGTCCACTCTGAGCTCAGCAAGGTCAGAGGGTGAACCAGGACCGCTCTGATGATGCTTTACCGACTCGATGAGGCTGGCTGGCTAGCCCCCTGGCTGGATATTGCAAAAGGAATACCTGGCATGTAACAGAGACTCCACTTGAAAAGTTGCCTCTTGGCCCAGTTTGCAAGGGAATTATGCAGGAACACATTTTTCCATCGTAGCATCAGTCAGGCACTGGTCAAGGGCCCCTGCCCTGCCCACCAAAATGTCCGCCTGGCTGGGTAAATCCCTAATCCCTCAGTACCGCTGCTGGTGGTAGTGTCCATTATACGACCAGGAGTGTGTGGGGAGCACTGCAGGGGTCCAGTGCATGGCTATCCCACAGGGCTGCCAACAACCTGACACCAGTAGCGCCCATGCACAGCCTGGAATTCCTCATACTCTTTGCAAGCAAGGATGGGCTAGCTAGGCACATGCTGAGATGAGACCAACTCATTCAGTGTACCCAGGACCTGCAAAGCTGCCTCTGGAGATAGGACTTAAATATGTGGCTTCCAAGATGACTGGGGTAGATGAGAAGGCAGGTAGACCTGAAGGCCTCTGGACAATTATTTTCGTGTGCATCTTCAACACAGGGGGACTGGAACATTTACTGTGCGGATCCTCTGGGGAGCTTCCACCCCAGAACCAGACATTCCCACTCATAACATGATTTGCTTGATTGTATTTACCAAGGCAGCAAAGGCACTTCTTTGAGTAAAGGTGAAATCTATTTGTAAGTGAAAACGCTAACAGTGTGTTAGGAAATTATAGGAGAGCGCCCTGCTTTCAAGGCAGTATCAAGTAAGCAGGGAAATAAGTATGTGTGGTATGTACGTATCAAGCTTTTCTACGCTCAGGAAAAAGACAGAGGCTGTTGCATGGTGCTGATTTAGTCGGCAGCTGCCAAAGCACATGTAGTAAATTACTATGGTCCAGAATAAAGTGAACGAGCATCTGCAGAAGGTGTGTTTGATAGATTGTCACAATAGTCAAATGATGGTAATATAATAATTGACTGGAGTCAAGCCACGGGGACTCTCTGTGCCATTGGGGAGTGTATATCATGTTGGGTAAATTCTCACTTCTTTTGTGCAAAAGCCCGAGGCTTTGCTTTTGGTTGAAATGTACTTTTCCAGATGGCACAGAATGTAGAATGCAATCTTGTCTGGGGTTGTCGGTGTGCCTTGTTTTTGTAATATTCTGGAAAAGCCAGCAGTTAATTGAAAGTTTTGTATGGAATGTGATTGGAATCAAAAGCAAGCTGCTGGATTGAAGAGGAAGTCACTAGTTGAAGAACTGGAAGGAGGAAGAATTTCTTACAAAAGCTGACAGGTGCAGCATGTGTGATATGCTCCAATGGTGCCTATTTCTCCAGGACAGTCCCTGTTTGTAATTCCTGGTAAATACAGTACCAACCCTATTTGGTGCCAGTTTTGCCTTTGGAGGGAGATGCTGAGAGGTGCTTTTTAAAGTTTTTGCTACTCTGCACACACATGCATCTAAGTGTGGGGCAGAGATGTAGTAATGGGGGGGCGGGGGCGGTTGGTATCGCTTACCAACGTCATAGATTCATGTCATTCCTTATTTTAATATTCTGTGATGTTGACTGTTCAGTACCCACTCACTTTGGCAGCGCTACTGTTATTTAGCCACACAGGTTACATCTAGAACTATGTGATCCTATGACTATGAGTTACCGTTTAGCAACAAAACAGGTGCCAGAAGACTCTTTACAGGACTGTTTTTGTGATCCAATGAGCTTCTGCAGCAGTTTCTGCACTTGAACTTCCTGTCAACCACTGGACCTAGTATAAAGTCCTTGTCCTTATCTCCAAAGCTCTCCACGGCCTTGCCTATTTCTATACTTTCTGCCTTCGTATCCTAATATGTCCCTGCCCATTCAGCTCTCCCACATTCAACCATCCATCTTCTACTCCCTTCAATGACTCTACCCTCTCGCCCTTGCTGCCCCTCATTCGTGGAACTCCATCCCAAAACACCTACATGAGGCCTCCTTTCTTCCTTCACATTTCTCCCCAACACTCACAGCTCCTGAGATCAGTCCCTCAGTCCTTACCAAAACAAAGCTTAAATGCTTGTTCTTGCCAGTGGAGGGGGCTTGTTGTCTCAGTGAGTAGCTATTGGTGGAGGCAGTTATTGATGGAGAGGGGAGAAGCCAAATGGCAGCTGGACCCAGCTAGACTTGCGGAAGGAGACTTGCTTAGGTCTGAGAAGCTTTTGAACAGTAGGCACCCTTAGTCACCACAAGGAGGACATGACCCTGAGCATAATACAGCCTGGAACTATAGTAAGTCCATGCCAACTCCTTGCCATCTCATCCACCACACTTATCTAAGAAGGAAAGGAGGCCAGAGGATCTATTCATTACTACTTAGTTCTTATGGGTACATTTGCCCCAGTTATTAATCATGTATTATTTCCCCCAATAGAGGGGATACTTATGGCTCCTCAAGCATTGCCCAGCACAATAGCCCTGCACTACATCATGGCTTATCCTGTCCCTGTTACAAAGTCTGCTATGATGATCTCTCTCCAGGACGGTCATTATCATTCAATCAAAAGCGGACTGTGTTGTGCTTCCATACAGTTGTGCATCCTCTAATGTAAGTCTTGAAGCAGTATGAATTGTGACTGATGGCACAGAATACCAACAAATAAAAATCATTATTCTGTGCATTCCTCTTGTTAGCAGAGAAGAAAATTATACTGTGAATTATACTGCAGGCATCTTAGTTTGAGCTCAGGGGAGCTAAATTTCAGCTCAGTAGTCCTTCTACTTTTTAATTATTTTTTCCTTTGTACATCAGAATAAGTTTATAATGGATTCATTGAACAATATAGGGGGCACAAGGGGATGATTTAAATACCTGCAATTCCCATTGTTATTAATCAAAGACTTTTTAAGCTTTCTAGATAAACATTTTCCCTTATGTTTAGAATGCTGAAAATAAGGGCTAGATAAAACGCTTCTTCCTTAGCAAAAGAAGTGTGCGCACACCCCCACACTCACACACAAAAATGATATAGTTTCCCAATTAAATGTTTCGTCAGTTCTAAGGTATTTCTTTTAATGATCTGGAACACTTTGCAGTGGTCATCTCAAATATTATTTAGTGTTTCTACAAATAAAAATAATACAAATAATTCCAACGAAGGAGTCAAACGCGGAGGTCTTCCATTCAATATGTTATATCTTAGTCAGTGAACATTGTTGTATTCCTGGCCTCCCTACTCAGATCTCTGATGGATGCCTCCTATTCCCCTTCTGGACCGAAGAGATCATCGAGATGTTACTTCCCACAACCTTACATTACTATAAGGAAGAAAGAAACTGACATATAGCAGTGCATGTGGAATTCATAATCTTTAGAACATTTAGAGCGCAATCATGACGATAGGTCCAGTGCCGGAATGAGCACTCCGGCACCGGAAGCCATCGCAAACGTGCCGTAAAGCACATTCGCGATGACTCGGGAGTAAGGGAGGCCGGTGCAAGGTCTGCCTCCCTCACTCTGGTGCCGGATCTCCATGTGGACGGCGGTGGAAGGTAAGCGCTCCGTTGCCGGCCGCTTAGCCAGTCCAGCTGTGCGCGGGAGGGGGGCCATTGGCCTAGCCGGCCTGGAGGGGGCGAGGGATGGCGTCAGCCATATCCCTGTCCCCGCTGGGCTGGCTACGCCATTACACAGCCTCCTCTATATCTGCCAGCTGTTTAGCTGGCAGAAATCTGAGGAGGCCGATAGGGCCGGCCTGGGTTTACACTTGAGGAAGGGGACAAGCATCCCCTTCCCCGAGTAGACCTCCGGCCCGGTGTGTTCCAGGCAGCCTGTGCACAGGATCCGGTGGCCAGATCCTTAGTCAGGATTGCGCTGTTAGAGGCTTAGCTTCAATTGCAAAAACATCAGTTCAAAAGCTGTTCAGTTCAAAAATTAACTGAAGACAACTAAGTTCAACATTTAGTCTTCCTATAAAGCGCTGGAATTATCATGGATAACAATTTCTTTGAAAAGGCTGTTTATTTGAGGAGGGAAATAGGTAAATACAGTCTGGGAGAAATACACAGAGTGAAGTGATTCATTTAATTAATATTGTGTTACCTATTTTGTTTTTCCATAGACTAAAATGTAAATACCGGTAATACTTCAAGAAAAAAATAGGCATTGCCATATGGATGCTCTTGACCTTATAAGATGCAATCCACATTGTTATTTGTTTGCTTTATATTTTATTCCACTTTTCACACAACAATGGTGTCCCAAGGTCATTCACAGCAATTAAAATTCAATATGCATGCCTGGTGTCAGACAAATGATACGTTAATGAAAATAAGATATGGGCCCTGTCCTTAGGCTTACAGATGAAAAGATAAGAAACACAAGGAAGGGGAAAGGAGTGAAAAGGTGTGTGTGTGTGTGTGTGTGTGTGTGTGTGTGTGTGTGTGTGTGTGTGTGTGTGTGTGTGTGAGTGAGAGAGAGAGAGAGAGAGAGAGAACAAAGAAGGGAGTTGTGAGCAACCATGGACATCAAGATGGGACTGATCTCTTCTTGCTGGTGGTACATCTACCCAGAAGCTCTTAGTACTCTGGCAGGTAAAAGAGGCCAGAATGTCTTTCCACTCAGGACTGTAGTCCCAGGGCAGCTCATTCATGCACATGCACACTCACATGTAGACAACTTTCTCGCACATGAACCTGCCTGGGTATTAAGATCCGTTTCAGACTTTATTTTGTGGATTCTCCTACTATCTGGGGTGAGTCAAGTGGTGAGTTGTGATAGAGCTTCTCTGTTGTGACACCTCAGCTTTGGAATACTTTTCCCAAAGAGCTCACCTGCCACCAACCCTACTATTTGTTGGCAGAAGACAAAGTTCTTTTTTTTTTACCCAGCTTTTTAGTGGTTTTTACTTTTAATTATGGCTTTGTTTTGTGTTGCTGTGTTTCATATTATTCTATTGTTCTTACCGATGTTGGTCATTTGACTGTCTCTTGTAAGCGATTTTGTGATGGTGGTACTAAAAAGTGATACAGAAATAACTTGGGCTGCAATCCTATACACCCTTACCTGGGAGTAAGCCCCATTGAACCCATTGGGGCTTGCTTCTGAGAAGACATGCCTAGGATTGTACATATAAAGATATGGAAGAAGAGACAATATTTAGGATGTTTTAGGGTTGATCTGCCTACAAGCAATTGAAATGGTTGTTCACCAGGATCTTTGTGTAGCGCTGGAGAAGATGCTGGCATACAAGTCGTGAACCATTAGCTGTTCCACCTGCAGTGCAACTTTGGCATTTGATTATTTCATTTTTTTTACATTTTCATTCCCCTTTTCACGAAACATTACAAACCATTCTGGTGAGTGTATTCATCTTGCTGTGGAACTGCTTGAGCAGCAAGACATCTTGGGGTATTTCAAACCAAACTGGTTTTGATCTTCTGGTATGCTCATGCAATGCACCTAAGATCAGGGGCGTCGTGACGACACGCGACACCCCTGAGCGGGGGCGCGCGTCACCCTTAAGGGGGAGGCTCCGCCCCCACGCGTGACGTCACGCGCAGGAGCGGAGCGCCCTCCCCGCTCCGTTTTTGGCTCATTTTGGAGCCAAACGGACCCAGGGGAGGGAGGGCGGGCCCACCTCCACCACAAAAATGTAAGTGAGGGGCGCCGCGCGTCACCCCTATACGCGCGACGCCCCCCGGCGGCCCGCCCCCCCCACTTCCCCCCGTCGACGCTAGTGCCTAAGATTAAGATATGTAACCCGTATTGTGTTGTGGATGACCTGTCCTGAGCCGCTGCTGTCCAAAAGATATACACTAGAAATCCCAGGCTGTGCATTAATGCTGCAAGCCACATTACCTTGACACAAGAATTCCTGGTTGCAGGCACTGCATTCTGCATATTTATTTTTAAAATGTACAGTGGCCCCTCCGTATCTGCGAGTTTGGCATCAGCAAAGTTGTCTCAACGCGGATGCTCGCAGAGACAGGGGTCACTTTAAAAATGCCTTTAAAAAAGAAAAAAAGTTTGAAATAGCGTTACTTGCCTTTGTGCGGCAAAATCGCTCATTTTGCAGGGCTGCAGAGCAGTCTTCAGCGTTCCAAAAGCCACTTCCAGGTTACGCGACCCCCCCTCCCTTGGCTTTGGCATGCCCTTCTGAAGGATAATCTCTGTATATACTCCTTCAGAGGGAGTACGACCCCATTCAGCTTGTTTACCCCCATCCAGCTCCCAGCTGCCTCCAGACGATTCAGGACATTGACCGCTCCCTTGGAGTCAGGTGGAAAAGAGAGAAAGAACTGGGTGTCATCAGCATACTGATGACTCTGATGCAGAAAAATATTTTCCTGGTTTCTGTTCATATCTGCCTCCCCAGGTCACAGGAAAAACCTCACATTTGGCAACTTAATCTTTCCTCCTTTCAAGGAGAGCATACACATTAGGCTGACTCTGGGTGCAGGGAGACTCCCAGGGCTAACTCAATCAAGTCCCCCTGGATTCAAGGATCGGACCATCAAGAGTCCTCTAACTAGCTCAGCCCACTATTGTTCCTATTGTCTTCTGTAAAATGTAAATCCAAAGTCTCTTGTTTTTCCTGTATGACTCTGTGACTATGCACATTCTCAGCAACCATGTGATGTTCTGCTTGGAAATGTATAAAAACTGTGGTCACATGTAGCAAAGGGTCAGTTCCCCTCCTGGGGTTCTGTCCACTGCGCTGCGTAACAAATAAACCCATACTTTTTCCTTGTTCACCAGTCTTCCTGGTCCTATTAATTATCAGTCTGCTTAAAATTCCGCTACAGTTTGGTGTCAGAAGTGGGATTCACAGCTACACTCCCAGCATGGCTCCTGGGCTGGGGGGACTCTCCTCTCTCCCTCACTGGAGAATCCTAGGTAAGACTTTTGTCTGAAGGTGGGGTGGAGGTATGCTCCTTGGACCAGAGAGCTATGTCTGGGCGGACCAGCTGGAAGATCCCTCAGGAACATTGGACCCTGCAAGACTGGTGAGAAAAGGGAATTTTATCGGTGGGGGGGGGGAGTGCATGAAATTGTGTGCAAGTCTATACCTCAGCTGCCCTGTGCTAGGCAATAGCAAGGGGCTCTTTTCTTTCCTCTTTGTTTTTCTCCCTCACTGTTTGCCTGAAAATTACTGGGAAATACTGTATATGTATGAGTGAAGCCCGGCCGGCTTATTAAGGGAAACCCCTAGGGACCATGGAGGGACCTAGGTCAATACTCGCCTTGAAAGGGTAAAAGGCAGGAAATGGACATAACAACCTAGGTTTAGCTCGCCTTGCAAGGAAAGGAAGGCAGGAAAAGGACAACAAAAGTTAGACTCGCCAGGAAAAATACCTGTAGAGAGTCACCCCCTGACACTCGCAGCTGAATAAGCTAAACCAGGGAGTAATCTTTTTGCCAGGTTCTGGTAGGGACAGGAAAATGGAAACAGGACACCCGACTATGGAACCAGAATGGCAATCCCAGGAGAGGCATGGGGACAAACCAAAGTAAATTCAAATTGTCACAAGGAAGCCCCCTTTCACTTCTTCTCTCTCCTGGGGAAACTTCCAAAAGGGACTCACAATCAGGAGGGAAACTCTGCTTTACAGAGCTCCTGAACTGGTTTAAATTTGGCAAACTATGGCACCAGCCTGGCCAAAAGAGGGCTCTTTTCAACTAAAAAACGCCCAGGCCAAATGGCATATACTGGACATTATATTAAAAGGAACGTGCCAAAAATGAAAATTTTACAAGCCCAGGTTAAAATCCTGGCACAGGAGGCAGAACCTGTCCAGAGTCCCAGCCAAAAAAGGTAAAATATGCTAAATCAGGCTAACAAACTATGCCCTCAGCGCTGCCCCTTCATGCGCTTTTCTACAAAAAAATCCTGGACAAAAAGGAAGATTTTCCTGCTAAGAATGTAAAAAGGGTAATATGAACAAACAAGCCTCTGAAACAGGAGCTCCTATTCCAGTGCATCCTCCCCCTCAGGAAATATTGCCTGGGGAAGGGGAGACAAAGGCCAAGTGCCTGTCTGATGTGTCTAAATTTATTTGTACCCTTGTTTATATGCTTGTGTGTCATTTTCATGTTATTATGTGTCTGTCTTATAAAACTGCATATGTCCTAGGAGGAAAAGTATTTTTGTGTTTACCAACTTTGTTTTGGCCAAAGAAGGGAATTAAAGATCAGCTTGATCACCTGACCTTTTATTCTCCTGAGATTTAACTGAAAAATTAACTTCCAAAAATGTATCTTCTCCTACCAGACCATGCAAATAATCTGTGCACAAATCATAAAAAAAATAGTAACTACTTATGGGTACCCCTGGAAAATGAAGGGGAAGTATTTTGTGTCTCCACCATTAATTGACTATGCTTTGAAACTTAATGCTTGTGTGCAAGTGCACACCTAACATCAACAAAATGAAAGAACTATTTAAAAATTGCAATAATGCTTATAAATTGGAGTCTAACTAGAGAATGTTGGTAAATGTTAGTAAATTGGTAAATGTTAATCATGTTTGCTTTCTTCCCATGGGCAGAACTGCCCTCACAAACATACAAAAGTAATTTAAGAGATTGCATAAATTGAACAAAAATTCTGATTTTGATGTTGCCTAATTCTATTTTTCTAAGGTTTTAATTCTGTTTAAGAACTCTGTTCATGTTCTAAAGTTATATGCCTAACCAACTTAAAAGGATTTAGGTCTTTACAATATATTCAGTGGAACCTCCCTGAGCAGTAGCAGTCTATCCTGCAATATGAATAGGGAATCTTTTCTCCATTTTGCTTCCTATCTAGCAGGCAGAAGGATGAAGCAGGAAGACTCAGCTTCCAGTCCTGCAGCCCTTGCATATACTGCAATAGTGCTAATTCATCATGATACTAAAACCCTGACATTTTATTTTCTTTACAATATTTAACTGCTTGGACTTGCTATGTATTCACTCTGTATTTGATAACACCTTGCATTCAGTTAAATCACGATTTTCATCTGCCTTATGCCTAACTGTGAGAATCCTTAATTAGTAATCTATTGATAAAAGGTCTCCATAACCATAACAACATTTCTTTGGTTAAACAAAGTTTTCAGTACCACAGGTGCCTCTGCTGCTTTGAATTGTGTGGCCTCCAAGAAGATGGCATCACTGGAAGTAACTTTTGTATACGTGCCCCTGAGCA
Source organism: Plestiodon gilberti rubricaudatus (assembly GCA_026170595.1). Lineage (NCBI taxonomy): Eukaryota > Metazoa > Chordata > Lepidosauria > Squamata > Scincidae > Plestiodon > Plestiodon gilberti. Next base: position 38,685,618 of record JANXHW010000004.1, read on the forward strand.
CGTGCAGAGTGCAGTTCAGTTGGTCTCCACACTATTGTTATTTGAGCCTGTTTTTACCACCATGATGAATGTTGATACATGTGTTAGCCTCTGCACAGAAAAACCCTTATTTGCCTCACGATAAGGGTTCTATAAGGCTTGCCTTCTATCTTTTCCCCAAAAAATTATTTTGTGTTCTATGTTGCCTTTATAGTGCTAAGATACCTAGCCTAGGTTTTTTATTCACTTCTTCCTTTATGGTGTCAACATTGTTTCAGCACAGGAAGGAAAACAACTGATGTGCGCAGTAAAATCTGAAAACGCTGCCCCTGCGAAGTGGGACACCACCATTTCCCATTTGCTTGACACATCACTCCAACAGCTTGGTCTTTATCCGTTCTTTGTTTTACTGTTTGTATTTCTCACTTAGAACGTCTTGTTCCCTGTATTCATATTTCTTTATCTCTGCCACTTTGCCTTTTGTAAAAAGAAAGGTCTGTCATTTGGGTTTTTTCCTCTCTTCTCTCCTGGTGGCCTGAGAAATAAGTACCTATCAACCGTTGATTTGTACCTCACCTCTTGCCTATTTTGATTTAGTGACAAAGGCATCAGAAGAGCCTGAGCATACATGGAGTTCTTTTTAAAATGCCAACCCTGCCAGGCAGACCACCTGAGCTATCTTTGCCCTGTTCCTGGATCTGGTGGAGGACTTCTGCTGTGTCCAGATACTGACGCATGTCTGTTTGGTTCCCCTGTTTTAAAATAGCCTCACTATCACTTTAGTTAGGTAGTCCTAGCGTTAGTCGCTCCCCCATGGAGCTGGGAACAGCTTGAGGTTTAGGGGTTGGGAGACACAATTGCGCAAGATCATTGTACCTTCGAGGAGCTATAGCTAGCGTAAGGACACCCCCAAACCCCAACTTATTAACGCTGTTGTTAAGTGTTGTATATATTTTGTCTTTTTTATTTTCTTGATTGTCAAGTTGGCCCTCTCTCTCTGAGATTTTGCTCCTGCTGAGCACTTCTTAGGCTCCTGCCACTGGTTGAACCAGGCCTGTTTGTCTGCTCTTCATATTTTGTTTTCTCTATAGCCGCAGGAGCCAACAAAAGGCACTGCAACTTAGCCCCCAGGACTGGATCAGGTGGGACAGTACAACCTGACACCATTTTATAAAGAGTGGCCAACTCTCTCTCATATAAATACTTTTAAAGTTTGTGAGCCATTTCTCTACACCCAGGTTCACAGACTGCTCTCAGGACCCTGTGAGATGTTCTTTGTGATTCCTTTTTTCTTATCTTGTTATATTCACAGGTTACCCTAGGACCCCAACAAGCATATAGTGTGTCCTAGATTTATTTTAGCTGTAACTTTTTGTTCTGCATGGCCACTTCATAGACCATTTTGAACAAAGGGGGGAAGGTAGTAATATGATTTGGTAAATTTGGTAATTTAATTTTAACAGCTGAAGTTCACTATCCCAGTGGCCCTTTCCACCCGCCAACCAAAAAGGAAAAAAAAGTGTAATTTGAAAAATAATGTGTATAACCAGCTGTGTTTTTGCATTTCGGAGAAAATCTATCTTACTACAGGAAGGAAAACCACCACATTCCTGCATCAGACCTGTGCTTCACATTAAGCCAGGAGAAGTACCACAACAACAGACCTGCGAGGAGGAAAAGGAACTTGGTCCCAGGATGTTGCGGGATTTTGAAGGACATCAGCCATCTGCAAGGACAACCTCCGCGCCAGTGCAACCAGGCCCAAGACTTCAGCCACACTGGTCCCTATCTACAGACCTGGAGCGCCACTGGTACCTGTGTCGAGCAGCAGCAGCGGACAGCCTAACGAGGCTCCCTTGCATCAGTTTCACGATACAAGGACATTATGCCCTTGCCCTGGCTCCTGCACACCTTGTTCCTGCGTACCTGCTGCCCAGACTTACCTTCCAGAGATGCCTCCACCTGTCTCCCTGTTCACCAACGAAGGACTACTGATGGGGGAAGCTTTACCCTCTTGCCTGAACATTTATTGACAATTATTCACTCTATGAGCTATCTTTGTTTATGCTTGAAGAGTGTCACTAGTTATCGTTAAAGACATTTGTTGCTTTGCTATCTTCACGCGCTCTGGAACACCCTCACTCTGCACTCTATATAGACTCTGGACAATGAAGTGTTTTCAGCACTCTTTGAAGTGACAATCTCTTTTGGAGCAAGTAAGAACTTGCATTCAGTTTGCTTATACATTCTGGCTAGTTGGACTGAAAAGAAAACTTTATGGACAATGTCATGCCTGCACTCTCTGTCTACTCTAACACAAGAAGAACATGCCCCTTGTGTTAACTTGCATGTTTGTCTTCTATTACACAGTTGCATAACAACTATCTTCCTGGCTAAGGAACCAGAGCCACCTGTCACCAAAGATGGGGAAAATGGACTTTGGGAATGGGTTTGTTGGGACACAACTGAGTAGAAATGCTTGTGATGTTGCTGTTTTCTCTTTGTAGCAATGATGTTTTGCTTTCACTACATTTTAAGGTTTTACCCTGGCAGGCTAAGTGCTTATTCTAACAGGATTGCTACACAGTATTTCGCGATCCTACAATGAGTCCCACCAAAAATCAATGGCTAACATGTCTGGATGTTAGAAATGGCAAGGAATTTCTAAATTAATATTGCTTAATTGGTGTTACTGAGAAATTTAGATACTCAGTAACAAAGAAGGGACTGATGCAGAAAAATATTTTCCTGGTTTCTGTTCATATCTGCCTCCCCAGGTCACAGGAAAAACCTCACATTTGGCAACTTAATCTTTCCTCCTTTCAAGGAGAGCATACACATTAGGCTGACTCTGGGTGCAGGGAGACTCCCAGGGCTAACTCAATCAAGTCCCCCTGGATTCAAGGATCGGACCATCAAGAGTCCTCTGACTAGCTCAGCCCACTATTGTTCCTATTGTCTTCTGTAAAATGTAAATCCAAAGTCTCTTGTTTTTCCTGTATGACTCTGTGACTATGCACATTCTCAGCAACCATGTGATGTTCTGCTTGGAAATGTATAAAAACTGTGGTCACATGTAGCAAAGGGTCAGTTCCCCTCCTGGGGTTCTGTCCACTGCGCTGCGTAACAAATAAACCCATACTTTTTCCTTGTTCACCAGTCTTCCTGGTCCTATTAATTATCAGTCTGCTTAAAATTCCGCTACAACTCCCTACCCCAAACCCATGGATGACCTCTCCCAGCAGCTTCATATAGATATTAAACAGCATGGGTGGGGGGGTTAGAATTGACCCTTGTGGCACCCCACACCTCAAGGGCAAGGGTGCCGAACAAGCATCCCCCAGCACCACCTTCTGGGATCTATCCCAAGTTGGGACTCAGGAGCAAAAATGTCCTAGGCTTGGGCCTACAAAAGACTGTCTATTACAATATTTAGAAGTCTTGGGGCCCTTGCTGTATTAAAGATTGACAAGCGACCTTACAACAATGGTTTTAGAGGTTGACTAGACTGTCATTAAGGTCGCTTCCAGAATTACAGTCTTCTTCTGGGTTCACTAATAGCAGCCGATGATTGCATGCAGCAGTTTCCTGTTTTGTGACTCATGCCACACTTGGAAATTATTTAATTTAATTGATCTTCGGGCTTTCAGATCCAAAGATCTTGTCAAGGTGACTTTACAAGATTATATATAGATTTTAAAGCAGCCATTCAGAGTTTAAAAGACAAAAACAATAAGAAAGAACAGAAATAAAAACTGACAGTGAAATCAACATGTCCAAACCAGTAAAACTAGGATCCAAATTGTCCTCAACTGCCTTACAAACATTTTTGCCAGTCTTCTAATGGCCACCTGGGAGAGAGCTTGGTAAGTTTCCCAGGGAGAGAGTTCCACAAAGAAAATGCAACATGGAATAGGCAGAGTAAAAATTCTTTAAATAAATGAATAAACAAACTTGTGTTGCCACTCCAAATGTTTGGTATACAGAAAGCACCATGCTTGCTCCCCCAGACTTCAGTAGCTTTTTCCACCCTTCCCCACATTACCTCCCATCTCCCCCTTTGCAATCATGGCAGAGTGAGAACTGAAAAAAGGGGGAAAGTACTGTGGCTGCGGTATCTTGTGTGTCCACTGCTGCGCTCTTCCCCTGCCCCCGCATCCTTGTTTCTGGCCACTAGGGAGAAGAAGAAAGGCATGGTGGACACCACTGGCGTCGCTGCAGGGGGGCGGAGCTCTACGTTCCGCCGCGGTCCGACCCTCCGTTACACCGGCGCACGAAGCGGCCTCGGCCCCTCGCCTTCGGAACCATTCAAGGCGGTGAAAGCAACATTGCTTTCACCGCCTTGAATGGTTCCGAAGGTGAGGGGCCCGGGGCGCTTTGTACAACGGTGTAATGGAGGGTCGGACCGCGGCGGAACTTAGAGCTCTGCACCCCCTGCAGCAACGCCAGTGGTGGACACTGCTGATGGTGGGAGAGGGGATGGCAGCAGCCCATTGGGACACATCCTGCTGCCCCTCAAACGTGTCACATGGCATCAGATCTTACTAGGGCTCATTTGAGGGTCAGCCCTGGTCATTTGGGCCAGTGTTTGTCATCCAACATAGCTTCACTCTTTCTTGAATGGCATATCCATATAACCTCAAACTTTGGGATAAGGGCACATGAAAACCAAGGCCTTTCAGTAGAAATTTTGATTGGTCTTTCCTTGACATTTGATTCATTATTCAAACTAAGAATGCTGCTTTTGTGATGTTCCACTAAATCATGTTATACGTGGCATCTGACTGCAGCAAAACAAAAAGCCAAACAAATACTTGCACTGTTGCAATAAATAGCTTTTGTTGATTGGACTTCTTGTATTTTCAGTTCTGCATTGTTGGAGCTAATTACAGGTTGGAAGCATAACAAATGCTCATGAACAACTCATTACAACTTGCGTTATATTGCCCCAAAGGCAAAATCTGTTGTGATAGTTCCTAAAAAGAGAGATCGCTTCTGGAGAAATCTAATCAAACTAATTCTTGAGAGCTTCTGGATGCCGAAAATTCTGGATCCAAGCCAAAAGAGCAAGTAGGTAAAAGAGAATATATATTTGGATCAGGGTCAAACACCCTGAACTTTGCTAATGTGCATTCCTGATCCTTTCCAGATCTAATTCAGAAAGATACAGAACTATATGGATAGAAAAAGTCATGCTTTGGTGAAAGGCTATGAATGACAAAGTCCTTCAACATCATATGATTTAATACAGGGGTTCCCAACCTTCGGAGGGCCTCCAGGCTGCCCCGTGTACCCCCACGTACCCTTTCCCTCTGGGTTGCGGCGCAAATGGGAGGACCCACCCACTCCGCAAACCGGAAAAAGGCCCCGAGATGTCCCCAATAGCTTCTCCTAATTTTAATAT